>ML682008.1:6526347-6614656 GCA_007922195.1 Podocnemis expansa
TGGGAAACCGTATCAAAAGCCTTGCTAAAGTCAAGGTATATCACATTTGTAGTAACACCCCAATATTTGTATTTTACTCCTGCCAATCTTTATTTGTATCCATTTGCAACTTTGTTACATCAAGTCATATCACTCTTCATTTAGCCTTAGTAGTGTATAATAGGTAATTTTGTGTCAGACCAGCTGTGGCTTTTGGAGAGAGCCTGGACTCAAACTGCTGTTCTCTGGAGGTTTGTGGGGTTTCAGGGGAGCTGCTTTTGCCCCCTGAGCCACCAGCTCCAGACTGTACTGTATATGCATTTGTACCCATTTATCTTTAAGGCTCTGGCTCTACAGCTACCTTTTCCCCAATCCCTGTAACATTCCAGACTCCATATTGTAAATGAAAACTTTAGCATTTCAGACTCCATATTGTATTGTAAATGGAAAATTGTTAAGAGCAAGGTGCGGATGAAGGGTGTATGCTGTATGTGTGAACTAGTCCCAAACTGCCGTTGATCCTGATGAGGCGTGAAGTCCATCCAAGGCTGAAGAGTGTGAAAAGGATCCACCCCAGGAACAAAACAACTAAAACTCAATCAAACCATCAAGATCATGCTGGAAGTCACATCTGCTAACAGGAGCAGTGTGACTCAACAGCACCCATGGGCTTTTTGTCACGCCTGCTATTGTTCAACAATCAGTAGTGGTGCAGAAGCGACGTGACCTACCAGACTTCCATTGAAACCAAAACAGTATAAAAGACTGGGTGAGATCAGAAGGCTTTGGGGGAACCATTCTACATAAGATCCAGGAGCAAGGAGCATCAGGGCGCCCAACAGAGACTCTGCTCCCCCCTCGTGCCCAGCTTCCCTGGCCAGGTAGCTGCCACGAGCCACGAACTCCAGCAACGCACTCAAGCTACAAGCTCAAACCAGGACTGGTAACTATCAGCTATAAGACATCTACTGGTGTGTTTGGGGGTCTGTGTGTGTATGTGTGTGTGTGTGTGTTAGGAATTAATTTTAGATCTTATAATAAATGTGGCACATTGCCTTTTCCCTCCTGAAAAGATCCTGAGTGTTTTTGCATAACAACATGAAATGTGTTGCAGGCCCACCCAAAACTGCTAATAAAATGTCACAGACACTGAGTCATGATGTGGAGTGTACCTCTATGGATGTTATTGATGGTACAATATGTAGGATATTATTTTTGGGGGGCTTCTCTACCAGAAAACTGTTGAAAATTTGAAGGCACTTTGTAGAAGAGCAAGAAAAAATATTAATAGTTGAGAGGATTGCAGAAAGCCTGAAAGAAGGAAATATATAAAGGTTGTCCAAATGACATCTAATAGGGATATGATGATAGTCTACACCAGGTATTTAAGGTACTAAAGATGAAGAATTGTTTATAGTAATTAATTGTGTAGGAATAGTGGGATGAAATTAAGCAAACAATTTAGGCATATTCTCATGATGAGGTCTATCAAAATAGGGAATAATCCTCCAAAGAAATGTTGGGAACCAGATCATTAGAATAATTTCTAATTCAAGTTGTACATATAATCATTGGGGGGGGGGGGTTGATGAACCATTTTGTTTCAGATTGATCCAAACTGCAAACAGTTCAGTTTTTCTGACAAGGAAGAAATTTGTTTTGGTTTGAATGAAATGTGTTCAGGGGATGGGGAGGGGGTGGGGTGTTACTCAAATTAAATGAAATGCTTCATTTTAGGGCATTTTCAATCTTTTTACTACTACAACAAAGTACATTTGGAAATATCATTCACAAAACAACCAGCAGAGTAGGAGTTGGTGGTGGTGCCACCTATAGCCTGGTGGACAGAGAGTGAGAATGACTCTACAACTAGGTGGTTTAAATATTCACCTGGGATATCCAGTTTCTAGTTCCTTTCCAATCACTACTTAAGTATTTTGTCCAAAATTGAACAGCTTTAACAGGAGAGATTGAAAGAACTCTATTCTAGGATGTGCTATACTCAGGATATTCTCCTGCAATGCTTCCTTTGAGTCCCTGTTGAAAGAAGAAACCTGAATTCAGGTCTCCCACATCCTATCCTGTGGTGTTTTGGACTACCTAGGGCCATCGGGGTTGTCATAGTGATAAATGGGAGGGCTGTTTAGGTGCTAGGGAAACCTGTCTGTCAGGTCCTCTCTCTCTCTCTTTCAATAAAGACTCCTTACACAGCTCTGAATATGCTACCTCTCATTATTGGATTATAATTTTCCCTAAAACACTGTGCCTGTTGATAGAGGATGGGATACATGATGGAGTTGGCTATCATCAACAATCCTGGCAACTATGGAAAACCAGAATGCAATGTAAGAAGGAAAACTTTTATTTACTGCTTGCATGGGGGTTGGGTTGTAACTCTGAAAGATGATCTGTTTGCCTAAGGGCTAGCTGGCTATTCTAAAAGCTGATCTGCCTGTTGTTAAGTACAAGTGAAGAGAAACAATAAACACAAGAGGGCATCATGGCTTTACTTATTACAACCCTCCAACCATTTGATGATTCCTCAGATTCTAGGCAAGCATATACAGCCCAATTTCAAAATTTTGTAATAGCAAATGATATAACTAATGAGAAGAAGGTACCAGTTTTTCTAACAGTCATCAGAGTTAAGACAGAGTTTGCTATGTGATTTGCTTTATCTGGAAAAGCCAGAGCAGAAACCTTACGGGGACCTACTGGAAGTTCTGGGAGCACATTTTTCTCCAAAGCCACTAGTAACTGTAGAGAGGTATAGGTTCTACCAAAGGAACCAAGGTGAAGGTGAATCAGTTGTACAGTTTGTAGCAGCTCTGTGGAAGCTGACAGCACACTGTGACTTCAAGAACATCTTAGAGGAAATGCTGTATGACAGGCTGGTGTGTGGCCTGCACAGTGAATCAATACGGAAACACCTATTGATCGAAGGTGAACTCCCCTTGCAGAGGGCTGTGGAAATTGCAGTGTCTATGGAACACGTCACCTAAGACATGCAACAGACCACAGCCAGCGTGCATAAAGTATCCCCACAACCAACCCACAGCACCAGGGAGACAGGAATGTTACTGTTGTGGGAAGCAGGGTCACCTCGCATCAGAGTGCTGGTATAAGAATTGTATCGACAATGTGGTAAGAGAGGGCACACTGAACGTGCCTGCAAACAAAGGAAGGATGAACCAAATAGAAGAGGCAGACCTGAGAAAAATGGGCCGTTGGTTCGGCGGACTAAGAGGGAAATTCTGCATGCAGCAGAGCAGAATACAGGTGATCATAGTGACACCGAATCGGAAGATGAAGATTCACTCCATGTTTTGTCTATAACAGCTGGCCCATGTAAATTCTGGGTGAAACCTGTGTTGGAAGGCAAACCTATACACATGGAATTGGACACTGGCACAGCCGTTTCATTAGTTTCTAACATTGTATATGGGAAGGACTTTAGACATCTGCCACTTAAGCCAACAGTAGTTGTTTTGAAGATATATACTGGGGAGACTGTTCCCCTGTTGGGTACTATTGATGTGAAAGTAGAACTCAACGGACAGACCACAAAGCTACCACTGTTTGTGGTGAAGGGAAATTACCCACCCATAATGGAAAGATCTTGGATCAGGAAAATCCAACTTGATTGGGCAGAAGTGCATCAATTGACTAAAGAAGAAATCAGTCTAGCAGCTGTACTAATGAAACATGCTGCTGTTTTCGGTGAAGACGTAGGCAGCATGAAGGGAATCACTGTGAAATGAAATATAAAGCCTGATTGCCAACCAGAATGTTTGAAGGCTAGGATGGTGCCATTTGCCATCAGACCCAAGGTGGAAGAAAACTTGGAGCGTTTAGTTAAGGAGGGAGTCTTAGTGCCAGTTACTCACAGCCAGTGGGTGACACCTATTGTCCCAATACTGAAGAAGGATGGCTCCATTTGGATTTGTGGAGATTTCAAGGTCACTGTCAACCCAGTGTTATGTGCAGAGCAATATCCTCTTCCCCGCACTGAGGACATCTTTGCAGGTTTGGCTGGAGGACAAAAATTTAGCAAGATTGATTTGAGTCAAGTGTACTTACAGATGCATGTTGAAAAAGAATCTCAAGAGTTGTTGATGAGTGCAACACACAAGGGGTTGCACACATACTGTCATTTCAGCATTACTTTGGCCCCAGCTTTGTTCCAAAGGGCAATGGACCAGATTTTGAGTGGCTTATCAGGAGTACAGTGCTAGCTGGATGACATCCTGGTCACTGGCAAAAATGAGGAGGAACACCTTACAAACTTGGAAGCTACTCTGCAAAGAATGGAGTATGGTCTGCGTGTTCACAGAGACAAATGTAAATTTTTCCAGCCCTCGTTTGAATATTTGGGGCATATAATTGATGCTGATGATCTCCATAAGTCTGCGGCCAAGGTTAAGGCTATTGTGGATGCTTCACTACCTCAGAATGTAAGCCAACTTCACTCTTTTTTAGGGTTATTGAACTATTATGGCAAGTTTATTCCACAGTTAGCGACACTCCTGAAAGCCCTACATGAGCTTCATGGGCTGAAAAAGGCCTGGAACTGGACTGAAGCCTGTAATGTTGCATTTAATGAAGCTAAACACTCATTGGTAAACTCTAGGGTTCTGACATATTTTGATCCATCTTTGCCCCGACAGTTGGCTTGTGATGCCTCCCCTTATGGAGTTATGGCTGTAGGCGAAGGCAATCCCCTAGCTGAAGAAGCAAGGGAGAGAGCAAAGATTGGGTGAGTGAATTACTAACTGTGTGTTTGTGTCTTTCCGTACAGGTGATTTCTGTTAGTTGTTAGCTACTGTGGGAATTGGGACTGTGACGGTGTGTTTGTGTGATTGGGGGCTGTTTGGGTCATTGTTCCCGGCTCACCTTTGATCACCAGCTTCCATCAGCCTTGTGATCACTCTTCCCCTGTGTGTTTAATGAGGGGCAAGGGCTGACCTCAGCAAAGAAGGCCTTAAAAGCCAGTGGCTGAGCGACTAGAGGGAGCTTGCGAACAGGGGGACTGCTAACAGGGGCGTTTGAGAGGGCGTTTGGGGAGGAGTTTGGTGAGGCCATAATAGTGAAGAGGAGTCGCACTGCTTGTGCCAGCACCCCTTCTGTCTCCTCCACCTGTGCCTGTAGCCAGACAGACATCCTGAGCATGGATTTCTCTACCCAGATCCTGGTGTGGACTTGCAGGGACTGCGGCCTGCAGTTCCCTGTCGCCGACGATCAGGCTGGGGAGATGAATCAATGTGACAGGTGTCTTCTGGTGGAATCTCTCAGGAGGCAGGTGGGAGAGTTACAGGAGGTGGTGTCTAGGCTAAGGAGTATCCGCGCCCTGGAGAAGTTCCTCAATAGCATCCAAGAGGAGAGATGCAAGGAGGACGACACTCTCCAGGTGCCAGAGACTACTGCCACACCACTGGAGAAGGAGGGGATGCCTATGGCAGAGGGAGGACGCTGGCAACTGGTTACCTCTGGCAATGGACAGTGCTCCATCCCTGCTCCCATCCCTCCCTCCATTGTGGTGAAGAACTGTTATGCAGTGCTAGAGACGATGGATGAGGTGGAACAGGAAACACCATGCACCCCTGAGGCAGGGAGGATCACAGACACCACAGCTAGGAGGAAACATAGGGTTGTGGTGGTTGGGGACTCACTTCTGAGGGGGGCAGAGGCACTGATCTGTCATCCTGACAAGGCCTTGTGGGAGGTATGCTGCCTGCCAGATGCCTGCATCTGAGACGTTATGGAGGGATTGTCAAGAATCATCCACCCCTCTGACTACTACCCCATGCTTCTCATCCATGTGGGATCCAATGATACTGTGAGAGGTGATCCTCGGCAGATCAAAGTTGACTACAGGGCACTGAGAATGTGGATGAAGGAGTTTGGAGCACAGGTGGTATTCTTCTCGATCCTTCTGGTCAAGGGTAGGGGACTGCGTAGAGATAGATGCATCCTAGAGGTGAGCGCCTGGCTGTGAAGATGATGTTGTCAGGAGGGATTTCGCTTCCTTGACCATGGAATGCTGTTTCAGGAGGAAGGACTGCTTGGCAGAGATGGACTCCATCAGTCGAGGAAGGGGAAGAGCGTATTCGGACGTCGACTGGCTGACCTAGTGAGGAGGGCTTTAAACTAGGTTTGAAGGGGGAAGGAGACCAAAGCCCACAGGTAAGTGACAATGTGGGAGACCTGGGGGAAGGGATGAAACTTGGGGGGAACAGGGACTGTAACACCAGGGATAAAAGAGAAGGTAGTTGGAACATGAGGGGAGGAATCAAATAATTATGTTACATGTTCTAATGAAGCTTTAATACCTGAGGCAGGTGCAGGAGGACAATCCCAAGAGAAAATACAAGGAGGCAGATGTAATAGAACTGAGAATCGACTTGGGAAAGTAGGGAAATCACCCTGGTGTCTTAGGTGCCTGTACACAAATGCAAGGAGCCTGGGAAACAAGCACTAAGAATTGGTAGTACTGGTGCAGACAAGGAGCTATGATATAATTGGAATAACAGAGACATGGTGGAATAGCTTGCATAACTGGAGCTCTGCCATGAATGGGTATAAGTTGTTCAGGAAGGACAGGCAGGGAAGAAGAGGGGGAGGAGTAGCACTATATGTAAAAGAGCTCTATGACTGCTCAGAGCTCCATTATGGAAGTGGAACTGAGCCAGTTGAAAATCTGTGGGTTAAGCTTAGAGGAGAGAGCAACAAGGGGGATGTTGTGATGGGTGTCTGCTATAGACCTCCAGATCAGAAGGAGGAGGTGGATGAGGCATTCTATGGACAACTGGCAGAAGTTTACAGATCACAGGCCCTGGTTCTCATGGGGGACTTCAATTACCCTGACATCTGCTGGGAGACCAATACAGCAGTGCACAGGAAATCCAGGAAGTTTTTGGAGAGTGTTGAGGACAACTTCCTGATACAAGTGCTGGAGGAACCAACTAGGGGCCTTGCACCTCTTGACCTGCTGCTCACAAACAGAGAAGAATTGACTGGGGACATAGAAGTGAATGGCAACCTGGGCAGCAGTGACCATGAGATGGTAGAGTTCAAGATGCTGATTAATGGAAAAAAGGAAAGAAGCAAAACACAGACCCTGGACTTCAGAAAAGCAGATTTTGGCTCCCTCAGGGAACTGATGGGCAGGATCCCTTGGGAGGCTGATGTGAAGCGGAAAGGTGTCAAAGAGAGCTGGTGGCATTTTAAAGAAACCCTGCTAAGGGCCCAGGAAGATATCATTCAGATGAGCAGGAAGAACAGCAAATGTGGAAGGCACCCAGTGTGGCTTATCAGAGAACTCTGCACTGAGCTAAAGCATAAAAAGGAAGCTTACAGGAAGCGGAAGCTTGGGCAGATGATTAAGGAGGCATATAAAGATATTGCTTGGGACTGCAGGGATAAAATCAGAAAGGCCAAAGGACAATTGGAGTTGCGGCTAGCAAGGGATGTGAAGAATAACAGGAAGGGGTTCTACGAGTATGTAAATAACAAGAAGAGGATCAGTGCTGGTGTAGATCCCTTACTGAATAGTGCGGGTATCCTCGTGATGAAGGATGAGGAAAAGGCTGAAGTGCTCAATGCTTTTTTTACTTCAGTTTTCACAGTGAGGGCCAGCTCCCAGCCCACTACACTGGGCATGGCAGATTGGAGAGAAGAAGAGAGGCCCTTGGTGACAGAAGGTCAGGTTAGGGACAGCTTAAAGAAGCTGGATGTCCACAAGTCCATGGGGCTGGACAACCTGCATCTGAGGGTGCTGAGAGAGTTGGCCGATGAGGTAGCAGTACCACTGGACATTATCTTTGAAAACTTGTGGCGAATGTGAGAAGTACTGGAGGACTGGAAAAAAGCAAATATAGTGCCTATCTTCAAGAAAGGGAAAAAGGAGGATCAGGGAATTACAGACCTGTCAGCCTCACCTCAATCCCTGGAAAAATCGTGGAGCACATTCTGAAAGAATCCATCTTGAAACACTTGGAGGAAAATAGACTGATGAGGAACAGTCAGCATGGATTCACCAAGGGTAAATCGTGCCTGACCAACCTCATCGCCTTCTATGATGAGATGACTGGATTTGTGGATGCGGGAAGAGCTGTTGATGTGATATACCTTGACTTTAGCAAGGCTTTTGATAACGGTTTCCCACAGCATTCTCATCAGCAAGTTAAGGAAGTATGGGTTGGATGTGTGGACTCTAAGGTGGATAGAAAACTGGCTACAGCAACGATTTCAGCGTGTAGGAATCGATGGCTCTGTGTCTAGTTGGCAACCAGTAACGAGTGGTGCGCCCCAGGGATCAGTCCTGCGCAATGTTCCCTGTAAGCTGCGCTGGCGCACTGCAGCACAGCCCGCCACAGCCACCAGCGCAGGGAAGGCTGCCGGCAGCGCACTGCCGGCAGCCAGACTCCTTCAAGGGAGCTCCTGTGGAGCAGGGAGTTTTGAAAACTCCCACCCAGAAAAGCTCTAACGGAGCATGCCCAGAAAATCTGGGCATGCTCCGTAGAGCTTCTCCGGCACAGGAGTTAGGGCTGGGCCCTGCCGCTCCAGTCCAGCCCGGAGGTAAGTTTGTGGGGGCTGGGGGGGGCGAGCAGGAGCAGGGGGGCGTGCTGCCGGGAGCGGGGGGGCTAGCGGGGGGGGTGAGTGGGAGCGGGGGGGTGATGCTGGGACCGGGGGGGCTAGCAGGAGCGGGGGGGGGCGATGCCGGGACCGGGGGGGCGAGTGGGAGCAGGGGGTGATGCCGGGACCGGGGGGCAATGCCGGGACCCAGGGGGGCTAGTAGGAACGGGGGGGTCAATGCCAGGAGCAGGGGCCTAGCAGGAGCAGAGGGGGCTGTCGGGAGCAGGGGGGGGGAGAGCGGGAGCAGGGGGAGGGGCTGCACAGCAGGCCCAGTGGGAAGGGGGAGCGCAGCGAGCAACAGGAGTTGCTCAGCTGCTCTCGCCCCTTAGAGGGAACATTGGTCCTGGGGCCAGTTCCGTACAACATTTTCATTAATGATCTGGATGATGGGATAGATTACACACTCAGTAAATTTGCGCATGACACCAAGCTGGGGGGAATGGTAGATACGCTGGAGGACAGGGAGAAGATTCAGGAAGACCTTGACAAATTGGAACAGTGGGCTAATAGAAATCTCATGAGGTTCAACAAGGACAAGTGCAAAGTCTTGCACTTGGGATGGAAAAACCCCACGCACTGCTACAGGCTGGGGAGCGATCAGCTAAGTAGCATCACCGTAGAAAGGGACCTGGGGGTCCTGGTGGATGGGAAGCTGGATATGAGTCCACAGTGTGCTCTTGCTGCCAAAAAGGCCAATGGTTTTCTGGGCTGTATCAGAAGAAGCATTCCCAGCAGATCGAGGGATTTGATCATTCCCCTCTATTCAGCACTGGTGAGGCCGCATCTGGAATACTGTGTCCAGTTTTGGGCTGCCCACTACAAAAAGGACATGGACAAATTAGAAAGAGTCCAGCGGAGGGCAACAAAAATGATTAAGGGGCTGGAGCACAAACCCTGTGAAGAAAGACTGAAGGAACTAGGCTTATTTAGCCTGCAGAAGAGAAGACTGAGGGAGGATTTGACAGCAACCTTCAACTACCTGAAGGGATGCTCCAAGGAGGATGGAGCTCGGCTGTTCTCAGTATTAAAAGAGGATAGAACAAGGAGCAATAGTTTCAAGTTGCAGCAGGGGAGGTCGAGGCTGGATATTAGGAAAATCTTTCTTACTAGGAGAGTGGTAAAGCATTCAAATGGGCTACCTAGGGAGGTGGTGGAATCTCCGTCTTTGGAGATGTTTAAGGACCGGCTGGATAAAACTCTAGCTGGAATAATTTAGTGGGAGTGGTCCTGCTTTTTCTGGCAGGGGGTTGGACTAGATGACCTCTTGAGGTCCCTTCCAACCCTATGATTCTATGATTCTATTGTGACATATTATGCCTTCTGGCGCGGAGAGGCCTATCGCTTTTGCTTCACGCTCCCTGAACAAGGCAGAAACTAACTATGTCCAAATTGAACTCGAAGCACTGGGCATTGCTTTTGGGATTCGGAAATTTCACCAGTATCTGTGGGAAAGAAGTTCACACTTGTCACTGACCATCGACCCCTGACATCAATTTTGGGGCTACACACAGGCATCCCGCCTTTGGCTGCTAGTCAGATGCAATGATGGGCATTGATACTTCCCGGATACACATATGAGATCAAATATAGGCAATCCTCTTTGCATTGCTATGCTCATAGTCTTTCAAGGCTACCCTTACCAGCATGCCATCAAGATCAGGGTCAGGAAGGAATCTTTTACTTTGAACAGGTGGAAAATACACCTGTCACGGCTACTCAAGTGAAGAAAGCGACATGGGTTGACCCATTATTCTCCCAAGTTATGGATTTCGTAATGAATAGAACATTCTTACTGACTCTCAGGTCTCCCCTGACCTCCGTCCCTACATGTCTAGGATGACAGAGCTATCAACCCAATCTGGGTGTTTGTTGTGGGGTATGCATGTTGTTATCCCACCTTCGTTAAGACCACTTTTGTTGGAACAACTACATTCAAGTCACTGTGGCATAGTGTGCATGAAAGAAATTGCATGGAGCTATTTCTGGTGGCCAGGCTTGGACAGGGCCATTGAAGAGACAACTAGAGCTTGTACCTCATGCCAGAGCATCTGGAACGCACCTCAGTTGGCACCCCTTCACCCGTGGGATTTGCCCAAAAGGCCATGGCAATGTATTAATGTTGATTTTGCTGGCCCATTTGAAGGATGTATGTTTTTAATTGCTGTGGATGCCCATTCAAAATGGCCAGAAGTCTCTGTAATGCAGTCCACTACTACGGAAACCACTTTCTAGACCCTGCATGGCTTTTTTAGTCGTTATGGTCTTCCAGAACAGCTGGTGAGTGACAACAGACTGCAGTTCATTTCTCAGAATTTTGAAACTTTTATGAAGGCCAATGGAATACATAACATCAGGTCAGCACCATATCATCCTTCCACCAATGGACTCACTGAAAGGTTCGTACAGACTATGACGCAAGCTCTAAAATCTGCAAAGGGACGTTCACCTCTTCGGAAGTGTCTGGACAACTTCTTGTTGTCCTACAGAAACATTCCACAGGCTATGACTAAGACATCTTCAGCATTTCTTATGATGGAATGGCAGTTGCACTCTTGCTTTGAGTTGTTGAAACCATGAGACACATGGCAAGTGGTTCAACACCAACAGCAGGACCAGGTCAGCAGACAGTCACCAAGAACAAAGGACTGCACCTTCAGTATTGGACAGCCTGTTTTCACTCAGAACTATGCTTCAGGAGCTAAATGGATTCCAGCAACGGTCATCGCCCAAACAGGGCCTGTTTCCTACTCTGTCCAGACAGCAGATGGCCTGGTTTGGCGACGGCATGTAGATCAGTTGCTGCTCCATCATACCCATCTGGAAGATGCATCTCCAATGGACGTACCTGACTACACCCTTACAGATGATACAACATCAGAGCATGAAACAACTGTTCCTGTCTCTCCTGCTCCAGCCACCTCTTCAACTCCTTTGGCCTCCCTGGACCAACCAGACACAACATCCTCTCTGGTTTCAGCTATTTCCCCAGTACCTGTAGTCATACCATCACCAATACCACCTTGTGGTGTGGGCACACCAGAAGATCGCCGTAATCCACCTTGAGACAGAAGACCTCTTAATTGGCTGGATCTTTAGCTAGTGGTGACCCCCTCTTCATGGAGCAGAATAATCCCCCAGGGGTTTTCCGGAGATGGGGCAGTCTACTCTCATCTCCTAGTTTAGTCCTTATTCTTTGGGGGGTGGGGAAGGGCTTTATTGCTTCTGGGGAAGAAGGGCTTTTTCATTAGAGGGGGAGGAATAAAGACTCCTTACACAGCTCTGAATATACTACCTCTCCTTATTGGATTATAATTTCCCCTAAAACACCACATATCCAAGAAGATATTTTTCCTTTCCCTGATAGGTGGATCCCATCTCTACTCACCAGCTGCTCTTCCCAGAACAGCATCCTGTAGTCAAAAGCTGAAATTCTCCTAGCAAAACCAGCCAAGCATTCACCTCTAAAATGCATTTGTCTGGGCCTCTACCCTTCACCAAGGTGACTGAAGATAACATCACCAGTGTTCTTTACTCCAGAGCTCTTTAGTCATTCCTAAGCTACTCAGCATCTTATCTCGGGGTATCATTAGTGCCCACATAGATGAGTAGCATGGGGTAGTAGTCAAAGCACTGGATGATCCTTGACAATCTTTCCATAATGCCTCCGATACGAGCCCCTAGCAAGCAATACTCCTCCTGGGATGCCATTTCATGCTGACAGATGGTTGTCTTCATCCCTTTCAGAAGGAATCACCAACCATTAGTAGCTTACACTTCTCTTTGGGGGCACCGAGCTTCTCCTCCAACACCTTTGGTGGTGATTCCTAATCTGTTATTGGCAAAGCAACAAAAGAGTTCCTCATTACTATGGCTAGTGGGTGGGAGCAGTGGTGAAGTACTGTCATCTGCCAGAAGTAAGCAGCAGCCAGTGTCCTCCTTGAGACAGAACTGCATCCTTCTCCCCCCAAGTGGGATGACAGCAGTCTTCTCTAGCTAGACACCTTCCTCAGACTTGGAGGTCTCCATATGAAGATTCTTGATGAATTCTTCATGTTCATGAACGCTCCACAGCCTATCACTTCCTTGCTTAGCACTCCCATTTCTTTCTTGAGAGATTCCACCAGCAGATACCTTGCACACTGGATAGTTCTCCAGACTGGCTTTCTATGAAAGGGTAATGGAGGCCACAATCTCTGCAAATCCACACCAGCATCTGCAAATTGGTGTCCATGGTCAGTTTATCTGTTTAGACACAGGAGCAGATGGAGGAGACAAAAGCAGCATTGGCACTGGTGCTGTGACTTTTCTTTAGCACAGTGATTATATTGCATCTCCCTACACAGCCTCCCAAATTAAACTCTCGTGTTTGCTCTCCCCTTTTTGCTAGCTCCCTTTGGTTGCTTAGCTTCTGGCTTTTAAGTCTTTCTTTCCCAGGTCAGCCTTATTATCCCCAAGTTAACTGCACAGAGGGAGGGGATCATCAAGGGCACAAAAGCTTAAACAGTTCCCCAAAACATAATACCATAGTGCTACTGTCAAAGGGACTTGGCTTCCTAATTGTCTCTTACTTTTGAAAAATTTTGGAAAATTTTACCCCAGTCTTTCTTTTTTAAAGTCTTCTCAAAATATTCATTTAAAAAGCATAACATTGCAAAGCTATACATGTGACAGTCAGGTATTCATATAAATTACCACTGATATTAAGCATGTTCACTCAGAATGAGACAGAAAAAGCATATGATATATTTAAAGTTGCCTTTTTAATTACTTCTCCCCAATTCATGATTTAGAGTGGAGTAAAGTAAACTCATTCATTCTACAACACCCATTTCGAAGTGCTCTTCCTGACTTCAATTTGTGTGGTACCTATGTTTATTATTCTTTGGCTCAATGCAAATTACTTCACTTTTGGCAACACTGCATTTCATTTTGTCAGGTCATCATTCCATTTGCAAAGTGGATCCTGAGTTTTTTGAACTTTCTTTTTAATAGCTTATCTCTGTCCCACAGTGGCGCTTTACATCTAAATTATTTGTCAAGATTAAAAAGAGTAAAGGACTAAGAAAAAGAATGCGCTCAACACAATAGCACTTAATTGTTTTCTCTAGTTACCAATAATTTTTAACTGTGTTCTGCATGATCTCTTTATTACCAACTTCTTAGTAAACATAGATGTTCATGACTTCTTGCTGTCTTGTGGACCAGTAGAAGTTATCCGCAAGTTCAGATAAATTATACAGTACAGTAGAACTGCTTGATCCATATTCTATAGTCCTCTTTAGAAAGAGTCACAAATGGATAATGATCAGGTCACAACAGGTCCTTATGTAAGGATAGGTGGGACACAGTGTCTCCTCCCCTTCTTGCTTGTGTAGTCTTGTCACAATTATAGCCCCTGCACTCAGGATACAGTTAAATATGCAGGTATAATGGAACAAGAGTAAATTAATGCTCCTATCAAACAGAACTGAGCAAAAAGAAGAAAACATCTGACAATGTTGTCATCAATTCTGACAATCTGCAAACTGAAAACAATGGAACTTTGTGGAATATATTATTCACTGTGAATTATTCCTTCATCTCTAATACCCATTCTGCTTAAAGATAAACACGCCAATAAAATAATCTTCATGAATAAAATACACAAGGTTTCAGTTACATTGTTATCCTTTATGCATCTTAGACATGAGCAAAAAAAAAGTTGTACCTTAGATTTCTGAGACCATGTGCCAAAAACAGCCTGTATTTTATCCAAATGCAAACAAGAAACGTACATTCAGTCCTTTTTCTCTTCTACTCTTAAGACTGTCAACCATCTTTAAAAGATTACCACCAGGTGATGATATCCACTGCAGACTACATTAATATTTTGAAAGAAATCCACACAGTGTGTACACATTTCAAATTAGAATCCTAGTGCTGTACATCAAAGAGTAGTTTGAAACCTTGGTGCCACAGAGCAGCTAAGTACCTAGCCACATAACTAAGATTAGAACACTTTGTCCAAATCTTGCATGCATCTGATAGTTAAGACTGTGTTTCTGGTCCTAAAATGCCTTCCAGATGCCATCATTGCTCTTACAGATCCTGTCCAAGTTTGGACTACCTAAACTGAGCGGAGGGCGGTTCTAGAAACAATTCTTTAGGGTTTGAGATAATCAAGTTGGATCAAAATTTAAGATCCTATCCAGCATTTATGCTCAATTTCATACTGGAATGTAAAACTCAAAAGCAAAAAGATCACTTTATTGAATTTTTATGATGCACTGATGTGTGTTTGCACTCTTTTATTGTGGAAAAGATCTCCACACAGAAAAACAAAAATGTTAGAATACTGATTTATATAACCAGTACTTGCAGAAAGCAGTAAAACAGTGATGTTTCTTTATAATGGAAATAAAATAAACACTAGAGGAATTGTTTTCGCTGCACACAAAAATAAACAGAAAACAAAGTTCAGACAGTAGCTCAGTTCAGGTACTAGGAAATCCCCATCTATTGGCCATATAAATTGATAATGCAGTTGTATATCATAGTGGTATTTTCAGATGAGTAGAAGAATGAATATTCTCATGGATTCTTGAGGAGTGATAAATAACCCTAGAATTGTGTTATTCTCATTCTGAATCAGACCGTAAATAATAAATGTTACATTTCTAGGATTTTTCAGGTATTCATAGATTCCATGGCCATGAGGGACCATGGTGATCATCTGGTCTGACCTTGTATTTAACATGGCCATAGACCTTCCCTAAAATAATTCCTGGAGCATATCTTTTAGAAGAGTATCCAACCTTGATTTTAAAAATTATTAGTGGTAGACAATTCACCACAAACTTTGGTAAACTGGTTAAATATTCTTGCTGTTAAAAAATAATGCTTAATTTCCAGTCTGAATTTCATTTTTTTTCAACCTGCAGCCTTTGGATCATATTTTACTTTTCTGGTAGACTGGAGAATCCATTCTCAAAGATTTGTCCCCCATGTCAGTACATATAGACAGGGATCAAGTAATCATTTACCTCTTCGTTATTCTAAATAAAGTGAGCTGCTTAGAGCTATCACTGTAGAGGTATGTTTTCTAGTCTTCTAATCATTCTTATGGTTCCTCTCTGAACCTTTTCAAATTTATCAGCCTCCTTCTTGAAGTGGAAGCAGTACACCTGAAGCAGCCACAGCACTCCTAAATACAGAGATAAAATTATCGCTCTACTCCTATTCCCCTGTTTATGCATCATAGATTGCATTAGCCCGTAGGAGGACAACAGGCCAAATTCAGACTGTCAGACACTTTTGAACAGTCTCCAAAATCTTTTATTTACTTGTTGATATTTATTTATTTATTTTCTCTGGAGTTTGGACATTGCCACAGCATTGCACCAGGAGCTCATGTTCAGCTGACTTTCCATAGACCCCTAAAGCCCAGGATTTTGTGTTTTCTTCCAGGGCATTAATAAAAATGTTAAATGACATAGGACCAAGATTGTATTCCCATGGGAATCCTCTAAAAACACACCAGTTGAATAATGATTCTCTATTTGCAATTACATTTTGACCTATCAGTTTGCCATCTTTTAATCCATTTAATGACTGCCATGTTAATTTTATATCATCCTGGTTTTTAAATCAAAATATCAGCCAGTACCAAATCAAATGCTCTTGTGACACTGGTCTTTTGGGAGCCATGCTGAGACAGCTTAAACAGGACAAAACTGAAAAGAATGGGGTATGTGATTCCCAGTACTGTGTATTCATTCATAAGATATACAAAGCCAGCTTCAAATCACCACACTGGTTATCCACTAACATAAAATACAATTCACTTAAAGCCATCCAGCTCTCAGGCTACCACCCAGACAGCCAAGTCAACTATAATTGGGAATAATGAAAATCTTGTGCATATAAATTCTACCAGTCCCAAAGGACTGGACATATTACCAACCAAGTCAATGAATATTTTGGATCTTACCTAAATACTTGTGTAAAGCCAATGCTTCTTTAGTAAACTACTATTTATTTTAAAAAGAGAGAATATTTGTTAAAACTTCATACACATACAGATGAGAATAAAGTATATAAAGCAGTTTCAAAGTAGACATGATAACAAGGTTTCAAAGTTCATTCAGGATTGTAACAGTGGTGAAATAAACTTCTAATTTGCAAAGAAATTTCTGGAGATTTCTCAAACAGCTTGGAAGTCATGAATTCTTCTCGTGAGCGTCTTTGATAGAAATCTAATCTACAAAATGGAGCAGGAAATGAAGACCAAATACTCTTTACAATTTCTTCCACAGGAAATAGCAGGCTGAACCAATCTCAGGACTGGGACCTTAGACTGGTGACTTGAACCCCCTGGTGAAATCCAAGCAAGTCTCCAGAGTCTTGTATACACCCTTTCAGGCTGTTGAAAATCTCTTGTCAGCAAGAATTTCCTTGAGTGAATAATAAGTAATTGTTTGTGTCTTTCAAGTAACTGCTCTATTTTGTATGTACACATCAGTAATTATTCATTATACAGTTACTAGACAGTTTACTTAGATTTCAAAGAGAAATACAGAATTATATGATTAGCCCCATGATTTTCATATTTCATTGTGATGTCTGAATCAATAAAAAAAATAAGAACAGACAGGAAAACAGTCTATCTACGTTGTTAACCTCACAATAAGATAGTGGTAAAGAACATTACATAATTCTTAACAATATACTTGAATTTCAAACACTCATTTTATTTAACATGGCTTGATTATCTACACAGAATAGCTCTAACTATGATTTCTTAACATGTCTTTAAAGACCGATTTGGTGTTATTTCAGTCTGCTAGGCTTAACCCCTTCCTGGCTCAGTGCCACAGTCCTACTGAAATCTGAGTATATTACATCAACACTTACCTTTATTTAAAAAAAAAAACAAAAAAAAACTTGTAATCACATTAAAAAGATATTAAGTTAGTCCACCAGGATCTGTCTTCCACAAATCCATTGGCATTAATTATATCCCCCTCACCTAACTCTTCAGCAATACGGTTCAATATCAGTTTCTCCAATATCTTCTTAAGATTAGGCATCTTACTAACCCTTTTTTAAAAATAGCACAACATTATCTTTTTTCTAGTCTTCTGGAATGTCCCCGGTGTTCCACCAGTTACTGAGTATCACATTAACAGTCCAGTGAGTTCCTGAGTCAACTCTTATAAAACTCTTGGATGCAAATTATTTGAACCTGCTGATTTAAAAATTGTTACTTTCATTAGCTGTTGTTTAACATCCTCCTAAGACATTAGTTCAATGGAAAGAGTCTTATCATATGATATGACAACAGAAGCTGATTTTTTCCCTGAATTCAAAACAGAAATATTTATTGAATATTTCTGCCTTTTCTGCATTGTTATTGACAATTTTCTCATTTCCATCTAACAATGGACCAATATCACTGTTAGGATTCTTTTAGAGAAACAATATAAACTATTTACCCCTAGGAATTTCATCATAAAATATAAGCTTACACTGATTGAGGCTGTGCCTGATTTGTACAAAGCAGCAGTCTGCATTTTTCTGAACAAGAGTTAAATTTAAAGCAGTCTTTGTGTACAATTCTTGCAAATTAAGTTATAATGGGTTGGAGCACCATCAGAGTAAGAAAGACTAAATAATTCAAAAATAGCGCTAAAAAAATTCAAAACTTTATAACTAAGGAAAGTGATGTACAAATAAAACAAAGCTACCTCATGTATTTTTCTTTTATAGATAAATATCAAGGTATGGGAGTTGTTCTGAAAATGTCTATGGTATCTCTTCCACTTCATTATGAGTTGGGATAAGCTCATAAAATACCCATATGTGACCATGTCATTAAGATAAATCCATCACACCAATGTGTTTAGGACTATGCTGCCTGCTTTCTGTTCTAATAGTAAATTACTAAAGACCACACAGACTCAGCTGTGCTGAAGTAAAAGCTTGTGTCACTCACAATATCAACAAATAGTCTGTACTGAAATCCTAATTTTCAAGCACTTGTAAATAAAACATCACAGCAGAGTGCTATGGCAACAGTTCCTTAGTACTGTACAAAAGTGCAAGTTAAAAGTTTAGTGAGGAGGGGAATTAGAGTCCTTGTCAGATGCTGCACAACAACTCCTGAATATAAATCTCTCTCTCTCTCTGACACACACACACACACACACACACACGTTTGTGTAAGAGGATGCATTCAAACTGTTGGGTGGAAAAATGGAGATCTGTCTTTGTTTGATTCAGACAGAGACAGTCAGGTGACTAAGCAAAGTTACCAAAACTTACCAAACTACAGAGGCAAACATCCAGTTACAAACAGCTCACTCTGAGTTGTGAATTAAGACTCAGACTAAACCACTGGTGACCATAAGACTACTGCATTGCAGTGAGCTACGAATGACGTAACTTCTCCAGCCACTGACTTGTAACCGTTGGTAGTCTCTGACTCCAGTGTCAGCGATCTGTTACAGGCAATAATGCTCCCCAATTGCCCAGACTGTTTTAAATCTCAAAATTCTGTATAAAGGCAGCCAAGCATTATCTGAACTTTTTCCACTGACACAGTCCTTAAGGCACAGAGGCTATGTCTATACTAGCAAATTAGTTCAGATTTAGGAGGCTTAATCCAGACTAATTTGAGCCCTGTCTGCGCCAGGCTTTGTCTAGTTTGAACAAAAAAAAATTTTTAGCAACAGCTTAGTTTAACAGAGCTTAGTTCGAAAGAGTTACTTTGAATGGTAAGTTCGAATTAACTGCTTAGTTCAAACTTCGAACTAGCATGATGTATTCATGCTAGTGCAAACTAAATAAATTCAAACTAACAGTTTGTTTGAACTAACCACTTTTTTTTTAGTTTGAACTAACTTTTAGTTCAAACTAGCTGTGCTTTGGAAAGGAGGTTAGTCTGAACTGCTTCGTTCGGACACAGCCAGAGAGATTAAGTGGTCTGACTATTTTTAAAAATTTAGGTGTTTCACCTAGAAGCTATTTTCCAATGATGTGAGGAAAGCCATAGACTCTTGGACAAATAGGGATGGAAGGGACCTTCAGAGACCATCAAGTCTTGCCGCCAACACTCAGGCAGGACCAAGTAAATCTAGACCATACCTGATAGGTGTTGTCTAACCTATTCTCAAAATCTTTCTGTGACAGGAATTCTACAATCTCCCCTGGAAAGCCTGTTCCAGTCCTATCCACAAGGCTAGTTCCTTGAGGCTTTTTTCCCCTAATACCTAATCTATTTTTTATTTGATGCAGATTAAGGAAATTATTTCTTTTTCTACTTTCAGGGGACATGAAGAACTGTATATAACAGACCGTAATATATTTGAAGATTGTTATCAGGTCTCTCCCATTATTCTTCTCCCCAGATTAAACATGCCCAGCTTTTTTCACCTTTCCTCATAGATCAAATTTTCTATACCTCTAGTCATTTTTATTGTTTTCCTCTAGACTATCTCTAATTTTTTCATATCATTCTTAAAGCATGGAGCCCCAAACTGGACGTAATACAGCAGTGGAGGACTCACCATTTCTTACATGTACCCCTGTTTATACACCTCAGAAAATATTAGGCTTTTTTTTTTTTACAAGTGGATTGTATTGTTGATTAGTTCAATTTGTGATCCATTATGTACCCCGGATCCTTTTCTGTAGTACTACTGCCTAGCAGTTATCTTGTATTTGTCCATTTTATCTGTTAGTACTTTGTCTTTACTTGTTGGTTTTTAGATCATCTTCCCAACTTATTTGAATTCTGGTCTTGTTCTCTAAGATGTTTGCAACCTCAACAAGTTGCAAATTTTATAAGCATACTCTCCTCCAAATTATCCAAGTAATTAAAAAAATATTGAATAGGAGCAGACCTCAGGACAAACCCCAGTAAGACCTCAGTAGCTATGTCCTCCCAATTTGACAGTGAACCACTGATAACTACTCATTGCGGATGTTTTCAACTGGCTTGTTACCCACCCTGTAGTAATTTTATGTAGACTATATTTTCCTAATTTGCTTATGAAAATATTATGCAGGACTGTCAAAAGACTTACTGAAAAGAGTATGTTATTGACTGCTTCCCCCATCCAGTAGGCTAGTGGTTTTCAAACCACAGATTGGGACCCACTCCTGAGTCACAGACCTTTAGGTACAAGCCTGGAATGCATTGCTCAAAGATGGAATTATTGGGTAGAAATTAGTTTGTTTCAACTAGATCCTGAGGGGAAAAAGGTTGAAAACCCCTGCACTAGGCCAGTGACCTTATCAAAGAAGGAAATGAAGTTGTTTTTGCATGATTTGGTCTTCACAAATCCATGTTGGCTATGCTTATTACCTTATTATCTCTATTATAAAATTATTGATTTTATCTTGTTCCAGTATCTCTTCAGGAAATCAATTTATGTGACCAGTCTATAATTCTCTAGGTCCTTTTTGTTCCCCTGTTGGGACATGTATACTACATTTGCCATTACCGATCCTTCATGAGTGCCCAAAGATAAATTGCTAATGGTTCTGAGATTGCTTTGGCTGATTCCTTAAATACCTTTGGATGAATTTCATCAGGCCCTGCCAACTTGAGTATAGCCGTCTTATCTAATTATTCTTTAATGTGTACTGTCCCTATTCTGCCTTGTGTTAGTTGTTATTAGCTCTCCTTACCCATTAGGTAATGGGCCTACACTTTACTTCATCTTTCTCTTGTTTCTAATGTATCTACAGAAACTCTTAATGGTTTTCAGGTTCCTTGCTAGGTGTAACTTAGTTTGTGTCTTAACATTTCCAATTTCGTCCCTACCTCTATGGGTTTAGGTGGTGAAACACTTATAGAATGATGCAGCGGAAGTTTCTCATGGCTTTCATTTGGTCTTAGGTGACTTATGCAAGTTCACACAGCTGTCTAGTTAGTTTAGGCATAGGAATGACTTACAAGCACCATCTTCAATAAGTATAAAGGTAAAGTTATGTAAAATATAAATAATGTGCTTAACACTATTCTTGTTTCTATCACTGTAAAGCCAGAATAACTCTTCTTAATTAGCAGTGATACACCAGAATTTCAATGGCATCCCAGAGTAAAGTCTGGCCTACTACTATTATCTCTCTGTATAGTCACTTTCACCTGCTTGTGTGATAAACATATATGACTTGATGTTTATTCAAGTATTTTGGTTAATGTCTGGAAGAACTCTATGGTAAATGCTGGTGTTTCATCATTTTCCCTTTTGACATAGTTCATGGTGCATGATGAGGTGCAAAAACCTGCCCACCTTGAACATCAGCTATTTTGATGCTCATGTGACTGAAAGAACTGACACTGCCTCTGCTAAAGGCTATCCTAGGTGGTTTTTCTGTCTCATATATTGGCTTTTGTGAATCAAATTCTTAGGTACCTATCTCTTTCCCTATGCATTACAGGTCTCTGGATTCCCCTGGGTTGGCTGAATGCCCCAATGTTAGGCATTGCAGTGCTCAAGCCTCTTTGGGTATCTGGGCCCCTGTTCCCAATAACCCTCTCAAGTAATACATGCACCACCTTCCATTTCTGGATCAGTGCGATAAAGATCTATTTAGAGTTCTGACATTACACAACTGATCCCTTCATTTTCACTAGGCATCTGATCTTCCTGAGTAGCTCTTTCATTGAGTTTCATCATAAATTATTTTAATTATTTCTGCAGTACTATTAGTGCAGAAATGCAGGTAACATAAGATAAACTAAGGATATTTTCATACAGATATGTCTAATAGTTACAGCAGTCTCCACAAATTGCATGCAGTCTTTTAGTCAGCAAGCTGAAGCATATAAATTCCTGCTTTAATGTCATGTTTGTGATTAACTACATACATTAAGCTACACAGCATGAAAAACAACTCTGGGGCAGAGTCCGTTTATAGCTGAGACTGCTGCCTGGAATTTTTAAATAGTGTATCAATACAGCAGGTTGCCAAGATCCAAAGGGTTAGCTGTGTTAGTCTAGTTCAGTAAAACCAACAAACAAAGAGTCCCGTGGCACTTAATGACTAACAAATATATTTTTTGCATGAGCTTTTGTGGGAGAAAATCCCACTTTGTCAGATACTTTTCTCCCATGAAAGCTGATGCAAAAAATAAATACAGCAGGTGTTCACTGAAAAGGGTGAGCCCATGGTATCAGAAAACCTCAGCAGCTGGATATATTTTTCCATTCTACTTAGAAGCTACCCCTACCTAGCTGCCAGGGAATCAGGGGAAAGAATGGAGCCACACATCTGATCATCTGACGGGTGGAGCTTTATCCAACAATCTGCATACGTAAACCACCATGCACTTGCAGAAGCGCTAATTCCTTGTGCACTGGTGCTCACATTGGCCCCTGTGCATGTTGTCACAATCCAAACTTAATAATCATGGTTTTATACACTTAAATTTCCTGTCAAAAATTAAATTTTTCTTTTTAAAAATATAGCTTTGTGTGATAATTCCAGCATACACTTTTTTCACCTTGAATGACAATGATAGAGGCCACTATGTGAATACTTCAAACAAAGCCCCTGGATCCTCCTGCATTTGGAAATTGTCTTCTCTTTCCACCACTACTGTTCATTAAAGGAACATATGCCTCCAATTTCTGTTTCCTTAACTGCATTCTGCCGGGTCATCAAGCCAATATTTTCAAACAGGGAAACCTCTAGTTAGGTTTCTATATACAGATTTAGGCACCTAAATCAGTGTCTGGGTTATTGTGGTCGCTAAGACCCCTCAATTCCCATGAAAGTCAGGGAGAGCCAAAGGTGCTTTTATCTCTGAAAATCACACCTGTGAATTCAGTGCCAAATTATGGATTTAGATGCTCTAAATGGCCACACCCATCTTTGACCTAAGAACATTAAAACATCATAGTCAAGGATAGCTATGTAACATCTAGCCATGGAAGCAAAGACATCAGTTATACATCAGAGCAAACAGGGATGTGAAGCAGACTTTGAACCTGGGATTCTCCCACGTTGCAACCCAGCTAAAGATACTGACAAAGCCACATATGTATAACATATGAGCAAGTGAAGATCTGACTGTGAAGGGTGTGTTGACAGGTCTGTGTCTGTAATGTGATCATTCCAAGATGTACTTCTGTGCTGGCTATATAATGTATTTGGATTTTTTACTGTTTTAAACTGGTAGCATTTGAAGATATGTTTTATGCTTTCAGTGTGTTCTGCTGGAAGGTCCTGACCTTAACTTCCACCCCTCCTGCATTGTATCCCTGACCTAAATAACTCCTGATGACTCAATTTCATTATACATCCATAAAATCTTTCATGGCATAAACACAAACTCCAAACTCCAGCCCTACTATCTAAAGTGTAGTTTGTCTCGAGAAAACTCTGTAGACAGTAGAACCTTACTAGTTTACAGTTCATTTATCAGCACACCTCATAAGTAACATACACAAGAGGTCTCTCTCTTCTCAACAAAATGTTAATAGCAAAAGCTTTCTGCTCATTTATACATTATGCCTTTCCATATCTTTAAAAACCAAAAAAAGAAAGAAAGAAATCAGAGGCCTGATTTATTCCTGTTGATGATCTGGCTCTGGGTTTATTATTTATAGTGTAATGAATGCAGTAACATGAAGATATTCATGTTCTTCCTAATGATGCTAATGAAACCAAAAACTACTAGGTGTGCTCATTAAATGTTTCTTGATTTAAAAAAAAAAAAAGCTTTTAGTTCTCAAAAGGGAAATTTGTTATTATGGAAAACAAAATAAAAGTGTTTGCTTCCTTCACAGAGGACCTTCCAAGAGCCTCTCTGAACTTATTAATTAAGCCAAATCATTATGTTTGCAGCTGAAAAGAATGAATTATTGGGATAAATGTCCAATGGTGGGTGCTTAAGCTAAGAAAGAAATACCTCAGCCTACATAAGATTCATTTTACTGGGTGATTTATCCTTATTTTATTTTCTATTATTTATTTTTAACACCCATGACAAGAAGCAGCCTGAAACACTCCGGTTGCTAGATAGCAAGTGGACTGTTGAGAGGAGGGGAGGGGAGAGAGGTGGCACAATGAGGCCTGCCCACTGCAGCGCACAGCAGCAATTTGAACTTCACTGCTTCAGGACCAGCCAGCAGCAATGGCCCTGCAGCAGTGAAGTTTGTGCCACTGCTGGGTGCTGCAGTGGGCAGGCCTCATCTGCAAGTGAGTGGGACCCAGCCCACCTGGGCCCACCTGTGATTATGTCCGTGGATAAAACTGTATTAACATTTGAAGAGAAAGTATTGCAGAATCATTATTCTAGGTGTATATTATTAACTCCTAGATGGGCTGGTGGGGGTAGGGTGTTAATAATGATACCTAGATCTTATATAGCACTTTTCATGAAGAGATTGCAAAGACCTCTACATGGAAAATCAGTATCACTATCCCCATTTACAGGTAGGAAAACTGAGGCACCAAGCAGGAAAATTCTTTTACCCAGTGGCTGAGCTGGGTCTAGATCCCAGGTCCCTGAGTCTCAGCACATTTCTCTCTTTAAGAAAAAACTGTGGGTGAGGGCAACAGAAGTAGTGATTTAGGAAATGGAGAGAAAGTTTAGATTAAAGTTTATGGACCTGTTCCAAAGATCACTGACATTAGTGGGAGGCTATTAACTTCAGTGGCCTTTGGACTGGGTCCTGATCTGTCATTTTTAGAAGGTAAATTTGCAGCGTATGTAGTGAGTCTACATTCTGTTAGAAAAAGTGTGGGGATTTGTTCAGATTGTGAAATCTGCATGTATATAATAGGTCACCCTCAAAACCACATTTTTGCAATAAAGATAAGGTCTACCCTTTTCTCTGGAGGAACAGTTTTAAAATGCGACACGTGGATGAAAGACAATTAGTTACTCCGTTTGCTACTCCGATGTTGGATTTGGCAAAATATGTTAAGGAAGACTGTATTTTTTGCTCTATGCCAAGGTATCATAGCAACTCCCTAAAGATTGTTCAATTCAATCAAAGACAGACTTTGTGAGTGGGAACAAATATCTGGCTTTAAACTGGAGAATATTAAATTGTCTCTAGAGTCAGCCCCCAAACTGCATTAAATAGGATCGCTATTTATACTGCTGCTTGAAAAGAGGTGCTTTTAGAAAGCAACGTATATCCTGCTGACAGTAAAATTACCCACAGTAAAACTATCATATCATGCTTCCTCATAATGGATACTGTTGTATGAGATGACTGAAGTAAAAGCCAAAAGCTCTGAAAGCAATTAGCCTAAAGGAGTTACTTAAAAACCTAGAAAGGTGACAACATTCTCAGCTAGATGTTAACTAGAAAAAGGCAAAATATGAGTGCTTTCCTGCCACCAGCATCCTCCATCTTTACTTTTACTCAGTTAGGGCTCTGGATTTGTGACAAATCAGATTTTAAAAAGGTATTGCTGATTGCCCTTCAAAACCTGGATGGACACGCAAACTATCATCTGTCGAAATTTATGGGACACTGGCAATGTGGGTTTTTTTAAATCTAAAACCTGGGATGAATTATGCATACAGTGCTGAAACATTCTCTCATACGTTAGAAATGCAATTTTATTCTCAGTACTACCTATGATTGTAAGACATGGCTTACTACAGCATGAGGAACACAGTGTAACCTGATAGATATTTGGACAGAATAACGAAAGGACAGATTGACGGACACGCTGGTTTTTTTTCAGACTAGTAAATGAGATGAAAAACAACACAATACCACACTTGTGTTATACGGGCCAAACTCTTCCTCTTTTGAAGGGTCTGATCCAGCACTATTGGAGCCAATGGGAATTTGGCCACTGAAGTCATGTGATGCAAGATCTCAAATACTGTAAAACATTTCTTCATAGTATAGTTCTTTTGAGTGATAATGGATCATTGCTTAAGGGCCAGAATAAACAATTGCTTAATTTAAGTTCTTCTAACATCACTACTTAGCTTGGGGCCAATGATTCTGAAACTAGGGGCTGAAATTCTGGCTGTTACTGATTTCTTTTGTGGGATATTGGACACATCCCTTGACCATGCCATGTCTTGGCTTACCCATGTGTATAACAGGTATAATTCTAATGACTTATCTCACAGCTGTATAGAAAGAGTCTCAAATAAGTAATAGTAATGCCTATCTCTTGCATAGGGCTTTCTAACAACAGATCTCAAAGGAGATGACATTATTTCCATTTCACAGATGCAGAAACAGAGCACAGAAATGACTTGTTCAAAATCACCCAGGAATAGATACCACTGGGTCCAAAAGCAGCGCTCTGGACACTGAGTTTCTGAATGCTTTGAGATGGTTAAATAAAAAGCATTATGGGAATATTAGTAGGTGCACCAGAACATCTGTTAGGAAAATGTTTTTGAAGTGACACAGCTTCTGAAGTTCAGGATTTTATTAAACTCTATGCTGTGAGCTATGGCAGTCTGCAAGGCTCAGTTTTTAATTCTGATATATCTGGGCCTATCTCAAAGCCTTAGCAATTAAGTAATGTACAGTGGAGCTGAGATATGCAGCTACTAGCTTAAAGGCTACACATCAGCAAGCAGTTGATCTCCAGCTGCAAATAAGGCATTACAAAGAAAGGATTGCTTCAGCAAGAAATGAAACGTTGCAATACCCTAAGTGCTCTGAGTTGAGCAGTAAGGTTTCTTGAGGTAAACAGTTCAGACTAAAATCAGATTCATTTTCATCTTACAAAATGATCTTGTTTACTTCTGGAACAGTTTGTAACTGGAAAAGGACACTGTTATGGCCAGAGCATTAATCTAGAGAGATAGTATTCCTATAGATTCAGAACTGTGGCATTGTTTAAAAGAACAGTTTAGAAGCATGTTTTGACTCTTTCAAACAACTTCTACATAAGGGCATACCACGCAAGTCAGCAAGAAATCAAGGGAGTCCAATATACTCTGGTCTTGCTGGTGTGGTTTTTTTTTTAAACTTTGTTGCTTGGAAACTGCATCCCTTGAGTTCAACAGAAAAAGTAAAATGACATCTTAACAAAAAGGTATATTTAAAAAAAAAAAGGTAATTGGCAGTAAGCTTTCAAAATGGAACTAGAGAACTTTTTACATCTAGGCCACTGGTGAGATTCCTGTCCAGGTGAGGTGTAAATGATAGCCATATTGACTTACAGTTGTTTAGTGATCTGTGTAAACTGAGTCAACGTTCACAGCCTAGTTTTCATGAGTTCATAGAGAAAAAAAACACCATCACAACGTGCACTAACTGGGCTTCTTGTTAGCTTGTCACAGCAGAGACCAAGGAGGAGCTTGCAAACAGGGGACTGCAAAGAGGGGAGTTTGAGAGGGAAGGAGCAGGTGAAGCCCTGAGAAGGAGGCGAAGGCAATTCCCTTGCTGAAGAAGCAAGGGAGATACCAAACTTTGGGGTGAGTGTATTATGAACTATGTGTTTGTGTCTTTCCTACAGGTGATTTCTGTTGTCAGTTACTGTGTGACTTGGGTTCGTGATTGCTTGTGTGTCTGGGGCTGTTTGTACCATTGTTCCCTGCTCACCTTTGATCAGCCTCAATCAGCCTTGTGATCACCCTTCCCCTGTGTGCTTAACAAGGGACAAAGGCTTACCTAGGCAGAGAAGGCCTTAAAAGCCAGTGGCTGAGCGGCCAGTGGGAGTTTGCGCACAGGGGACTGCAAACAGGGGAGTTTGAGAGAGGCGTTTGTGAAGTCACCACGGTGAAGAGGAGCTGCACTACTTGTGCCAGCGCCCCTTCTGTCTCATCCACCTGTGCCTGCATAGAGACAGACATTCTGACCATGGATATGTCTACCCAGATCCCAATATGAACTTGCAGGGACCGTGGCCTGTATTTCCCACTCACAGACAATCAGGCTGGGGAGATCATTCAGTGTGACAGGGGTGTGCTGGTGGAATCTCTCAGGAAGCAGGTGGGAGAGTTACAGAAAGAGGTCTCTAGGCTCAGGAGCATCCATGCCCTGGAGAAATTCCTCAATAGCATTCGAGGAGACATCCAAGGCTGAGGAATCTATCCAGGTGCAGAGGACTGCTGCCACGCCACCGGAGATGGAGGAGATGGCTCTGGCACAGGGAGGACACTGGCAGCTGGTTCCTTCTGGCAGCAGACAGTGCTCCACCCCTGCTCCCATCACACCCTCTGTTGTGGTGGAAAATCATTATACAGTGCTAGAGATGAGGGATGAAGTGGAAGAGGAGAAGCCATGACCCCCAAGGCTGGGAGGATCATATCCACCACACCCAGGAAGAAACGTAGGGTTGTGATGGTTGGGGACTTGCTTCTGAGGGGGACGGAAGCACCCATCTGTCACCCTGACAAGGCCTCTTAGGAGGCATGCTGCCTGCCAAGGGCCTGTATCTGAGACATTACGGATGGATTGTTGAGAATCATCCTCCCCTCTGACTACTGCTCCGTGCTACTCTTCCATGTGGGAGATACTGTGAAAGGTGATCCTCAGCAGATCAAAGATGACTACAGGGCACTGGGAGCATGGGTAAAGGAGTCTGGTGCAGAGGTCGTGTTCTCCTTGATCATTCCTGTCAAGGGTAGGGGCCTCAGCGGAGATAGATGCATGCTGAAGGTGAATCCCTGACTGATAAGATGGTGTCATCAGGAGGGCTTTGGCTTCCTCAGCCATGGAGTACTGTCCCAGGAAGAAGGACTGCTAGGCAGAGATGGACTCCACCTGTTGGGGAAGGCGAAGAGCATATTTGGATGTTGAGTAGCTTACCTAGTGAGGAGGGCTTTAAACTAGGTTTGAAGGGGGAAGGAGACCAAAGCCCACAGGAAAGTCACAATGAGGGAGACCTGGGGGAAAGGATGGAACTTGCCGGATACAGGGACTGTCACACCAGGGATAAAAGAGAGAGTAATTGGAACCGGTGAGCGGGGGAATCAAATCATTGTCTTAAGTGTCCTAATGAAGCCCTAATACCTGAGGTGAATGGGGAAGGAGAAAATGGAAGGAGGAAAATGCAACAGGAGAGATAATCAACACAAGAAAGCACCACAATTGGCCCATTAGTCTAGGTGCCTGTACACAAATACAAGGAGCTTGGGAAACAAGCAGGAAGAATTGGTGGTACTAGCACAGACAGGGAACTATGATGTAATTGGAGTAACAGTGACATAGTGGGATAGCTTGCATGACTGGAGCACTGCCATGGATGGGTATAAATTGTTCAGGAAGGACAGGCAGGGAAGGAGTGGGAGAAGAGTAGTGCTATATGTGAAAGAGCTGCATGACTGCTTGGTGCTCTACTATGAAAGTGAAAACAAACCAGTTGAAAGTCTGTGGGTTAAGTTTAGAGGCGAGTGCAACCAAGAGGGTGTGGGTATCTGCTATAGGCCACCAGACCAGAAAGAGGAGGTGGATGAGGCATTTTATGGACAGTGAGCAGAAGTTTCCAGATCACAGGCCCTGGTCCTCATGGGGGATTTCGATTATCCTGATATCTGGGAGGGCAAGACAGCAGTGCACAAACAGTCCAGGATGTTTTTGGCAGAGGCAGCTTTTGGGGTAAATGAAGCAGGCGGTTGCCTAGTGCTCCGAGAAGCAAGGGAGCCCTGTAGTGATCACCTGCTTCACTTACCCTTGCACTTTTGGGGTGGTAGGGGAGTGCAGAGGCTTCAGACTGCCCAGGCCAGATGCTACACCACCTGCCCGCCCAGCCAGTATCTCTGCAGCAGGGGCGGAGCAGCGCTCCCTGCGTACACCCAGCCGGCTGTGCCTCACCAGGGGGAGGGAGGAGAGAGGCCAGCGCAGCAGTGCGGCTTGCCAGAAGTGGGGCCTCCTGGCATAGCCAGCTCTGAAGACTTTGGGCCATGTCGCCCCCAGCCACCCCAGGCCTGAACGGGCCCAATACAGGGCCTGGGGTGAGGCGGCCTCTATTCAGGCCTCGGGTGGCTGGGGGCAAAGCAGCCCAAACTCTTCAAAGCAGGCCACTCCAAGGGGCCCCACTCCTGGGAAGGTATGGCCAGCTGGGTGTATGCGGGGACCACTGCTCCAGAGAAGCTCAGTGGGTGAGCAGGTGGTACAGCCTCTGGACGTGGCGGTTCATGGCCCCCTGCTCTTCCCCCAGGGGGAGCCGGGACTGGGGGGGCACTTAGGGCAGCAGTGGGGCCCTGGAGCCCCAGTGAAGGTAGCATTGGGGGCCTATAGGTGATCCCATAAAGGACCTTTGCCTAGGGCCCCCAATTGCCTAAGGTCGCCTCTGGCTTTTGGAGATTGTTGAAGACAACTTCCTGGTACAAATGCTGGAGGAACCAACTAGGGGCCTGCACCTCTCAACGTGCTGCTCATAAACAGAGAAGAATTGATCAGGGAAGTAGAAGTGAATGGCAACCTCTGCAGCAGTGACCATGAGATGGTAGCGTTCAGAATCCTGATCAAAGAAAGAAAGGAAGGAAGCAAAAAGCAAACCTTGGACTTCAGAAAAGCAGATTTTGGCTCCCTCAGTGAACTGATGGGCAGGATTCCCTGGGAGGCTGATCTCAAGAGGAAAGGTGTCCAAGAGAGCTGGCTGTATTTTAAAGAATCCCTGCTAAGAGCACAGGAAAATACCATACCGATGTGCAGAAAGAACAGCAAATGTGGAAGGTGCCCAGCAGAGAACTCTGTGGTGAGCTGGAACATAAATGGAAGCTTAGACAGGTGACCGGGTAGGCATATAAATATATTGCTCGGGACTGCAGAAAGGCCAAAGGACAACTCAAATTGTCTAGTAAGCAATGTGAAGGACAACAGGAAGGGGCTCTACAAGTATGTCAGCAACAAGAAGAGGATGAGGGATGGTGTAGGTCCCTTACTAAATGAGGCAGGTATCCTCGTGGTGGATGATGCAGAAAAGGCTGAAGTATTCAATGCGTTTTTTTACTTCAGTCTTCATGGGCAGGGTCAGCTCCCAGGCTATTACACTGGGTAATGCAGAATGGATAGAAGGAGAGCAGCTCACGGTGATGGAAGGTCAGGTTAGGGACTACTTAAAGAAGTTAGATGTGCACAAGTCTATGAAGTCAGATGAACTGCACCCAAAGGTGCTGAGGGAGCTGGCTGATGTGATTCCAGAGCTGCTGGCTAGTGTCTTTGAAAACTCATGGCAAATGGGGGAGATCCCAGAGGATTGGAATAAGACAAATATAGTACCTATCTTCAAGAAAGGGAAAAAGGAGGATCTGGGGAACTACAGACCATTCAGCCTCACCTCAATCCCTGGAAAAATCATGGAGCAGGTCCTCAAAGAATCCATCCTGAAACACTAGGAGGAAAATAGAATGATCAGAAGCAATCAGCATGGATTCACCAAGGGGAAATCGTGCCTGACCAACCTGATTTCTTTCTATGATGAGATGACTAGATTTGTGGATGCAGGAATAGCTGTTGATGTGATATACCTTGACTTTAGCACGGCTTCTGATACAGTTTTCCATAGCATTCTCGTTGGCAAGTTAAGGAAGCTTGGGTTGGATGAGTGGACCATAAGGTGGATAGAAAACTGGCTAGATCAACAGGCTCAGTTTGTAGGAATCAATGGCTCAATGTCTAGTTGGCAACATGTAACGAGTGGAGTGCCCCAAGGGTCAGTGCTGGGGCCTGATCTGTTCAACATCTTCATTTATGATCTTGATGATGGGATAGATTACACACTCAGTAAGTTTGTGGATGACACCAAGCTGTGGGGAATGGTAGACATGGTGGAAGGCAGGGACAGGATTCAGGGAGACTTAGACAAATTGGAGCAGTGGGCCAAAAGAAATCTCATGAGGTTCAACAAGGACAAGTGCAAAGTCCTGCACTTAGGACGGAAAAACCCCATGCACTACTACAGGCTTGGGACTGGTCAGCTAAGCAGCAGTACTGTAGAAAAGGACCTTGGGGTTATGGTGGACGGGAAGCTGGATACGAGTCAACAGTGTGCTCTTGTTACCAAAAAGTCTAATGGCATATTCAGATGTATCAGTAGGAGCTTACCTAGCAGACTGAGGGATATGATTATTCTTCTCTATTCGGCACTGGTGAGGCTGCATCTGGAATACTGTGTCCAGTTTTGGGCTCCCCACTACAAAAAGGATGTGGACAAATTAGAAAGAGTCCAGTAGAAGGCAATGAAAATGGTTAGGGGACTGGAGCACATGACTTATGAGGAGAGACTGAGGGAACTAGGCTTATTTAGCCTGCAGAAGAGAAGACTGAGGGGGGATTTGATATCCACCTTCAACTACTTGAAGGGGTGCTCCAGAGAGGAGGGAGCTAGGTTGTTCTCAGTAGTAACAGAGGACAGAACAAGGAGCAATGGTTTCTAGTTGCAGCTGGAGTGGTTGAGATTGGATATTAGGAAAAACTTTCTCACTAGGAGAGTGGTGAAGTATTGGAATGGGTTGCATAGGGAGGTGGTAGAATCTCCATCTTTGGAGATATTTAAGGTCTGGTTAGCCAATACCCTGGCTGGGATGATTTAGTGAGAGTGGTCATGCTTTTAGGAGGAGTTTGTACTAGATGACCTCATGAGGTCCCTATGATTCTTTGATCAAAGGGTATGCAGATTAAATTACTCTCTCTCCATATTGCTGTTCCCATCGGAGTCTGCATTTATGCAGTATTGTCAGTGCAGTGTATGAATGCTTTCATTGTCTCTGCTCTTAATACGAGATGTGACATAGAGATATACAGGATCTAATTGACCTTCAGCTCATAGGCCTTGCAATCTGAGCATTAAATTCACTTTAAAATCATAGAATTGTAGGACTGAAAGGGACCTTAGGAAGTCATCTAGTTGAATCCCCTTCACATATGGCAAGACCAAGCATTATGTAGATTATCACTGAAAGATGTTTGTCTAACTTGTTCTTAAAAATCTTCTGTGATGGAGATTACACAGTCTCTCTAGGCAACTCATTCCAGTACACACTTACCCGGACAGGAAGATTTCCATAATGTCCAACCTGAACAACCCTTGCGGCAATTTAAGTCCATTGCTTCTTGTTCTAGCCTCAGAGGTTAAGGAGAACAATTTTTCTCCCTCCTCCTTTTAACAGCTTATTATGTTCTTGAAAACTGTTGTCATGTTCCCATTTACTCAGAGGTCAGATTTTTGAGGTCTCTAATAATTTTTGTTGCCCTTCTTTGGACTTTCTGCACTTTGTTCTCATCTTTACTGAAGTGCGGTGCCTGAACTGTACACAGTACTCCTGCTGAGGCCTGATCTGTACAATATAGACCAGAAGAATTGCTTCCAATATCTTGATTACAACACACCTGCTAATAAATCCCAAAATGATATTTGCTTTTTTTCCCCCAATAGTGTTACACTATTGGCTCACATTTAACTTGTGATCCACTATGACACCCAGATCTCTTTCTGCAGTACTCTTTTGTAGGCAGTCATTTCCCATTTTGTATGTGTGCAACTGATTGCTCCTTTCTAAATGTTTTTAGTTCAAACTAAAAAAAGCAAGGCTAGTTTGAAATAAAAACTTAGTTTGAACTAAAAAACCTTGCTTAGTTCAGACTAGCCAAGTTTGAAGCAGGATTTTAGGTGTAGACATAGCCTCTGAGACTCTAATCAGTATTCCTTCCAGCTTCACTGTGAACCACAGCTACGATCAGGGAACTGTTTTCTAACTAATTAGAAACCCACCTTACAGTGGCCTCACAGAAGTTGTGTATTTTAGAGAGAGAGGGAGATTGGATTGATTGATTGATTGATTAGACGGTCATGTGAGACCATATCAAAAGCAAACTGGTTGCTTAATTATTTGCAAAAAAAAAATCCCAAGGAGTCATGTAGCACTTAAAGACTAACAGATTTATTTTTCACATGAGCTTTTATGGGAGAAAATCCCACTTCATCAGATGCTTCGAAGATGGACGAGCTTACAGAATGGAAGTTCTCCTATCTTCAAAGCATCTCACGAAGTGGGATTTTCTCCCACGAAAGCTCATGCAAAAAATAAATCTGTTAGTCTTTAAGTGCCACACAACTCCTTGGTTTTTTTTGCTGGATTAGACTAACATGGCTGACCCTTCGGAAATTAATTATTTGCTGCATTATCTTTCTGGGTAATAAAGTTAAGTTGACTGGTCAGTAATTCCCTGGATTGTCCTTGTTTCCCTTTCTACAGTTTGGCACTATATTTCCCCTTTTTCAGTCTTCTGGAATCTCTTCCAGTTTCCATGACTTTTCAGAGATAGTCCTTAATGTTTCTGATATTTCCTTAGTCAGCTCCTTGTGTACTCAAGGATGTATTTCATCAGACCCTAATGACTTAAAGACATCTAATTTATCTAAGTAACTTTTAATTTTCTCTTTCTCTATCTTAGCCTGATAGCCTACCTCATTTTCACTGGCATTCACATGCTAGACATCTAATCACTAACCTTTGCAGGGAAAACTGAAACAAAAAGGTCATTTTACATGTCTACCATTTTCACATTTTCTGTTATCGTTTTTATTCTCTCATTAAGTAAATGACCTCCTTTGTCTTCCTCTTGCTTCTAATGTACTTGTAGAATGTTTATATAACTTCTAAATAATATTTAAGTTTATGAGTTACTGGATCTGAGGCAAGAATTTTGTTTAATGTTTTTCTGATTAATACTTTTTATCATTGAGAAAAGCACATTTCATCGCCAATATCATATGCTCCTTCACTGCCTCAGAACCATGCACTGCCAAAATCATTGCCACACCCATGAAGATGCCACAGAAACACATATATCATTACCATTGTGAGATGGGGGGGAATCATCTAATTGCAAGTTGTTTGCCCAATATACATAAATAAAATTCAGCCAATACTAATTCACATTTTGCTAATCTTCACTCCGTAACAGGCACCTGGAAAACCCAGTGATCTCTACATTCCACAAAGATTCAGTGACTGAAAATCCAACTCTTTTATGTGCTGAGGGCCGAGAACCTGAGGTTGACAAGAGGATGAACTGCTGAGTGCTACAGGGAGAACTCATGTTACAATACTAACACTCCATCAGTTGTTCAAAATATCTAGCAGATTATTTACTTTGCTGTGTTGTTATGAATGATTACAGTTTAACTTACTCACAAAAAAAGGAAAGAAAGTGCTTTGTGTGATGCTACATTATCCAAGCTTTTTGGAATTGTTAGTTCACTTCAGACTAGAATCTAGTCACCCGATATTGTCACAAGGACACAGCCTCATAGCAAAGGATGGCACCTGTCTGGGATGTTCCATGGTCATCCCAGGATAACAGACTGGTTATTATCTTATTACTCTGGCTGATCTGTACTGAAGCATAAGTGTGGGTTCACATGGAGCCAAGGCTCTGCCTATTTCATGTGCAGTTCTGCCCACCTGCTACAGGAAGGGATCCAGCCAGCTGCTCCTGTTCATTTCTTCATGCTTAGATCCATGGGGAGTCCAAAGCTCAGGCCCGTAAATATGGCAGGGCAAGTGGAACTTTGCCCCAGGCATGCCGGAGCGGCTCCATTAAAAGGCATGTTCCGCACCACTCGCCCCAGGTGTCAATCATTTTTAAGAGGCATGCTCCAATCGGAACGTGCCCCAGGCACTGTAAACAGTAGTTATGGCTCTGCCAAATGTCTTACATAGGGGGCCATGAATGCTCCTCTTACATCCTCTCTCTTCAGTTCCCACCATTCTGGTACCCAAACATATTTTATAGTCATTAGGCAGGTTCCATGTCTTCAGCCACACACAGTGAATACTTCAGAACACAGTATTGCGCTCTCTTTTATGTACTATGCATAAGAAACACATCCTTATCGAACAGTGGATTGAAAACATACTAATCCACTTCAGTGACAAACTAATTTTTAAAAATGCCACATTTGTCTTGGAAGAAAATAGTTCTCCCTGGCAAGTTTACAGGAAACCACCATAATCCACATAAATGTCTAATGCCTTTATAAGTGGGGAAAAAACACAAATATAGTGTCCATTGTCAAAAACGGAGGAGGAGGATCTGATTAGCTACAGACCAGTCAGCCTCACCTCAGTCCTTGTAAAGCAGGTCATCAAAGAATCTGTTTTGTAGCACTTAGAAAAGATAAAAATGTTCAGGAATGTCAACATGGATTGACCAAGGGTAACTTATGCCTGACCAACCTGTTTGATTTCTGTGGTGCGATGATTAGATCTGTGGATGTGGAGAAACACAGTGGATATGATACCTTGATTTTGGCAAAGCTTTTATACTGTCTCCCACAGTATTCTTTAGCAAGTTAAGGAAGTATGGGTTGGATGAATAGACTATAAGGTGGATAGAAAATTAGCTAGATCATTAGGCTCAATAGGTATTGATCAATATCTCAATGTCGAGCTGGCACCAAGTAACAAGTCAAATGCCACAGAAGTAATGATCTGGAGGACGGGGTGGATTGCAGCCTCAGCAAATTGTTAGATGACATTAAGATTAGAGGGAGTGGTAGATATCTTGGAGGGCAGGGATAGAATGCAGAGTAATCTGAACAAATTGGAGAACAGGACCAAAAGAAATCTGATGAAGTTCAACAAGGACAAGTACAGAGTCCTACACTTAGAACAGAAGAATAACATGCACTGCTACAGACTGATGACTGACTGGCTAGGCCGCAGTTCTGCAGAAAAAAAAGTTGGGGGGGGCAGTGGAGAAGATGAATGATTCAACAGTGTGTCATTGCCAAAAAGACTAACAACATGCTGGGTTCCATTAGTAGGAGCATTGTCAGTAGATTGAGGAAAGTGATTATTCTCCTCTATTCAGCTACATTTGGAGTATCATGTACAATTTTGGTACCTCCACTATTGGAAGGATGTGGACAAACTGGAGACAGTCCAGCAGAAGACAATGAAAATAACTGGAGGACTGAAGCACATGGCTTATGAGGAGTGACTGAAGGACCTAGGATTGTTTAGTGTCTATAAGAGAAGAGTGAGAGGAAATTCAATTGTGGCATTCAACTACTTGAAGTGGGGTTCCTGGAAGAAAGGAGATGAACTGTTCTCAGTGGTGGCATATGATAAAAGAAGGCGCAATGATCGCAAGTTGTAGTAGGAGATGTTGAGGTTGTCCATTAGGAAAACCTGTGAGGGTTGTGAAGCACTTGAATAGATTACGCAGGGAGAGGTGGAATCTCTGTCCTCGGAGGTGGTTTTACGACTTCCAGGGCATGGGGAAAAGGCAAGGATGCACATGCACCCTCCCAGAATGGAAGTTTCATCCTTGCCTTTTGCCTCCTTTCCCCACTCCACTCGCTTGGACTGCCTATGTCCATCCTTAGAGGTTTTTAAGGCCCAGCTTGACAAAGGTCTAGCTGGGATGATTTAATTGGGGTTGTTTCTGTTTTGAGCAGGAGGTTGGACTTACTAGATGACTTCTTGGATCCCTTCCAAATGTAATATTCTATGATAATTTAAAGTAATAAAGGCTGCAAATATTGGAACAATTTAATATATTCTCTGCAAGAAGGATTAGCACAAATGAAACAGTCCAAGATTAATCCATTCTCAATTCAGTCTAAAGACTGTAACCAGGATTTCCTCATGTCTTACTGTAATTCTTCCACCTTTTAGTAGCTGAAAATATATAGCTGCATGCTTCTTGCTTCACTTTAATATTATGCCAGAATTTTAAAGTGTCAGAAGCAGCATATTTGATATGAGGAAAAGAAAAATGATTTACCAGAAAGTTGTAGAATAAATGGTCATTTTAACATTGAATCAAACTAACTCTAACATCAAAGGCTCTGGAGGTTAATATTCAATAAACCACTGACTACCACAGTTCTTGCTGTCTGGCAACAACTGATGGAATTAATGGGAGGAGCACATCTGGATTAGTTTAATCATTTCTCAATCATAATAGGCAATGAAGGAGATGAATAAGTAAAGCCACTTAGCTTGTTTATGAACATCTGGGGTTTTAACCATTCTTAATGTAAATAAAATCTGATCCAAAATATTTCACATTCTGTATATTTAAAAAATAAATAAATAAATAAATCCCAGTGTCTAAAGAGAACAATTCAAGCACATAGAGAGGTGAAGTCTGTAAAAATAGCCATAGTCAGAAAGAGTTCACTGTTTAAATGGTAAAGTTAACCTCATTTCTTGTTTAACTTAGCTTATCTTCCAGTTCAAGACTCCCAGATATTATGAATAAAATCTAGACAGCCACAATATTTACTAGAGCTGATCAGATTTTTTCTATCAAAGCTGTTTTTCAACAGAACACATTTTCTGCAGAAAATGTCTTTTTTTTCCACACCAATTTTGCATTTTATCAGTTTTAAGCTCAAATTTTTACATGGGACCCCTTCCTGTATTTCAGTTAGCTTTAATACTGACTTCTAAATGCTCATGTTAAAGAAAGCCACTGTATTTTAATTAGTGATGGTTGAACTTCAGTGGGTGAAAGGTTCCCAGATTATCCAAACTGAGGTGGGGTTTTTTTGTTTGTTTTAAGTGTTCTGTCTGTTACTCTCCTGGCCCACTACCTCTGTCTTCTGGCCCCACCTGACTGCAGCTCTGCCCTGCAAGAAGTTAGCACTCCCCTCCTCTCCGTGCCTCAACAGGCTTTGAGAGGGATCCCTTACTCTAAATCATCAGGAGCTGTGATGGCTCAACACCCTCCTGTTTTCCTTCAGCAGGCATCTTGGTGCAGCAGCAGGCAGGGATGGCCAAACTTATGGAACTCAAGAGCAACACAAGCTGATTATTCAACCTTTAAGAGCCGCACTGAGGTATACAGCCATTTACTTTTACCTACTAAATTGATTTGCTGACATTCTTCCGCGAGCCACACTTTTTCATTCAAGAGCCACATGCGGCTCCCGAGCCGCAGTTTGGCCACGTCTGATCTATGGGCTGAAATTGTTCTAGTAAAGAGTATGTGAGAAGAGAAAAGTTTGGGTTCCTTGTTTTGGGGGATGAAACACTGTGACTGACCTGGTTCATTTCTCCTCTCAAGCTTCATCAGTGTAAATTCTAAGCAACTCCAGAGACTGCAGCCGAATAACTCCAGATTTTCACCTCAGGTAATTTAAAAACAAATCTAATTAAGTGTCTTTACATGACTGAACTGTCCTTTTTCTTGACTGGCTTTTTTAATATGCAAAGATTTGCATTTGAGCTGTCCCACCACAGATCACCTGCTGTGTTTGAACTGTGGCCTTCTATATCACAAGATAGCCTGGCATAATTTCAAAGCCTTAACGGTGGGCAGTTAGCATCTATGGACTTAATTACTAGTTGAGACTAGTTTGGTAATGAGTTTGGACCCTTAATTATAACTTATTTTCCTCTTCAACTTTACAGGAATATCAGCATATTCTCAAACATCAGGAAAAATATAATTACAACATAAAAGATCTTAACTGAATAGTATGTATTTCATACAAAAGAAATATTTACACTGATGTAGGATTTAGCATATTTTTCAAATCAATGGTTGTTTTACATTCTGCAAAGACTTGGATTAGAAAGCTCATAACAAGAACTTGGTGGTAGCCCTAAACTCCACATCTCTTTTTTATTGTGTTTATTTCTGGTTGAAGGTCACTATTATGAAAATTATGGATGAGAGTTTCAAAAGTACTCAGCACTGGCTTATCTGTGCTTCCTTTTTTCCATGCACATCAGTGGGAATTGAGTTAGACCAGCACTGAATACTTTTGAAAATCTCATCCTACATTTACTGTCAAAAAGGATTACAACTTTTTTTCCAGTAGGTCAGACCTTCGTACTGGAGATACCGTATCTTTTCATCTGCAGCAGGGTAAATGGTTGAGGCTATGTGCTCAAAACTGGGTCCTTAAATTGTGCCTGCACACTGTGCACATTCACCTGTTTTGTATGTGCAAATAAAGCATTTGTTCTGGCTTTGATGCACAGAACATAGTAAGATGGCTAAAATGTGCATACAGTGTGAACTGTTTCTGATTCCAGCAAAGAAGGAGATAGACAGGGCAGCTGATAGAAACACAGCTGCTGTGCTCACTTTATTGTTCTTGCTGCAAACTGAACCTAACATAAAACCCAGGCTTTGCATTCAGAGTGCTCAAATATTTAAAGGGGCAGGACATCACACAGAGCTCTGGTGCAACTTCCCTGACCTTAAAATCTTTTGGAGTCAACTATTTCACACTTTGGTTTACTCCTTCTCTGCCTTTCCTCTAAAGACTTAACATTTCAAAAGACATCTTTGTCTATTTTCTCAGGCATTTGTTTTTAAACTTTGTTCTTCAGTCTAGTTCAGCTTGAAACATCATGTGTTGGTATAATTATTCTTCAAATATCCAGAATCCCCTTCTCTGTTCACAATAACTGTCTTGTATTTAAAACTCCATTCTATACTGAATATCAGTAAACCTAAAATATTTGCAGTTGCTGTCTTTCTTTCTTTCTTTCTATTATTTATGTAGATTAGAAACAGGAAGACTCAGAATTGTGGCACCTGATGGATTTATTTTGAATTTTTATTTATTTGCAGCCTGACATTTCTCTTTTGTCATATAATCTGGATTCTATTTCAAAATAGTCCTTTTTCCCTTCCCTAATATTCTCTTTAACTATTGTGGAGGAAATTTTGAGGGTGTTCAGTCAGCGGAAGCCAAACTTAGTAGAAGAGAAAAAGTTTATTAGAAAACTATACACAGCTGCAGACCCTGGGACCAAAGCAAGGCCTCGGAGCCCCTAACAAAGGGTGGAGTTACTTTATATAGGTAATACATTTCCATAATACATTCATGCATACATCACATAGTGTGACTTGGCTTCTCTCCAATCCCACAACATTTTATACTATCTATTTTACCATGATGGGAAAAGGAAGATGCTCTTCTTTCCTTATATGGGGGTCTGCTACCGGGCTGCTTTCCTAAGTTTCCTTTCCAGTTTTTGTCTCTTTCTCATGCTAATTCACTCCACTCCCCGGCCCAGCAGAGTACGTGACTCCTTGCTCTAGCTGAAATGGAGCCTGCTGGTTACAAAATGGAGTTACCCAGTTGCTATACTTAGTTTCTTCCACACTATTCAATTGCTTCTCTTACTTCCGTCAGAAAGTACCTGTTCCAGCAAAGGCACTCTGACTAAGATATGAATGATACTTTGTGTCACGAGGTATACCAAGTTTCAGACTGTATAGCAGGGGTGTCCAACCTTTTTGTGTGAGGTGCCATATTGCAATTCTTTTTTCAGTTGGGGGGGGCGGTGAGAAAATTTTTGATAGGATATGCAGATTTATCTTTATTAATAAACTTTAATAAAATAAAGATTAGTGTGATATTTGGCATTGCTTTTGCTTGCACAAATTCTCAATGTCTGCCTGCACACTTGATGCAGCAATACAGAGTATTTCAGGTAGCCCTGTCCAACCCCAGATCCCAGGCTCTTGCAGCAGTACTCGGCGGGCCGCATCAAAGCCCTTGGCAGGCCAGATTCTGGCCCCGGGCCACATGTTTGACAAGCCAGCTATATAGGAATATGGCTTAGCAAGAAAGGGGCTACAACAGGACTCATGTATAATTTTTCATTCTCCCCATCTCCACATTTTTGTCCATAGCCCCCCCTCCTGTTTTTCTTTGCTTTTGTTTTTAGTCTGCTGTTGAAATTCATGCTCTAAAGTATTATATTTATCTAGGAAAACAGGAGAGAAGCTTTGCTCACTTATTCCTTTGTTGCCTTCCAAAAAGACAAAATACTATAGCTAGTGATAGGGAATTTCAAAATGATTTCAGTTGCCCCTTTGGTCTCAATAAGTTCTGGAAAAAATGCTTATCTGAAGTGCAAATAAAACTTCACAGGCAGCCTCATGATCCTCTGCCTGTTACTCCTCCAAAGGGTCTTTGCTACCTCTGGGTCCCCAAATTATTCTCTTCCTTTATATAGCTCACTGAATGTTCAGCAGGTGTGATCACCTGTCTGTCAGGCATAAACAGTACTTTATTATATAAAGTATTATGTTTATGCACAAACTTCTGATGATTTCTCAGTTCAACTGAGCGTGTCTTTACTGATGCTCAATCAAAAAAAAAAAATCAATCCTGCACTATCGGCATCCCCACCAGCATTGTATTCATACCCAGTGCATTCATGCTGTTCATCCTACATCCAACTCTGTGAAACACAGATGCTACTGAACTGCCTGAGAGATACAGGATGGGCTTGCATGATGTTGGCTTTGAGCCTTCCTCTAGGACAGCAGTTCTCAAGCTTTTATGGGACATGACACACGTGGTGATATGTAACAACCCTACAGGACACTCCAGGCCAAATACAGCCATCTCCCCAGCTCTCCAGGACACTCTTACCACTGTCTGGTGACACAGTAACTGAGAACCATTTCTCTAGGAAAGACCTCAGAGGATCTTGTTGGAGAGTTATATGGCAGGTTTGAAACAACTAGGTCATGTCTTTAAGTCCAGTACTGCAGTGGCAGAGCTGTTCTGACACAGATGTGCAGCTGCAGTGCATCTGAGGAAGATGCTGTGTGCTGACAGAAGAGGGTTCTCCTGTTGGCATCATGAAACCACCTCCATGAGTGGCAGAAGCTACATCTACTGTGCACATGAGCACTTATGTCAACATAACTTATCTTGAGCCAGGGAACTTGTTCTTTTCACATCCCTGATTTACATCAACATAGGTTGGAACGTATATATAAGTTAATTTATAGATTTCTACAGGGATTAACCCTGTCTTTGATACATTCAGTACATTAGACAAGACCATAGATAGGGCCAGCCCAAGCGTTTTTGGTATCCGGGGCAAACAATGACTTTGGTGCCTCCTCGCCCTCCAATATAGAGAAAAATGAAAATGTATGTATATATATATATTTTAAATAGACAAAAAAATTCATTTCCATATAATTTGGCACCCCTTAAAGCCTGACACCCTGGGTAGCCACCTAGTTCATGTATCTGGTTGGGCTGGCCCTGACTGTAAAATACCAAATGGGTAGCCCTGTTATTCTACTTCAGCAAAACAAGTAAGAAGTCCTGACACTTTTAAAGACTAACAAAATGTAAATCACCTTTAAATTCACTGGAAAAAACTAGGAAGATGTGTCTGTAGACTGAAGCATTTACAATGTAATATAGCAAGATATAAAGAATGACTATGACAGACTATAAAGAATTAAGGGTAATGATGAGTAACAGTGAAAACTCTAGACAGTGCATGCAGCCCTTAAAGGTGCCATAGGACTTTTTGTTAGAGTACCAGGAGCTCCCTGGTGAACAGTGATGGGAGAGAGTATTAATGAAAAATTTCAAGGAAGAATTGAATTACATCTCTGAACTGTCTTCTGTGCCTCTTACATATTAAACTTTTTCTCTGAACTAGTCCAGAAAGTTATTAGTACATCCTTCAAACCCCATTTTTTTTGTGATGCTTACAAAAGACCGCTTAACTAGTCCTAGCAGATCAGAAGGGGGAAAAACAATCTTTTTAACTGATTCTGAATGATCAAGTTCTTCATGGTTGTAGCCTGTCTGCCCTGTATATAAAGTTTTCACTGTTACTCATCATTACCCTTATTTCTTTATAGTCTGTCATATAGTCATTCCTCATATCTTCTCATATTAGATTGTAAATATTTTCATCCTACAGATGCATCTTCCTAGCTTTTCCTAGTGACCTTGTATAGTACAGTGGAGCCCCCTTTGGCCCTTGAAGTGTTACCATGATTCAGTACAAATAAACATATACATGATCACACAATAGTGGCCTTTCTGCTTCTGTGGCCAAGAAAACTAAATGAAGTGTTCCTCCACAAAAAATTTATTCTAGCACTAGCTGAAAAATTTGAAAAATTCAAAGTTTGTAGGAAAACAGCATGAAAATTTCTGCTAACACTTTTGACCATGACTAGCTTCTACAAACTTCCTGAAAGAAGTTAAGAGTTATTTTCTAAGCAAGCATGCAGGATAGCAGGTAAACTGTGTCACTTCACGAATATTTTCCTTAGCATATATTTCAGGCTAATATACATTGCACTCATTTTCACATCTTGGGATGGGTCTTCTTAAATGCCCTGTATTGGCCTAAATCTGATTCTACTAAACTTCAGTGGGAACAGCTGTTTTGAAGATCACACCTAATACAGTATTTTGTACAATATGCAGACATATGAGAAGGCTTTCCAGTGAACATGGTTGTATGAAAATACTTTATATTAAAATGCATAGAAAGACTTCATGAAATTTTGCTTTAATTTGCTTCTTGTCAGCTATTTTATAGTCTGATAAATTATTCCCAAAAAGTACTCAATAAACACAGGCTATGGAAAAAGAATTTTCAGTGGCACTTCATGTTTGACATGACATCAAGACACAATATTTTCAATAAGCTGATGACCTGAAAAATCTATATTAAGTAAAGATGTATGCATCATTAAACAAGATTTGGGCATAAGAACTTTTTAAGTGGCTGCCAGACAGCAATGAATCGCATCCAATTTAACGTTCTTCATCTCTACCTTGCCCTTGTTCACATTATATCAGGAACTGAACTCAGATGCAATAAGCATTTCAATGTCCTCTATGCCAAAAATAATTCTTAATCTAAATAATATATCAGACTCCACAGTTCCTATTATTTGGCTGCAAGCATGCCATGTAATGTAAAACATTTAATTTTTTTTTCCTAATGCAATACAGATTTTAAACCACTTCCCTAGTACATTTTGGAAGCAACTGTGCTTCATCATGATGTGCAAATATTTTTAAGAGGTTGCGGGTGCTTGACTTAATTGGGGTCACATAGGGTGCAAAGCAGAACAGTATTTGGCCCTCAAAGTTTTCATTAAGCATGATTTTCTCTTCTTTATGTATTTCCACCATTTGTTGACCAAGTGCAATCAATAGTTTAGCTGCAAAATGGCACTTCTCAGCTTCCAAGCAATCATCTATACACAGGTAACAAAACATTCAGGTACTGTTTTTTCTAAACCCTCTTAAAAATATTCATTTTACACAAAAGAAAGTAAGTTCAAAGCACACTTTAGATACAGATTTGATAAAGGAAATCAACACTTAGTAATTAGTTATTTAGTCTTCTGGTATCACAAGTCCCTATCAGGTATTTGGTCTTGCCTCAACATGTGGGAGGACATGGAGTAAAAGGTTTTTTCAAGGTCCTTCCAAGCATACATTTCTATTATTCTGTAACACAATCACCACTGCATTCACAGTTGCCACTACAAATACTCATATTTCTTACTTGTGTTACCACTTACATACACAAGTTAGATGGGTATTTTCCTTAACTGAAACAGGCTTTCTCATATTGTTAGCAATTGTGTGGTAATGAAAAAAGCGACTCCATTATGTAGTCAGAGGCAGCCATAGGCAACTGAGGGCCCTAGGCAAAGGCCCACTGTAGGGCCCCCTAAGGGGCCTCCTATATGCCCCCACTGCTGCCCTTCCCATTGCCCAAGTCCCCCTGCAGCCTAAACCGCCTCCCCCCCCGACTCCTTGTTTGTTTTGCTGAACCAAGCTAACATGACTATCCGTCTGGAACTCGTAACTTATTCTTGGGTATGATATTTTGAAAGTTCTTTCCATCATGAAGCTTGAAAGTTGATCATCTTTCACTTAATATAAATGAGCTAATGCTGAACAACAAAGTTATGTACATTAATTAACAAATAAAAAGTGGTAAATTGATGATGGCTCAAAATAACTAAAATACCACATTTAAAATTTTGGCAGTCAAATCTTACAGATTTTTCATGTAGGCTTGGGTTTATGTGCATTAGAAGTTTAATATAAATAATTATAATAAATAAAAATAAGTGAAGAGGTTTCTAGTCTGTAGTTATAAATGAAAAACACCAAATTTCAATGAAATTCTCTGAAGTACTCATTTATAAGACTCTGGCCCCCTCAAAAATATTAAATAGTAAGTACAAAAGAAGCTAAAAAATTACTTACTTAAAGGAAGACATATAGCAGAGACATCACACACAGCTGTAATGATTGCTTGAGGACAGCACTGTGTTTGTATGTAGCAGCCTATATACACCTACCTGGTAACCTGAGCTAACCACAGCCAAAGGAAAAATTGTCACAAAAGCAAAAGGAAAAGGCAAAATAAGAACAGGTAAAAAAGAAAAGAAAAAAAAAGGCAATATTTTACAATTGGGATTTAAAAATAGCAGAATAAATGGCCACACTGAGGAACTAAAAGATGAGACCGTTGGAAAAGTTCCTACTACTGTGCTTGCTCCTGCTTTTTTAGCATGTCAGTGTGAAGGTGATAGGCAAATAATGGTGAAATCTGCAGTTCAGATGAAGCACACTCCCTTGCATTTATTTTCATCCCATTCTGTAAATTCCCCCTCTTCAAAGCATCTGATGAAGTGGGATTTTCTCCCATGAAAGCTCATGCGATAAATAAATCTGTTAGTCTTTAAGTGCCACAGGACTCCTTGCTTTTTCTGCTTTCCTAGACTAACATAGCTGCCTCTTTGGAACTTGACAAGATGCTAATGATAGTTTGCCTTGATAATCCAAGACTGAAAAGTACTTAGGCTTCAAATGCTACTGGCCCTGCTAGATTGGAACAATTTCTATATTTTCACTCCTGTTCTCCAAATTGAAGACAGGGCCCCTCGTTGCTCAGGGGCCTAGGTGGCCGCCTGCTTTGCCTACCCGTAAAGCCACCTCTGTAAGTAGTAGCTATGAGTGGCTTTGTCTACACTACAGGGCTTGGTTAAGCCATTGTAATAAAGTCTACTTTAAGCCAGTTTAAAGCAGACCTTATTAAGTTGGCTTAAAGCATCCACACTCAAAATGCCAGAACGTCCACGTCCACAGTGGCAGCTGCTAGGTCACCCTAGGAGTGGCGCATTGTGGGTAGTTGCCCTACTATGCACCACAGCACAAGTGCCCCTTTCTCCTGGCCATTCCTTTTAAATACAGGGAGTGAGTGACCACACCACCCTTCATACTGTGTGTGGCAACACGGAGCCCAAGGGGGTCAGGGAGCCCGACATGCCCCAGCAATGTGCCAGCACAGCACTCCACACCCTCCCTGCATTGTCCAGATTCCTCTGGCTCTGGACCAGGTGCTGCAAGGCAACTGCCAGCACAGAAGCAAGGCACAGCAGTTGTTAGGACTCAAACACCAGGGAACAGCACACAGAGGAAGGTGAAGACAACATCACCTATTGTAATGTGAAAAAAATCCAGAGTCAGGATTTAATCCTGCTTTTACACAATCTCATCTAGAAGGAATAGCAACCTGCTTTCTGTGTGCTGTCTCCCAGTCTTTGAATCTTAAGAAGTGCTTTATTTGCTGTTACAGTATGACCTGATCCCATGTCTTACACCCCCCTGCATTTATTTCCTAATATTCTGTAAGTTCCCCCATCTTCAAACGGTCATGGCAAAGTGAGATTTTCTCCCATTAAAGCTCACCCAATAAATACATTTGTTAGTCTTAAACAGTGCCTCAGGACTCCTTGTTTGTTTTACAACAGTATTGGGGGGTCAGGCTGAGAAGGGGAGACATAGGGCATTGGGCTGGAGAAGGGCAAGGAGAGAGACTGGCAGGGTCGGGCTGAGAAGGGCAATGGAAGAGACGTGCAGCGCTGGGCAGAGAAGGGGGGAAAATGCCAGATCAGGTCGGGGGAATGAGAGAGATACAGGGTCCGGCTGAGAAGGGGAAAGATGCTGGATCAGGTCGGGCTGGAGAAGGAGAGAGATGCAGGGTCAGACTGAGAAGGGGAAGAGATGCTGGATCAGGTAAGGGGAAAGAGAGAGATGCAGGGTTGGACTGGAGAGCGAAAGAGATATGGGGTCTGGCTGAGAAGGGGAAAGATGCCAGATCAGGTCAGGCTGGACGAGGAGAGAAAGGCAGGGTCTGGCTGAGAAGGGGAAAGACACCAGATCAGGCCAGGCTGGAGAAGGGGGAGAGATGCAGGAGGTCCTGGGTTCAATTCCCAGGGGGTTGGACTCAATGAGCTCATGAGGTCCCTTCCAGCTCTATGATTTGATTTGATTTGATTTGGCTGAGAAGAAGGGAGAGATGTGGGGTCTGGCTGAGAAGGGGAAAGACTCCGGACCAGGTCAGGGGAAGGCTGCAGGATGCTGGGCTGCAGGGCTGGGGCTAAGACTTGGGGAGTTTGGATGTGTTGCACACGGCTGGGAATGCTCCCAACTGTGTTGTGCCTTCTGACCAGCCCTCATCCTCATGTTTCAGATAGCCAGGAGGCCAATTAAATTGACTTAAGCCAACTCCTGGGCGACGTTGACTTTTCAAGTGAGAGCTATTAAGTCAACTTAAGGGACTCAGTGTGGCCAGGGCTTTGTTTAGATCTACTTAAGGGGCTTTAAGTTGACTTAAACCTGTAGTGTAGACATACCCAGAGTGAGGGCAGAGAAGGTCGGCACTGGACCAAATTCCTGGGGAGATAGAGGTTGAATGCAGGCTTTGTGCATGAACTGTCCTCTGCTGGACCCTTGATTTAGGCTTAAAGGCTACGTACTATGCACAAGCAGTAAGTAACAATCCTGTGCTAATTATATAGCAGTTCTTTAGCTTTGGGAAATGAGAGTGGGAAGGAACAAAGCTAAAATAAAGTTTAACTGGTGGGCGGTGATAGGGTTACAGCCGAAGCAGAAAACTTTACATATCAACACCTGAACAAAGTATGTAGTAAGAAGAGAAAGCTATCTATTGGTTTCTCAGACCTGCTAAAGAAAAGTTGCAATTCTACCTCCCTACACTTTCCCCTCCTTTCTTGCTTGTTAAAGTGGTCTGTAGTCATTTCTGTTGGAAAGATATGTTTCAAGATAAAGTGCCTGCACTCTGGAAACTAAAGCTGTAAATAACAGGGGCAGGTATAATTATATTCCCCCTGTGTCCATGAATATTCATTATAACATCATCAAGTTACCAAATAGGAATTTTTAGAGGTATAATATTGTGTATTTGCATATTATTTTGAATAAGTTGTAAAGTAGTTAACTTGAGGCTCACTTATTGGTCACCAGGTGAAGGGGAATGAGTGGACTAGATGCTGAACTGAATAAACTTGTCTTTATCACTCCACCCGGTTTGAATCTTCTCTCTGTCTACTCTGCACAAGTAGTGATATTCTGGTCCAAGGCAGAGGTTCCCGAGCTGTGGTCCATAGACCACTGGTGGTCTGAGAGATACTGCAGGTGATCCTTGGGTGTGGGGGGGAGATAATATAATAAAAATATAATCCAAAAATACCTTTTATGTATCATATTTGATGTTACATTATTATTCACAACACAATTTGCTTCACAAACATTCTTGTGTAATGTAACATTCTCTGAATTTATATAGTAGTACTTTTGCATGACATCAATGTGAACTGATGCTCTTTGAACATTTGGTGGTTAGAACATGGTCCACAAGAGCTTCTGATGACAATGTAGTGGTCCGCATAAAGGAAAAGGTTAGGAAGTGCTGGTCTAAGGCATTTCCACTGAAGTCACCAGAGCTATGCTGATTAAATCAGCTGAAGTCCATATGTAATCGGAGTAATCATTTCGGGTCCCAATCATACAAACACATGCATGACTAACATCAAACATGGGAGTATCACATTTGACTTCCACTGGAGTGCTCATAGGTTTTCAGTTAAGCACATATATGTGTGCAATACTGGGCCTTAGAAAGTGAGACAGGCTACATGTCAGTCATTTCAGTAAAGAAGGGAATGAATTATGATCAGATTCTTCCATTCTACCCTTGCTGGAGGCATATGAGAATCCTTTGCAGTCAATATGCATCACATGACAAGATCCTCTACTGTCTCACCCTTTTCACTTAAAAGCTATGGGTCTTTTAGTCTCTCTAAGACAGTGGTTCTTACCCCTTTGCAGGTTGCAACACACTTGGTGGTATATTGTGACCCTACAGGACACATCAGCCCATGCCCTCCTGGCCAGATCCAGTCATCTCTCTGTCTCTCTGCCACATACTTTCCATTGTGTTGCGACACCATAATGTCTCCCAACACATTGGTTGAGAACCACCATGCTAAGAGAATGTAGAGGCAGAATAGACATTGTCTATAGGATTCAAAGGGATAACCATGTTAGTTTCATTCAGAAAAAAAAGCAACAAGGAGTTCTGTGGCGCTTTTAAAGACTAACGAATTTATCACATGAGCTTTCGTGGGAGAAAATCCCACTTTGTTCAGACACTTTGAAGATGGGGAAACTTAATCTTCAAAGTGTCTGACAAAGTGGGATTATCTCCCACAAAAGATCATGAGAAATAATGTTAGTCTTAAAAGTGCCACAGGGCTCCTTGTTTGTTCTGCCTATAGGAGTTACTCAAAAAAGGCAACCATACTAGAAAGTTGCTGTGGGATCCTGCCTAGAGCTAAACAAGTTGGTATTTGGGAGGATACCTTACTGTCAGGAATGCAGAAGTTCAGAGGCACTTTGTGATGAAAGGTTTTGTAATCATCTACTAGAGAGAGCTAAATGGAGCTGTGGACCTGTAGTCACTACAGTGAGGTTTACGTTTGCCAAATATTTTCAGATATTTCCTTCTGTCATATCGATAACTTCTGAAAAATAAAAAGGGGTGAAGTTCCAAATTAGTAGCTTTGCAAAGGTTAATAATACTTACATTTTAGAGAAAATAAAAAAAAAGTCACTTTTTCTTCTTTACCCACCAGAACTTGATGACTTTCCCTTGGAACAGTAATTAAATGCATTTAAATGCCTCTGATTCAGTTGTATTGCAGTGGTCCTCAACCACTGTGTTGGGACACATTACTTGTCACCACACAGTGGTAGGAGTGTCACAGACAGACAAGGAGATGGCTGGATTTGGCCTGGAGGGAGTGGGCTAGTGTGTCCCGTAGACTAGCACTATGCTGACCAGTGTGTATCACCAGTGCCAGCTTGTGCAATAAGGCCCTGGCTCGTGGCGGCCCAGCTCAGGGGTGGGGCAGTGCCAGGGTCAGGGCAGGCCAGCCCAGCCCATGGAGCAAAGCCAGCTCCCTCACCCCACCTCAGGGGGAGGGAGAGGGGGCGCACAAGAAAAGTTGGCTTGGGGCTCCAGAGCCCCTTGAGCCGTCCCTGTATGTCACGACCCACGAAAGGCTGCATGCAGAAATTTTAATTTGAATGCTCTAGAAGGGCACATTCTCTGCTCCCAGCAAGACCTCACAGCCAGATTAGCTCGCTTTCCTGCTGTGGCTGCAGGAGTCCTGTGTCCTTGCTACCACTCCATGACCACAGGAGTTCTGTGCCTCCACCAAATACCAGGTGGGGGGAGTATTCCCCTTTTTGTCCCCCCTCGTGCACGCCCATTTCCCCATACAATCAACAGTTATAAAGGAAACACCTGATCCTGAACTGAGTGTCTGCCACGGCTGGAGACACAGACAAGAAAATGCTTTCTTCCAAAGGAAGACTGCATGTGCAATTATTTAACAGACATGTGGCATTAAACACAGACATATGCAGGGATTGTGGTGGAGCTGGACAATCTCAAGGGAAGCTCCATGGCCCCTGAGCTCCTTAGTGGAACCATGCAGGCTCCATATTTCTTTGACTTTCCCCCACCATTTGGTTACGTAGCCCTAAGGCAAATGAAGGGAGTAGCCCTTGTACTCCTTTGAGCCCAGAGACTGCAGCTACCTCTGACCCCTGCACAACTCAAAGGAAGACTCGTACCCACAATACCACTGCAAGACCCAGAGGCAATCTGGCCCATAATCTTGAAACACAAGCTTTGCTTCTGGCCTTCTATAAAACCTACTGTGCAGACACAGCCCCTCAACGCCCCATCCGTCATGAAACGTCAGGGCATACCTGGCACATTCAGCAGCACAGCAGGTGCATTCTACATGAAAGAAATAGTCACAATAAACAGCAGTGGAGCAGATAATGAGATCTTCAAACATTATTTATTTTTACAAAACTTTAATTTAACCTCTAGTACCAGACTTTAACCTAACTGCTAAAATGCATTAAAGCATATGCAGCCAGATATCCCTACACAGCATGTGTCCGCCATGGCTAGGCTTGTTTTAAACTTTCTAGGCCATGACTTCTAGCATGATATTTGACATTTAAAATACATGTAGGATGGTATGTAATAGCCATTCATTCTTTTAAGCTGGAACATGTTTGACTGAGCATTAGCTTTTTCCTAAAAAAAACCCACCTTTCTCAACTATCCTGTAAATTTGGAGTTTGTGTCATTTGACCTCCAAATTTCATATCATTGATTAGGATTTAAAGAAATTGAGAACAGTGGGCCAGAATCTGAACTTGCCCTAGAGAAAAACAAACAAGGCATCCGGGGGGCACTTAAAGGCTAACAAATTTATTTATCACGTGAGCCTTCAGAGGGGAAAATCTCATTTTGTCAGAAAATTAAAGAAGTGGGATTTTCTCCCATAAAATATTATGCCCAAAGAAATCTGTTAGTCTATAAGGTGCCACAGGACTCTCATTGTTTTTGCTAAACTGGCACAGGCTTTCTAAATGAGCAAACCCAAAAACACCAGTCATGGGGAAGGAAACTTAGGCAGCCCGTTCCTTATAAGAGAGCTGAAACCATTGTCTGAGAGGGCTGAGTCTGAGAAGTCTACAGCGGAGCCAACGTAACCTTTGGGAAGGCTGGAGTTTACTTCATCGCCCTTCTTCACTGCCTTAAAAACTAAATTAATTAATAAATAACCCCCCAACTCCTATGGAGAAGCAGCTAGAGTCCCAGGTTTCAGGCTGTGAGGACTTTCAGCAAAGATGGCTCAGAGTCACCTTTCCCCCATTCAAGTCCTAATAGGAACAGAAAGTAATTAACTTCATTAAGTACTAACTTTTGAAGAAATCAGACTCGGATTCTAATTAAGAATGAACATCCCAGCTTTATTGGCTGCTGCAGCAGGGGGGTAAGAACTGAGTAGAAATAGCCACACCGTCTCCCTCGAGCCCAGATCCTATAAAGCCTAAGGTGCTACATATTCAGTGGCTTATCAGCAGGGTCGTTGCTGGCGCCTGGCACATGGGGCGTGTGCCCCGAATCCTGGCGCCAGTGCCCCAGGTCCTGGCGGGCCCCTGCCTTTCCCGGTCTCCAGCTGGATCCAGCCGGAGATCCAGGGCCCGGCCACCCGTGGTGGCGGCGGCAGCCGCTTCCGGCCCCTTCCTCGGCCAGACGGCCCCACGGCCATGGCTGCCGCTCCCTGCCCTGTCCCCGGCCCAGAGACAGTGAAATTGAACATTAACTGTCAATCAATTACATAACAAGGACTAGAAGCTTCTCTGTCACTCAGAGATGGAATCCATTTTGTTTGACCAGAAAACTCCATTTTGTTTAGCATAACAAGCTAGCCTAACATAACAAGTTAACTTTAGCACTCTGGTTCAGGTTTTTCAACTTTCTTTTGTTCCATACAATAACCACCACCCCCTCACATACCCTCTGCGACATGCTTTTTACTCTCTCAACTTCCACACTTTGTAAATCTTATCATCAAGCAAATAAGAATAACTTACTTTTATAACATAGTTTGGCTATTCTATATTCCTCATACATTATCTTCATAGCTTTTTTCCCCTCACAAGCATAAACAAGAAAAACAAACAATTTATACAGGAAAGTCCCTACCAAAACACTGACAAGAAACTCTAAAATTCCCAAAGCTTAGGTGGAATTCACCTGAATCTCAGTTATAGTCTCTGATCACTAAGGCCGCAGGCTTTTGAGTTTGAAAAAGCAGCTGCTCTCTCCTTTGTTTGTACCATTCTTCAGCAAAAATCCCTACAGACTCTTCCTCCTCTGCTGGAATCACTACAAGCCAGTCAGAGTACTGATTAACCAAACACTCATAGTCAGATAAAAGAAACCTATTAAAAGATAATACAGCCCTGAGAATATTGTGGGTTTGTTTTTTTTTTTTTTAATTATTGGCTCTTTCCCCATCATTACTTTAAAGAATTGTTGGTGCTTCACACCTGTTGAGATGACACTTCAAACAGCTGGACTAAGAAATCAGTTTAAGTAGACATGCAACCTATGTGTCTAAGAAGGAGCAAACTCTTTCAGGGATCCTGTATGGCTGGGTTACATTGCTGGGCAGATTTTGCAGCCCAGAAACCAGAACTTTGGGGCAAGAGGGTGTGGTAGCACATTGACCATGCTCCACAAGTTTCATTGTTGTGCTGGATTTACACACCTGGGAGAAGCCTGAGTGGAGCAGCCCAAAGAAGAGCAATGAGAGAGAGCTGCAGAGTCCATGTGCTCAGGCACTGAGTGAGAGGAGCTGAGCCGGGAGTGGACTGCAGGATGTTTTCTCCCTACTTTGGGCTGTTTTGCAGGGGAGTTTTTGTTGTGGAACTGAAAGCCGGATGGCCAGTGACCTGATTGTATGGTGCTGGTTGAGGTGAGGAAGGGAAGGACTGCATGGATTCCAGCTGATTCCTGCAGCCAGAGAAGATGAGGCTTGCTTCTGTTTTGCATTCAAGCCTCAAGGACTTAGACTGCAATTAAGATAAGGGTGACTCCATCTGAATTTTGGGATTCCTGGGTTTCTTACTCTTTTGCTTAAATTCATTTTGGTTTTCTTAGGATAAGGTTTGTTGAGTTAGTTAATAAAGTTCATTGTTATGTTTATGCTGAACAGTAGTTTAATGTGGGATGGGAACTCTGAGCAGTCCTTGCTGTGAGTCCTGTACAGACTGGATCCTGGCTCTCCAGCTGCTTTCTGCAGGGGTTTAGCAGTGCTAGACACTGGAGTGGGGCAAGTGAATGAATTCTAGCTCACCCTAGAAGGTTACATACAGTTAAAAGAAATTATTTTTTTCTCTACAATTAATACTTCCAGCCAGCCATATTGGAGAGTTAACAATATCAGTCACTAACCTGCTGCAAAGTGCTTCAGAATTAGGGAAAACAGCCTGCTGTCTGCTTTTGTCTTAGCTACTGCACCTTCACACATGGCACATCTGACTTTCTCAAAAGCAGTTTTTCTGACTGATTGCTCAGATGGCATCTTAACCCAGCAGCAGCCAGGTGGAGCATGGTCAAAGCTTGCACACCCAGACAGACTGCTAAATCTGCCTAGGAACACTGCCCCATCCCCATTTAAAGAGATATCTCCCTATTAGCAATATGGGCTACACCAGCTCTGAGCAGGACTGTTAGAAGCCAATTCCCAGGGCAGCTCATCCCCTTAAAGAACTCATTTAAACAGGACTTTGTGAAATATCTCTTTTGCTGAAGCATGCTCAGCCACATCTTAGGATAGACTTCAGCACTTTGAGTTTTCCCTTTGAGTTAGTTGTCGGAATAAACTCATAGCCCAAGAAGGGCAGCGGCTGGATCAGTGACACTGTGTGGAGTTTCTGTAAAGCAGGCTGCAAGAAGGAGAAGAAAGGGCAGGTCAGAGCTGATGCACTCCAATCAAAAAATGTCACATGTGGACAGTCAATTTATTTACATCTTTTAGGTCTTTATTGCATTTAGATGGCTTGGTATTCCATAGACAGAAAACCAGTGATTTTTCAAACTGGGGCATCTGTACGCCTGGGAATACATAGGTCTTTCTGGGGGTACATCAACTCATGCAGATACTTTCTTAATCTTAGCGCAGACTTCATAAAAAGCAGTAGTAAAGTTCACACAAACTAAGATTTCCATACAGACAAAATGAGAAAGCAAGCAGTTTTTCACTAACAGTGTACTGTCACACTTTTATGTGAAATTTTGTTGGCAAGTACTTTTTAAGTGAGGAGAAACCTGGGGGACCTGGGGGTATGCAAGACAAATCGGGCTCCTGAAAGGGGCACAGAAGTCTGGAAATGCTGACAGTGTACCCTAAAAGGTACCCAGAAATTACCAGGCAGTCTGTGCAAATCCAGTGCACAGGCTGCCTGTGAGCAGTTTCACTAAGTGAGGCAGCCACATTATGTCTCATTTGAAGTTTAGGAATGGTTTACAGCACCCTGTCTCAGAAAGAGTGCATTATAGCAAACCAATCTCAAGTTAGCAAGGCCTGACTTAGTGGTGGAAGGTCCACATTAAAAAGCAAAGTTTTAAGCTCCTATCAAGCACAGAACATAGAAGGAACTCATGGCCACTGTTGCATTTTGGACTTCCAACCCCAGGACAAGATCTAACCAGCCATCCAAATAGCAAACCTGAGTAATGAAAATGCACCCCCCCCCAATCCCACACAGAATGGCAGGGATACTGTTAACATACATACAAATCAATATTCATCTGTCATCTTGCTATATATTGGCACAACTGATCTTAAAGGTCCCTTGTATTGCTTCTCCCACATTTCATGTAGGTGGCTTCACACACAGCCTTGAATGCTAACAAGTTTACTCCATTTTTCAATTTACAACCTGTGTGTAGCATAATCATTTCCAAAGCCATTTAGCAAATACCAGCTGTAAAGGAAGAAGTACTTGTTTGGGCTTACTTTTATTTGTTTAAAAAAAAATAGCATTATACATAAATTATTTTGCTTGGCTCTCTTCCTTGGTTGTAAATAGATAGAAAAACATTGTTTTGTTTTGTTTTGTTTCCCCCAATTGATTCTCACTTGAGATTGACAGGGATATAGAAAATTATTGATTCACAGGACTCACTATCAATTTGCAAAGCATGTTAAAGTTTATGAAGGTCGGAAAACCTCCTATACCATTGGGTGCCCGCTTACTAAGGTTTATTCTGTAGGAAACAATCCTGCAGTGATAAAGGAATGAACAAAGTGACCGTTTGTATCTTCAGTTTCTGATTTTCTGATTCTTTAGTGTACTGTACTATTTTTTGTATAATTAGTTTCCCTTTTTTCTTGCTTGATAAGGGTGAATGAGAAGGATTTATCTTTTGGAATCAGTATATTTAAGAAATGATTGATGGTGTTCATCTTAATTATACTGTAATTTTTTCAAGGTAACTGAAGATTCAGAGAAATCATTTGGCACTTGATTAAATGTGTTTACTGAGCATAGTGGGGAAGTCCAGGTGATTTCATTGCTGGCCTGCTTTTTCATTAGGCAGGTTAATGAACCTCAGAGAGCTGGAAAGGAGTGCCAGAACCCTGCACTGACTTTTTAGGATTGGATTTAGGGCCAGGCTGTTTTTAAGGTTCATAAATGAAGATAAATTGAAACGCTGTATTAGCCAATTCAGTTCTCACTGACTAAGCTCCCTAGCTGCTCTTAAACTCTCAGGTTTTCTTTTGATGATCCAGATCATATCAACTTCATGGAAGCCTCTAATCAAAAGATAATAAAATGTTCTCACTTCAAGTTTGTGTGACCTAATGATAACATGGAGAGATCCTAAGACAGATGTGGAAATAATTTGAGTGACTCAATATAGTGACGTCAAAAAAGGCATAATGGAAACATGAAGTGAATGTAAGAAAATACTGAATAGAGAAAGAAATAGAGCCAAGGTTTAAGAGGAGGAGAAATTCCCCAGAGAGGCTGCCCTGAAAATCTACCCTAACCATTACTGCAGAGGGGCAGGGGATATGGGAAAGTGTTCTGGCACTGAAGTATTTGAAAATGACTTCTTTTATGCAGATTCAAATCACTGCTTCACCCCCTGCCCCTTATTATCAGCCCTGTGATGAGGAGCAGATAAAAAATGTAGTACTCACTCTGACCAGTCATACATTGTGCTGTTTCAGTATCATGGCCTTTTTTCTCTCAAGTAATTCAGTGCATGGTTTGCTGACAGCATAGGCAAAGAACATCCCTCACATTCCAAATAGCATGCCTTTAGTTTTTCAACTTTACATATCTTATGTGCTGTCTGCTCACATGAACTATTACTTACACTGGTCTTCTGAAGAAGTTAGGCAGTTTCAGTGTTTGACTGTGAAAGAAGAAGAAGAGACATGCCCTTTTGAACTTTGAATTTCAGAGGGGAAGGTGGCATCTAAATATCAAGGTGTCAGAACACCAGCCTGAATGCCTACTGAGCAAATTCTACTTCAGCTATACACTGCAGATATCTGGCACTGACAGCACTCTCTGCACTTAACTTTTGATCCACTGGTAGGCAGATTCTACCCCAAAATGGAACTCACCAGATCCAAATCTGTTTTCCATGTTTGCTATGGTAGGTGCTGGAAAATAGGATGCTGTTGGGAGGGTGGAAATAGGGTGCTACTGCATGCTCTGTCTTGAAATGGTTTCTATCATATACAGGGTTTACAGTGCAGTTCAATGGCTCTCAGCACCCTGACCAAACAAATTGTTCCAGCATTCCTTGGTAGTCACCCAAATAGTTTTGTTTTTTTTTTCCCAAATGACTGGTGAGCAGGATGTATGTCAGGATGTGCTGTGGGGTTGCAAGAATAAGTGGCAGTTTGACAGAGCCTTGTTGGGTGAGTGGAGGCATTTTGGAGCCAATATGGGGGTCAATATGTATCGGGTACTGGTGCAGTCTGGTCCTGCCTGTGACCCACAGCACCCTGCAAGGGCCTGCTGGAATGGCAGATTCAAGGAAGTTCAGGCTGTTACAGAATTGCCCCATCAGGAAATTATGGCTCCTTCCCACCTATACACTAGCTAGGCAATCTGTCTGGTCGTGTGGATTGGAAACAGAAAGTAGACTGCATTTCCTTCAGGGGTATCACAAGATACTCATGTTCCATGGTTAGTTCCTGAGACATGATGCCTCTCAGTGTGCCCAAAAGATGGTGGCATCTACAGCGTCTCCCACACTCAAATGGTACCTTAAAAGATACAATATCCTGGCAAGGCTTCATCACCCTTTAGAGGCATCTTTTCAAACCTGAAGTTTCAGTCTTGGATCATCAAACTGAGATTTAAAGAAACAGTTTTCTCAATGGAGTGTCCAAATTAGGATGCTCAGCTGGTCCTTGGAGAACAAATTGGCAGGGCAAGACAGCCATTTCAATCAGCCAAATGTTAATTTGCACCTTCAAAGCCTGAATTTGAACCACATAATTTTGGCATTTGAAAATTGTACTCTGCAAGGAATAACAAACCTATTGTACTTTTAAATAATAAGGAGGCGTCTGTTTACATCATGTGGTCTTTCATATCTTAATTCTAAGAATACAATTTAAAAACAAAACCTACACTAGACTAACTTACCAAGGTTTTGTGAATTTTCCATCAATGGCAATTTTTAAACCAAGATTAGATGTTGTTCTTAATGGATATACCCTAGGAATTATTTGGGGCAAGTCATACGGCCCGTGTTATACAGGCGGGCAGACTATCAGAGGCAGGCAGACTACAGCCAATGGGCCGGATATGGCCTGCGAGTGCTTGTCCCCTTGTCTGCCAGCCCAGAGCCACTGCCCAGTCCCAAATTCTAGTGACAGCTCACTCTGGAGCCATAGTGCCACACTGCTGCTCTCCCGATCCCTCCTAAGTCCAGTGTGGCTTGTGCCACGGCCAGAGTGCAGCTTCTTCTCCTTCCTAGCTCCAGATGAAGCTGGGAGGGAGAAGAAGTGGCGGCAGTGCTCTGGGCCTGGTGCAAGCTGCTAGAAGGGGATGGGAGAGTGACAGCAGCAGCTCATGCCAGGGTTTTTTTCTGCATAGGGGCAATTATTCTATGAAATAAAGCCACCATAGAAATGAACACTCATGCCATCTATTCCTAGTCTCCATCACAGGGTGTGTCTGAAGGAACAGGGTTATAGCAAGGTAATTCCATACCCCCCCCTTGATTTCAAGTACTGCAATAACCATCAGGGTCTTCTCTGATGCTGTCTGGATACTAACCAACTCCAGGATTAGCTGGGCAGAAGGGTAATTTATAATTTTGGCTTTGCTATTCTGAAACAGCTTTGACAGTCAGAAATCTAGCTTATGTGTACTAGTTAGGTGTCTCCACAATCAAAGAACAGATTATGATTTATTAAGCCATAAACTAGTTTAGCCATCGGTGAAAGATTGTTGAGAACTTTCTTCACATTTCTTACTTTAGAATTATTTTTTTCAAGATAACAAAGTGGAGATTCTCTTGCCTTTATTTTTTATTCATGTACCTTTAAATAATATTCTAGGCTGTGTCTGCGCTAGAAAAAGTTAGGTCAGATTTGTTAATTTGAACTAACAAATTCAACTTTAATTTGAACTAAACTCAACCTTATTAAGTTGAATTAACAAAGTGGACTGTCGACTTAAAGTTAAGTCGACTTAGTCTTTGTTAGTTCAACCTAACTGCCCTTATTTCGACTTTAATAAAGTTGAATTAAGGGTTAATCCAGGTCTGCACCATCCTTAGTTCAAAGTAAGGAGTCAAATTAAGTCTTAGTTCGAACTAACAGGCAGGTTTTATTAATTCGAATTAAGCTTTCATTAAGTTGAATTAACGAATTTCTGAATTTGACTTAATGGAAAGTCTAGTGTAGTCAAGGACTAATTTAGTTTAAATTAAGCCTCCTTAATTTGACCTAAATTGCAAGTGTAGACATAACTTTAATGACTAAAGGCTAGTCTTTCACATCTGATACTCCCTTTGACTTCTTTGTGATGGCCTGAAAGTTACTGAAGGCAGAACTTGGCCCTAAATTTTGTAAAATTAAATTTAGAAGTGTTTGTTGCTTTCTAGTTCATGGCCTTTTCAATGAAAACTCCCCAGTGCCCCATCATGTATTATACATTCTTAAAATTAAGGTGGGCAGACTGTGCAGGAACTCAGGATGGTGGGATAAGACATAAGGAACCTTGCTCTCAGCCACCTCCATCAAACCCCACGTTATCCAGGCAGCCCCACAGCCAGGGGCGTCGCTGGTGACTGGCACACGGGCCACATGCCCCGAGTCCCAGCGCCAGTGCCCTGAGTGTCTGGAGCAGCCCCTGCCTCTCCCAGCGCCATCCGAGGCCAGAGATCCAGACCGGGCTGCCAGCAGCGGTGCCTACCTCTCTCGGCTGCAGCAGCACCTGCTGCTCCCAGCCTCGGCCCTGAATTCAGGCCAAGTCGTCTGCGGTGGCTCCCGCCTCTCCTAGTCCAGGCCCTGGCCCCAGCCGGGGATCCAGGGCCAGGCGGGCGGTGGAAGGAGCCTGAGGCTGGATAGGGCCCAGGGCCATGGGAGGGGGTGGAGCCCACAGCCAGGGGGCAGGGCCCATGTCCCATATCTTTCCCTGGGACAGCAATGCTCCTGCCCACTGCACATTGTTCCAGATTTTTTGTTCATACAGAGCAAGGTTCATGAACTCTTTCTAACCATGTTAACAACCCACTGGGTTTCTAAAAGAGCAACAGGGTTTGGAATTAGAAGTCTCAACCATACACAGCAATAAACATCAGTCTTGATACTGATGGGATTTCCAGGGTGTTCTTTGCAGAAGGTTTAGCAGACATTGGAGACTCATTATCAGTTTCGTTTTGACTGTGTAAAGTTATAGTTGTATGTGCTGTGCCTTAGTCCACCTATTGCATGCCAGAGCAAAAAAGGCACTGGGGTGCATGAGAAAAAAAAAATGTTGCAAGAATAGCATAATCTATGTTGGTCAAGTAAGTTGACTTATTCAGGGACCATGTTTTTTCTGATTATAACATTAACAAATAGATTAGAAGGTTTCCAGAGGGGTAGCCATGTTAGTCTGTGTACAGCAAAAGTGAGAGTCTTGTGGTACTTCAAAGACTAACAGATTTCTTTGGGCATAAGCTTTTCTGGGCATCTGACAAAGTAGGTTAGAGCTCATGAAAGCTTATGCCTGAAGAAATCTGTTAGTCTTTAAGGTGCCACAGGACTCTCATTGTTTCAGATTAGAAGGCAATACTGAAAGCAATATTCTACATATGCAGGCCACTGGTAAGCATGATATAGGTCCCCTTCTGTGAATGATACTCTGATACTCTGAATCTGGAAAATTTATCTCTAGAGTGTTGGTTTTCAACCAGTGTGCTACAGCACACTGGTGTACCGTGAGAACTGTCCAAGTGTACAGTGAAATTTTGTACAAAGGTAATGAATATCAATGTAAAACAAACATAGTTTCATCTTAAACAATATTCTCTCCAACCAAAATTACAACTCTCAAAACTCATGAAAATTAATTATCAAATTAATTTCAAATTTTTATTCTAAAATGTGAACATTCTCAATGCAGGTGGCCAAAGGACAAAATTGAGATGATGTCTATTTTTTTTTCTGGTGGAGTTGAAGCATTAATGCATTTGATCCCTTTTTAGCTTGTTGTATGCACTATGTGGCAAAACACTCTAATAAGATGTCACCATAGTAAATGGAAGTAAATGTGACATTTATGACCAATCAGTTCAGCTGAAAAAAGTGGGTATGCCATGGAATTTTTTGTCTTATCAGCATGTGCCGTGTTACTGAGAAAGTTGGGAACCACTGCTCTAGAGTGTAGCAAAGCATGCCTTTAGGTCTGGAGGTACCTGGTTCAATCCCCTGTGTGGCAGCCATTGCATATCCTTACAGGTTAGTAAGATATTGTTTGACCTTCAGTTGAAGTTCAGTCACCACCAGAGAAGAAACTTTTGGTGATGATTTGAGAGATTTCATTGTATGCATAGATATACTTCTGGAACACTCTATTTAGAAAGCGTCCTTTGCATTCCTGGCAGAGAACTGGGCTCCAAAAGTTCTCCAAGCACAAGTTTGTGCAAAGAGAATGGAGGATTTTGGAAGCACAGATTGCAATTCTGTTTTGTTTCCCTGCAAGAACATTGGCAGCTAAAAAAAAAATACATGCTACAGCTACAAGCTCATTTGGCACTCTAAGTGAGTCTAATCAGGAGTATATATACACAGCAAACCCAGAAGGGTATGTCAAAGGTTTCCAAAATCTGACAGAAAACCACAGGGTTAACATCCATTCTTACTCTCTCTTGAACCATTTCCGCCTGGGAAAGAGAGAGGCTACACATATTAGATTAAGCATCTGGAGCATTTTGTTTCATATGATTCCACTTACATAATTCAGTTACTAACCTGTTATGTCCAATAAATTAAAATAAAGCTGTCTGTTATAGATTTTTGAGCTAGAACATGGCACATCGTGGACACAAACCGTGTAATTCTGGTCTAAAAATTACCCTAAAAGTTGCTTGAGCCCGACAGCTGAAAGTCACTCTAGTTTCTGACTCCTACATTGTCACCAGTAAAATTGAAAAGTATATTCTACCTGAGATACCCACATTCCTTTAATTTTGGCTTCATTATTCCTTCAGCGGAAGGTACAGGTCCAACTGGAGTCAGAATATTTAACTATTCCACTCGTGATGTGGGTATTAGCAGGGCTGGTCCAAGGTTCTTTGGCATCATAAGTGAACTATGACTTTTGCACCCCCATCAGAGGGAGACACTTGTTTATAAGAGATGACATATTAATATATATTTTTAAATTGAGAAAGAAATTCACTTCTAACTAATTTGGCGCCCCTTGAAACCTGGTGCCCTAGGTGACTGCCTAGTTCGCCTACATGGTTAGGTTGGCCCTGTGTACTAGAACAAAATCTGACCCCCGTCTCATAGTTGTTTCTGCTCTGTAAAGTTACTAAGAGCAAAAGCTTATTTGTTTTATTAAAAGAATCAGGCATGACCTGTTACGCTATGAATCTGTTGCATAGGAAAGTATAATTTTCTGACTGACTTTTTTTTCAGAGCAGGACTGCATTACAGTGTCAGTTGATGGGTCAATTCTGACCGGAAGAAATTCATATTTACAAACTCATCCACACAAACACTATGTCTACACACAAAGTTTTATTTCAAAATAAGTCATTTCAAAATGACTTATTTTGAAATAAAATCCTTATTTCGAAATGACTTATTTCAAAATAAGGGAAAGCCTCCTATCAAAAGGGCTGTTATTTTGAAACGGTTATTTCAAAATAAGGCTGTTTGGACATGTTGTTTCAAAACAGTTGTTTCAAAACAATGGTGTAGTTTCGAAACAACATGTCCAAATGGTGTTATTTCAAAATAACCATTTCGAAATAACAGCTGTTTCTAAATGAAAGCGGTTTAAGCTGTTTCGAAATGATGGTTCTTATTTTGAAATGACGGAGCCCATCATTTCGAAATAAGAAAACGTCGTGTGGACCTAATCTTTTTTATTTTGAAATAACCAAAGTTATTTTGAAAGAAAAGAGATGTGTGGTCATACCCAAAGAGACTGGAAAAATCAAAGCATTGCAGTATCATACATTAGTTAGATTTGTTACACATTGTATACAGGCATTAAAATTTTGCACCTCTACAGTGACACTAATTTAGGGAAATGACTGAACAACACCAGACCAGATGTTGCAGCTGGAGTGAGGAGGAGGAGAAAGAAGGTAAAATTACAATAATCAAGGTGAAAGATAACTATGAAATTTGAGTGCAATAGTTGTCTTATTGAAATTTTAGAATCTAACATGTCTACAAGTTATACTGAAATTAATACAATAGAACCTGTTCCCCAGTAGCCAATCTCCAGCATCAGTGACTCATCTGACATATACTCATGCTGTTTAACCTTCATTTAAAGAAGACCCCTAGTAAGTAACTGATATTTGCAGATCATCTAAATAGAGTTTTCACTATACATGAGCTACTACGCGTTACTGACCCAAAAATAAATAAATAAATAAATAATAAAAACACTTCTTCGGATAAACCCTGAGCTCACTCTACTTTTGATCCCATCAAACCTAACATAGATTCTTCTTATCCAGAAAAAACCAAAAAACAAACCAAATCAAAACAAAAACCACTTTTTAAACCTACAGAGACAATGGAATTATAGGGTCATACCCATACCCAAGTCAGCATGATTTTATAATACAGCCCTCCTCCAAGAGTAACTGAAGTCTGTTCTGAGGGATGTGCTGCAGGGTTGGTCAAAACATTTTCACATTTTTTTTTTAGCAACCAGTAGTTGGATTTTCAATAAAACAAAAGCTTGTGGAATGAGTCTGCTTTCTTTGAAAATTTTCATTTTCTTCAAAAGTCTTCAGGCAAAACCTGAATATTTTGGGGGTCTTTTCAGATAAAAGAATGACATATGCCATGCCCGCTAAAAAAGCTTCCCTGAAAATTGTCAAAAATTTTCTGCTTAGATACCCTTCGGTTTTCTGATGAAAACTAAGATTTTCTCCCTCCAGAATAAAACCTTTTTCTGATGAGCCATAATGTGCACTCTTGTAAAGCTGAAGGGCAGGATCCAGGACAATCTGGAGGAACAGAGTTTTTTGGAGACTATGGGACTGGGAAATCAGAGGAGAAAGACAGGTCAAAACAACAGAATTGTCTCAGGGTATATGTACCTATTTTGCCACTCCTCATAATCCTTGACATATTTCTTATCAGTAATATAAGGAAATGCACTGAACAAGAACATCAGCACTTTGATTCAAATAGAGCTACACCAAGTTGCAGCAATGAAGAATATCTTGCCCATTTATCTTAAAAAAATAACTGTATTCATCTTCAGTGGGGAAAAAGATTCAGATTATAAAATACATTGAAGTTCAAGGTTTGGAGGCCAGCCATTTTTCTTCTGATGAAATTGCAGAATGTTTTTGCTTTTCCTAATTTCCTCTACTTTCTTCCTACTAGCAGGTAAATGGTAGCCTTTACCACACAGGGAAACTTTTCTTTAATTAAAATTAATTAACTTCCCTTAATAGCCATGTCTGTTCATGGCTATACAGCATTCTAAAGGGAATGTACTTGAATGTAAGTTATATAAACCACAATACCTCGGCTTGATTCACCCATGTGACTTCAGATATAAGTTGCTTTAAATCTGGGGTTCTTAACCTTTTGGGTGCCCCACACCTCCTACAGCGATGCATGGTAACCTTGCACCACCACCAAAAAAAATCTTGATGGTTATCAATTTTAATTGTGCTTTTAGGTCATGTTTGAAGTATATGGGGTGAGCATTCTGTGTAGAAATTATACTTTACTCCTGCATCCCTTAGACTCCCTTCCTGCACCCCTAGTGGGGTCGGCATGCCAGGATAAGAAGCCCTGCTTGAAATCCATTGAACAGAGCAAATCAAGGCCATAGTACACATATACATAGTTAACATCAAGAACAAAAATTATCCCATTGACGTTAATGGGACAATTTCTGTGCTTGAAGATAAGCATTTTTAAATGCTTTGCTGGATTTTGGCCATATCCACATATTCCTTGTCTTTTGCACCACTAAGTTTTCTGTATGTTCTAGATTAATATCTATATTTCCAGAAATGATTAACTTGAATGCACAGAAAAGGAATTTATCATGCTTTTTATCTGCTGCAGGAATTAAACAAGAAGAAATAATGTATTTCTTTCCAGGGTGTCATGCTGATATCAACATTAAACTATTTGAAGTCATAGCTACATGCACTATATGAATTTATTATAAATGTCAGTTAACAAAGTTCCAGGATTTGTATTTGAAATCTCTAAATGCAAGTGCTAAACATTGCCTTTCCATGTATTGGAAATTAAATATTCCAGGAGGTCTTTCTGTTTGCTTGATGCACACAGACTGAGGCAAAAGTAGAACAGTGTGAGTATAGCAAAAAATCTATTCACATTCAATCAAACACAAATCCACAGATTTTCTGAAATATCTGTATTTTTTTCATTTATTTTCTGTAAATAGTACTGTGCCCTCATGCTCAGCAGCTTCAACATGTTTAGCTACATTTTCTTTAGGATTGCTACACATCATTTTCACTAGCATAAGTGATGGTAGAATCAGCTACTTTGTGACTTATATGGCCAATCAGGTAACAAAAAAAAAAAGTTCATGAACAAAAATAGATCAAATACAAAATAGTTGACTAGGAGGTTGAAATATATTGGCATGGAAGTCAATTGGATTGGGGCATGTAACTCGTATTTTGCCTTTAAAATTGTGCCTCTTGGTAGGTGTCTTCAGATTCAGGTTTTATTTAAATTGCCACAATAATTTAGTCTAAGATTTGATTGTACCTCCAAGAAAAAAGGCAGTTCAAATGAAACAGATGTATTTCAAGTGGAAAGGACAAAAGGAAAAACATGATGTCTGAAATAACTTCTTTTGACACCACAAAAGCTAACATGAATTCTTCTGATCCCATAAAGCATAAACTCCGTTTAGTGCTACAGAGATTATGGAGATTACAATCATACATATACCTGAATCAGTGATTTTATAATGTGGCCTTCTCTCAGAGAGCAGCTGAAGTCTATTCAAACGGATGTGTTACAGGTTTGGCCAAAACATTTTCATCACATTTTTCTCCCATTCATAAACTGGCTTTTCAGTAAAACAGAAAGCTTGTAAACATGTCTGATTTCTCTGAAATTTTTCACTTTCTTTAAAAGTGTTCATTCAAAACTTGAAAATTTGGGGTGTTTTTCGTAATATTTTGGTCAAAAGAATACCACATGCCAAAATTGCTAAAACAGCTCAGCTGAAAACTTCAAACTTTTTGTTTGGGACCTTTCAGTTTTGTGATGAAAACAAAGGTCTTTCACAGGAAATAAAATCTTTTTCTGACCAGCTGAAGAGTAGGAGATAACATGATCTGTCTATGTCTACACTAGGAAAAGCTAGTTCAAATTTGTTATTTCGAACTAGTAAATTCAAGTTTAATTTGAACTAAACTCGAACTTATTAGTTCAATTTAACAAAGTGGACTAATTCAACTTAATGTTAAGTCAAATTAGTCCACTTCATTAATTCAAACTAACTGCCCTTAATTCGAATTTACTAATTCAAACTAAGAGTTAATCCTAGTCTACACTGTCCTTAGTTCGAACTAAGGATCAAACTAAGGTCTTATTTCGAACTAACTGGCAGGTCTTACTAATTCGAGCTAAGCTTTCGTTAGTTCAGATTAAGGAATTCTTTAATTTGAACTAATGAAAGCCTAGTGTAGACAGGTACTAAATTAGTTCGAATTAAGTCTCCTTATTTGAACTAACTTGCAAGTGCAGACATACCCTCTGGCAGAACAGTGTTATTCGACAGTACTGGACTGAGGAGGCAGAGACAAAAGATATGGGTCAGAGGAATAAAATCACCTCAAAGGTGAGTGTACCTTCCTGGATATGCCTCAAACCCCTTGACCTACTTTCTATCGGTAATATACGGAAATGCACTGAAACAGATCCTCAGTAAATCAGCATATTGATTTAAAGCAGGGGTCTCAAACTCAAATCACCACGAGGGCCGCATGAGGACTAGTACATTAGTCTAAGGGCTGCACCACTGAGTCCTTTTCATATAACAGTATTTCAAATACTGGTAACAATAATGTCATTGCGGGCCACAGGAAATAGCTTTAGGGCTGCATGCAGCCCACAGGCCACATGTTTGAGACCCATGATTTAAATGAAGCTATGCGAAGTTACAGCAATGAAGGAACTTCCTCATTAAGACTAAAACCCCATTCTTTTATCTTTAATGGGAAAAAAATTCAGATTATAATATGTATTGGAACTTTAGGTTTGGAGCCCAGTATTTTTCTCTCTGAATGCAATGCAAAATGTTTCTGCCATCCTGATTTCCTCTCCTTTATTATCAGTAGGAAAATGGAAGCTTCCATGGCATAGGAAAACATTCCTTTAATTAAAATTATTTAATTTCATTTAAGATCCATCTCTATTCAAGACTATACAGCGTTCTGAAGGAAATGTACTTGGATGTAAGTTATATAAACTAGTTTCAGTCTCATATTATTTTTCTTCACCAAAAAAGAAAGAAACTAGAGTTGTAGAAGGCAGTCTTAAAACCTCAGGAAATTAATCAGTTGTTAAAAAAGCAGCTTACATGAATCTCTGCAATTCAAAATCACTACATTTGTCCTCAAGTTCAAAGTTTCCTGGACAATTTAGGGCTTTATACACAGCCTAGAGAAGTCAACAGGAGCCATGTTTTTGGATAAAATTATTTGTAACATAACAGTATGATCCCAGAGGATCCTTAGGTTATTTCATATTGCACCCAGGGGTATTGTGTTTGCATATCTGACTCATTTCATAAGCAATATGGTTGAGACTAAAAGGACTATATGATGAAGATGAGCATAATGGAACCAAATACATATGGAAACAATTATTTTGTAGGGGTGAGAGAATGTTATTTCACCAAAGACAGCATATTTTGAGATATATGAAGTAGTAACTTCTCCAGTTCACTTATCCAGACAGGACTATAAATAAAAGCTGCACCTGTTTATATTGCACAACACCACATCCCAGTGTTCAGCAATTCACTAGGTCCAACCATCTGGGACAGAGTACAGAACACAGGCAAACAGTGTGCAGAACTGTATCTGTTCCACTTTAATAAGTGCTTAGAGAAATGTTATCAAAATACAATGTGCATAAAAATTGTTATAATATCACATGGAATGTCCTCTGCAATCTACTTGTTTAAGCCTCCACAAAATCTTCTTCAAGAAATTACAGTGAAGCAAATTCCTGTTCAATGAGACTTTTCAAAAGGGAGTCATCTTCAGGCAAGTGTTTATATGATTTCTTGGTCTGAATGCCTATTTTCTTAAAAACCATTTTCTTTTCAGACTGGGCATGTCAGTATATGTCACAGGGTCTTTTTGTGCTTGCTTAGATAATCTCTGAACCTGACCTACATTTTTCACCAGCAGATGCATTTAGGGTGATGATAGAGGGAGCTCAAGTGACTTAGAGATTTGGTCTGGGTTAAAGCTGAAAAATTCAAATACTTATCCAATTTCCCTCCTCCTTCTCCAGGACCACCTTTCTATAACTCTTCTCCCAAGACAGATTATTGTCCCTCCCTTTGACCTCATCCTTCTCCTTATCCTCAATTTCACCTTCAGTAAGCCTCTCCCATTCCTTGGAGCCAACTTTGTCCTCCAGAAAGCCCCTGCTCTCCTGGAGGCTCCTGCCTTCCGTATAATTTTTTATCTTGGGTGTAGCAGATATATTATTTCTGTACTTGGTTTGGCCAGATGCTCTGTTCAGCTCTCGCATTATTCTGAGTTTCCCTGAGTCAGAGGCATGCTTTATCATGTGCCAAATTGAACTTATACAGCCAGATAAACTCAGCATGGGGTTTATTGGGGTTTGGGACAGGGAATTAGAGGTTGGGGTGAATGAGGAGACGCTTGTAGATCAGCCAGACCTATGGTTTGAGTTCACTTTGGGGAAGTTATTGAGGTTCAGCATGGATTGCCCAGCTACATGTAAAAGTACCTTGGGACTGGATAAGAATTCCTCTCAAAACCATTTCCTGGAAATCAAATTGATTGAAAGTCTCTTAAAAATATTACCTTAGGGCCAAATTCTGCCACCTTTATTCACACTAAATAGAACCTTACTTCACAAACAGTCCCTCTGAAATATGGGAGCTCTGGGAGCTATACGGTACAACTCAGAAAGGGTAGCAGAAGCTAGCCCATAGAATACGGAATAAACAGAAAGTTCTCTTGTCAGACTAACAGTTCAATATCATCTTTTAAAATATTGTGTTTCCAATACCTCTCCACAAAGTTAGAACCAAGTGCTGCCTCTTTCCTCACTTTAAGCTGGGAATCAGCAACACAGGCTGAGCGAGCCACCGGTGGCTTCCTGAGCATCACCTTCTGGCTCCCTGGCAATCTCCTCCAGGGAGCCAGGTGTGCTTCAGGGACTCCCAGCAGGTCCAAGCATCATGGCCAAATCAGGGGCGCAGGGGTTGCCCCCAACATCCCACCACAACCACTTGAGCAGGAAGCAGCCCAGAGGCCATGCCGCAGGCCCTAGTGCTAGTGGGGGGTGTACAGGCAGCATGTACTCCCTCCATCCCTCCCTCCGCTGGTGGGGTAGAGCAGTGCTGCCCCATCTACCCCCAGCCGGCCACCCCGCCCAAGATTGGCTGGCGGAGAGCTGCAGCTTGCAGAGGTGGGATCCTGGAATGGCCTGCTCCACGGAGTTCAGGCCGCTTCGACCCAGCTACTCCACGCCTGGACAGAGGCCGCCTTGCTCCCAGGTCCTGGATCGGGCCCATTCAGCCCTGGGGTGGCTGGGTCGAAGCAGCCTGAGCTCCATGGAGAGGCCATTCCAGGGCCTGCCTCCGCAAGCTGCAGCTCTCCGCCAGCCACTCTTAGGAGGGGCGGCCAGCTGGGGTTAGGCAGAGCAGCACTGCTCTGCCCCGCCAATGGAGGGAGGACCAGAGGGAGTGCACGCTGCCCGCACACCCTGCCACCAGTGCTAGGAGCCGCCGTGCAGCTGCTGGGCCTGCTCAGGCTCATGCAGTTATGGTGAGAGGGTGGGGGGAAATGGCTCTTCTGCTCTCTTGAGTTGCTGAACCCTGCTTTAAACAGAGCCAGGCTCTGCAAATAGAGCTAGCTGGAAATTATCTGATGAAGCAGTTTATCATAACAATGCCAAATCACTGAAAGCAAAACATTTTGTGGAAACATTTCAATTTCAGTGAAGTTTTATTTTGGAGAAAAAGTTGAAAGAAAGTCTTGTGATAAGATTGAAGGGTTCTGTTTTAACATTTCTGGAATGGGACATTTCATTTTATATTTTCCCTTGTTTTATGGTATGGAACTGTCAAATGAGGATTGAAATATTTCCACTACCCACCTAAGCCCCCCCCCCCCCCCAATTTCATCTCATGGGAGAAATTTTGAAGTTGTAGGATTTTTGTCCTATCTCAAAAACAGAAAAATTGTGAAATCGTGGAATCTCATGTGAAATGCAAAATCCAGTTCCTGCCCAGTTCTATCTGCTGGGAATTCCATTGCTACCCTCTTAACCAGAATTCAAGAAAAAATGCTGGCTCAAGAAATTTGCTTTCTCTTTGACTATGTCTCTTGGGATAGATTTTTAGAGTTAAGGGTAGCAGATTCAGGACGCAGCTTCTATTACCAGTGATGGAAGTTAGGGAACTAAATATTTATTAATAACTGGTTAATATTATATTATAATATTATAAACATTTCAAGATAAATTATTTTTATTAATAATAACTTACTATTAAATATGTGGTTTCACTTTGCAGGATATTTTTTATGTACTTGTTGATCCTCAACAAATGTTTGTAATCACCAATTGGTTAGTATGCATGGAATATATAGAAAATTGTAGAGTTATATTTAATAGAATACATATGGTAGGCTAATTACATTCCAAATGTTTATTGAAAACATACTGTATATGGAGTTTTAACAAGTCTGAAGAACTGTATCTGTTTACACTCAACCATTTTTCTGAAGTCATCCACTGGAATTTCATATACCATTATTGCCAAACTGAGTATTAGGCACTCAGGGTGTAACTGAGTCAACCCTTTCACTCTTTGCAGAGGTAGAGCACTGCTCATTGTCATTTGACAAGGATGTGCAAAAGTGGAAGAGACAATTCCAGAGGGACAAGAATTCTTAACTTAAACAGTGAATTTGCAACAATGAATCAAATGGTCTTCTCACTAAGTGGGCTATTGGAAATATGCAAGTATCACTAATATAATTAACTAGTAATAGTCCACTGCCAAACAGTTTGGTCATTTGGCTTGAGTAAGCATTCAAATATACAGATGATTATCTGAAATTCATGAGTTTCTCTATTCATCAAGTTATACTGATGAAACAAACAAAGGGCACGATATTTGTTATTTTTTACCAGTTGACAAGGTGCTCTGAAAGAGAACAGGCCATCTATGTTCAGTACTTAAACTGGATGCACAGTTCTCACACTTATACATCTTTAAAATGGCACCTGAAAATGCCTTATCAATAGCGTCCTGTGTCATTTATCCCATAGGTTCTTTTAACTGCCTCTCTTTTTTTAAAGATTCCTCACTCTGATTCTCAGCCTCAGGGTGAGATTATGCCATACGCAGTATTTGCATATGAGGAATCATATATTCCCTACTTTGAAGCACTTTTCTATCCCACAAGAAAAAAAAACTGTCTGCTTATCTCGTCCTGAAAAGAGGTATTTGCTGTGGAGAAATTTTCCTAATTATTAGGGGACATAGGGTTTAATATGGGAGAGGCAGAACTGGGAATCTTCTAACCTTTTCCTGACAATATTTTATTGTACAGACCTGGGCTTTTGCAAAGACAGTAAAATATAGAAATTCCATCATAGATTTATAGACTTTGAGACAGAGCTGTAACACTCTGTTTTGGAAGCCACCCCCTTGCAATTAGCAGCACCTGGGGCCAGCGGCACGAAACACACCTTTTAATGAAGCAGCTCTTTTGAGCCGCTCCGGGGCATCCAGGGTAAAGACCCATTCACTCTGCTGTAGTTATGGCCCTGCTTTGAGATCGGAAGAGACCAGTATGATCATCTAGTCCAACCTACAGCACATTGCAGGCTATAGAACCTCACTCACCCCACTCCTGAAACTGACTCTTAACTTCCAGCTGAGTTACTGGTGTTCTCAAACCAAGAGTTAAAGACTTCAAGTTTCAAAGAATCCACCCTTTACACTAGTTTAAACCTGCAAGTGACCCATGCTCCATGCTGTAGAGGAAAGCGAACCCCTACCCCCAGTGTTTAAGCTGAAGTTCCCAACTCAAAACTGAGTTAATTCCATTATCAAACATGAAAAATGATACTGTTGATGGTAAGACAGGCATACTGATGGATGAATGCGATAAGAACAGCTATTAGAAAGGAACAGAATTTCCATAAAAAAAGCAAAACACTGCCTCCCCCCCCCCCCCCGCGCTGTCACACTGGTTTGGCCCCTTCCTCAATTTTGACTTAGTGATTCAAAACTGTATCAAGATGAAGCTGAGGTGAGACATCTCCAAGCTCACTTGCTCTGCCTAATAAATTTCTGCAAAGTACCAGGCTCCACAGGGGCCCTTTTTTCACAACTCCCCTGTTCTGTATTGTGACAGAGATACCAGGCACATGCTGCCATACCTTCCCATTGTGCAAAGGAATCTCAGTTTATCGAACTCATATGGATCAAGATGAGATCTGTAGTTAACAAGCAGCCAACCATTTGCAATCCCATTAACAATGAAGTTCCAGATGTAGCCCATCTTACCAAGTGCTAGATGGTTGATACTGTGGATCATTTATTGGCTTACCAGACTTTTAAGTTATTTGGCACATCACAGGGCAGAGTGAATACAAGTGCAGCATTATGTAGGTTAGACTAAACTACAGTACACCATTTATTTTAACTCGTATTTTATGATTGTAAGAATATAAACACAACCAAAATAAGAAGATACTTCAAATGAAGAAATGTAAACACTTCCCTATCATGTTCTTGACCCATTCAGTGGTGCCAATAAAAGGAGATTAAACTCACTGACAAAAGAGGGAGAAAATAAGAATAAAACATTTTATATAAAAGAGATGGGGCCAAAATGCATCCTTAGGTTTTTAGAGATTCTTTCTATTGCTTTTATTTTTTGTAACTAATAAACGCAGCCTGAACTATCATGAAAAGAAAAATTCAGTCATCTCTTATATAGTATCTTCAACATAATCTCCTTGTTTGCAACATAAATTTAACTATTACTTTGCTTTTTTTAAAATTGTCCTAAAGAAATATTCAGGTAAAGATGTCTAAAGGCTGAAAATAATTATTCCCTCCTGACTAATGGAGCATGTTCAACATCAGGAAAGAAAACCCACTAAACTCTTGAAGAAACTGAAGATTTCATAGAAGTTGGTTGTTTGGACAAGAAGGAGTTCTGTTATGTCTTCTTAGTTTCTCTTAATATTAAAGGAGGACCCAGTGGCTTCTCTTTTACAAGGAGGTTGCAAAGAGAGTTTCTGTCTAGATAGGAACTGATGTTTACACTGGGTTGGCATCAAGCTTTGAGACCTATAAAGAGATTTATGGCACTCCTGAAAGTTTTCAGAGGTTGGAGATTTCTATTTACTCTGAGCTTGTTTGATGGAAGTTTGGGAGGGTTCACATTCTAACCTGATCATATTTCAAGGGCTGGTTAAGCAAGGATCAAGTTTAACCTTTTTGCTTGTAGCTTTGTTTTGTTTGTAGCTTCATTTGGGCAAGAACTCCATTTCCTGGTTAGCTTAGTGTACCAAGAAGCCTTGACTAAAGAGATATACATTTAAGTGGGAGCATGGGGGAACTGATTTTCTGTGATTCCACAGATTTAATCTGCCTCACATTTTCCACTGACAGCTATGAATTTATCAGGTCTCTGCTCTATTTTGTGTCATATGCAATTATAACGCTTTTCATTTATGGATGAGAAAAACTTGGAGATTTGTATGTGTTGTCTCAAAGGACAGTGTTTCAAGACATATCTAAGCTAAAAGACTTAATAAAGTCAGGATCAAGGTATTTTTCTCCAAAATAATTTGACGTTAAAGGAAATGGATCTCCAAATGTGGTGAAAAAACGTTACTAGAGTAGTATATTGTACTGCTTTTTTCATGACATCCTATGTGAAGGAGGGTTTGAAGAGAAATGAGTTAAACCCTCTAAGATGAATGTTGCCCTCTGATTCTTGCAGGTGTCTCCCACTAAAATCACACATATGCATTTAAAGGTTGAATTTGGCCCAGTAGTATGTATATGAAACAAAAAGGAACAATTGGGCTTGGAGAAATACAACACCCTAGCTGTCATCCAAAGGTTAGCTCAAATAAATGGAGAGAAGGTCAGACCTCAATGTACTATATTATTGTAATTTGGCATTGAGGAGGCAACCAACATAGTTAATTTTTGAATGAGGAACTGGTGTACAGTGGTGATATTATAATCTGTGCCAAGGAATTCAGATTCCTATTGACTCAGCATTTAATATTAACTTTTTTTTTCCCACTAGTTGACCAAAAGGGTCAGACTGCTTTCTACTTTCCAGACGTTGTTTTGAAATATTTGCTGTTGCATTGCGCATACATATCTGACAGTGGACTCTTGTTCTATGAATACTGGTAGATAATTTTAAACTAAGATTACTACTTAGGATTTTGGTCTTTTTGTTTGTTTGCTTTTTTGTTTGTTTCATTTGGCTTGACCATTGCAGAAAATCTGTTCTAAATAGGATCCTTGAAAAAAGCAATATGTATAACTCTGGCTACAGGACTGTGGGTGAAAACCTGGAAAAGGTTACATCCTTTACATTTCCTGGGAAAAAGATCACCCAGAGAAGCATATTGTTGTCCATTAATGGATTATACAGTAAGATATTCAAAGGTGTATGCTCTGGTGAAAAGGGAGACCCCTTGATTTGCAGATGTGTCAAGGTCCTTGGGTAGACTGCCCCTTTTCCAGTCCCACAAGTGAACCCCTGTCAGGTGACAGAGCAATGCCTCCATTTCAGGATGGAGTGACACAGAAGCAATGTCTCCAAAATAAAGGATGATTTATTTGCCAAATGGTGCTCTGAATTTGCCTCTTTGTTTTAATTTTATTTCTCAATGTGCATGTTGTTTTACCTGCCCCTGGCATCCCCTTCAAGTCCCTAGCTATAAGATAGATGCAAGTTTGCCCTGGTGACCCCTGTTCTGTTGGGGACCAAGGTACATCCAGGTTTCTGAGGACCCTGACTCTTGGGCCTAGTCTGCACTGCCGCCAGTGCTCAGAGGGAAATTAGACACAGGTTTTGAATCATTTGAGGAGTAAAGGTCTGGAATAACCTTCCCAGGGAAGATCTGGTGGCAAAAACCTAGCTGGCTTCAAAACTGAGCTTGATAAGTTTATGAAGGAGATAATATTATGGGGCAGCCTTGTTTGGTAAATGACTGATCTTTGAGATGGGGCATTTTATGGGATGGGTTCTGAGTTATTACGGAACAATTCTTTCTTGTGTATCTGAGTGAGTCTTGTCCACATGCTCAGGGTTTAACTGATGGCCATATTTTGGGGTGGGAAGGAATTTTCCCCCAGGGCAGATTTGCAAAGGCACTGAGGGTTTTTTTGCCTTCCTTTGTAGCATGGGGCATGACTCAATTGCTGCCGGATTCTGTGTACTTTAAAGTCTTTAAACCATGCTTTAAGGTCTCTAATAACTCAATCATATGTGAGGGTTTCTTACAGGAGTGTGTGGGTGAGGTTCTGTGGCCTGCATGGTGCAGGAAGTCTCATGATCATTTTATTCCCTTCTGATCTTGGAGTCTGAGATACGAGACATTATACAGCTTGTGTATCTCCAGTGCTCTGCATCGACAGGTGACAGGTGATGCCCTCCCACCAATGCAGCCACTCTCTTTTTGAGGGAGTCGATTTGTCCCATCAACTCTTCCAGGATTGACTGAGTGGGTCTCCAGCCAGGGCTGGCTCTACACATAAGCCAATGAGGCACTGGCTTGGAGCGATGAAACTTAGGGGCACTGGTGCCACGTTAGCACCCTGAAACTTCGGCATATGGCTCCCCTGCTCTCTGCTGGCTCACCCCACCCCACTCTTCTGCCGCTCTCCTGGGCTGGCTGTTCCCCACCCTGGGGGTGGAGTGAGCTGGCCCAGAGCAGAGGCTGGGCTCTTCCCTCTCCCTGGGGAGGTGGGGCACCAAAAAAAAAAGCTGGCTGAGGACACCACAGTCCCTTGAGCCAGCTCTGTCTCCAGCTACTGCTCAGTCAATCCCATTGCATCAATCAATGCAAGCCAGAAAGTACAGACATATCCTCAGGCTCCTTGTACTCAGTCAGTTCTCATTAAAATTCCTTGGACAGCCTTTCTGAGCTTGCTCACCCCCCCCTTCATCTAGACCCGGGTTCCTTTAATAGTTTAATATCCTCCTTTATTCCTTGATTTAGCTTTGGGAAGAGTAAAACATTCTAGCTTGAATGGAACTTGGTAGGGGTTTTTCTCTCAATTAACAGGTCTCTGGTTGTTCCTCTCAAGGGCTCTTAAGTGTTTCTTATTGTTTCACCTTTTCTGCATATCTCCTTTAACAACCCAATTTGATGTATTCCACAGTAAATTACCCAGCATAAACACACAGGGATATGCACAATATTCCTAAAAAAAATAGTGGATATTTTCAAATTCTCTAGAAAGTATGTTAACCAGGCATTTTGGGTGTGCATTAGATTTGGAATACACTGATCAGGAGAGAAAAAATCAAATAAACATATATGAATACCTGACCTATAAATACTAGTAAATTTTACTACAAATATTAATGCTACTAGTAAAATAACATAGCAATGCCTAGCCTTATATTGTGTTTTTCATCCATAACTCTCAACATACTTTACACAGGTGCTTAGCATCACTTTTACCATTTTACAGCTAGGGAAACTGAGGCACATAGGTTAGCTAGTAGGCGAGTGGCAGAACTCTGGACAGAACCCAGGTGTCCTGAATTCCAGTACATTTTATAGTGTCTTACCTAGTTGTACACCAAAGTGCTGTACAATATAATTTGCTATATGTCACTTCACCCATCAGTAATATTCAGCTACCAGTAAATGAAATTCTACATCTGTTTAACTGCATAGCAAATCACCAAAAAGTTTTGTCACAGTGATTAAAGAACATCTTCTCCAACTGAAACTCTGGGAGATAGCTTAATAAGACAAAAAATAAATACATTATTTATACTGAAATTTGACTGGAACAAAGGTTAATTCCTCCATATTAGGGAAAGTGGCATCAGACATTCAAATGACCACTAAAGATCAGGACCTTGATTTTCTATCTAATCAAAAGAACAGCATCTCCATCAGTACAGCTGTTCTGTCCTTTCATTGTGATCTATTTATTGATATACCTTTAATGATACACTCTAGATATTAAGAAATATGTTTCAAGTGCAGTGCTGGGGTATCTCAGAAGTGCAAAGTATGACCAAGAATACATGAAAAATATTGTTCATAGAATCACAGTAACTGGAAGGAGCCATGAGAAGTCATCGAGTGCAGTCCCCTGCACTCATAGCAGGACCAAGTACCCTCTTAAACTGTCCCTGACAGGTGCTTGTCTAACCTGCTCTTAAAATTTCCACAACCTCTCTAGGCAGCTTATTTTAGTGGTTAATCACCCTGACAGTTAGGAATTTTGTCCTAATGTCCAACCTAAACCTCCCTTGCTGTAATTTGAGCCCCATTGCTTCTTGTCCTCTCATCAGTAGTTAAGGTGAATAGTGCCTGCATTCTGGCTGGGCCCCTGACCCACCAGGGTGGGCCCAGCCATTCCTGCTTCCAGTCAGAAGCTTTGTGCCAACAACTGGAGAGTGGGAAGGAGGAGGGCAGGGAAGAGGCTGCCTGGGGCCAGAGCTGCCGGTGGAGAGCGGCCCACCCCCACCTATTTGCCCACAGTGCCATAGCTTGAAGCCATGGCCACCTGCTGCCTGTCAGTCTGAGGTTATGGGAGCCAAGCTCCTGCCACTGCCACTGCCAGGCACTGCGAAGGGCAGGGGTGGGTGGAACAGCTAGCTAACTGGGCGGGCCTGTGCCCACCTGGGCCCACCTGTAGCTATGCCCCTGACTCATTGACTTCCTTAAGAGGAAAATATATTAAAAACTGTCAGAAAAATGATAAATTACATGCCTGTTTGATTTATCTGCTGTTTGACTGATTTGTGCATCTTCTACCATTATCAGACTCTACATAAAAGTTTATTACCCAGCTTGCAATCCACAGGACAGTTATCCAAACAAAACAAATCCCTACTGTCTCCTGCAACAATATTGTATCCATAAATCTCCATTTATCATATTAGTGGAAAGACTGATCCAGAATTTGGTGATCTCAGCTCCACACCAGACTGATTTTAAAGAAAACAAAATCTAGTTTTTTGAGTTCTTCCTATCCAAGAGATTGGAACTGTTAGAAAAATGAATGGAAAGAAAAAGATATTGAAACTACAGTGGGTGAAAGTGTTGTAAGTTCAGCAAATTTATTCACTTCTACCCTTTTATAGTAGGCTCTTTAGTTGTATAAAGAAACGTGATTAACAAGAGGAAGAATAGGGTGTTCTGAACAAAGGCAAAAAGATTTCTTTCTCACTTTAAATTTTAGCTATTGAATGGACTGTCCTCTTAATCTACATCCAATTAACGGGACTTTAAATGTGCTAAATAAATACCTGGGTTTTGTAATTATGTTTTACTATTAAACAAATTACACTGTTTTCAGAAGCAGTATATACTGCTCATCTACAAGCACATTTCAACTTCCAAGGACACAAACACTACAAAGAAATTAATTTGCCCACTATAAGAATGGGATGAAAGAAAACCATAGAAATAATAAAGATAGTTTAGTACTTCTACCATCCCAAACCATAGAAGACTGAGGCCTGGAAGATGAAAAGGCTCAATGAAATGAAGCATTCAGGATTCAGCTTGTAAAAGAACTATTGCCTAAACTTTTTTTTTTTCAGATTTAATCATCAGACATTATATAGAAAACAGATTTCATATCTATATCTATTCATTTATTACATTTGATCCAAGTTAGAATTATATGTTGAATGTTCCAAGTCAAAATGCTGACATCATAAAATGTGTGTATGTCCATTATAGTGTGTGTCCAACAAACCCAAATTTATTATGTTTCTCTCAGGTGTATCTGATCTACACGTCAATGTTAGATTAATGGAAACCTACAGAGTAGTACATACTCACAAAAAAGGTAAAGAAGAAAAGTAAATATACTGTACTATAGGGAACAATCATTTGTTGGCAGGTACTAGATGATCTAAAGTCTTTTCCATCTCTAATTTCTACAGTATTATTTTCTAAGGTTACAAAAACATGTTACAAACAGCATTTACTATAGCAAGCCAACAGGCTAAACATTTTGGAATCAAAAAAACCAAAACTCTAATGATATTAGCTGGTTTATAGGCCACTTGTCAATTTTATGAATGGCAGTCAATATAAATCCAGCTTCTAAGAATATGCAATCAGTTTTATTGACTTTTCTCTATAGATCTAGTATACATTGAGCATGCTATGAAAATAGATCATGAGAAGAGACAGAGAAAATATTTCAATGGTAATAAGGAGATGATTAGTCCTTTGAATGCTTTTCTACACCTACTTGTTTTGATTTCATAGAATTAAATGTTACCAAGAGCAAATACATTAAAATAGCTGGCAATTACAGGCTCGATTCTCCCACACTAATTCACATGGAGTAGTACCTACTTCTTGAATAGTCCAACTGGAATCAACAACAGTTGGTTGGATTAATCCAGGAATAAGGTATTACTCCTTATGAAGAAGGGTGGAGGAAGCTGGCCATAAATGAAACATCTGATCAACTGCTCACATGATTCGTTGTCAGCCAGTTTATACTGATGTCAGTGGGTTTACATATGGGAATAATTGCTCACCATTATGATTGAGGTTCATTATCTGGTGGTTCAGATTTAATAGACAAACACAACTAATAGATAATAATCATTCCTAAAAGAGGAATCATGCATAACTTTATTATCCAGAATACATGCAGTACATTATGAGAAAGGAACCGCCCCACACACAATCTGGCTACCATTGAATCAAGTAGAACAAATTGCTCACTGTGATCTCATTGAGCTAACATGTTAGAACATCAGTAGCTGCTTTTTTATGTGATTTTTGTATAGACTGTCCTGCATAAACTCTGCCTATTTTTCCAGTCCTGCTGATTCCTTCATAGTGATGGCAGCACCAGTTTGCCTTAAATCCACTACAGTCACACAGGCTATGCCTACACCTAAAAGCTTAGTTCAGACTTGCTTAGTCCAAACTAAGTAGTTCGAACATAGTTCAAACCAACCACGTTTTGTTAGTTCAAACTAACATTTTAGTTCGAACTGAAGGCAAGCATGTGTATTTAACAAACTTAAGTGAAGCCACTTTATAATGTTAGTATTAGTGAAGCTATGTTAGTTAAGTAGAGGCGGTGAAAATCCCCTAACTGAAGACATGGAGGGTTACAAAAGGGAAACTTACAAAACCACGAAACACCTGCTCATAGGCAACCGGAAAGCTACAGCCTTAACAGGTAACTTGTGGGCAGATGGAAACCTGCCATAAAAGGTCATGCAGGCCTCACTATGTGGGTCGCCAGGCCTAGTGTTTGCCCTAGGCTTAACCTAGTGACATCAAGCCCCTCAAAACACACCTCTACTCCTTAAGTTCCCCGCCTAGCCCCGCCAAACTTGAGAATCTGAGCTTGCGCAGATAAGCAATCTTATGTAACTATACGGATATTGTATGAGAGCCAATAAAGCTTTACCAATGTATTTGTGCCCATAGATGGAATAAGGAAGTATAGATGCTGAAATGTATAAATGCTGCAAGCTTTTGTAAACCTGGGTCTTTGCCTACTTTGAGGTGGGAGGACCCATTTGTGATCACAAATGCAATAAAGAGAACACCTTTTCACTCTTGGTGTGGTTATTGGCTCTGACGGCACCAAGCCAATCCTGGTACCTGAATTCTGGTAACAGAACTAGCCATGCTTTTTTCAGTTCAAACTATCTTTTTAGATTGAACTAAAAAAGCATGACTAGTTCGAACTAAAAGTTAGCATGAACTAAAAAAAAAACAAAAACAAAAACAAAAACAAAAACAAAAACTTGATTAGTTTGAACTAACCACTAGTTCAAATTTATTAGTTCAAACTAGCATGACAACATTATGCTAGTTTGAACTAGATTTTGAAATAAGTTTGAACTAAGCAGTTAGTTCGAACTAACCGGCCAAGCTAGTTCTAATTTTTTAGTTTGAACTAGGCAAAGCCTAGTGCTGATAAGGGAGCAAATAAGTTTGAATTAAGACTCCTTAATTTGAACAAATTTGTAGTGCAGACATAGCCCCAGTGCCCTCTGATTTAGTGCCAAAAATGCTAGCACGCTCATCTGCTGTCTTGGGGCAGTTTGTGGGGAAGACAATTGATCTCATTGTTATAAACAGGAAGATGGAGCAACTTCCAGGTCTCAGACAGCTATTTGTGTGAATACCATCTGGGTCAACTTCAGAGGAAGAAGATTGGAAAGGGTTCATTATTGCAGCAAGGCAGTAGCCAAGAGGGAGTCATGATGGTCATGGGCAGTTTTCAGAAAATACATAGAATTTATTTAATCCATTGCAGAAGTAGAGGGAAGTCACTGATCATTTCCTTCAAACTTAATTTCTGGGGCGTTCTTAGACAAATTCTCAGCTAGAGTAAATCCTTGTAGTTTCATTAATTTCACTTGAGCCACATTGATTTACACCAGTCTGAGCCTCCATTTTAAAAAAATTCTCAGTACTGGAGAGTTCTTAATAAAAAATATACTGACAAATATCATTTCAGGTGAAGTTAAAGTGACTTTTAGCATCTTTGAAGTCCTAAAGGTGAAAAATAACCAATGACCTGACATTTTTCAAAAATTAAAATATGTGAAATGACTTAAAGAAAATTTTGCACCCAAAAACTAAACCAAAACAAAACAAAAATGTTACTTTCACACTGACCTTACTAGGGTCAAAGTAATCTGAAAGTTGAGCTGAGCTCTTTGGTGGGAAATGTTTCACTTGTATAATGATTACAGACTACTATATAGCTCCTCTACCACCAACTTAATTCACCCAGTACCGAGACACACCTGAAGGCCTATATACTAAGTCCCACTTAAGTCCTAAAAATAAGATTTAAATTGGATTTAAAACAGCACATGGTTCAGGTAGACTCTGCACAGAGTAAATTTCACCCTTGCATGCAGAAAATTCATCTAGGTATAATAAAAATTGTCAGTCACATGATTTGCAGCAACTAAACCTCAGTTAAGTGCCCTCCATTTTGGTTACATATGTTCCTGATAGAGAATAGAGATTCTTCTTCTTCTTCTTTTTTAGTAATTTGTAACATGCTAAGGTGTTCAAGTTATAGATTGTAAAAGAGCCATTTCCTAAACATTATTATTTTTACATATGGAGATCTTAGCCATTATAAATAATAAACTTTAGATACTTCAAAAAATTCAAGAAACTGGGTAGGCTGACATGGTTGATCTTTACTTATAGCTTTTAAATGCTGCATTTTTTTAAACAATCACTTACAGTTTATTGCTGTTGAAGGTGTGGTTAATAAAATAGCATCTATACAGTCTAGAAAGATTACTTTGTAAAATTATTTCTCCACACATGCAGGTAATAAAATTGATAAATTGATACGCCAATACCTGTTACAGAATTTGTTTTTTTATCTTTGCAGACAAAATGTGTCTTTCCAGTGACTTTATTAGGTGCAGAATCACATCCTATGTAAGATCCCTTTGGATCCTATGTACTGAAATCTTTAGGCAGGGATATCAAACTCATTTGTTATGGTAGGCCAGATTTGACTTAAATGTACTTCAAGTAGGCCATACATACCATAAATCAAAATACTATGGCAATTTTGTGGTGTCACGGAATGATATGTTTGCAAACTGAGCTCTGCGATACCACTCTCTCCCACCCCCTCTCTCTTTTTCTCTGTTAGAGAGCGACTGTGGTCTCATGAAGCATAGTCTTGTGTACCTAGCACTCTGTGATGTCGCAAGATCTGACACTCTTGCAGCATTCTGGAGTATTGGGTATGTGATACCACTCTTTCTGTTAAGAAGAGTGTGATCCCATGGAGCTCAGTCACGGGCCAAATGGAAGAGGTTCACGCACACATTGCACGCGGCTTGCAGGCTTCATGTTTGACATCCCTGCTGACTAAAGTTTGTTAGCCTAGGTCTGAAGAAGAAAAGCATACAGCTAGATGAACAAACCTCCTAATGAAGACCTAACTTTTCCAAGGAGAAAAATGATTTTGCTTGCATAGTATTTTGGTTTATTGAGCACAATAATCTATATTGGTGAAAGTACTTTTATGCCAGTACAACGGCATGTATAATGGGGCTTTTGAAGATATAGAAATTTATCAAAAAAAAAAAAAAGAAGAAGAAGAAGAAGAAGCAAAACAAAACAGAAAAGGAAAAAAAAACAAAAACAAAAATCCCCAGAAACCCCACCCTCGGCTGATGTTAATATACCAGCAAAAATGTATAGTGTGTACCTGATTTTCCAAAAATGGAGAATTTGGTCCTGTTTCTCTATTCAGCTTAAAAAATGCCTAAAATGATTATTCATGTCTCAGAAATACTGCTTTTAATATGTGTGGCACTTCATGCTGTGTTTCATGATGTTCAGTGGAAGTTTATCAGAGTAGCTGAGGATTTGCTTGAGTTTTTAGCTTTTTCAAATAAAATTATAGACTAACTAGAGAGTATTCTATTATTGAATTAGAACTGACCTTAAAATCTTCCACTTTACATTGTGACAAACCAGAACACAACTTCTTTTGGAGACTCTGAAATTTTTTGTTAAAATTAAACATTCATAATCACATTCATTCAGCTCAGCTCTAACCAGGACTGGAAATAAAAATGCTGATGATACACTGCAAGAGAAGTTATTCTTGCAGCTTTCCTGGAAGCACAGATAATTTCCTTTTAAAACCTAGTAATCATGGGATTTCCAGCCCACAACTATAGATCTCATGTGGCATTATAAATATTGAAACTTCTGGATGCGTGTCTGATCCAAAAAATCCAATTATTTTGAAGTTCCCACAGTGGCAGCAACACTCTTGTGAAGTAAGTAACATTTCTGATTCAAAAGTAAAATCTGTTTATTTCTCTCCATCTATCAAGCAAAAAAAAAAAAAGACATGTGACTTTGGCTTTCATAGATGCTGCAGGGCTAAGAACTACAAAATTCATTCACTATCCACAAAGACATACACCTGGAAAAACACCACAGGCTCTCCTAAACTGATCTACCCATATAACTTAACCTGATCACAATATGATCCTGACTCCCTCTCCTGTGACCTAACAAGGGCTGGTATTTTGGGGGTAGACATACCATTTCTTAGGAACTGAATTGAAACTATCAACTCGGTTTGTCAAAAAAAAAATACTTTTATCACTGACTTCTTTTTATCTTTCTTAGATATTTATACGGCCCCATTACTCTAGTAGGCTCTACCCTCACAGTGTTTACTTATTTAGCCTCGCTACATCTTTGTGAGGTAGGGAAGAGCTATTAGGCCCATTTTACAGATGGGGAAGTAAGGTATGGGAGGTTAGGTGATCAGATAAATTCCGTTACAGAGAAAGCTGTGGTCTTCCACTGTATAAGTTAGTTCCCTAATCATCTCTTCCATTTGAGGGCTGATTTTGAGATGACAAATGTTTTTCAGCCATTGCCCTGAATTATCCCTTCATTTTACTTGCTGCTCAAAATTTGTTTCATTTACAGTTAATCTTTCTGTGATTTCCAGTTCATAAAGGTTTTTATTTACCCAAACAAACTGCTGATACAGGTATTCTAGGTGGTTCATGCAACTCTGTAACTGAAAGAAACCTACCCAGTAACTAGTAAATCTCCTGTGTGATGTACAGGAATGACACTTAATAATGTGCGTTCCTTCTGCAGTTCTAAATACTTTAAGAAAAACAATTGAATTTGACATCTCCTATAGTTGAGTAAATAGCCTCTGACTGCTCAAGAACACACTCCACACATTAATAAATTTAGCAGAAAGAAGCCTTTTATACATGCCTATTTTAGAAACAGTTACTGAAAATTCTAAATTTCCAAAGGGGCAGCCGTGTTAGTCTATGTCAGCAGAAAAAACAAGGAGTTGTGTGGCACTTAAAGACTAACAGATTTATTTTTTGCATGAGTTTTTGTGGGAGAAAATTCCACTGCATCAGATGCTTTTAGTGGGATTTTCTCCCACGAAAGCTCATGCGAAAAATAAATGTTTGTCTTTAAGTGCCACACGACTGTTTGGGGTTTTTTTTGCTGAAAATTCTCAGCCTTAGTCGTAAAGCAGAAGCAAGAAGCAAGAAAAAATCCAGAAATCAAAAAGGCCCCAATCTGTCCTGGGAGCTCGGGGCTATCAATGTGCTGCTCTTTACATTAGTATAGGTAGCATAAAGTTCTCCAATCTGGAGGAGGCAGCTCTCCAATTAGCATTGACAAAGGCCTGTATTGGCACGTTAAAACCTCAAGCCATCTCCCACATCTAATATAAATAAGCAAAACAGCTGTTTTATACAGGCAGATCCCTGGCAAGGGAACTTCACATGGGTGTAGTCCAGAATGAGCTCCTTGAAGGTTCAGGCCAAAATACGTAATACAGTAAATACAGCACATTCAGAGAAAAACAAAAATCACCATTGTACAGAAATTGCACAGCACAAGTGCTTGCTAGACAGAAAAGACATTGATAAAACAAGGCAACTCAGCTGTAATTTCTTTGGGAGGGTGACATTATCCTTATAAACAATACATTCAGGCATGCCTTTTCTATCAGCCATTTTTCGTCTGTGCCCATACTTCAGTTCTGACAGCCTTGAAAGATGGGTTACTTGCCTACAAAAGTGCACTCCCTGGCCTATGAAATAGCATTGCATTCATTATGATTGGTGACACTGATCAGGTCCCAGATGTGTATCAGCTGAAATGCTTGCTGCATAAGAAGGCATCTACAAATAAATTACATTTAGAATTTATATTTTGAAAGAGTCAACAAAATTGTCTTAAAAACTGTGTTGAACTTCTCTGGAACTGACAGCAAGCAAAGAGAACAGATAAAAAATATAATTAAACATAAATCAATGGAATGCTGCATGACCATTGAGCTCATCTTGAGGTTTTGTTTTAAAAGGAGTTCGCATTTTTTCCTGTTTGGTAACCCAAAGTTTTCATTCTGCAAACAGAACCATGTGAATTGACTCCTGCATCTGTGAGGAACTCCTCTAAAGTCAATGGGGTCCATCTATGTGGAGACCATTGCTGGATTGGGACCAGGGAACTGATGGGCAGGATCCCTTGGGAGGCTGATCTGAAGGGGA
>ML682008.1:6619656-6641670 GCA_007922195.1 Podocnemis expansa
GTGGGGTCCCTTCCAACCCTATGATTCTATGATTCTATGATTCAAAGGTCTGTGGACCTTCAGGTCATTTTGCAAGATCTCTCTCTTCTCAAGGCTTTCAAGAACTTAATAAAGGGGACTATTGGGAACTAAGCAGAGGTTGATAGGGTAGGTGAGCCCCAATGTAATTTTTAGTGATGGGTTGACTGGCTAAGGAAGGGTTTGTAATTAGATGATACCATGTATTTCTGAACTTTGCTATAGTTTTCATATTGTGCATACTTTTGGGGCCTTCACATCAATAAATCTTTGGAGTAAAGGAAGGATTCTCGAGGGGTTATGGTGCTAGACTGGAAATTGGTTGGCACAGTTTCAGTTTCTTGCACTGCCCAGGCTTCCTGTATGATGCTGGACAATCACCAAGGGCCAAGAGATTTGTAAGGATAAATAACCTCATAGAAATGTGAGGCTGGAAGGTATCTAAAGAGGTCATCTAATCCAGCCTCCTGAGCTTATGTGGGACCATGTATACTAGAGAATCCCTCACATTAAAGGTTGTGAGATGCTCAGATAGTATGGGAATGGGAGCCATAAAAGTACATGATAGTAACCATTTAAACAGTTAAATAAATACAGATCGGCTGACATAGTTCCAGACTTCAGCACTATTAATCTCTGTGGAGGTGAGCAATCAAATATCGTGACTAATTTCATAAATGATTTAGCTAAGGTTTTCTTTACCTCCTGGGACTGTTACAGAGATTAATTATCTAAGCTTTGTTAAATTACAATTATGTCTAAAATTTCATTCTGTAAAAGTGTCCAGGTTCGGTTCCATATTCGTTGTCTCTCAATGATCTCCATGCGTTTTGAAATACAAACAGATATTAACTTTTCTTTCCATTAAACAAAACCATTTAGGAGGATTATTGGGAGGGGTAAGGATATTTGTTTTTTACAAGACCTTACATCAGACATGGAAGGAGCCAAACATCTGTCAGTAGAGTTTATGTCCAAAGTCATTTGCTAGCTTAAAAGTGACCTTTAAGTTGCTACCTCTCATTGTAATGCAACCAAAAGGACCTGGATGAAACCAGATGGCAATCTAGAATTCAACTGCTCGCTCAACACATTAATGTACTTAGAGCCATCATTTAAAGAGTGCAATCATTTTGCATTATCACTTGACAACCAATAATTAATTTAATGTTAAATTAAATAATTTGACAAGTACTATAATTTAAGCCATGATTCTCAATTTACCTCCTTAGCATAGACCAGCATATTCTGTACTATTTATCCTTGAGTTTGTGCTAGGATTAGGTCCTACATGAGCACTGAAACTATGATGACCGCAGTCGTGTTTATCTAGCAAAAGTTTTTGCAAAACCATAAAGGTGAATGGTGTTGTCACTCTGCTGACACTAATCAGGTTTAAAGCAATGCTAGCTGACATTTTTTTAAAATTGTAGTGAGGACTGGGTCTTCAAGAATGAAAGGCAACTTCTTATTGATGACATGAACACTATTTTCCTTAGGTGACCTTATAACAAGGTGGTTGTCATTTTGATACCTTGGGCCAAATTCTGTTCTTGCTCTCATTAGTGTAACTCCAGTGACTGTAGTGGGATTGTGTGGAGGTAAGTGAAAGATTACCTTAGTTTGTTATGATGGAATTCAAAAGTGTAACTTGTCCTTTGCTCTATAGCCACAGCAGCAGACAGAAAGTCTTTTTCCCCCTCAGTACAATGCTTTTCTCTCTCGTGGTTACTGCCACCAAAATAAACATAGGAAAGTGTAATTCATCTCTTAGTTCAAAACTCTGAACACGAAGGGCCTGATGCTATTTCTACTGAAAGTAATGGGAGTGCCATCACCAGTTTGAATGGGAGCAGGATCCAGCTCTTGACCAGGACATACTCTTTAAGAAGCAGTAGCGATATTCTGCTAGCTGTCATCTGAAGGGTGGTTGTTTTGTTTTGTTTTTAAGTTTAGGAGAAAATGTTTATAAAGTTGTGAATTTCAATCTTCCCCAGGATTTTCATATTTTAAGTGAAAGCTGGAGAGGAAAAACAAAACAAAACAAACCCAAATGCTCTCTCAAACTGGGCTATTTAAAGAATTAATTTCTCTACATTTAATAGGCTTGTGTACCCAATTAAAAACAGTGACATAAAAAAGCAATTGCACATGATGCCCTTCTATGGTTCCTTCTCTTCCCCCTTTTTTTATCTCATAGTCTAGTATTCTCTGATGCTATAAAGTCACTATAAAGGCTAAACACATGGATGCTACTCATGAAAATGAGCAACAGAAAGATGAAAGTGAATATTAAATATTTTAATCATGGGAGACCACATGCTCCCCTCTGCCAAGTGATGTGCAGTTGAGCACAAGGGGCCTGAAAATAATCCACATACATAAAGGAAGAGAGCACATTGTCTCTCAGTTACCTCCCCTGGCCCCAGAGATCACAGATGAGATGAGCATAGCATAGTTAAAACTCCATAGTCTTGGGTCAGTAGGACTGAGTGGAGGAGATGCTCTAAGGCTTGATCCCCTCTGTGCAGTACAGCATGCTACTGGAGCACTGTGTAATAGTGACTACAGCAGGAAACACTGAACCCCATTCAATCCTTTTTGGAGGGGTGAAGAAGGAAAGGACAGTCCAGAAACAGCCAATGGCAGCACAGCTTCAAAGTGGACAAATGATTCTCACCAGAGGTTTGGAAGTACATTTTTACCTTGCTCACCCTGCAGTTTGGCCTCTGATGCCAGAGCACAACAGTTCCCAAAAGACAGAGACAAGTATGTGAAATGTATTATATTTCTATGTGTAGTCAATAATGTAACTGACAGTATAAATAATTTAATTATGTACTTGTATCTTGAGCAGGAACTGGATGCTGCAAGAAGCTTAATGATCCAGTTCCAATTCAGTAAAGTATCTAATCACTCGCTTAAGCATTTTGCTGTATCACATCATAGGAATGAAGAAAGAAGGGATTCAGGCTCACATAATAAATATAAACTGTACTTCTTTTGTATTTCAAACTTTTTATTAATAAAAATACAGTCTTCTAAAAATGTTTTGAATTAGTCAATGCATTTACAACCCTAACTTGACTTTAACACCCCCCCCCACCAAAGGATTAATATTATTCTAGTACCTCATTGGGTTGCTCAGTCCTGGATGAACTGCAGCTTGCTTCATAAAAGTCTGTATTAGTTACTTGTATTTTGGCAACAATTGTATTTCAAATCTAGCTTGAACAGCCAAAAAATGCAGCTGAATATTTATGAGAATGTATCCATCTCCTGCAAGAGGTTACCACTCCTTATGAAATAAAATTCCTAGCTTTTTAGGGGAAAAAAAAAAAGAAAAAAAGAAAAGAGGACAAGAAAACTTAGCACACTAGTATTTGATTATTTCCAAAATTACAAAGTGATTAATGAGGAAAATATTCTTAAAAGATCTGAAATAGGCTTAATCCAAAGGCCACTGACTGAAGTTAACTGGTAACATACCACTGATCATCTTCTATTGACTTCTGTTGACAGTGGAATAATCATCAGGGCCTGGAAGAATAAACCATGTCATTATCACAGGTATGTGATCTCTCCAATGTATGAAAAATCACTTCCAGGTGAAAGAGAGACCTTGGTAAAATCCTGACTCCATGAGGTATGTCTACACAGCATTTTGGATGAAGCCTTCCAGCCTCGGCCTAGAAGCTCAGGGTAGCAGAGCTCACACTAGTACTCTGAAAATAACTGTATAGACAGCACTTTGAGTTTGCAGCTCTGGCTGGAGTTCATGCTATGCAGCCAGCCTGCCTCCCTAGGCTTCTGAGTGCAAGCTCCAGTCCAAGCTCCAATGTCAAAGTGCTGTGTATAAAGCTATTTTTTAGAGCACCATCATGAACTCTGCTAACCCATGACTGCTGAGGCTGACAAAGAGGCTTGCTTCAAAATGCTGTCTCTACATACCCACTGATGTCCAGCTGTTCAGGAAGCCACAGATAAAAATGAGGGTGTCTTCACTAGCATGACTTCACTGGGCCAGGATTACATGGTCAGTTTTCAAAATGCAGAGAGGTAAATAGAGGTGTCCCCCTGAGGTCTGTACCAGGACTAGTACTTTCAACGTGTTCATAAAAGATCTAGAAAAAGGGATAAATGGTGAGGTGGCAAAATTTGCAGACGATACAAAACTACTCAACATAGTTAAGTCCAAAGCAGAATATGAATTGTTACATGAGGATCTCACAAAACTGGATGACAGAGCAACAAAATGGGGAATGAAATTCAATGTTGAAAAATGCAAAGTAATACACAGTGGAAAACATAATCACAACTATACATAGAAAATGAAGGGATCTAAATTAACTGTTACCACTCAAGAAAAAGATCTTAGAGTCACTCTGGATAGTTCTCTGAAAACATCAACTCAATGTTCAGTGGCCGTCAAAGAAGTTAACAGAATGTTGGGAATCATTAGGAAAGGGATAGAAAATAAGACAAAAAATATCATATTACCTCTTTAAAAATGCATGATACTCAAAGATCATGAGCACTCCATGCAGATTTGTTCCCCCCATTTCAAAAAAGATATATTCGAATTGGAAAAGGCACAGACATGGGTAACAAAAATGATTAGAACTATGAAGCAGCTTCCTCATGAAGAGAAACTAATAAAACTGGAACTTTTTAGCTTGGAAAAGAGATTATTAAGGGGGGATATGATAGTTTTATAAAATCATGACAGACCTGGAGAAGGTAATGAAGAAGAGTTATTTATTCTTTCTAAAAACTCAAGAAGTAGGGGTCACCACATGAAATCAATATGCAGCAGGTTTAAAATGAACAAAAGGAAGTATTTCTTCACACAACACACAGTCAACCTGTGGAACTCTTTGCCAGAGGATGTTGTAAAGGCTAAGACTATAACAGGGTTAAAAAAAGAACTACATGAATTCATGGAGGAAACATCCATCAGTGCCTATTAGCCAGGATGAGATGCAAAACCATTCTATGAAATGTCTAAGTCTCTGTTTGCCAGAAGTTAGGAATGGGCAATAGGGGATGAATCCGTTGGTGATTACCTACTCTGTTCATTCCCTTTGAAGCATCTGATATTAGTCACTCTTGGAAGGCAGGATACTGGGGTAGATGAACCATTGGTCTGACCCAATATGGCTGTTCTTATGTGCTTATGCCATTTATGACCCAAATATTGGACTTTCTTAACACCCTGAACTCTCAGTGACTTGGTGTTTGAGAGCATTGACTTCCATTCGCAGTTAGTACTCGAGGAATCAGTCCCTATATAGTGAAGGCTCCTTATTCTGAGGGCACTAAGGATATGTCTAAACTGGTAAACTAGTTCAAATCAAGGAGGCTTAATTCGAACTAACTTTTTAGCTGTCTACCTCAGGCTTTGCTTAGCTTGAACTAGTAACTTCTGGCGCTTAGCTCAAACTAAGCACTTAGTTTGTGTGTTAGTTTGAACAAAGTCTGGTGGAGACCAGGTATAACCCTTAGTTCAAACTTAATAAGCTTGAACTAAGGGCAGTTAGTTCAAACTAACAAAGTGTACTAGTTTGAACTAATATTAGTTTGAACTAGTCCACATTGTTAATTAGAACTAATAAGTTCAAGGTTAGTTCAAAATAACCTCAAACTTGTTGGTTCGAACTAACTGTTCTTCATGTAGACATAACCTAAGAGATAGACTGGGATGCTGGCAGACCAGGTCATGCCAGAGTGTACTGAGAGCAATTCACTGTATATTACAATAGATCAAAGAGACTGTTGAAGGGAAAAGAATGTATCTGGTGTTTAGACTTCATAAAATTAATGGGACTTAGCTTGCATTGTTTTCACTAATCTGTATTTGGTTTTAATGCAGTATCAAACATTTACATTGTGTATATTCCTATAACAAAATAACCCACAAAAGAAGCTTTGTGCAATCCTAATGAAGGACTTTAACAGAAAAGTGCTAATACAAAGCAAGTGGCCATTGTGTTTGAAGAACCAAAGGTGCATTCCTCACTCACCATCATAAAAGGAAAAGCTTATATGGGTGGATATGCTGTATCTCATTTTCTGTCAGGAGAAGTTATACGTATGGATTCAAGAAAAGATCCTTTAATGCTGTACCACTTGGATTCCTACAGGGAACTGTACCAGATGTGAGGTGGAGGAGATCCCCAGAGACAATCTGGATACCCTGAAAACATGTTTTGGAAATTGACAGTTTATTACATCACTGATACAATATGGAATTATAGACTATGCCTCACATATGCGTACACTTTAGTTTCTTTACCTTCCCATTAACACTCTTTTCCTTTTCTTAACTAATACATCTTTAGTTAATTTACTAAAGAATTGGCTACCAGACTGATTTTCATGTAAGACCCTGAGTACCAAGTGATCTGGGATAACTGACTACTAGTCTCTAATCAGGGAACAACCTGGTGTGGTCTGACTTTTAGTTTTAGTAACCCATTTTATGTTTGTCTGGGTGGCAAGATACACTAAAGAGTCTAGGGGACAGCTGGTGACTCCATAGTGAATCCGGTATTGTGAGCTCACATTTGTAACTGGCTTGGTGAAATCTAATTATAGAGCACATCACCAGGTTGGGGCATCTCTCTTGGTTTCTGACACTCTTCCTGAGGTGGGCACTCATAGCTGAGAGTCACAATAGACAGTGTGACACATATCACTTCAACTCCCAACCCTATTTCCAGCTGTTATGGCATTATGGTATCCTTGTCCTCTTTAATCATCATACAACAGTATTTGGAGAAATATCACCTAACACTTCAGTCAGTACTGCACTGTAAAATACTGCTGTATTATTTAATATAGTGTGTACTGTCATTATCTAGTGTGTTCTCAAAATTATTGATTGAGGCCTTTTTGGAGTTTTTAGAGATTGAGAAACATTGTCTGGAGGAAAACAAGCAAAGAGTCCAAATTTATTTATCACGAGTTTTCATGAGAGAATATCCCACTTCATCAGCTACTCTATCAAAGGCTCATTCACCTGCTTATCCACCAATGTGATTTATACCACCATGTGCCAGAAACACCCCTCTGCCTTATATACTGGACAAACACACCAGTCTCAGTGCAAAAGAATAAATGGGCACAAAACTGACAACAGAAATCACAACATTCAAAAACCAGTAGCTGAGCACTTCAATCTTCCTGATCAGTCTGTTGATGATTTGTTAATAGCTGTACTCAACCGGTTGAATAACACATCAAGGCTTCAAAGAGAAATAACAGAACTAGAATTTGTTTGCAAATTTGATTCTGTCTCTTCAGGATTAAATAAGGACTTTGGATTCTCTTCTCACTACAACAGGTGATTTGACCTCATCTTCCTCTGTGTGCTGTTTCCCTGTAGCCTGAGATTTTTGCCATCTCTTTAGTATCACAGGAAAACCTTGATTAAATAAGAACACATATGGGTAGAAAATAGTGTAAGGCAATCTAGCAGAAGTTTTATGTTAAAATAAAGCTGGAAACAGCATAATAATAAACAGTAGTAAAGAATGCATAAATCATCATTTATCAATGTTTTAAACAAAGTTGGTATGCAAAAGACATTCAGCTTTGAAAATGGAGAGATCATAGGGTTAGCAGATTCCATAGGTATATATCTATCAGCAGATTCAACAGATATGCTTTTTGGAAAAGTAGGTCAAGATGGAGGAAGATTTTGAACTTTTGAACTCACTCAGTCCCCCTCCCATCAAGGATTCTAAGGTGTCCACCCCCTGTCAAAGGACCCATCAAAAGTATTGATTTTTGGTCAGGTGGCAGGTGAAATCACCCTTTTTTCCAATTGGGTGGAGATGAAATCATACCTTTGAGATCGGTCCAGGAGAAGATGGGAGTGACAGAAGAGCAAATAAAAGGTGCTGCACAAAGCAGAACTTCGGAGATCTCTCCCACTCCTTACTGGGTTCCACTGGCCTCTGGCTATGTTCCCGCTGCACTAAGGAGTCTCACTCACACTCACCCCTAGAGAGAGTGACAACCTCTCTAGTGGGAGCTTGGGAGCTGGGTCTTCGGACTCTGTCTCTGAAAGGCACAGGGTTGGATCTCTGAGCGGTGACTCAGGATTCAGTCCTTGAGCTGGGTTTTTAACTCAGTCTCAGAAGGGCCTCCAATAAAACTCACAAGCAGGTAGCTAACTCAGTCCTACGTATAGCTTGTGAGCAACGGGCTGATACTTTGTAGCTCCGGTCTCCGAGCAACTGCACCTGCAAGCTGCTGAACATTCTGAGCTGTGCCTAAGTTCCAGTTTCCATGGCAACCAGACCAGACTGCACTCTGAGCTGCTCTCAGTCCCAGTTTCCACGGCAACCAGATCAGAGCTGAGCAGAGAAAGATCTTCAGCCTGCAGCTGCCAGCCACCATTTTAGAGAAGATCCACCATCTCAGCAGAGACTTTTTCTCTCTCCAATTTTGGGGTAAGAAAAGGGTCCCAAGGAGGGGAGGAACACTAGCAGAAAGCCCCAAGATCTTTAGATTATTTTAGTGCTCCCAGGGAGCCTAATCCTTATAAAGTAACTTTATGATTATAAGTAAACTACATAGAAAGAGTGAGATAAGAAACCCAGATTAAGATCCAAAGGAGTAATAGTAAGAGTAGAGATCTCTCCATCCAGCAAGTGCCTGATCCCCACTTGCTGAATGTTCTTTTGTGTACCTAAGTGTTGTGTCTATGTTATAATTGTATAGAATAGTTTTGAATATGTTATATTATTGTTAAGCTATCAGTGAAGTAAGCCAAAGTTCCTTGTCAGTTTTCAGAGTAGATATTACAATAAATCTGATTTTTGCCTTTGACAAATCATTGGCTCTAAGTCTTTTATTGCTTCTGGTCTGTGCCTGATTGGTGGGCTGTAGCCGTATCCTCCACTTGGGACATTTATCCCGGGCGCCGGTATTTGTCCATTTAGGTGAAAAATGGTCCCCCTTCGTTGTCCCTGAGGGTTTCCAAATTAAATTTCAGACCGCAGGATGGTCTGGAAATTAGTAAATTAATCTATTCGATTTTCTGGGGTAACACCCCAGTGTTTCAATCTTAACAACTGCTTTGATTTCCTGTTACGGTGTGACCTGATCCCATGACTTACACTCCCTGAATTTATTTCCTCCCATTCTGTAAGTTCACCCATCTTCAAAGCATCTGACAAAGTTGGATTTTTCTCCCATGAAAGCTGATGTGATAAACAAATCTGTTAGGGTATATCCACACGAGTCTTTTATTTTGAAACAACACTGGTTGTTTCGAAATAAAAAAAAGGAATGTCCACATGACGTTTTCTTATTTCGAAATGACAGGCTCTGTCATTTTGAAAGAAGAACCGTCATTTCAAAACAGCTTAAACCCCATTCATTTTGAAATGGCTGTTATTTTGAAATAACGCCTTTTGGACATGTTGTTTTGAAACAACTGTTTCAAAACAACATGTCCAAATGGCCTTATTTTGAAATAACCATTTTGAAATAACAGCTGTTTTGAAAGCAGGCTTTCCCTTAATTTGAATTAACATTTTCTTAATTCAAATTAACTTATTTCGAAATAAGGACTTTATTTTGGCTGTGTCCGCACATACATCATTATTTTGAAATAACTCATTTCAAAATGAGTTATTTTGAAATAAAGTCCTTATTTTGAAATAAGTTAATTCGAAATAACAGTTTGTTAAGTCGAATTAAATGAAAGCCTGTTTTCGAAATAGCCGTTCGAAATGGTTATTTCGAAACAAGGCCGTTCGGACATGTTGTTTCAAAACAGTTGTTTGCAAACAATGGTGTTGTTTCAAAACAACGTGTCCGAACGCTGTTGTTTCGAAACAACTGTTTCAAAACAACAGCTATTTTGATTAGATGCAAGGTTTAACAGTTTCGAAATAACAGCCATTATTTTGAAACAATGGGTCCCATTGTTTCAAAATAACAGTGTGTCGTTTGGACATGCCGCTTCTTATTTCGAAACAACAGAGGTTGTTTCGAAATAAGAAGCCTGTGTGGACATACCCTTTGAAATAACTCATTTTGAAATAACTTATTTTGAAATAATGATGTATGTGTGGACATAGCCTTAGTCTTTAAGCGCCACAGGACTCCTTGCCTGTTTTGCTGAACTAGACAAACATGGCTACCCATTTGGAACTTGTCTGGAGGCGGACTCAGAAAGCTGGAATTTGCCCAAGGGAGACTATAATAGCCACAGAAGAAAGATGTTAGTTTTGAAAATGGTTGCTTTGTTACACTATATTACTCTATTGTAATAAATAGTTTTTAATAAAATTTGATTTATTAAATGAGGAAAAAGTGTATCAGAACTACAGCCAAGAATTTCATGTTTATTACTATGTTATTCACCATGCCTAATCAGAATTTCATGGTGACATCAGGAGCAGAACTTAGTTCTTCCTGTGCTAAATCACAGGTTCCCTGAAGCATAAGATACTACAGGGCCAAGAGGCAGCATGAAACCCTAAGATAGCTGCATCATAACGTCTGATAGCTGGTTGAACAGTCTTCATTACAATGATGAGAGAGCGATACAACACATAGACATACATCACTTTCCATTTTTCTCCATTTCTTTTACTGATGACTCAGTCATTTATTTAATCTATTTGATCTAAGACGCTGAAGTGTAATAGTATATCGTGGAAAACGTATATGTGTGCTGTGTTGTCTATGTAATTTTGTGTGACTGCCTGGAGGAAGCTGAGAGGAATTGCTTTTTCATTAAGCAATCACTGAGGAGTATTATATTAATTTGCACAGAAGAAAATCTAAATTGGGAATACCATCCCATCCTTTTAAATTTCTGCAGGTTGGAAGATTCATTTTTTCCACAGGAGCTCAATAGATTTTTACCTTCAGGATGGGAAATTTCTTGAAAGGAATTGTTATAAAGAGCTGGGGCTGTCTGTTCTTGTTTTTAAACATATCCCTATTCTTTTTGCAATATGAAGCAGTTATTGTCATGATATATGGATTGTTTTTACATCTATTTTCTGGAAGTTTCTTTCCCTCCTCCCACTGAATTTGCCAAGCTCTCTAATACAGTGATGTTTTCACAAAAGGCAAATTATCGTGTGAGGCTTCCACAACTTAATCAAATTCTTTAAAATCAGAGATCTTTATAAAGGTCTCACATGTGACTGCTGAACAAGAGACATTATATTATACTGCTAATGTAATGAAACCCAGGATCATTTGTTTATAAAATGATCATCAATGTTATTTCTGAATACTTTACACCATTGATGATTTCTATCCTTAGGTTAAACAAGAGAAACCCACACAAATATAAACTGAAGTGAATGAAGGTTCCCCCGGCTGAGATGAGAACAGTTCAGATTTGTGTTGGTAACTTTAATAAGAATGTATTCAAAGTTCCTTCACTATCAAATAGGTTTGACAGGCTATTGAGGGAATTAGAGATAAGAAGCAAGGAGTCAGCAGAAGCATAAATATTTTTCTGCTACTGTATGATATTTAGTCCTCAAATACCTAATCATCACTCTGAGTGACTAAAAACATAATAAAAATAGTAAACATGTTAAAAGGCACCCATTTATGGTATCCCTTATAAAATAAAATTAGCAAAGACATATTGTCTAATGGTTAGAACAAAGAGCAAGTAAAAAAATCTGGAGGTTATTCTTTACTCTGCCTTTGATTCACTGGGTAAGTCTTTTTTGGCCACTGTGCCTCAGTTTTCCTAGCTGTGAAATGAGTATAATAGTACAGTGAGTGCTATTAAGGAATTCATCTTGGATGAAAAATTCTAATAATCTCAGATCTGAAACTTGAAAAGAAGTGCACTGGACAGGATACACATTTTTCAAAACCATGAAAATTGTTAAGGGCAGTCACTGTGGGAGTTTTGTAATTCAAAAATGTTTATAAATAGTTTTGAGATCATTGGATTGAAAGTGTCAGGATGCAAATGATTGTTATGATTAATAATAAGAATAATTTGAGCTAGAGCATTCAGCAGTAGTACTCCTTCAAAGCAATAGGTAAAACAAATTAATAGTAGCATGTTCAAAGAGAACAAATTTTATTACATTTCAAATAAATTGTTTATTATTTTGCAATTAATGTAAGTTTTCACCTGAGCCTGGAAGTGAATCAGATGTAAATGCAAGCATGGGATTTGATGCATCTACACTGGCATGAAAAAATTATTACAATCATACATGCAAATAGATTTATAGATGTTTAAATACTTCTAAATACTTATTTGCTTATAGAAGTGCAGTAAAGTGAGGATTTAGTACTACTCATCTGCTGGAAGTTAATCATGTGCTTAAGTACTTTGCTGTATCAGAGCCAAAATGTTCAGTCCTTTGTAGGATCAAGCCCTGAAAGAACAATTACAATCAATGCATATACATCTGAAGGAATCCACTTTACACACCATCCATGAACCTTACTGGAAAATGTCTTGGGGACCTGAATCATTTACCTTCCTTTATTTCCTCTGGTCCCTGCCAAAATCAGGTTGAGTATTTATGAAGTTTTCCGACTGATAGTCCTAGAAAGTGAGAGTTCTTTATCTTGCAACTTACCAAACTTCCCCTAAACTAGGGGTCTCAAACACGCCCCTCAAGCTATTTCCCGTGGTGTGCAATGACACTATTGTTACCGATATTTGCAATATGGTTGTATGTAAAGGTTTCAGCGGTGTGGCCCTTCAGCTAATATACCTGCCCTCATATGTGGTCCTCTACTAGTCCTCATGCGGCCCTTGTGGTGATTTGAGTTTGTGACCCCTGCAACTGTCCCAGCAATATTCTGCCCCACTGACTTTGCCTTACAATCATTCTTCTAGAGGTTTTCTTTCACTCTCACTATCTGTTCAGTTCTTTGCCTTTACATCGACACAGCTAGCAAGCATGTTGATTAATGGTAATTTTGATAATCTGAATAGGGTATTTTTCCACTAGAACCTGGACTGAGGCAGACAATTGATTTCACACAAGCTGCCTTAAAGCCATTAGATAATAACTTCTTTGGGTCATTACCACTAACCTGCAAATGATACAGACCAATGACCCATATTTAATTAACAAACCCTTTAAGCATCCAGGCTTCAGGCTCCATATTTTTTTCTGTGCATAATCTGAACATGTTCATAATTGAATACAGTTAGGCTATTTTGTGCCAAGCTATTATCTCATGCATATGATTCTACTGCAAGATTATAAAACGACTATGTAATATGAATCATCTAAATTGTTCACCAAAAAGTCTCCCAACTTTAGAGCTGTTTCTTGTCTCACTTTACACAAATTAAATCTTAAATTAGGTTGTTTTTACTATAAAATGACAATATTAATGAATATGTCAAATCAGTGTAGAAGCGGATGAGACACTGCCATCATCCTGAGTGCATGTCATAAAAGTGATATGTTCAACAGAAATCAGCAGGCTTTTCCTCCACATAATTTTTTAAAAAAATCTATAAAGTACTTAAGGGAATAGATGTTCTACTTTGAGATGATGCACATTGCACTTCATTTCATGGTTCTAATTAACTAGATCAGTATTGCTGATTCACATAAAGATGTCTGATTAAAACCTGTGTTAATTTTGTTATCATGGGTAAAAGCCTGGCCCCATTCAATTCACTGGGAATTCTGTCATTGACTTCAAGGAGTTAGGATTTCACTGCATAATTTGAAAAGGAAAACGGAAGAATGTTGGCCAGCTGTAGGCACTGTGGATTGTCATCTAAGGATTATGGCACAGCAGAACCACTGTCTAAATTTCTTTGGAGGAGAGCATGCTAAAGAATCTTGACAATCCGACCATGTACAAAATACCACAGCTGTTGTATCTGTCTTTGCCCAGATTTTCTTTGCAATGTGCTTTACACACTGCATCATACTAATTGTCTTTTATTTAGCAGTTGGGAAAGTCACTGCATTTAATTCACAACACATTTGTCATAAACACAAATCTCAGTATCAATTACTCTGATTCCTTGTCCAAAATGATACTTGATCTCAGCTTCAGAAATATTACGGACATCTATTTGAAAGTTGGAAAGTGACTGGCTGATGTGTTCTTTGTACTATAAATGTAATAGGGACTATTGAAAACAAACATCATGTTTCAGTATTCAGTGTTTTTTTGTTAAAATATGTACTTATCTTCATGTCTAAATAACATCTGAGCTGTAATTCAGTGATCTTAGACTGCTTTGAATATATATTGTGTTTGCAATTTTGGGACAAAGGGACCAAAGTCATACACTAGTGTTCATTTTAGAGAGTACAGTTTACTCTTAATAGGAAAGCCACATTTTCACAATCACTATAGATAGTTATGGTGATACCTTGCTCTAGAATCCTATATTATCACTTTTCATTTCTCAATTGCCACCTCCAACCCCAAAAATCACTCAGTTAATCTTACTGTATTTGATGTTCTTCTGTCATTGCTCCCCAAACTGCAAAGCGTATGTCTATACATACACTAGCATTAATTATTTGCTATTCATTGTTAAAAATGTTTAAAATGTTTCAAAGTTTTGATGAAAAGATAAAGAAATATATTATTCATCCCTCCCCCTTTTTTTTAATAGAAGAACTGGTTTACTGATTGTTATTTTGTTTTAAAAATATTAGTCATTGAATCAAGGAGATAATATGATACCATGTGACTTAAGTGTCTGGTCATGGATCTCAAGTGGCATAGTTAGGCTACATCTTCACATAAAATCTTACTTCAGGCTTGGTTAGTCCAAACTAAGTAGTTTGAAAGTTAGTTCGAACTAAGTGTGTTTTTGAACTAGCCACAATTTTTTAGTTCAAACTAACTACTTAGCTCGAACTAAATAGCATGGTTAATTTGAACTAAAAGTTAGTTTGAACTAAAAAAACTGCTTAGTTTGAACTAACAGCTAACTTGAACTTATTTAGTTTGAACTAGCATGTCTCCATTCGGCTAGTTTGAATTAAAAACGCAAATTAGTTCAAACTAAGTGGTTAGTTCAAACTTACTGTTCAAACTAACCAGCTCAAAATAAGCTTTCCTTAGTTGAAACTAAAAAAGTTTTTAGTTCAAAGTAGGCAAAACCTAGTGTAAACAGGGTTCAAATTAGCTTGGACTAATCTTGCTTAGTCCAAACTAATTTGCTAGTGTAGACATAGCCATAGTGAGCAGTGATAGTCCAATGGAGCATATTGAAAATAACAATAGGCCCCGAACCTGCAAAGACAGATCCTAACTCTTCTAAAAGTGCAAGCCATCACAGTGAAGCTGCTCACAGTGTTGAAGGATAAGAGTTGTGCAGGAACTTTGCAGAATCAGATCTTTGGACTGAAATACATTTCCATGTTAAATATGAACAGAAGTACATTCATGACACCTCTGCTTAACATGCAGAAGGTCCTGGGTTCAATTCCCAGGGGGTTGGACTTGATGATCTCATGAGGTCCCTTCCAGCCCTATGATTTGATTTGATCGCCATGAGAACTGAATCATGTTTGTGGTTAATTCATGAGCCGAAAAAAACCCTGCATTTATCAGACGTTATTCTCAATGTCTGAGTATTTTAACCAACTCTGTTGTAGTGCTTGATTTCAGTAGGAGCTGTGCTCCTGAGACGGTAAAATTCTATATGAATTTTTTGAGTAAAAAGGATGTAATAGAACCATTAAGCATTATGTACTTGCTCCCTTATGACACAAAACTTTGTGTCCTGCAGTAAATTTTCCATGAAAGAAAGCAATGGATGAAAAGTCGCTTTCTCCCTATTACTGAGCATAAATAACTGCTCTCTCATATAACTCAATGATATCAAAAAGAATGATTTATTATGGTATATTTTGGAATATATATGAAGTGTTGAAGAACAGAAACAACAGAAAATGAGATATTTGTTTAAAAAAAAACTTAAGCATATGTAAAATATTCATGGGGGTGAGGATGGTTGAATGAACTCTGACCAATAATGATCCAAGCAGCTTGATACAAAGGCTTCATCCAAAACAGTGGAGTTCATTAATCAACCTAAGCTTTCAGCAGAAGAAAAAGTGTCTTCAGACTGGTGCTTAAACTCTAGATTAACTGAATCTATCCTAGGGGGAATAATGGAGTCCGTGAATATTAGTCATGCTTCCCTGGGGGGTTACAGATCTTTCCTAATCCTTTTCTTTTAAGGTAACTAAAATTAATCCTGATTCAAAGATAACGACTGGGTGCATGAAAGTCAATTTTGTGCATTTTTCTGTGTATATCTTGGCAACCAGCTATATATTAAATCTTAACATGACATTTTTGCTCTGGATAGCTTAAATCAGCATTAATATGGAGTTAAACTAAGTGTATACATTATTCCCATTTTATAGACAGGGAATTAGAGACAGGGAAATAGGAAAACTTCAGTGTATTGACTTGTGATTCCTGTCTTCACACTAACTTACTGTGTGATGTTGGGTAGATAAATTAAATTATGTTCACTTATCCATCTTTTCCAAATGTAGGTATTTAAGGGCTATGTCTACACTGGCAAATCAGTCTGGATTAAGAAGGCCTAGGCTAGACTAATTTATTCCCTGGCTACACTAAGCTTTGCCTAGTCAGAGCTAAGAAATTTCTTACGTTGGACTAGGGAAAGCTTAGTCTGAACTACTTGGTGCCAGGGTTAGTTTCAACTTCTGCACTTAGTTCGAACTTTGAACTAAGCACGGGCAAGACACGAACTAAGTCTTAGTCCAAACTTAAGAAGTTTGAATTAAGGCATTAGTTCAAACTAACCATGCATCCTAGTTTGAACTAAGCATTAATTCAAACTAGAATGAGTGCTTAGCTCGAACTAAAAGGGTCCCAGTTAGTTCAAATTAACCTCAGGTTAGTTCTAACTAAACTCAAACTTCTTTAGTTCGAACTAGCAGGTACATACTAAAATTGCAGATGTAGACATAGCCATATTGCCCTATTTCACAAACAACAAATGGGACTGAAGAGAATTGTGTTTGTGAAATGCAGATATATAAACTACCACTAAGGCTATTCAGAAGAAGATGGACCATTAGATTTCATAGCCTCTTGTTCTTTGCTCATTCTTCCAGTCATTATGATGTTTGGCAAACAACCCTCAACCTTCACCACCCCCATCTTTAGAGCTTTGCAAAACCCAGACATGCAAAACATCACATGCAAAACCCAAGCACACAAAACTTCCCATTTTTACCATGGGCACTACTTGACACAAAAGTGGCTTTTCTGAAATTCCATGTTTCATTGTGAATAATTCTCAGGAAGAAAAAACTTGGAAAATCCCAATGTAGATGTGAAATCATTGTGAATGAAATATTGGTGAAACAATTTTCACCAGCATTACACTAGCTCTTCCTGCCTATTTAGCATTGTAAGCTGGATGTTTTCTAAATATTTCTGTGAAAAGTTTCCCTTTTCTTCTGGTGTATATTTCTCCATTGCTTTTAATATCTTTGCATCATTCCATTTGCAAAAGAACTTCAGCTAAGGCCCAAGGCCCAGTAGCAACCTCTGTGTTATTGTAATTCCACATTGTTTCCTAATAATTGCTATTGCTTCAACCCCCAATTTAGCCAGCAGCATTACCATTTTACTATCTTATGAGCACACAGTTTTACTATATTTTTGTTTATATCCTTCTTCTCCCTAATAATTTAATCAAACCTCTAACTGCTCCTGATGTAGATGGTTTTCATCAGTTTCTCCTCATTACACTCCAGAAAACTCATTTGAAAGATATCTGTGTTGGGAATGAAAGATCAAATACAGAAGCACTTCCAATGCTGTGGTAAGGTCACAAGGGGAAGAAATATGACCTCTTAATCTTTAACAACCTCTCACTTTTAGTTTTTTTGGCACCTTTTGTTTACCCGGTTTTATTTTACATAGACCATTAGGCTTCTGTCTCTACCAGGAAAAAAGCCACTTGATTCATGAGCAATACAATCATGTTTTTTTACATTTACCCTCATGTATTTTTACTCTGTCAACCATAGAAAATAGCTCCCTGTACCAAGGCCTACTCATACAGCTATCAGAATTTTATTCTAGCTAATGCCTGGAATGAAATAAAGATTTTATTTTTGTGTGGTCAGGCCTAATTTATCATTAAGTGTGTGAGGTCCCTTTACCCATTTTTATTGCTTCTTCCCAGCTGCATGAAGGCTGGAGTAGAAGACAGCCATGTAAATAATAAATTACTAAGCCATTACATTTGTGTTCTCTTTTTTGATTTAAGTTACTTTTCTGGATTTTGGAGCTATGAAAAAAAAAACTTGGTAATTTTTTTCTAACAAGTCATAAAAAATGTGTTTTCCTTGGTCATTTTATGGTAAGTCTACCAGTAATGTGAAGCCATCTCCATGAGCAGAAATAACTCCAGGTCTGATTTAAATTAACAGTTTAATTATTTTTGTTTTTATTGCAGCCATTGGACCTATTTTATTGGGGTTTGTGCTTATTTGAGTCTTTGACTCTTGTAGCTCTAAGCTTATAGCCTGATGCTCAATGTCAGGACACAGCTACAGGAGCACAGGAGTAGACATGAACAATTAAGTATCTGGTGTATGTACCAAGTGCCACCCCAGTGCAAAAGGAAACCATAACCAGACTCCAAAAATGGCTGTCTCATTGGTGTTCCTAGCCTTCTCCCCTGGGTCAGAGAATGCAACCTGGTGGGAATTAAGTCCTCAGTTTTGTTTTCCATCACTGAACAGTCCTGCTCAGAAATGAATGGCATACTTGGCTCTTGTTTTTGTATTACCTCCGAAGAGAAGCAGGAATTATGTTTCTTAAGATAATTTAAATTAATTTTTCCTTTAAAAAGTTAAATAGAGCCTCGAAATCTTTATGAAAGGTATGATCTAGCTCAAATAGAAGATTCGGGCTCCGTACATGAATTGCTGGATGAGGTTCAATGGCCTGTGATATTCGAGAGATCAGACTTCTGGCCTTAAAATAAATGAAAATTCTTAGCTGTATGTACATGTTTGCTAGGGTGCTCCAAGAGCTGAGCCATTGTTTTACATTCCTGAAATCCCCTTTTGTTGCTTCTATCATGGTGGAATCAACGTTTGTCTAAAGTTTTATTTCCATCTATGGTCTTCAGCAAAGTTCATATTTAGAATCCAAGTTAGATGCAGCCACTGATAGGATAACCAAATTGGAAACAATATATTTAAGAATGCTTTTCTAGAAATAAGGCAAAAAAGTTTCAACTTGAGCATTGGTAGAACACAATATTAAATCATGCACTGTTGTTTAGAGACTGAAAATTTTCAGCATACACCCATTATTTAAACTTTGTTCCGATTTTTTGATAAATCAGCTTCATTCTTTGGCACTTCAACACTCACATCCCCCTGGAACCAGAATTGTGAAATGCAAGAGGGCAGGTAGAAAAAAGAAAACATCCTGTTTAATAATAGATGAGTTGTTACCTTCCCAGATATACTCAGGCTAGATATAAGAAGCTTAATGCTGAGTTTGATGCCTTACATCTTTCCATTTTCATTTTTTGCATGCAAGGCTAAGGCTATATAAAATCAGAAGCACCTTATTTTTATTGTGATGACAGATTTTTTTTTTCTATCACAAATTAAAAATAATCTGTTTAAATATTCAGGATGGCAACTGTAACATTGAATTTTTTTTTTTGGACTATTTAAAGGATTTCTGTGTTATTCTTTATTATATTGGTTCTTTTGTCTTAGGAATAGTATATAAACTTTCTGTTCTATTTATAGAGAGATCACTAGAAACTATGTAAGAGTCTGATGAATAAGTATTGATATAAGTACCTCTTACAGTTATTTTAATGGGTGTGTACATGTTTATGGGCAGTGAGATTTTTATTTGTGTTCAGAGCCATTACTGCCATGGAATTTTGTGGGTGGTGGTCTTGTATTTTAAATGTTATTTTACAATGAAAAATGTTAATGCAAATACTCAGTCAAACAAAACAAAGTGAAGACTTTCAGATAGCACATCAAGTCTTATAAATGTTTTGCTGAAGTAGAGCTTGAGGACAGCAAGATGAGAGAGAGACACTGAACATCACATGTGTATCTGTGCAGTTTTAATACATACTGCCAAAGAAAATGACACACTTTACTATCTAGGTTGCCTAAACATGGATTTAGTGATTATGTTGTTTTAGTTGTGCTTGCAAAATAAGTATGCAAATGTATGTACAAACATTGTATTTGGATATTCCAAATAATTATTAATTGCAAACAAACTTATTTCCTCAGTTAAATAATCACTGCAGGAAAATACATACTTTTCACATACTAACTGCATGGAAAAAACAGAAAATGTTCTTATTCAAATTTATCCTTATACTCTTGTGGCCTTTTGATTCACTGTGTTGTGAGTTAAAAAAAGATTTAAGTTTAATTTTCCTTAAAGTTTTTGTTATGTGCTATAATCTCACTACTAGATAAATACAAGGCTTTTTTGGGTGTGGAAAACATTAAAGTGTTCTGCCGTTTTCTTCTGAAATATTCCATCACTACAATTGCTACATTTCAAAGGTTCTTTTGCCATGCTGCTTGGGACTATTCAATAGATATTAATGTGGTCTCTGCCACACAGAGTCCATTGCTCTGATTATTGATTTTCATATATTGTTTCACTCACAGGCAATTGAAAGCAGAGTTTATCATCTTTCCCTGTTATTGATATTACTAAGAATTCATTATATGGCTTGATTTACCAACATCTCTTCAGCTGTGTAAAGCTGCAGTGCTCAACACTCGTTGGTAATTTAATTGAAAAGGAGTTTGCATTTAAACAGATTAGCCTAATTCAGTTAATCAAGGTACCAATCTATTAGCACTTCATGCTTCTGTTCTTAACTAAATACCCCTCATGCCTCCATGACTTCTTTCATGCTGCCTCCTAGATTTGAAGTGTTCCTTCTGATCTTGTGCATCATGCCACCTTCATTTCCTCTTTCTAATCCCTCTCCACAGCTCACCAGTTCCTATACCCCCTCCATCAGATACTCAATCCCCTGCACTGATTATAAATGCAATCCCACATCATAAGATGTACAAAGAAAAGAATTAACAGAATGAATATTGTGCAGTGTGATACAATTCTCCCTTTTCCCTTGCCTCACGACATATACCTCTGTGACATATCCAGACATGCCTAAACTGGTTTGCAGGCTTCCTAGGGAATAGACCACGTTTTTATTGCTACAAGTCCCTCCACTATGATATGGAATGTGAAATTAAGTAACTAATGATTTAAATAATATTTATTCCTACAGCTTCAAAACACTCCTTTCTTTCTGGCCTCCACCCCATTCAAAAATGATTCCACTAGTCACAATTTTCTTCCAACAAGTCTTAATCATCAGGTTCTGCTGGCCTGGGGACACTGAATTGTTTAAATCAAATGTGGTTTTGGGACTTGCCTTCAGATATTTGCCAAAGTGCTGTATGCTTTGCCTGGGGATGTAATTTGGACAGACAGCTAATCATGTCAAACCAAGAGATCTCCTGAGGTCCTGTGGTGACATCTCATTAAAGATATGGGACCATGAGGAGTTTGTGACTGGATTTGAAAGCCTGGGGGCTTGTTGAGGTTGAGAAGAGAAAGACAAATCCAGTCTGCAAGACCTTTTTCCATACCGGAAAATCTGAGACCTGCTGTTTAGGAATATCCCGTCCACAATTTATTGATCAAGGGTTCAATCCTTCTCTCATTGGCTATGTCTACACACGGTTTTATTATTTCGAAACAAGTTATTTCGATATAACTTATTTCGATATAACCTGTTATATCGAAATAACTTGTTTCGAAATAACAAAATGGTGTCTTCAAAATAAGGGAGTGAAATAGCAGGTCCACAGTGTGGACCTGCTATTTCACTTGGGGAGGGGACTGCAGGCACCCACAGGGTGCAGTGCAAAGGCGCACTGCACCCCGTGGGTGCCTGCAGAGGGCTGCAGG
>ML682008.1:6642070-6657863 GCA_007922195.1 Podocnemis expansa
GTTTCGAAACAACGCTCTTTCGAAAGGCAACGAGGTTTAGCTTCTTTCGAAAGGACTATGGCCATTTTGAAAGAAGCGGTTTGCTTCTTTCGAAATGGCCGTGCGTCGTGTGGCCATGCCATTCCTTATTTCGAAATAACCTCTGTTGTTTTGAAATAAGGACTGTGTGTGGACATACCCATTGACATTCATACTGAAGGATCACGCCTTAAAGTTCAAACCCTGCAAAGCCTTTGTTCTTTATCTCTTTGATAGGAATAGCACTTTCACACAAGAAACAATTCATTGGGCCTGCACCCGAGAGGTGGAGAATATCTTCATTTCAGTACAAGACCTGAAAGCAAAATTATTTTTTATTCTAGTAAGAAGCCATCTCACTTCACAAACATTTAAATTAATGAGAAGATATTTATGCTACTTAACACCCTCTTCAGCATACTAGCGAATATTAGACAAAACCATTTTTTCAAGTGGTTGACTAAATTATTGAAGTGCAAAATAATAATTTTAGCAAGAGCTTGCAGGTATTTTGTGTGGGAGATTGCTGTGACATCTCAGCTAATTTACTACCAGTTGAGTGATGCTGTTGCTGCTTTAAAATGCATCTGGTCTTGTGCCTGCTTTAGTTCTTTTCATATGTAAAACTCAGCAGACAAATAAGTTTTTGTGCACCATCTATATTTGCCATCTCTTTGGATCTACAGCATAGCTGAAAAATAAAAAAGCTTAGTGACAGGGTGAAATAATATTAGAGTACTATTTACATCAAGGAGAAAAAAGAGCAATCTATGCAGAATTTAATATATTGGCAAAGGTAAAGAAAAAATTATTTAAAAGGAACCAACTAATTGTGATTGCACAACTGGTAATCATGAAGAGAACACAGTGAAAGATCATTCTCTCTTAGTGCTCTGTTCATGGGAATTTTGGAGTTAGATGTTCATGCTTTTGTACTGTTAGGAGACAACAATGCACAGTTAGACTTCTTGGAAGCCAGAGCCCACTCTGGAAAAATCTCATCTCTGTCCCAGGCTTTAACTTTCATTTTCTCTGGTTTGAGAAGCAGAAAACTCTTTCACAGTGTAAGAACACTATCAAAGAGAAATCAAGCCTGTTGATGGGAATATGTAATTGCATTTGCAACGCTGACATCTGTATCTAGTCTACATAGATTCAATATCCTAATGGATTTGCTGTAAAACCACAAATAATTTCATTGGAAAAAACCCAAAGATGGACTTGTGTGATCTCGCCTGTGCAAAAACTATGTCTGATGAAACATTTTGTTGAGATTAGTGAATGTACAATTAAAGGACAAATCACTTCAAATCAAAGAAAAAAAATTGAGCCCAGATTCTCTTCTGCAGTAGTTGGGAAACTGATGAAGCCCTCAGGCTGCTCTAACTTATACCACCTGCTTATGCTCTCTATGAGAGCATATGCCAATAACGAATTGACACAGCAGAGACATGCTAATGCCTTACCGTGGTCTCTAAGTCAGAGTTAGGGATGGGAAATCCACTTATCCAGCCAGAATATTTGAAGAGCAGGGGGTGCAGTGAAGTAGTTTGCTGATGATATGGATCAGAGGAAAATTAACATTGCCTTTCTGCAAGGAAGAAGAAAGAAATTGTGTGAAAGAGGTGTCTTGCTCACAATACCTCCTGAAGTGCTGTACCTTATACACTATCCCTCACTCAAGGCTGTGCTACGGGGCTTATCTTCATTGATGACAGTGAGTTGCCACTGTCAGAATGATCTCCCTGATCAATTGATTGGGTCTGTGAAAACCCACTGAGCTGATCAGAAAATTGAAGCTGGAAGACCACCTGAAGACAGTGCGGTAAGTAGAAGGTAGGCAATCAGAGGGAGATGCACAAGGTATTTTAAGAACTTGGTTTATCTCCCTTTGATTGCTGCCGACATTGTGTGTCAGTATAGACCAGCCTCCAAGAGACATAATCTTAGCCCTCTATGACTTAAGTACAAATCAGCCCTAAGCAAAAGAAAAACAACCAAAACATTAGCTTCTAATAGTAATACTAGTGATTAAAAATGAGAATTCTGTTCTTGCAGGTGCTTGGAGTGGCAAGCAGTGAGGAATATGCACATTTTTTATGGTACTTTGTTATTGGGCTTTTTGGTATACGGAGATGGGGTTTGCTGGTGAAGACTATTACATACATGTATTTTGATTCTAGGAATTTTTTAAATGATACAAAGCCTCCTGGCGAATGTGATGTGTTGAGTCTTTCGTGTAGCTTTTTCATTGAAACTACTGACCAGAATTTTACACTTCTATTCACGTTTAATGGTATTTCACTTCACAAATGGTCCCATTGAAATCAGAAAGAGTGAGCAACTGTATTTTCCTTAACCTTTTAGGAACAGTGTTTCACATGCTAGCTCCATATAATGAAGTACTGTTTGCCTAACCTCTCTCCATCAGGATTCTATTGCATTTTTACTGGCAAGTTTTCAAAAAACTTAGTTAAAAACTGTATACAATGTGATCAACTGAACATGTGAGCCTTATTGAAATAATGACTTGGGACCATGCATGAATAACAAACCTTTTGTAAAAATGCTCTGAATAGAAAATGGAATAAAACAAAAATCCAGGACTACAGAAGCACAAAATTCTTCAATTCAAAGGTTATAAAGTTACACAGGCACCAGAGCTTCAATAGAAGTGACACCTCATAATGACATCAGTGTGCATGAAGCTCTTGTGTTCAAATTTCTCCAGGAGCATTTGTACAATAGAAAATGATACATAAAACCAAATATGCTAAGGAAATATCTCTAATAAGCCCTATTGGGTTTCCTTTCATGGAAGAAAGTTTACAGTCACTATTTCCTCTCCAGCTTGCTTGTGTTATTATAGAAGTGGCTCTATGCTACCGTCAGAGAACTTAGATTGAAAGTTTAGTCCATTATGCACTTAAATGTTAAGAATGGTTTACATTAGATGAACAAACCATTGAGACAAAAGCATTTGTATAGCAATGTTGAATGTGTATCATAAATTGGATCAGGTTCAGGCTGTATTAAAAAAATGCTAAAATAAGATGGTTTGTTAACCATTTAATTGCTTTCTCTTGAAGATATATTTGCCATTCCACAGAGAACACAGTCCCCATTATTCAGAACTAATGTAAATTGTCCTAGAAAGTCAAAGTTAAGGATATCTAGGTCAAAAAAGGTGTCCAGTTTATTGCAAAGTTAACTATTTTATTTTATTTTTCCCCTACAGTTGCTAGTTACTCATAACAAGAAGGATTCTGCCATTTTTTATCTCAGTGGGATGAAGAAAATTCCTGTGGGGCTCATCTTGCTAGTATTGTTGTCACATGAAAGAGATTCTACTTTAGACCAAGTTGGAGAATTAGTTATTGTTTTCTGAGGCAATCTCCGTTACAGTGTGAGTTTGGGATAAAGTCCTCACAAGGGGCACTGACTTCTTTTACTATGAGCCGAAACCTTAAGTCCATCCTCAAATTTAGTACTTCAAAAAACTCAGCCACAAACAGCAGAATTTAATACATTTTGGTTTGTAACCAATAATGCAAAAGAAGCAGGAAAACCATCCAAAAGACCATTATAGCAGTCTAGACGGGAAATAACTAGGGCATGAACCATTGATTTGGCCCTCGATAAAGAGAAAAATATAAATTGCAGATATACTAAGCAGATTAAGTATGTATTGTCTGGCAGCCATACCAGTAAGAGTAACAAAAAGTAAACTGGTGTAAAAAACCTGTAATTCTAAAGATGAAACAGGAATTAGATGGGAAGAAATGAATTTGACAATCTCTCATTGATGTTAGTGAGAGCAGGATTTCACCCAGAGCAGGCAACCCATATCAAAATCATAACAGTAGGTTTTTGCTCCTACTTTGGTTCACTTTTCACAAATCTAAATGTCCTTCCTGCATGCTCTCACGGAGATTTTAATTTTGCTCTGCATTGCTTTGCTGTTCTATCAATATAAAACAGAAGTTACTGCAACCATAAATAGCTGACTACTCTGTGTATGGAAAAGCAAATAGGAACTGCAGAAGTGTCAAAAGGAACTTTTCTACAAATAATTTAACTTAAAACTGGAAACCTTTCTTGCACTACTTATGTAATATATCAGAAGTTACTTACGCAGAACGGAAAGGCATTTTCTGACAAAAGGACAAAGTAAATAGTTTCTAAATATATATTTGTTAAGATAAATTGTTCAGAGACTGAAAGTACTTAGAAAACTGCATTATTTGATATCCAAATAGGGAAACATTAATTATTTACATAGCTGAATGTATGTGCTTGATCTAAGGCTAAATGATCTAGTTTGAACTACAGTGCTAAATACCAGTGGCAGAAGGGGGCATCCTCTTTACTGTTTCAGGAATATGGACAAAACCAGAGCACTAGCTTTACTCCTCACATTGTTCAGACCCTGAGCTCTTAATGAACCATAACCTTGATGCCGAATGGCTGATGAGAGATGCTGAGCTCCCTCAGTTTTTAGGCCTCATCCTCATTGTACCTGGTGGGTGGACGGAAAAGTGAATAAGGTTATTTCTGCTCCCCTGTTTCTGGGCCATCCAAGAGTTAAAAGAAAGGCTACTCCAGCCACACCTCCCTTCCACCCTGGTATGTCCCTCCCCATCCTTGATGTTCAGTATACGATGGGAATGTGTAGTTTAGTGGCAGCCACACACTGACCTTGTGCCGCTTTAGTATTCTAGCATGTGATGTTGCAACACAGAATTAACACCCTTGTGGGCTCAGGGCTATAAGATTTTGTGGGGCCCCTGGATGGCCTGGGGGCAGCAGAGTGGGGTTTCTGGCTCCTAGGGGGCCATACTTACATTGGCGCCCCCCCCCCATTGGTGGCAGTGCCCCATGGGAGGGGTCTGTCGGCCCATCTCCTCCTCTCCACCACTCCCCCCCCCCCCCACAGGCTCAGGGACGGTCTTTGCGTCCAAGCCCCACTCCCTCCCTCCGCTGCAAGGGTGGTGAGACAGCTATGATAGGCTCTCCATGGGTCCCTTCTTATATCCTCAGATCAGGGTTGGAGAACACCCTGGCTGTCTGTGAGCTGTAACAGCCTGGGCAGTGGGGGTCCTGCTCTCACATTTCCCTCAAGCCTTCCCTCCCTCCCCAAATTCCCCTCTTCTTCAGAGTGCCCCCCAACCCACATCAGCCTCTGCTCCAGTCTCCTCCCCCAGCTCCTAACCTCCTCATCCTCTGATTCTCATGCATCGCCTCATCTCCCCTCCAGTCACCCATTGCTGTCACCCCCCTCCCGTTCTGTCCTGTCCCTTCGTCCCTCTTCACCTCCTCTGGCTCCTCATATCCCTGTTCCACCTCTGGCCCAATCTCCATACCCCTCTCCACCCCTCTTGCAGCTTTGCCTCCCTGGAGTCAAGCCCAGATCAGGCTTCATCCCCTGCTCTGCCAATGAAGGCAGTCCGGGCAGAGAAATCATAGTCAGCTCATATAGTAGTAGCCTGGAGCCACTGTACCTGGGGCGTATGACTGGGAGGCTATGCTATCTGGATTGGGGGGGGGGGGGTAGGAAGGTTTCTCCTATATTCCCTCTAAGCATTGCCTCCCTGGGAGCATGAAAGAGCCAGCCAGAGCTGGATTTTTGAAGCCCCCCCCCAAGCCCAGGACCCTGGGCTTCAGCCCCAAAAGCCCCTGCATTATCCAGGTATGTGGCGAGAGCTCTTGTTGGCAGGGACCAGCAGACGGAGCCCTAACACTCTGTTTCAGTGGCCGGGACATGCTACAATTGCAACACACCCTTTACAATTAATGGCGCTTGGGGCTGGCGGTGCGAAATATGCCCCTTAATAGAGTGGCTCTATTGCGCTGCTCCAGCACGCCCAGGACAAAGCTCCATTCACCCTGCCATAGTTACAGCCCTGCCTGGAGAGCCAGAAGAACACAGCTGGCCTGCTAAAAACAGATACTGGCAGGCCCTGAGAATGGCTGAAGAACATGATACAGCTGGAAGGAGATGGCTCAGGGAGACAACAGGAAAAGGAACTTGGGGTGCAGCAAAAGGCTGTGATATACAGGGTCCCTGGGCTGTGAACTGGGGGGGGGGGGGGCTGGGTCCTTCCCTCTGCCTTACTTGCTACCAAGACACGGCAGAACCGGTCACTGCAGGTGCCACTGAGGGAGTGACAGGATAGAGGTTGCCGTTTCCACTGGAAAAGTGGCCAGACAACTGAAAAGCCAAACGGCCTCTAAAAGGGAAAACATACATTATGACTCAGTTAGAGAACTGAATCAGGAAGAGGGTGCTGCAATTCTAGAAAGCTTTGGGAATATAGGCCAGATGTAGGAGACAGTGATGGTATGCAGACTGTGGATATGAGTGTAGCCTGGACCTAATCCCCAAATGGCCAGCAGGGGCACCTGTCCAGCAGTGAGTAGAGTCCCATGTTACATGTGGCAGGGAATGAAGGCACTTGGTCACTTCTGAGGCAAGGGAATGGTGTTAAGGACTGAGCACTGTCCCATATAATTCTCCACCCAATCTACACTCAGGAAACAAAACAAAGCAAAACAAAACTAAGAGGACGTATAGAGCGCAATCTCCTTGACAAGAGAAAACTGTAGTGCACTTCTGAGACAAAAGGGGAACAGAAAAGCCTTGGAGTTGTTGTGAGCAGAGGGACTCTGCAGAGAACAGCAAGCCATCCAGCCTGTACCTGGCCTCGCTAACAAAGGGGATAGACAAGCAGCCAGGGTGGATACAGGCCCTTCTGATGTAGGAGCTGGAAAAATCAGCAAAGGTTGTAGGAAGCAGCCCAAGACATGCAGCAGCAGCAGTATTTATATAGACCATAAGGGCTGAGAAAAGGAGGGACAGTCCAAAGCCAGTAGGCCAGAACCCAATCAAAGTGATGTTGTCTGTGGTCAGAGGGAACACCTAAAAATGAAGTGCCCCTATGGGGTATGAGGGTATAATGAGAGAGTGGGGGGGGGGGGGAGCATGTTTTTCATAAGGGGAATTTGGGCATATGGAAAGGAAGTGCCCCACCACAGGAAGAAGAGGAATCACTCCAAGATGGGTATGGTTTTCAGAAAGGAGGGACAGGAATCATAGAATCATAGGGTTGGAAGGGACCTCATGAGGTCATCTAGTCCAACCCCCTCCTAAAAGCAGGACCACTCCCACTAAATCACCCTAGCCAGGGTTTTGTCTAACCAGCCCTTAAATGTTTTCAAAGATGAGATTCCATCACCTCCCTAGGTAACCCATTGCAATGCTTCACAAGCCTCCTACTGAGAAGGTTTATCCTAATATCCAACCTCGACCATCTCAGCTGCAGCTTGAATTCATTGCTCTTTGTTCTGTCCTCTGTCACCAGTGAGAACAGCCTAGCTTCCTCCTCTTTGCAGCACCCCTTCAAGTAGTTGAAGGTTGCTATCAAATCCCCCCTCAGTCTTCTCTTCTGCAGACTAAATAAGTCTAGTTCCTTCAGTCTCTCCTCATCAGTGATGTGTCCCAGCCCCCTAATCATTTTCATTTCCCTTTGCTAGACTCTTTCTAATTTGTCAACATCTTTTCTGTAGTGCAGAGCTCAAAACTGGACACAGTATTCCAGATGTGGCCTCACCAGTAGTCCATGCTGGGAGTACAAAGAAAGTGGAAGGAAACTCATGAAGGACAGAGAGGCTCCACTCATACACTAGGCCAGGAAGGTAAGAAAGAGCTCATACACAAGAAGATTGAGACAGAGATGGCCCAAAAAAGAGATAGGGCTGCACACAAAGGCACAGTGGGCTACTGCAGAGCCCCAGTGTGGAAAAGGAACTCGGGGAACTAGATGGTTAGGGGAGGAGCTGCAAAAGAAACTGGCAACCACTGAGGAGACCCTGTAAGGGCCAAAGCAAGAAAAGTGGGCCAAGCGGGTTTACCTGAAAGAGAAATGATAACAACCACCTGAGGACTGGTCTTGAAGTGGGGCAGAGGGGTATGACATGACTGCCCCATGCCAGCAGAGCAAGGATTAACAGAGCCCTGGGGAAGTTGCACAGGAAGGAACCAATAAGAGAGGGGCTGCAAGCAACCATCGATCAGGGCTCAGCAGAGCCATATAAGAAAAGCTTCAGAGCAGAGCTGAGGGGATCTGGAGTTTAAGTAAGGATGCCTGTATCTTGTGGGCTAAGAGGCCTCCAGCACCGGAGGCAGAGGTACTGCTGTTAGGAAGTGGTGGAACGAGAGGAGGTGCTGGTGCACTCCTGAAATTGGGGGGGTAGCAGGCCTCTGGAACAGGTGAGGAAGGTGCTAGGGCTGGGAAGAAGTGGCTTAGGGAGACGGTAGTGGCAGGAATGTGGGGTGCAGCAAAAGGCTATGATCCACAGGGTCCTTGGGCTGAAACAGAGTAGTTGGCAGACCTGGTGTTCCCCCATGCACACCTTGCCACTGGGAAATGTTAGGAAAAGTCACTGGGGCAATGGTAGGATGAGAGACTACAGTTGCTACTGGGCAAGTGGCTGAATAATCAAGAAGCCAAACCTTCCCCTGAAATGGGGAACATGGATTGTGATTCAGCTGGAGGGCTGAGGCCAGAGGAGGACTCTACAATTTTGGACAGCTGCAGGAATGGCTATAGGCCAGCTGAGGCGGGAGAGTGATGGTGGTGTGCAGACTGTGGACATGGTTGTTGGATTAGAGTTAATCCCCAGATAATCAGGAGGAGGTGCTAGTCCAGTGGTGAGTAGAAAGCGCTGTAATACAAGGTCAGGGGAAAGTCCTTGGCTGTCCCTTTAGGGAAGTTTTCTGGCTGTTTTGCGCAGCAGCCATGATTTCAGCTCTTTTTGTCTTCAGTGGGAGTTAACAACATTCTGAACTGCTCAAGATTGGGCCTGCTTTGTCACTGACATTCCCATTAACATCAGTGGCAAATGGTTAGTGATGACATCCTGGATGAGAAATTATATTGCACTTGGAAAGGCAAATACTTATTTCCCAGAGACAGCAAAAGCCTGTGGGTCAGCCATGACATAGTAACAGATGTGCATGGCTCAAAGAGGTTACACAAGTGCATTAATTCTTTAACGCTGTTTAGGGCACAGACAGTAATTTTTTTAAATATAAGAATTGATAAATTGACAAACTGAAGCAAATTTCCATCGAGAACCCTTGTTGAGAGGATGTTGAGAAGACTGAAATTATAACAGTGTTAAAACAAAAAAACAAAACAAAAACAAACCCTGGTAAATTCATGGAGGTTAGGTATCAATAGCTATTAACCACATGGTCCGGGATTGCTCATTGCCAGAAGTTGGGAATGAATGATGAGATGGATCACTTGCTGATTACCTGTTCCATTCATTCCCTCTGATGCACCTGGCATTGGCCACTGTCGGAAGACAGATACTGGGTTAGATGGACCATTGGGCTGACAGTATTGCTGTTCCTGTGTTCTTAGAATCAAAATAAAATGTTATTCAAACCTCTTCAGTCAGTATAGTCAAACAATAAAATTTAGATCCAAACCAGGATCCAAACCCAATTTTCTTAAAATCTGGAGGATTTCTGACTGATAGTTTTGTTTTAGTCCATTATAGAATTAAAAATAAAGCTCAGATCTACATACAAGATGTGCTCTAGTTCAAAGGGGATTATTTTGTGGGCATTCTACCGCCTATGGGTGTGTTCACACAGCAGTCTTATTTTGAAACAACAGAGGTTGTTTCGAAATAAGAAAGGCCATGTTCACACGACGCACCGTTGTTTCGAAACAATGGGTTCCAAACAACTTAAAATGGGTTTCAAAACAACTTAAACCCCATGTGGGGATGAAACAACATTGTTTCAAAATGATTGTTTCGAAACAATGCTGTCTGAACATGTTGCTTCGAAACAACAGTGACCCATTTTGAAGTAACTGTTGTCTGAACCTGCTATTTCGATTCCTGCTTTTTTTCCTTAATTCGAATTAACAAACTGTTAATTCAAATTAACTTATTTCAAAATAAGGCATTATTTCAATACAACTTGTATCAAAATAACCCCCTGTGTGTGAACCTAGCCTATGTTATACAAGAGGTCAGAACAGATGATTACAATGGCCAGTTCTGGCCTTTGAATCGACTAAGCTAAATTCACCTTGATATCAGGAGTATTCAGAGTTTGTTTTGTGCCCACTTATCCTTTTTAGAGGGATTAAAAGTAGCTGTTCTCCTTTTTTCATTTTTGCACACCTTTGCATTTCTGGGTCTTGGCAAGGTGAGTGCAGTGAAATAGCAAGAGGGGGCTTTACTTGGTTTTCACTCTGTTGGTTTCCTGTGGGAGTTAATGTTCATTTGAGTGAGGACTGAAGGTGAAGGATGTCAGGGCCTGGCCGGACAGACATCTGTAGCCCATTTGAAGCCAGAAAGATTTGCCACAGACTCAGTTCTTTGTCCTTTCAGACCAGAGAAGCATCCAGGTTTTCCTCACACTAAGCCCCCAAATCTTTTAGGTTTAGTTATTGTTAATTCCAAATCCAGTCAGTGCTCAATATGGGATGAAAAACATTTGTGAACCTTGTTGAAGCTGGCATTGCAGAAGAACTAGAGAAGAGATCACAACCTGGTAGAACAGGATATTTAAAGAGTGGGTGTGATCTCTGAATCTGACCCTTGTTCAAGTCATGAAATGGTCTTATTTTTCTGAATGAACATGCCTATTTCTTTTACTCTGTTTCATTCTTTTGGCATTTGCCTCATTTTACCGAACAGTAAAAAGGTTTAAGAAATTGAGATGTTGGTGGCTTCAGCTGTTGAAGGAAACAACTGCCAATTTCAGCTATTGCTCATTTATTTCAGTTCTTTTCTCCTTCCTGCTCCTTGTTTCCTTAAAATATTTTAATGTTCTGGCCTTCTAGATCTAGATTAGAGCGTTGCACTTGGCCAGAATTACTCTTAAGGACATAGACTAAATGTGTTTGGAGCCATGGAGCACAGTCGTTAATGCCTATGAAACTTAATCTAGATTTGTTTATTCAGAGTCTTGTATGGAATAACAAGAACTCAGCAGGATTGAAGGGTTGATTCAAAACTCAAAGACTTACAATAATTTGCTTTCATTTGCCCAGAGACCTGGGCAAATCTAAATGTTCCTGTATCTAGAAAATATGATGTCTATGACTGATGAGAAAGCTGATTCAAAAAAACAAAAACAAAAAAACACATGCTTTCCTAGGGACCCATTTTAGTTTCTGTGTCAAAAATAAAAATGTTAACCTCAGAATAGAAATAAATCCAATGTGATTAAAAGGTAAACTTAAGTGAGCAACCTCATAAAGCATCTTTTCAAAGCGTCTGATAAAGTAGGATTTTTTCCCATGAAAGCTCATGTGATAAATAATTTTGCTAGTCTTTTAAGCACCACAGGACTCCTTGCTTCTTTCTCAAAAAGACTGATTTTGCAAACACAGTTCTGAGCAGAATTCACCATCTTAAACCAATAGCCATTTACAATATGCCAAATCATGTGCTGGGCAATCAAGTCAAGGCTCCTTCAGTTTTTTCATCCATCCTGCCCACCTCTGCCAAGGGGACTAACCCAAAGGGAGAATCTGGGCAGCCTATACAGAAAAGAAAAGCTGCATTGGGCTCACTCACCACACTTTTGGTCTGTGGGCCATGGGATGGGAACCAATGATTTAAACAGGGTTGACTAGCTAGACATAACTTTTTTTTCAGGTGGATACCACATCTCCCACTGATGCTGGGAGCTGTATGCATATCAGAGAACACAATTTTGCCCATTGCTTATTTCTGGAAGTTTTCACAATGTTTTTGCCTTTTATGTTTGAACCTTGGTCTTAGTTCCCTGGATTTAGCATGTTGTTTTACACATGGGTGAGGAACTTTGGATGAGCAATGTATTTAATAGATTGACATATACATATGAATTAAATAATGCTGTTGCTTTTCACTCTGTGTTGCATGCTCAGAAGACTGAGAGTTATGTATTCTTTTTCCTGCCCTCTTTCTTCCTATAGCTTTAATAATGATGTATTTCAAAATGGGGGAAGGTCATGGCAGGGATGCTTTGAAAGTTAAAGAGCTGCAAAACTATCAGAGTATTGCTGTGGTTCATTTGAGACTTCATTGAGGGAACATGTAAACTCTAATTCCTGCTTAGTTCTTCTATTATTAAATTTAAATTAATTATAAATTATGCTGTCAAAAGATAAATCTCAGTGGCTCAGATAAACTATGAAGGTCATAATAGCTTCTAAATTAAAACAAATCACAAAGCTCCATTAATTAAAAAGTAACACCAGTGTTGGGTATCAAAGATGCTTTTATTCCTCTTGAGTCTTTGTTCTTATCAACACTTCTGGTCCATTTTAATTGTTCTTTTTATAAGAAGGTATGTTCTGGTTGCTGAGTTCTGACAGGAACTCTGAATTAAGGGCCTTCTCCTGGGATGTGTATCAAACTCTGCTACACAAAGAGGGTGGATATTGGGGTATATCTGCCCTGAGCTCATTGCCAGGTCCAAGCTTCATGACAGTCAAGTGATGAAAGCCCTCCTCAGCTTCATTAGGAGTTGAAGGTGCTTAGCACCTTGAGAGAGCTGACTTACTTGTACGGCCACAATTTTTCGGTGAGCTCTGTGCAATAGGGCATCCTAGGCCTACCTGAATCCCATTTGTGAAGTCCCTGGAGTTGCACAGAGGCCTAGGACCCCACCTTACTTTAGCTCACAGCAAGGTTGGCACCAAAGATGGAATTAAGAAGCTAAAACATCTCCAAAAAGCCTTAATTTACAAAATGGCAAGGAAACACTGCCTAAAACAGTGGTTTTCAAACTCAGGGTCGGGACCCAGTACTGGGTCGAAGACCCTCAGGCACTGGGGTCACAGCGCCCCTTGCTGCTGCCAAAAGATTGGAATACATTGCTCAGAGATGCAATTGTTGGGTTACAGGCATAAATGATTTGTTTTCAGCTAGGTCCTGAGGAAAAAAGTTTGAAAATCACTGGCCTAAAATGTCCTGCATTAGCTGGCATTTGTCAGAAATGGAGAAAAGAGCATCTGTCTTGCAGGAGCTGTTCAGTGGCTAATCTGAACTGATATACATAAACCAGTAGACACTGAGTACAACCTGTCTAAGCAGAGGGAGGCTAGTCCCCCGGGGCAAAGCATCATTATAAAAGAGTCCTTCAAGCACCCTTTCTTTTTCGTTTCTGGACAAGCAAGTTACTTGGGATGTCTCCTTTGGCTGCATAGCTTTCTGGAGCTAATGCAGCCATCTAACACCAAGGATATGAAACTGAGCATATGAAGAAGAGAAGAAGCCTGCGCAGGAAGGAGAATTCACCTCCTCAGGGCAAGTTGTACTGCAGTTACATTTGCTGCAAGAAGAAACAAATCAGAATCCGTGGTACAGGCCAGTCAACAGTCCATCAAAACAGTGGACCACGCTTATGGTTGAGCTGGGTAATACCCCACAGGTTTGCTTCACCAGAGTTCATGTGACCATCTCCTTTGCTTTCAGTGCATGGTAATTCACACCCCTGAGATTCACTCTGATTTTGTATGGAGTCTTGCCCTTTAGGAGAAGTTATTCATCATTATGGATTTATTGACATGCATGTCCCGGATGCAGCTGTTAGCCTTGCCTGCAGGTGCAGTGCCCTCTAATCTTCTGTCCAAAGGGTCAAAGACAGAAAGAATAAGGGTCTAAATTATGACTCAAGAGACCTGGGTTCTGGCCCTGCTGTTTGTGATTTGGAAATGTTCATTTTATAGCTCTCCCTCAGTTTTCCAATTTGTTATATGGCAGTCATGAAATTTACTACAGATTTTGGTGAAACCTCATTAAACCTGGGGGGCACCATACTGCCCCTCATTCACAACAAATGTAAGAATTGGTTAAAAAAATATTCAAGTACAACAGCTGAAACAAGAGGGTCATTGACCAAAAGGGAAGTCATGTGGAAGAGTAGGCAGAAGCTTAGGTCTACGGGTGGAGGGGCTTTACAGGGAAATGAATAAAAATACAAAGGGGACCTATTATATTGTGCGGTGGGGGTTGTATGAAAAAAGTACCCAGAGAAGAGGAAGGATATGTCTACATGGTAACTGTTATTTTGAAATAACCCATTTTGAAATAAAATCTTTATTTCAAAATAAGTTAATTCGAATTAACAAACCGTTAATTCGAATTAAGGGACAGCCTGCTTTCAAAACAGCTGTTATTTCGAAATGGTTATTTTGAAATAAGGCCGTTCGGACATGTTGTTTCGAAAGCGTTGTTTTGAAACAATGGCGTTGTTTTGAAACAACATATCTGAATGCCATTGTTTTGAAACAACCATTTTGAAACAACAGCTATTTTGATTTCCTGCTAGGTTTAATGGTTTCAAAACAACGGCCATTATTTCAAAACAACAGGTCCCGTTGTTTTGAAATAATGGTACATCGTGTGTGCATGAGAAATTTTATTTCGAAACAACGGCTGTTGTTTCAAAATAAAACTCACGTCTGAACACAGCCGAAGAGAAGTACAGCAAGAAAGCCATAGTGGCAGCATGAGAGACAACACAGAAAAAAGATTTTGGGCAGAGTGATTATTAAAAAGAAGTTTGGAATGGAACCCAGAAAAGGAGTTGTGACTGAGCTCTGCCATTTACTCAGGACATATTTTAATGTTACAATCTAGTCCAATTTAAAGGTTAGAGATAATTTTTTTCCAGCTGACTCAGTGAGGAAATATTAGAAGGTGAGACAGTTGCTGTTTTCAGCCTAACACAGTTAAATATTATTTTTTAAAATTAAAGTTTTGCTCCCTGGCAATAACTCTTATCTGTTATAAAATAGTAGTGTAGAAAAGTTGGGAAACTATTCGAAGCAGGGGGAACCCACAAACCTGAAATAAAAAAATAGATTCAAGAGTCATTTTTCCAAAAGTTTTCATTTAAAAATATTTCATCACTGCCTAAAATTTATTTTTCTAAAGAGTTGTGGAAAATGTCACTTTTTAAAAAAAATCATATTTAGAAAAATAATTTAGATGAAACTACATTTTGATGGAAAAATCTGACATACTAGTCATCCATAGGTACTGCTGCTAATAGAGAATAATTGCATCCTGGCCAAATCAAGAAGATATTCAGTATTTTGGTTTTCAGAAGTACTCTGTGGCTATGTCCACACATACATCATTATTTCAAAATAAGAAAATGTTAATTCGAATTAAGGGAAAGCCTGCTATTGAAACGGCTGTTATTTCAAAATGGTTATTTCGAAATAAGGCCATTTGGACATGTTGGTTCGAAACAGTTGGTTCGAAACAATGGTGTTGTTTTGAAACAACATGTCCAAATGGCCTTATTTCGAAGTAACCATTTCAAAATAACAGTTATTTTATAATGAATAGGGTTTAAGCTGTTTCAAAATGACAGTTCTTATTTTGAAATGACAGAGCCCATCATTTTGAAATAAGAAAACGTCATGTGGACCTAATTTTTTATTTTGAAATAACCAGTTTTAATTTTGAAATAAAAGAGACATGTGGACATACCTTGTGTGTGCATTTAGTGCGTTATTCTCTCTTGCCTAAGATTAGATGTATATTTATAGCTCTATTAAATTCATTATAAGGCCCTCTAGTGTCGCTAAATTCCAAAGGTCCAGCGTCAAAGCAGAATGCCTTATTCTGCTTTCTCTGTACACAGAATTTCTAGAGGCATTAAAGCCATTTTTTTTTTGGACAATCTAGGGCACTCTGTGACCAACAGTATGATGACAACAAAGCCATTACTCAATGACTAACA
>ML682008.1:6667292-6779111 GCA_007922195.1 Podocnemis expansa
TCTAGGCTCTCCTATATCTTACAGGTTTACTGCTTGATTGGCTTATTATGCCTGCATGGCATAATACAGCCCCCACAAACCAAGTGGGCACAACCACACAATTACAGATTTTGTGTATATTTCTATTTTCATATCCAGTCTCCATTTTTTTTGAGAACCAATTTCTAGATCTTTTTAATACCTACACTCAGCATACGTTACATTTTTGTGAGGTATTGGGAAGTCTCCCTATGTCACCTCTGGCATAAAAATGTCAGCCTATAGTAGGTGAAGCAGTTAAATTTTATTCTATGTTATGATTCAGGAGCAGTGGAATGGCATAGGCTTTAAAGTTTACTTCAGACTTTCAGTTAAGCTTTAACCTTGGGATGTACGTGTACGTACTGTATGCTAACGTTCTTATGTGAGAGATGACATGTATTTGCCAAAGTATGTCACAAAATTGAGAAAACTGCTTGGTATAAGCATTAACAGCACCTAGAAATGGTGAAATACAGATATAGCTCATAGCCTCTGTTTCATTTAGGACCACTACAGTTATGCCATTTTTAAAAATATGTCTTTTTGGCATCCTGATGAGATTAGAAGGGAACAACTGCAGCATTCCTCACACTGCCACAGATTTTGACCATTCTGCCACTGGTACCAACAGGTGTTTCTGCTCTTTAGATCAATGGCACTCATGCAACATCCCCTCCACCCCCACATCCTCCTTAGTTTCCTCTCTTCGTGGCTGGATGCCAACAAAAGTGACAGTCTGTAAACATATCAGTTAACAAGAGAAACAAGGAGCATGAGCCTGTAGAACCAAGACTGATCTCATTTCCACTGGTGTAAATCAGGAGATACTCTGCTGAGGTCAGTGCAGTTACAACTATGTAAAGTGGGAGTACAGGAAACAGGAGAATAAGGCCCAATGTATCAGCTTCTGTGTTTGCTTAACAGTCGACTGTTTCCAAATAATGGAGTGGAAATTTCCAGACCAATTATTAAGTACCAGATTGTGCACTACCCCGTTCAAGAGCACTGGTAAGGAGAGAGAACACAATACCCACTCCCACATCCCTAGGCTGCAGTCCAAATGCACACAACTAATGCTGTGCAAACCAGTGGCCAAAAAATTGTTGATGTCTAGTAAAATGAAAATGTTATATTTGGCTTTTTTAGTAAACACAAAGGATTGAAAATAATTCATTTGAGGGCAATATGCTTTATTTCACTTGAGATTTCTGTAAGCTTTTACAGAAAATAAAATAGAAGTAAATTTAAAAATTAAAAGTCATTTCAAATAAAATACCCTCCATGAATTAGTTAAAAAAAAGTAGAAGCAGGTACTCATCTGGTTTTGGGTTTCCATCTGAAGTAATTTGATGAATATGACAAGAACTGACTAAACATTTCTTTCCACCCACAACAGCATTATCCAGCACAAATCAGTTGTGATGAAAAGCTTCTCCCAGAACTATAACCAACCTCACCACCCTCCTAGAAAGGGGCTAGGTGGTGACTGCAGCCCTGCCCCATCGTTGTCCAGACCTATGCAGTGGGAGTTTGGAGAAGCCAGGCTCCTTCTGCACTTCAGGAGACTCTGGCCTAGGTCCTCAAAGGTATCTAGGTTCTTAACTTCCATTAATGTCAATACTTTTGATGATCTTCCTTTAAGCAGAGACCATCTTTGTTGCATACATGTACAGTGCTTATCATGATATTGGCTCTGATCTCTAAGGCTATGTCCACACATACATTGTTATTTCAAAATAAGTTATTTCAAAAGGAGTTATTTTGAAATAAAAGTCTTTATTTTGAAATAAGTTAATTTGAATTAAGGGAAAGCCTGCTATCAAAATGGCTGTTATTTCGAAATGGCCATTTTGAAATAAGGCCGTTTGGACATGTTGTTTCGAAACAGTTGTTTCAAAACAATAGTGTTGTCTTAAAACAACATGTCCAAATGGCCTTATTTCAAAATAACCATTTCAAAATAACAGCCATTTCAAAATGAATGGGGTTTAAGCTGTTTTGAAATGACAGTTGTTATTTTGAAATAACAGAGCCTGTCATTTTGAAATAAGAAAACGTTGTGTGGACCTAATCTTTTTTATTTCGCAATAACCAGTGTTATTGGTCCCTCTAAAATTTAGGTTCCCAAAGTGGAGGGCATGAAGAAAATCAGAGAGAGGGTGCTGTGAAATTTTGGTTATTTTTCCAATAATTATCTTAATTTCTTGTTAAAAGGGTATTGGAGCATTGGACAATTGAGAAGTGGGAGAGGGATGAGGATTTCTGGAAAATGAAAAGGGGGCATGCCGCCAAAGTTTGAGTCTAAGAGTTACTGCAGTATCCACAATAATAAACATTATGTATTTCTTGTATTGCAAAACCATCTAGGTGCTCCAGACATGAACCCAAACCTGTAATGCTGGGACTGCACAAACCAGAATAATGACTCTGTGGGTAATTGCAGAGGTTACATCACTCCTCTGCTGCCTACCGAGATGGGTTGCTTAACGTCACATTTTAGCTCTCCTGCTTTTTTTTTTTCTCTCTCTCTCTCTCTTCCATTCATGGCTCCTGGGTTTTTGTTTGTTCTTAAATGAGTTTATCTGCCTTATAAAGTCCAGTATTTTCCCCCCAAAATTAGGAAGAAGTTAACGAAAAAAATGACTGTGGAGAACAAAGGATGCATGATCAGTTTTTTTCTTCCTACCACAGCATCTGTCTAATTTATTCTCTTAGCAGCTGTTAAGAAAGTGTCTGTTTTCCAGCTAGATGGGTAGCTACTGGAGGCCAGTAACTAATCAGTCTGACCTCAGTGAGGCCTGTGTTGACCTCCCGCAAACTGAGGAGTTGAGGAATCTTTAATGGCTTTGAACTCCAAACCTTACAATCCTTTCTACCTTCTGTATCACATTGTATCAATTTGAAACATTATTTATAACCTTTACTACAGTTTTGAAAAAGTCACCTTTTTAACATGATATAATTGTTTCATTTTCTCTATACTGAACTTAAATTACCATCCTAGGCAAATCAAATGAAGCTACTTCTCAACTTTTGTTTATAAATTTGCACTTTATAGATATGCATTAATAAAAAGTAATAATAAGGAACATGGTTAGAAACTTGTTCAGCAATTGTGCTGTGATTTGGAACAATTCTGAATATTCTGTGCATTAAAGGTTTGGATTTCAGGTGCAAACTATATTGTTGATGAGAGAGAAATGAGTTGAGATAGGAACAGGATAGCGTTTAACTCTATTTGTGAATATCTACAGTTATCGGAGGCAGCAAATTGAGCCTATAACTCAGAGATGTGGTACAACACTTTCAAATGAGGCACAACATGTGTTCTGACTTTCAGCCAGGTTTTTGATGGCTGCTCCCAAGTATTGACCCGTCTCTCCTTAGTCATGAAAACTTCCATATTTAGTGTAATCCCTCTCACCTCACATGACCTTCTGTTTGGACACATGCTGAGCCAGCTTTTTCCTCCATGCCTGCAGATATTTTACAACAAAAAAAAGATACCGAAGTTGATGTATCAACAATTGTCTTTCAAAAACAGATGGGCTTACATGTCTGTTGTTAAAAGTCCATCACAATATGGACCTCTGTACCCTCCAGTTAATTTATTTTTACCGGTTCAAAGCAAGCACAAAGTAGGTATAAAAACTTGCAAATCAGAATGACTATTTTACTCCCAGTATACAGAGGTATAAAATAGTACCCAAGTTTGCAAAGCAACAGGTAATCAGGCAGTCTGCATTATTTCAGCAGCCATTTTGTTCTGAGAATTTCTGCAACCTGAAACAAAGTTAAAAACATGTTCTGTTCACTCCTGGAGACTTTGTTTTCCTTTCTTCATCTTTTTTTTTTTTTCCTCCTGGTCTAAAAGGAAACCTATATCACACTGAAAGTAGATAGGAATGCAGAAGAAATGCAAGTTTCAAGGAATATGTCATGTTTCAAATAATACATCTTTTTTGTAACTGGAAACACATTATAACAGTTAAAAGGTTTCTGAGACAGGAGATAAATAAGATAAGTGAAGCGATTCAAAATGCCTAAAATGAGAAACAAAAAGTTCAACATTAAAAATTGTTCTTGGCTGTAGTTATTCAAAAAGTGATTGCTTATATTTATATTTTCAGTTAATCCTGACTCCCTGAAGATTCTTCTGATTTCAGTGGCTGGAGATGCAGTCAGTGAGTGACTTAAAGCTGGATCTCAGGGAGGGATTTTGTCATCAGTAGAAAATCTCTGCTGCTGGAAAAGGCTTCCAAATGAGAAACTCCATTTCTATTTACTGCTTAAATGTAAATCATATGGTTTCTGGCCTTGCACATCTGTTCTGAGATAGTCAGACCTAGAAACTATAACTTTATACACTGTCAACACCACCCCTCAGCGTCAGTTAGGGCCTGATCCAAAATCCACTAACACCAATAGTAGTAGTCTTTCTGTTGCCTTCAGTGGAATTGGAACAGGCCCTTATTGAAGTTTGCAGATAACACACAAATTGGGAAAGTGGTAAATAATGAAGAGGGCAAGTCATTTATACAGAACAGCCTGGATTGGTTAGAGGAGTCCAAACCAATAGGTGTTTAATACAGTTAAATGTAAGTGTATATGTCTGGGAATAAAGAATGGAAGCCATACTTACAAGATGGGGTGGCTCTATCCCAGGAACCAGTGACTCTGGAAAAGACTGGGTGGCAGGAGAGGACAAGGAGCTGAGCATGAGCAGTGCTGTGGTCAAATGGTGCAATCATTGACACATAAACAGGGCAAGTGGAAGTAGGGGTAAAGTCACTGTTTATGTCACCATTTAGCACTGGGAGTTTCTGGAATAAGTATGGCTCTCATGCTGGTATAAATCACAAATAACTTGCTTGCAGTGACTGGTCTTTGATGTAAATAAAAGCTGAATTTGTCCCTAGGTAGCCACTAGTACATCTTCCTGTCTTATTTGCTATTAAATGTAAGGGTTCAACATGATTTATTCAGGAACTAATCAACAGAGTTGTTGTTTTTATTATATGTCACTTCATCTTAAACCCATATGTGGGGCAAATAAGTTTATCTTCTTGCTTCTGGTGTCCTTTAGAGGACTCCAGAGTCTCATTATGGTAATTAAGTGAGCTCCTTTTGCAAACACAGTGATTCATGATCCTTGATGCCATTAGTTTTATCATACAAATAAAATGATTCATTATTAATTCACAGCACATTTTTTGATGAAATGCTAAGTCATTCTCCCTAACTCAGAAAGTGGGAGAGCGAGCCACAATTTCCATTCATTCTAATACATGCTACTGGCAATGTCTTTAAAAGTAACATTTCTACCTTAAAATATGGACAACAGAAGCCCATTGTGTATAATAACTCAGTGAGCCACACTATGGCTTTTCTGCTTGGACCACTGGTGTACATGGGGGGGGGGGGGTGGGGGGTTGGGGGTGCTGGGAAGATAAGGGTTTTGAGGGGTAAAAGTAACAACATTTAAGAAATTCCTTCTGTGAAGAGCAAATTCTAAGCCTCCCTCAAGGTATATGGGTAGGACACAGGGGCTATGTCTACACTACAGGGCTCAGTTAAGTAGACCTTATTAAGTTGACTTAGTGAGGCCACGTTGCATTGTTGACTTTATAAAGTCAACTTTAAATGGGTCCCCTGGCTTAAGCTGACTTTATAAAGTTGACTTACATGGCCCCGCAGCACTAAGTCAACTGTAATGACCACTAAGGGTTAAATCGACTTAATAAAGTTGACTCTAAAGGCAGGAGTTAAGTCAACTTAGGGAAGCCCTTAAGTTGTATTAATGAACTCCAAATGTGGCCAGGGTTTTGCTAAATTTGACTTAAGCCCATGGTAAAAACATACCCAGGGAGTGCAAGCTCAGCAAAAATCACTATTAGGGCCAGATTAAGGGGCCTCGGTCCCAGCCTGGGACCCCGGCCCACCATCAGTGGCCCCAGCCCCCAATGGTGCCCACCCAGACTGGGGCCCTGAACCCCCAGCATAGCAGCCTGCAGGTGGGACAGCACTGGGAGAGGGCCTGGGACCAGAGGCCACTTTGCACCAGCCCGAGCCCTGATCGAGCTGATTTGCCCCTGGACATGGGGGACCAGCTCGTGCACAGTGCTACTTCGCGTGTGGCCCTAAAAGGCTGTCTCGGAGGCTATTCCACATGCCAGCCAGCCCTGCCTCTGGAGCAGAGCAACTACACTGGCCCACCTCACTTCTGGGGAGTGGACCAGCCAGCCCAGGGGTAGGAGTGAGGGGCCTGGTCTCTGGCCCAGGATGGCCCTGACCCTCTGCCCAGTGCCAGAAGGGCAGGGACTCTTCCATCACCTATTCAATCCCTGTTCCTCAGTGACACTGAGCTGGAGTCTGGGCCCCCCTTTAGACTGCAGCCCAGGGCTTCAGCCCCTATAGCCCATGCATTGATCCAGCCCTGCTCCCTATTTGCAGGATGTGCTATGGCAGTGCCTGCCTCCTGGTGACAGTAGCTGTCTCAAGGAGTGGTGAAACTAACCCAATCCACAAGCTAGTTAGCGATGATCCATTGGGGTCAAGATGTGCTGCCATGTGCCTTAGTTGTTTCAGGAGCCTCAGGGTGTGAGCAGATGCTAGATTTATTCTAATGTATTCTAAATCTATTCATATAATAGTATCGCTGCAGGAGTAGAGTTTGGCAGGAAGGAGTCTCCTCATGCCATGCCCTCTTGCCACCAAAACAAGGGAAGCTGTGATTTTGGCAGAAATCTGACCCATATTGTTAAGTAGTGTTTTACTATTTCCATGTCCCAGAAATCCCATAATCTATCTAATTTGTAAATCATCCATCACTGCAGTAGCTGTTGCCTTAAACAATAACTTTCTGTGAATTTATCACCTTACTTATACACAAATCAACCTGACACCACGGCCAATGTATCAAAAATGCTACATTCAATTTTATCTGCCACTAGGCCTTGAAATCCTAAGCGATATTTAGAAGTAGAAGTCAACCCAATATGTTTGGGATTTGTGGCTTTATAAAGTCATTTATTTTTATTTATAAAGATGGATATCAACTGAGGTCTAAGAACTATAAATTAATTACATACATTGTCTGCTGATCATAGGCAACATTAAAAGGTTTTGATACACTGTATACTAAGTCCAGGCCCTTCATGCCCTTTTTCATTCCACAGCCCAAGAACAGAGATACAATTTCTACTGCAGCAGGAAAACGTAAAAAAAAAAAAAAAAAAGCCCAACAACTTGAGGCCTGATTCACAGCCCTTTGAAGTCAGAGAGTCTTTACATGGGCTCTGGTCAACCGGTAAAGGAAGTGAATTCCAGAAGCAATTTCACTCAGCTGAATAGGCCCAGTTTTCATTCTGCAGATTTTAAACTCTAAGGATTAAGAGCAAAATTCCTCAATCACTCTTAATGATGATAGTGCCCACGAGGGAAGAGGTTGACTTCTCAGGCCGTGTCTGACCACTTTTTCCTGGACTTGTCTTGTTATATTAAAAATCATATGAAAGACTTTGCCTGAAGCCCCTTCTTGGAAACCCTTGAAAGGTGTGTTCAGTTGTTTCTGTAGCTACACTTAAGTCTTTCCAGAAATTACTGGCTCACATATATCCCATGAATTGTTTAAGAAGTGGGGGCCATTCAGCTAATGAAAGAAAAATATTCAGGAATTCTGGCTGTTCAGCGTGTTACCTAAAGATCAGAATTTTGTAACTACACATCATTAATTTGCTGTTTTCCTTTATATTTTTCTCACCTCCACTTTATCACCATATGTCAAAAATCAGTTTATTTCTTGTTTTTTTCCCTTATTCTTGCCTCACGATGTGAAGATAGGGCTGATTTTTTAAAAATTGTTATACATCTACCTGAATGTCTGTGGAAGTGTAAAAATATTTCCATTTCTTTTAATTCTTGTCTCAGACTATTCACCACCAAAATTTTCATTATTTAACTAATTCCTTTTGGTGCTGCTAAAAATGATACCATTGTGGGAGGAGCACGGGAACTATGGAGCAATTATGAAGCAATCTTGTAGCTAGCATGAGTAATATAAAATTGTTGTGCTGAAATAGCATGGATGGTTTAAAGTGCTGGGCTTAACCCTTCCCTGTCCTTCTGTGAGAATCTTCTTCTTTTTCCCAGTGAAGATCTAGTCTCATAGAGTCCTTTTTCCTTGGTACTGTTTCAAGAGGCCCTTGCTGTTTGGACCAAGCTGATATAACAGATAAGCCTGACAATAATAATAAGAATAATAAAAAACACTCAAAGCCTTTGGGAGAACTTGGTACACTCTGTTTGTTCTCTTGGAAGTGGCAGGTATTGATTTTAGAGGCAGGCACAAGTTCTCAGCCTGTGCTAACAATCCTTTGTTAATAGAGATGGTGAGTCTGCCAGTCATGAAAGGGTGCAGAATGTCTACAGCTTGTATGACTTCTCTTGCACGGCTTCCTGTCAGTTGTTAAGGGCCTCAGCCATGCATTTCATCGTGTCTTGGAATGCTTTAAAAGTGTCCTAGATGAGGTGGAGAGAGATTGACTATCTTATCAGGGGAGGAGGATGAAATTCTTGCTGGGATAATTGTTCTTGTTACTGATTCTTCTCACTCGCTGTAATCCTGGTGTGCTAGGGCATGCCTACATCCCTTCAAGCTGAGTACAGGAAGAAGATGCATGATATCTCATGGTTTCTGATATGTGGGATGCCTCATGATCTCACTGATGTCTTAATTGACTGAAGGATCGGGGATATCAGGAATTATGGGTCCTCGGACCACAGGCACTACCCAACAGCAGGGAAGGTGAGCTACAGTCCACCAGTTCACAAGAGGCACTGACCACAAAACTCCTAACTGGAGATGTCCAGTCTCTCTGATTGGATCAGACTCAAGCTCTGAACAACTAGGTGAATCCTTGGCTGGCCACTGCATTGGATCTTGCCTTTTTTAAAGATCCCTAAACTTACAGTTCATCTCTGGTATAGATTCTGGCACTCACCTTTAGCTTGGTTCCTGACTCTGATCCCAGCTCTGTTTTGCTGGTGCTTGACCACTGCTCAGACCAGTAGGCCTAACTGCGACTGCTCTGAAGATTAGCCTTTACGTGTCTATAGTCTATGACACCTAGTTACTATCGCTGATGTTGTATAAACCCACAAGGGGGGCCAGGTAGCAGCCTACAGAAAAGTCAGTTGGCATCAAAGAGAACATAGGCTCCAAAAGGGATGAGTGGGCTAGATCCAAAGCAGCTGGATACCAAGAAAAGCCATGCAGAAGAGTTGATGCTGAAAGACAGGCTGTAAGCGGATTTTACTGGTGCTGCAGGTATTCCTTTTATACCCAGGACTGAGGCACCAGAGGGAACTCTCTTAAGTCATGGGCTGCCCTTTGGCTGAAGAGCTTGAGATGGCTCTGACACAACAGTTCTCAACCTTTTTAAATGGACACCCCCATTAACTTTTGTGTAATAATAGCCCCCTCTTCCAGAACAACCCCTCCCACTTTAAAACAAACCAACCAACCAGGGCCCACATGCTTCTTTTAGGGGAGAAGGGGTAGCAGCAGCTCCCCCGCAGCACCAGAGCACAATGTGACCCGTAAGAGAAAATGGTGGCGTTGTTGGTGGGGATTTGCACCTTGCTGTCGGGATTATCCTTGGGCAGCATATGGATGCAGCTCCAGGAGCCTGCAGAGTGGCTGCAGTGTTGGGGAGCTGCTGCTGATGCCACGTGAGGCAGTTGAGGGGATCAGTGCTCTGACGGGAGATGGAAGCAGCTGTGCACAGTGTGGCACGCAGAGCTGGACCAGCTCTGTTTCCTACTCTACCAGCAAGGCCAGGCCCACCACTCTCAGCAACCTCCCTATTGCCTCCACTCCCCTACTAAGGGCTCTCCATCCCACACACCTGCCCAGTGCTTCCTGTTTGAGGTGCGAGGGTCCCCACCACTGTCCAGCCCTGCTCTCAGCCCAGTGCCTCTCAACCAGAAGGGGAAGATGGCTCCATCATAGCAAGTTTGGGGGGGGGCAGTATTCCCCAAACTTCACCCATTAGGTCCTACAGGGAGAAAATTATGTTTCACCTCACTTCTGCAATGATGGTCCTTCCTAACTGTTCACTCAGCTTTGTAGAAAATATAAATTAAGAAGAATGCTGCCTGAGGATGCTTACAGTCATTTTGGCTTTGATTCAGCAAAGCACTTAAGAGTTGGATTCACAAAGGATCCTAGATGGTGTGATGCTCAGCATCATGCTATCTAACTTTTCATTATGAAAATTAATAGGATTCACAAATCTGAGTTGCATACAGTGAATGAAGGAAAATAGGTGCCCAGAAAGGGATTCACATAAACCAGCTGACTAGCTGTCTTCCAACCTAAACTAGCCAACAGGAGATACTAACAAAAGCCCCACCCCATCAGAGAGCTCAGCACCTATTTCTGCTTGGGGGTGTTGACGGTGAACCCTCTCACGGTTAGATACCTGCGTGTTTTATGGGGGGGGGTTGCGGGCAAGGGCAAGTGCTAATGGTCCCTCTTGACTTTTAGCCATAGGACATTGGAGACCCCTGGTTCCATTACCATCCTTAGGGAAGGAGAGTAGAGCGACTGCCCCAAGCCCTGTGGTTCTGCAGGTCCTGTGCCATTGCCTCCTCACTACAGCACTGCCTGCTCCCCTCCCACCCTGCTACCTTTGGGGGCAAAGCTGAAGGCAAGGGTGGGACAGGAGCATGGAGCCCAACTTCTGGGCCAGCCCACCCCACTCCCAGGGCAGAGAAGCCAGCCCAGGAGCAGGGTGGGAGTGTAAAGCCCAACCTCTGGGGCAGCCTGGACCGCAGCCAGGGGTGGAGCAGCTGGCCCAGGAATATGAAAGGAGAGCAGAGCCTGGCCTGTGGGCTGGCCTGCCCCACCCCAGGGGAAAAGCAGCTGGCCCAGGGGTGGGAGTGCAGAGCCTGGCCTCTGCTCCAGTGCACTCTGCTCCCCCCCCAGCATGGGGGGCATGGATCCCCATAAGCAGATTGGCCCTGGGACCCACTCCCTCCCAGGGATGGCCCTGCCTGGTTCAAATATCCCCTTCCATGAGAGGGGGAAAAGGAGTTTGAACAAAGGTCTGCCAGCTTTTAGATGAGTTCTCTAACCCCTGAACAATGAGCAATTGTGCTGTGGGCCTCCCTCAGTCTCTTCTATTGAAATTGTTCCTCTGATCAATAATTCAGGAGTTATTGAACTAGAAAAAATTAAAGAGAGCACAAGCATGAGAATAACACTATCGTTTGGTGGTTAAAATTCTCCGCCACCAGGCCCTCTTCCCCAAAGAACACATAATTATTTTTTCCATAATGAAACAGTTGCAGTGGGATTGAATGAGGGAACCCTGCACTGGAATACCCCACAGCCTAGACCTCAGTCTGGTGAGCACGCTCAGTAAATATCTATCTTCCTCAGGTTCACACGTCTTACTGGAGCTGAGGTATCTAGATTCCTAGAGTGAAGAATCATAGAAGATGAAGGTTGGAAGAGACCTAAGGAGGTCAACCCCCATCTAGGTCAACTTTCTGCTGAAAGCCGGACCAACCATAACTAAGTAATTCCAGCCACAGCTTTATCAAGCTGGGCCTTAAAGACCTCCAGCTATCGGAGACTTGCTTTCTACAGGAGAAGCTGTGCCCATGCTCAGATACAGAAATAATCACCCAAGGAATTCTTATTACAAATATTTAGGCACCAAGTAATTTTCGGTACCTACAGAGTTCAGTGGCAGGTAAGCAGGATTTGTATGAATACTGGCAGTGCCTGATCCTGGGTTTTAGGTGGCAGTTAGATGCCTAAATCCTTTTGTGAATCTAGCCCTTAAAGTAATGTTGAAGTCCCACTGAAGTCATGACCACACTGAATAGGGAAGGACATAAGCACATGCTTAGAGTAAAGCATGTGGTTAACTACATTACTAAATTGAACCCTCTATCTTCCAGACAAGCAAGTACAATAGAATAGCAGTTTAGAAATTTTCTCATTTTACCCTATGGGAAATTTCAACTTTGTGTTGAAAAATCTAAAACTGAAAGCTGAATTTCTCTGATTAAAAACTGCCACTGCCATTTATCACAGGAGTTGTAATTTGGGTCCCTCATACTCCTGTTCTCCTCAATAGGTTGGCTTTTATGTCCCATAATATGGCATTGTCTCCCTTCTTTTTATGGAGAAGTGGTGCACCACCAAAGGTCTATGACCATGGAGTAACATTAGAGATGAAGTACAGCTGGGAGTCCTGGCCCATTGAAGAGAAAAAGATGACTACGCTACAACAATCAAGAGACAATGTGATAGCATATTTAAATAATTTTTTTTTGTTTTCCAGCTGAAGTGTTTCAGTTGCAGAATTAAATAAAATAAAGTAATTTCAACTGAGACCAGATGCTTTCTGTAAACAATTAAATTTAGTCAAAAATCCAATTTTTGACCAGCACCCTGTGATACTGTTCGTTTTAGAGAAGACAGGCAGTGGAAAGTGTGTTCATTAAAATTAACAACATATTTTATTGAACAGAGATGTGAAACCTCGTTGGAATTTTGATACAGACCAGATTAATTAAGTCAGAGGCTTTAAATCATATTAGTCTAAACCTGTGGATTTTTAAAGATCTGCACAATGGAGAGAGTTAACGGGTTCTGATCAGTGTGTCCCTCAAGTCTGCAATCCACAGCTCTGATTCATTCCTTTGATTGACTTTACACATAGGTTTCATGAGGCACCTGCTGCTCTGCAATATTTTGGGGAAAAATCAAACAATCTGAATATGCATTTTTTTCTGATGATTTAATCTGAAATGTAAGACGGTGATGTACAAACCTTCACTATGTTATGAGCACTGCTTCTGATCAACAACCTCTCCCTATCTCCAGGGGGCCTAGTACTAAGCTGTAAACTTGGACTCCAAGTATCCCTTAATCCGATGCTATTCCACAGGCTAATGCAGAAAATCATGGTTATTTGCAGTCTGTCAGTATTGTATCAGGACATGAATTTTCTTTCTATCAGCAATTATTGCATGCAACATTTATAAGTTCCATGACTGTAAATAATGTCCAGGACAGGAAACATTTTGACACTCCCAATCTCTGCTGGATAATAATTGTTGTTTACTTTGTGTTTTGTTTACATTGAAAAAATGATAACAACAGGGAATTGCTAGCTAAAGTAATAAATTGTACCTTCTGTGATACAGGCAAGAAAAGAACATTAATTGTATTATCCTGGCTTTCAAAGGCCAGCATTAATATTGTTTGCATTCTGATACATGTGTCTCATCAGCATCTTTGCAGCAATCTTAGAAATTTAGCTGATTGCTAGAGCCCAATTCTGCACACCTAATAGTTGTGGTGCAAAAAACCAGCAGCATGCCTGGATCCCGAGGGCAAAATTATCCTTGCATTTTCACACAGGCAAAGCAGACTTTGCCATTCTGCCTTCTTCATTTATATAGCACACCAGTTTCCATTAATGGGATATTCATACAAAAAAGGAAAGCACAGTAATAGAACTGGCCTCGTCCACATGCATTTGAGGAGAAAAGGTCTTACTGCTTGAGTAGCTAATTCTGTAACTGCTCTGCACATGAAACGCTATCTGATGTAAATGGGCATACCTATAGGAAGAGGACAGAATTACTCATTCCTAAGTCAGTGCAAATTCAGCACACATACAGGCTACATAATCAGGTGCTGGATCTCTCATATTTGAAAAAAAATGCACTTATTTGTCTGTTTGGCAAAGAAAACAAAAATTGCTGAGCATAGTGAGATATGATGTATTACGTTGTTGAATAGTCTCCAAGGGAAATGGTGCATACTCAAATGTTTGGAATTTTGAACGCTAAATTGGACAAACTGCAGCAAAGAGATCATTTGGGAACAATACAACGTTGGCAGAAAGACAGACTGGATGATCTAACAGGTAGAGTTGGTTAAGAATCGTATTTATGAAAAGTTTGCTATTGAAAAATGCAGTTTACTTGAAAACAAAACTTTTTCTGGGAAAGGATACGTTTCCACAAACTTCTCAACTCAAAAAACTATTGAACGAAATTACAGCAAATTTCCAGTGTGCCTCATTTTGATAGTTCGTAACAGTTTTCTGGTTTGAAAAACTTTTCATTTTTAAATGTAAGCTAATTCGAGTAAAATATTATGGAAATCAAAACAGAATGTTTTGATTGCTCAAAAGCAAGAACATTTTCACATTTGAGTTCATGAAAATGTTAGAGCTTTGGAGTTCTTTGTCACATTTTGGGACATGACATTTGTTTAAAATCTTAAAATTTTTCAGAAGATGGCAAAAACATTTCCCAAGTATCTCTATTAACTAGTTGTTTCTATGCCTGGGCTATAGGATTGCGGGTTAAATTAATTCCTGGTGTAGCACTACTCGACTTCAGTGAATGAGACTAGTGATACATTTGGCACAATGGGTCAAATTCTGTTATGAATGATATTGCTATCAACATCTAGGACTTTAGAGTGTCAGAATGTGGCCCTTCAATTTCATAGTTTCAATTAAATAGTGTCTGAGATTATTGTTAATCCTTTCCAAGCAAATTTGGTCACAAGAAGCCAAATTCTACCCCAGATTGTCACAGTCTAAAACTCCTGAAATCATTATAGTTACATTATTATTATTGGATATTATTTTTCTTACAGGAGCACTGAAAAGTTCCAGTAATGGTGAAAGACACTACACACACACACACACACACACACACACACACACACATATAAAAAAGTGGTGAATGCCACAAATCATAGAATCATAGGGTTGGAAGGGACCCCACAAGGTCATCTCCATCCAAAAAAGCAGGACCACTCCCACTAGATTATCCCAGCCAGGGTTTTGTCCGGCTGGGCCTTGAACACCTCCAAAGATGGAGATTCCACCACCTCCCTAGGTAGCTTATTCCAATGCTTCACTACTCGCCTAGTAAGAAAGTTTTTCCTAATATCCAGCCTGGACCTCCCCAGCTGTAACTTGAAACCATAGCTACCAATAGCTACCAATCTAAGTATAAAATGAGGAGGAAGAAAGCTAGATACAGTAACCAGTTATGCAAGGAATACGAGTCAATTGTACAGAGTAAGGGATCTTCTGATCAGACATGGTGGGTGAGATAATATTGAACCAACTTCTGTTGGAGAGGCACCCTTTCAAGCAATACAGAGCTCTTCTTCAGGTCTGGGAAAGGTATTCAAGCTTCACAGCTAAACGATAAAAGATGTCGTCTGACCCACCTTGTCATACTGGGTCCAACATGGCTGCAACTTCACTGCGTACAAATCTGGGTCAGAATATTTTGTATGATTGTCAACCGAATTCTTCTTTTCTTATATTCTTCACAATACTCCTTGTTATACCCACTGGTACTATGCCAAACATAGCAGCCATGATTGAAAAATCAACATTTTTCAACAATGATCACACAGTAATATCTGGAAGATGAATCCTCCTTATTATTAGAAGAGGAACTGATTGTTGTATCTATATAGTAAACTTTGTCATAATAACCAGTGTAACCCCAGCTCCATCCCTGTGTGTATATTTTTCCTAAAAAATGACAGCGTAGGTAGACATTTTATGTGGCATTTTAGATATATATAGTGCAATATATCAACACAATGGAAATATTACTCAGAGGAGAGAGAAACAAGCATTTGCATTCAAGATACAAATAAAACATGCTTAAAAAGGGGTGGTGTTTTGATCATGGTTGGCCCAATAGAAGCACACTTTTATTTGCTCAACAGTTTTTTCTATAGAAATACAAACAGCCAGAGGTTTATTTTCTAAATAAAGTTAACATTCTCTGTGCCTTTTTTACCAGCTTGTTACTTTAGTTTTATGCCAGTGTGACTCCACTGTAAAACAAATTAACGTACTGATCCATCAAGTCCTCTGGGTTTTCTGCACAAATTCATTGTCAAAATGATTCTCTATGCAGTTTTATGTCTGTGAAACCCCTTTTGACAAAAGAGAGTTAGAATGGTGTAAAGGCAAGGCACTGAAGCAGAGAATAAGGCCAAGAAATTTAACTATTTCAGCCATAGCTGAAGTAGTGAAGGATTCTATGAACTTTGTTCACATCCTCAGATTCATATGTATGCAACGCCTTGAGGTCTTTAAAGTACATATTAAAAACACATGTAAGCAAACAAATCTTTACAGATGATAACGCAGAGGGTGGCTTTTCTTTCTACAGAGACAGGTAATAATTTAAAGTACAGGTGTGTTTAATCAGCTGAAACCTGAGGGAGCAGTGATCTTTGTCCTCTGTTCTGTAATTAGAAGGGTCTGCTGTTTAACCTTAGGGTATGTCCCCCCCTGCAATTAAAAACCACTGGCTGGCCCAAACCAGCTGACTCGGACTTGCAGCACTATTCAACTTCCATGTAGGTATTCCAGCTCAGTCAGGAATCTGGGCTCCAGGACCCTTGTGAGAAGGGAGACTCCCAAATCTCAGGCTGCAGCCTAAACCGGATACCTCCACAGCAGTTAAACAGCCCCACAGCCCAGGTCAGCCGGCATGGGTCAGCCAAGTTCTAATTGCTGTGCTGACAAAACCTTCGTGTCAATAGTAGCAAATAAACTTGCTGATAATCCTGTTTGCATGCACAGAAAATGCTATGTTTGCATAAGCCCTCACACATTGGACACCTCAAAACATAATATTAATTACAAAACCCCATGCAAAAGTAATGCACAAGTTCAGGTCCCAATGCTCTACCCGAAAGGGCTGCTCTCCATAGACATTTTCTCTCTTCAGCATCACTTTAAATCAACCATTCATCCATCATTTGATCATTAGTTTCATCTACTCCCTCCGTGCTGAGGCTGTTTTCAAGTTTCAAAATTCCTTCTGTGTCACTGCCTCTTTGCTTCATACTGTAAAGTACTGGCTTGTACATACTCTGCACCTGCCATCTATATGTACTAGAGGGAATGTCAAATACACTTGAGCTTTCACCAGGTGCTTCTACTATTTGAGCTAGCACAGCTGCTCCATTAGTATACCCAATAAAAGTCTGTGTTTTAGTGAATAGGAGTGTGCTGACCTTCCACCTCAGGATTGGGGTGGTAATGAACTATCCTGCTTTTCCTTCTTCAGCATGATGGGAAGGGATGTCACATCTTATGAGGGTGCTTACTGCAGCCTTTTTTCATGGGGTTCCAGTACTTTTCTTTCTATGCTTTGCCCCCAGAAGTATTCCTCTGTCTTGCAGGGTGACAGAATCTGTGGCCAAATTCTGCTTTCATGAGCCTGGGGTAACTCCACTGAACTCAAGTTGAATGGTTCTCTATGGCTATGTCCACACATACATCCTTATTTCGAAATAAGTTCATTCGAATTAAGGGAAAGCCAGCTATCGAAACAGCTGTTATTTTGAAACGGTTATTCCGAAATAACGCCATTTGGACATGTTGTTTCAAAACAATGGTGGTGTTTCGAAACAACATGTCCAAATGGCATTATTTTGAAATAACCATTTCAAAATAACAGCTGTTTCGAAATGAATGGGGTTTAAACTGTTTCGAAATGACGGTTCTTATTTTGAAATGACAGAGCCCGTGATTTCGAAATAAGAAAACGTCATGTGGACCTAATCTTTTTTATTTTGAAATAACCAGTGTTATTTTGAAATAAAAGAGACGTGTGGACATACCCTATGTTCTGCTTGCACCACAGGTTTCCTGTGGAAAATCCTTGTTATTACTAAAAAGGATTAGTGGTCAATAATAAGTGGGACAAAAGTGGATTAGTGGCCAATAAGGCTCAACTGCACTAGGTCCTATGTAGATGTTCCATAGTGCAGTATTTCTCAACCACTGTGTTGGGACACATTAATGTGTCACCACACAGTGGTAAGTGTGTCACAGAGAGATGGTTGGGGGGCTGGATTCAGTCAGAGCAGCGGATGGGCTGGTGTGTCCTGTAGGGTCACACATGCTACCAAGTTTTTTGTGACCTACAAAAGGTTAAGAACCACTGCCATAGGGAACAGTGCCTGCCCTGAAGAACTGTCCCCTGCCAAAGGTGCTTATGCTGCTTTAAAGTCCCTCTTCTCCCCATTGTTTTATATTTTGCCTACGTCCTTGACTGGTGATACCCCCTTCAGAGGTTGAGGTTTTCTTGTGATGTTGTGGGGCATGTGTTACATATTCCTTTCCTCTTAACTGTCTGGAATGTCCTTGTTGTGGTATTGTTGTTGCTATTCTTTAGTGGTTTGGTGTTTTTAATGAAATTGATCCAACCTGACCAAGAAGGAGGATACACCAGAAATATGCCAAGAAAGTCTTCCAGCCCTAGATTGCTAACGGAAGAGGGCTGAATAGCTCAGATTATGGCTTGGATGTTTGTCTAAATATATGCATGCTTATCCTGCCTGATCCCAAGCTACAGGTCTTCTAAGGGTCACCTCTCAACATCTATGTCTACATCTACTTTTTTAGTTCTGACTTGCTAGTTTGGACTAACCCTGGCTTTTTAGTTTGAACTAGCCGTGCATCCTAGTTCATACTAACTTTTTAATGAAAACTAGAATGCATGGCTAGTTGAAACTAATGGCTTAGTTTGCACTTCCCTTAGTTTGAACTAGCCATTATTTCAGGTCTTGCTCATGCTTAGTTTGAACTAAAGTTTGAACTAAGCCAGCTAGTCCAAACTAACCAAGGGTACTAACGAATTAAGCTTTGCCTAGTCCAAACTAAGAAAATTCTTAGTTTGGACTAGGCAAAGCCTAGTGTGGCCATGGGTCAAATTAGCTGGACTAAGCTTGCTTAGTCTGGACTAATTGACTAGTATAGGCATAGCCAATGTGAATAACTTTCTTTGACTAAAGATATGTAAACCGTTAATTTTTTACAGTGGGGAAGCTACTTTATCAGTTCATAATCACCATAGTATGTGAACACTTCACAGTTATTAATGGATTGTAACCTTGTAACACCTCTATCAGGAAAGGTGTATTATCTTCTTTAAGGAAAAAGGTGGGGGGGGGCTCAGTTTCCTGGAGCCGTCTTTGCAGTGTTTTTCTTCAGGATCTGACACAATCAAAATATTCTCAGCCTTTCTGGCCAGGCAAGCCTTAAAATCTCTGGTTCCCTGACATTGTGGGACAGCACTTTATTCAACAGAAACATTAGCCCAGTCTTGATACCAGAGTCCTTAAAAAAAAAAAAAAAGCACCAAACCTGCTCCCCTGCCTAAAAGTTGCTACCAGACACCAAGAAGGAGATAAACACCAGTTTTAAGATAGATCAACAGTGCCCTATGGCTATGGCTATTCTTAAGAAGTTAATTCAAACTAACTTAATTTGCACTAATTAATTTGAACTAATATGGTTAATTCAAATTAAGTTAATTTGAACTAACATGTCCCCACTAGAAACCCAAATCAAACTAGGATGTCCATGGACAGGACCTGCCATTTCAATTTAGGAGAGGGGCACCATGGGAAGTGTGGCAACTTGGCCCCCGAGAAGTGCCATGTCCCCACCTAATACACAGAAAGAGGAAGGCACCCTGGATTGAAGAAGGTCAAACCATGTTAATTTGAACTAGCACTTAGTTTGAATTAACGCAGCTCCATTGGGTTAATTTGAACTAATAAGTTCGAATTAACTCTTACTTTGAATGTAGGTAGGCTTTATAACTTCAAAGTTAGCATTCATTACTTTGAATTAAGGCGTTCCTTAGTTCGCAGTAATGAAATCCAGTGTAGCCAAGCATTAATTTAGTTTGAATTAATCCTCATCAATTTGAACTAAATTGTAAGTATAGACATACTCTATAAATTTATCTGTACATTTACATGTGAATTTAGTAGGAGGTGGCCTACCTCTGTGACTGTTAAAAAAACCCACCATTTTTCAGAGTCAATCAAGGCGTCCAGGGTAAATCAGTATCACCCTTTCACAGTGGAAGGAGGCCCTTTCTGTGCCGTTCATAGGAATTCAACCCTGCTCGCAACAGAGAAATTTCCCTCTGGGCTTCAAGACCCCCACTCTTTCTGTCTCCAGGCTAGGAGTTTATACACCCCACCTTGCTATACTTGAGTGCTTAATCCTCTATTTTCTGAGCACTTGAAATGTACACCAATCTACTGCCTCAGTGGAGGCAATTCACCCCAGTGTATCGTTTTCACCTCAGTTCAACGCTAACTGTATTACAAGGCACTTGGCTGTGTCTATGGCAAAATGAAACTGAACTTTAGTTAACAGAGCTTGAGATTGAGACTCAAAAGCAAGTGTAAGGTTTTGGAAAAATTAGGTTACTGTAACATGAAAATATAAAACACATTTATTAACAATTTATTTTCTTCTCTAATAAAGTGTTTCTCACTCAAGTCCTTACAGAACGATTCTGAGCTAGAAAATGGGGATACATCTTTCATGAGGCACCTCCCCTTTACTTGGATTCCTTTTGTCTTTGTAAATTCTTGAACCTGCACCTGTTTCACATAGAAAACACAGGGGTGACTCCACAGATGGAGTTACCTTAGACATACTTTGTCTTAAATTACAAGTTCCACTTCAACAGTTTTGAAACTTTATACCCTACATTTTACATTACACTACATCACATACAAATATATTGCAATAACTATGATGATCACCTAGACCTTAACTTTCGGCAGTTACCACACGACCCCCCTCCCCCCCGAGAAGATGATCAGACACAGGTATTATACCTACCTGGATAGGTTTGTATCACACAGCAGTCCCTGCTTTTTTGGAGATGAATGAAAAATCTTTACCCACTATCACTGGTTTTCAGTCTGTTTTTCCTAACATCTAAATGTTGTTAGCTAGATCCACCAGTCTATTATTCCCTTCACAGTGCTACTGGAACTTTGTATTGTATTTTTTTGGCACAGTACACTTCCAGTGAATATTCTGTATAATGAAAGAGGACATAATTTTAGTTTTAGTTAGCAAGTTAGGAATTTTACTGGCTTTCTTCTTTGTAATATGCCTATAAAAGCTGTCTTTCTATTATAAACCACTATTTTTATTCCTTTATCTTGGCTAAAAATATATGCAAGTCATTAAAAAATAATATAGGAAACTGTACATTAAAACCAAGTGAAGCAGGATCCCACAGAATTGGAAACCATGAAAGGCTTGATTGCTTCCTGAACAAACAAAAGTAATCTTCTCTTCCAAAGAGCCTGGGCAGTTGTCTTCTGTGGTTATATCAATAATGAAGTGAAGGCAAATAGCTCCCTTATCTAATTTCTTTCTATTTATAGTCAGCAAAGGGAATCGGCTAGCTATTGAATATCTTGAAAAGGTGAGTCTTCTGAAATGGAGCTCTCTTACTTATTCATTCAAGGAAAAAAAAAATCCACACATCTGAATCCAGGATTAGATTTTACTGGAGCATATGAGGAATTAACTGAAGCCACATTATTTTTTTGCCTTCTGCCCTGGAATTTCAAATGCAATCTAACAATTTATTTTTGAGACCACTTCCTGCTGGCTTATTAGAAGAAATACATTTGGCAATTACATTGTGACGTTCTGTTATTATTAGCGTTTGAAAGACAGGAAACAAAATTCAAGAACTTCCCTCAATGAAACTTAACCACTGATGCGGCTTTTGCTATTTTCTCCCTCTTTGTAGGAGACACATAATATACAATATTATTTCTAATTAGCTAAATGCATTTAAAATCTTAACACAGATGTTCCTAAGTGAAAGTGAGAGAATAAAAATCTTTATGTGAAGAAAAATCACAACTAATTTCTAATAATGGTATTGATCATTTTCATTTAGTTATTTATGGTGAAGTGCCCATAAGGAAATACAAACTCATTTCTCTTAAACCACATTGTAACCATCAAACAGAGATTTTCAGGTAGTTATTCTCCATCTTGTCTAAACAGGCATGATCCAGAGTTTATTAAATTCCCTAGAAATATTCCCAGTGACTTCCATGGGTTTTGGATCAGGCTCAACAGGAGCTGAAAATTTCCAAGGGTATGTCTACAGTAGAGTCTCTCTTAAGGTGCAAGGCTGACTTTAAGTTGACTTAAAATTGACCTTGTTAAGTCAACTTAGAGAATCCATACTGAAAACTCCTGTTGACTGTGTCCACACCGGCAGGTGTTAGGTTGATGGAGGAGTGGTGCATTGTGGGTAGTTGTCCCACTTTGGGAGGGGGCCTGGAGACCAGTTAGGTCGACTTAAGGGCTTTCCCCTTATACATTGGATTAAGTCAATTTAATAAGGTCAATTTAAGCATTAAATCAACCTTAAGAGGTGCTATGATTAAGTTGACTTTAGGAAGCACTTAAGTCAACTTAATAAAAGCCCAGGTGCGTAATTGAAATTCATGTGTAGATTTGACAAAGTAAAGTCAGGGCTGAAGGAAGACTATGGGTTCTTTTTCCATTACAACAGGTAACTGTGCTTCCCTTGTCTCCCGCCTACTTCCCTGCTAATTGCTGTACTCCATTGTTTGAATCCTAACAACTGCTTTGATTTGCTGTGACAACTGACCTGATCCTATGATTTGCACTCCCCTGTGTTTGTTTTTCTCCCATTTTGTGAGTTCCCCATCTTCAAACAGCTGACATAGTAGGATTTTGTCCCATTTAAATGTATGTGATAAATAAATTTATTAGTCTTTAAAAGTGCCACCAGACTCCCTGTTCGTTTCACCATGCACTAGTCACTTCAGCAGTGTAATACTAGCTTCAGATCTTCACCATCTGGACACCAAGGTCAAATCCTTAGCCTCTGGTTCTGGATGTTTTCTGCTGGCTGCATAGAAGGCTCAGATGTCATTGAGCCAGCATAGCTGATTTTGTGCCACCTGCTTCCTTGCCCTTGATACATGCACATGGTGTTTTGGGGACAGGCCATGTTGGGCCACTCTATGTTTGACAGATGGCTTTTTCAATTCCTGGCTGTCTCTGGATGAGGGGGAGATGAAAGGTTAAAGTCACCTTATCACTCCCTTTTACCTAGCTACATGAAGAGCAAGTTCAGTTTAGCTGAGAACTGATACCTGAGTGATGTTTTATATCTTGCCTACAGTGTTGTTCTAACAATCCATTTTGTTAGTTCTGGATTCATTCCCTTATCTCTCAATAAGCCCAAACTTTGGGAACACACAGGTTTAATCAGAAGTTTCTGGTTCACCTAGCAAAGGGGTGAATATAGGGCAACAGACTCAGTAAGCAAATGAAATAGTGGTGTATGTTAGAGTGGTAAGATGCAACACTGGAATTTGGTCTGGTGGGAATAGCAGAGAAGGAGAGGATAAAATTTTTTTTAACTATGAAGACATTTTCTTTTTTCTTTCCCTCTAATTATCTTCTATTATCCTCCTCTTCCTCCTCTGCAGCATTTTATGCTTTTTCTTACTTTATCACTTTTCCTTTTATTATTTTATAACCTCTTTTTATCTATACCATTATCAAACCCTTCCCCTGGTCAGCAGATACCACAAGCTGTAGCTATCCTACAGGCTGCTTTGATTTAGTCCGTGGAAATGGGCAGGTGCCTCAAGGCCTCTGGATGAGCGAATCAGAAGTGTGACTTATTGTCACTATTGTCCTCACTCTCAGCAAGCTATTCTGGTTGAAGGGGTAGTCCTTGTGAACCAGCCCTGAAAATTTGCGTCGGCAATATTCACAGTTCTTTTTATTAATTTTTTGCAAATTTTCATTCTCAGGAATCATAGAATCATAGAATCCTAGGGTTGGAAGGGACCTCATAGGTCATCTAGTCCAACCCTCTGCCAGAGGCAGGACCACTCCCACTAAACCATCCCAGTCATGGTTTTGTCCAGCCAGGCCTTAAACACCTCCAAAGATGGAGACTCCACCACCTCCCTAGGCAGCTCATTCCAAGGCTTCACCACTCGCCTAGTAAAAAAGTTTTTTCTAATATCCAGCCTCGACCTCCCTAACTGCAACTTGAGACCATTGCTCCTTGTTCTGTCCTGTTACCACTGAGAACAGTCGAGCTCCATCTTCCTTAGAGCATCCCTTCAAGTAGTTGAAGGTTGCTATCAAATCCCCCCTCAATCTTCTCTTCTGCAGACTAAATAAGCCTAATGCTTTCAGTCTATCCTCATAGGGCTTGTGCTCCAGCCCTTTAATCATTTTGGTTGCCCTCCTCTGAACTCTCTCCAGTAGGTCCCTGTCCTTTTTGTAGTGGGGAGCCCAAAACTGAACACAGGATTCCAGATGTGGCCTTACCAGTGCAGAATAGAGGGGAATGATCACATCCCTTGATCTGCTGGTAATACTTCTTTTGATGCAGCCCAGTATGCCATTGGCCTTTTTGGCAGTAAGAGCACATTGCTGAGTCATATCCAGCTTCCCATCCACCATGACTCCCAGGTCCTTTTCTACGCTGCTGCTACTCAGCTGAATGTTTCCCAGCCTGTAGCAGTGCATGGGGTTTCTCCGTCCCACATGCAGGATTTTACACTTGTCCTTATTGAACTTCATAAGATTTTTATTAGCCCACTGTTCCAATTTATCTAGGTCTCCCTGAATCCTGTCCTTGCCCTCCGTGTCTACTGTTCCCCCTAGCTTGGTGTCATCCGCAAACTTACTGAGAGTGCAGTCTATTCCATCATCCAGATCATTGATGAAAATGTTGAACAGAACCGGCCCCAGGACCGACCTCTGGGGCACACCACTCGTGACTGGTTGCCAGCTAGACATGGAACCATTGATTCCTACATGCTGAAACCGTTGATCTAGCCAGTTTTCTATCCACCTTATAGTCCACTTATCCAACCCATACTTCCTTAATTTGCCAATGAGAATGCTGTGGGGAACTGTATCAAAAGCCTTGCTAAAATCAAGGTATATCACATCAACTGTTCTTCCTGCATCCAGAAAACCAGTCTTCTGCTCACAGAAGGAGGTGAGATTGGTCAGGCATGATTTACCCTTGGTAAATCCATGCTGACTGTTCCTGATTACTTTATTTTCTTCTAAGTGTTTGAGGATGGATTCTTTAAGAATCTGCTCCATAATTTTGCCAGGGATTGAGGTGAGGCTGACTGGTCTATAATCCCCCGGATCCTCCTTTTTCCCTTTCTTGAAAATAGGCACTACATTTGCTTTTTTCCAATCCTCTGGCACCTCCCCTGTTCTCCATGAGTTTTGAAAAATAACAGCAGTTCGTCCGGCCCCATGGACTTGTGCACATCCAGCTTCTTTAAGCAGTCCCTAACCTGACCTTCCGTTACCAAGGGCCTCTCTTCTTCTCTCCCATCTGCCATACCCAGCTGGGAGCTGACCCTGCCTGTGAAACTGAAGTAAAAAAAGCATTGAGCACTTTTTCTTCATCCTCTGTCACGAGGATGCCTGCCCCATTCAGCAAGGAACCTACACCATCCCTGATCCTCTTCTTGTTATTAACATACTTGTAGAACCCCTTCTTGTTATCCTTTACATCCCTCGCTAGCTGCAGCTCCATTTGTCCTTTGGCCTTTCTGATTTTATCTCTGCAGTCCCTAGCAATATCTTTATATACCTCCTTGGTCATCTGACCAAGCTTCCACTTCCTGTAAGCTTCCTTTTTATGTTTAAGCTCAGAGCAGAGTTCTCTGCTAAACCATTCTGGCTGCCTCACATGCTTGTTCTTTCTCCTAACTGGAATGGCAACTTCCTGTGCCCTTAGCAGGGTTTCTTTAAAATATAACCAGCTTTCTTGGACTCCTTTCCCCTTCAGATTAGCTTCCCAAGGGATCCTACCCATCTGTTCCCTGAGGGAGCCAAAATCTGCTCTTTTGAAGTCCAGGGTTTTTGTTTTACTTCTTTCCTTCCTTCCTTTAATGAGCATCCTGAACTCAACCATGTCATGGTCACTACTGCCTAGCTTGCCATTTACCTCTACCTCCCCGATCAATTCTTCCCTGTTTGTGAGCAGCAGGTCGAGAGGTGCAAGGCCCCTAGTTGGTTCCTCCAGCATTTGTACTAGAAAGTTGTCCCCAACACACTCTAAAAACTTCCTGGATTGCCCATGCACTGCTGTATTGGCCTCCCAGCAGATGTCAGGGTAATTGAAGTCCCCCATGAGCACCAGGGCCTGTGATCTACAAGCTTCTGCTAGTTGTCCATAGAACACCTCATCCACCTCCTGCTTCTGGTCTGGTGGTCTATAGCAGACACCCACCACAACATCCCCCTTGTTGCTTTCCCCTCTCAATGTAACCCACAGACTTTCTACTGGCATGCTTCCACTTCCATAATGGAGCTCTGAGCAGTCCTAGAGCTCTTTTACATATAGTGCTACTCCTCCCCCTCTTCTTCCCTGCCTGTCTTTCCTGAACAGTTTATACCCATCCATGGCAGAGCTCCAGTCATGCAGACTTTCCCACCACGTCTCCGTTATTCCTATGATATCATAGTTCCTTGCCTGCACTAGTACTTCCAATTCTTCCTGTTTATTTCCCAGGCTCCTCGCATTAGTGTATAGGCACCTAAGATACCCGGTCACTTGCCCTACTTTGTCATTTTGATTTTCAATGCTATTACATATACCTCCTTGCATTTTTTCTTGGAGTCCTCCTCCCCCACTCTCCTCATGTGTTGGTGCTTCAGTGGAACATTTAAGACAATTATTTGATTCCCCCCCCCATGTTCCAACTACCTTCTCCTTTATTTCTCGTACTAGAGTCCCAGCACCTCCCAAGCTCCATCCCTTCCCCCAGATCTCCCACATTGCCACTTACCTGTGGGCTTTGGTCTCCTTCCCCCATTGAACCTAGTTTAAAGCCCTCCTCACTAGGTCAGCCAGTCTGTGCCCAAACACACTCTTCCCCTTCCTGGACAGTTGAAGGCCATCTCTGCCTATCAATCCTCTGTCCTGAAACAGAACTCCATGGTCAAGGAAGCCGAATCCCTCCTGACCACACCATCTTCTCAGCCAGGCATTCACCTCTAGGATGCATCTGTCTCCCTCAGGCCTCTAGCCTTGACTGGAAGGATTGATGAGAACACCACCTGTGCTCCAAACTCCTTCACCCTCACTCCCAGAGCCCTGAAGTCACCTTTGATCTGCTGAGGATCACGTCTTGCAGTATCATTGGTACCCACATGGATAAGAAGCATGGGGTAGTAGTCTGAGGGGTGGGTGATTTTTGACAGTCCCTCCGTAACATCTCTGATATGGGCACCTGGCAGGCAGCATACCTCCCTAGAGGCGACAGAATGTTGGTGGTAAAAATGGAAATACCTCATGCAAATGTTTTCTCATGACAATTTGCACCAGAAACGTGTATATTGGGGAGGAGGATGGGGGAACCATCTCAGAAATTGTTTGTGAGCTTGAGAGACACTAAGTTGGAGGAAAGAAGATAGAAACAGTGTGAAAAAGGAGATCTATTACACAACATGAATAAGGAAGCATCAAGAGGAAATATTTGACTCATTAATTGAAGCAAATAGTGAGTGTGCAATCCACAGATTGAAATACACTACAGATACTGAGTAATTTCAAGGAACAAACAAATTAGTGACAATCAGAACCTGTCTGTATCTAATTCATAATGCTCCAACACACTTCTTCTGGACCCAGAACTGTGCAGGGGAGACCTCCCTACACATGCTCACGCACATTTTGGTGGTACTGAGAGGCAGAGGGGTGCCTCTTCACTTCTTCCCTCTCACTTCCCACTTGGCCTTTGGAGAAAACTGCAGAGAAAAGCCAACCAGAGATTTAGAAATTAGGGGCAGAAGCAGCCAAAGCAGAGACCTTTAGTCCTCTGGACAGTCATAGAACTTACTGAAAATTTGACTGTTTTTTCTTTGCCCTGTGCTGATTCATTGTTTGCTCCAATTCCTTTCCCACAATTTTTTCATCTCAGCTTCACTCTATTCGTACTCCTTCTAACCACTTCTCCGCTGTCCCATCCACCTCACCCCCTTCACTTTTCTTTATGTGTAGCTGATCCCTCCCTAAATAAAATCACATTCAAAACAAAAACAGCAAGAATAATAAAAAACAAAGCAAGTCCTGTGCACCTTAAAGACTAACAAATTTCTTCAGGGATAAGCTTTCGTGGTCTGCAACACCATCAGATGCCCAAGTGAACTGCCACCTACAAAAGCTTATGCCCAAAGAAATGTGAAAGTCTTTAAGATGCCAGAGGACTTTCATTGTTTTTGCTATATACAGACTAACATGGCTATCCCTCTGTATCTTATCACCTTGCAGTGGGAGTAATGTTTGAAGCCATCACATTGATCAATCTGCTGGTGCTCCACTCCTTTTTAGCTTCTAATTCTATCTCCTATCACTGTTTTCATCTCTCAGTTACAGTCCTGGCTTTCCCTCACACACAGTTTGAATAAAACAAAGCTTGTTTACTCTGCAGAGATTGGCTAGCAGTCTATCCCTCTGGATGTTTTAATTTACTTTGTGAGACACCCTTCTCTGTATATATACATTTACAGCTAACAGTCTACATTTTCCATTTCATGCATCTGATGAAGTGCACAAAAGCTTATGCAATGAATAGATTCATTAAGCTTTAAAAGCACCACAAACGTCCTTCTTTGTTTTAGTTTTACTTTGATCTTGTTTACTTAGACTGTAAGCTCTTTGTGGCAGTGAAAAATCTACTATACTGTTGTACAGCACCTTGCACAATGGGGCTCCATTTGGTTAGTCCTTAGGTACCACTGAAAAACATGATTAATAATAAGTAACAACAACAACAACAAATGAAAAGCTAAATTAATTGCATAAATTGTATACTGACAATAGTTTGCCCAACTTAAGAGACAGCAAAGTATTTCTGTTCTTATGTAGTGATTTGACTTACTAGTTCTAAACTAGTAAAAAATTCTTCTCTGTGATAGTGTCCTTTCAGCAATAAAGTCAGTCATGAGCCAAGGCAGCTTATGCCTGGTCATTCTATTACCTCTTCTAGATATCTATAAAAATGCTACTCTCAATTCCACAGTTACTTTTATTGTTTACTAGACCATGACCCATACTCATTGAAAGAAAACTTTTGCACATGAATATCACTGGTGAACATTTCCACTTAAAGATATCTCCCGTTTAGATAGGGACAATGATTTTACATTGGAGGTGCATTGTTTTTCTAATTAAAAAAAATACCTGAATGTTACATTTTAGAATTCACCATATATTCCATATTCATAAGCAGATGTTTTCAGATAATTTTGTGATGAAATTCCCCCAGAGGGCAGAAAATTTTACATGCCAGAACAGGGAGCATAGTGTAATTAATTTTAATTGTACATATTGAAGCTCCAGGCAAAGGGGTGACAGTTTAAGGCATATTACAATGAAGAGTTATTTTAAAAATAAGTTAATCTATCAATATCTGATTCTAGATGTACATTTAAAAAAAATCTATATTAGATTAATGGATTCCACTTGCTTCGTTTTATGGTCTGGGAAAAGATCCAAAGGCTTTGGTTTGCCAGGTTATTCCCTGTTTGGAGACTAAATTCTTGCCTGGATCAGCCTTTCAGGGGAGTATGGGGGGGGGGGGGGAATGAGGCAGAGCAAGATGTCACGTATTAAGTACCAGCTCTAGGAATCCCTGAATCTCCTCTATAAAGGTAGATAACCCAGGCTTGGATCAAACTCCACGCAGTAGTTATATATTCAGAATTTGTATTACAACGAGTCCAAGTAATGGTTTCTACTTACCTTCCAGACTGCCAGAGGGAAGCTCAGCCAATCTGGAAACCAGATCCAATACACTATGACCAAAGTACAAATGCATTTTTGGAATTTTCAAGCTTGACAAGATGGCCTTCCCCAACCAACAAGATTATTGCTTTAATATGAAATATAAAAGAGATGACAATTTGCTCTTTTGAGGTTTTTATATTTGTTTGGCAGTGTTGCTGGCTCTCGTGATTTTACTATGATTTGTGGTATCTGACTGGAACACAAGAGGGAGGACAGGAAGAGACCATGAAGGTTCTTAAATCTAGTTGCCTAATGCTGGAGGCAGCCCAGTTACTTAATCCATAACAATAATAAGAAAGTGTCAAAATTAGTCACTTTCATGGAATAAAAGAAATTTTGTATTTGCCATGGGGATTCTTCTTTAAAAATCAGCTGAATATATTTGAAGTTATGTAAATGTATGAGAAAAAATTCTTTTATTTGAATTTTAAACACTTAAACATAGCCCCCAGTTCTTCCATTTTAAATAAATATTTGTAGGAATAGAGAAATTATAGGATGAAAATTCAAACACATGTTTTCTTTATTTTTAAATACTGAAGTGCCTTTTTAAACTCTTTTTATATAAATGGCATGTTTTAATTGAAGACGACCCCAGAATATACTGATTATAAATATCATGTTCATCCTGGCTTGCAGTAATTGCTTAATGAATTCTGATTTTTCATTAGCAAACCCAAAAATTTCATCCAAAAACCAGAATATTTTAGTTTTCAGCTGATTAATTTATTTAGTTATTTTGGTCTGCTTTTGGCTGAAAACTTTTCATTTTCTGACAAAAATTCAAAATTTGCCCCTTGGATATTTCTACTATTTTCTCCTCAAAATACTGTTATGGGGGAGGGGCTGGAGTTTGACACTAAATAGGAACTTTAGATTTTTTCTCATTACAACAGGTGATTGCATCCCATCTTCCTTTATATGCTGTTCTCTAGTGTTTGAATCTTAACTGCTTTGATTTGTTGTTACAGCATGACCTGATTGCATGACTTACACATCCTTGCATTTATCTCCTCCCATTCTGTAAGCTCCCCCATCTTCAAAGGTTCGGACAAAGTGGGATTTTCTCACACGAAAGCTCATGCAATAAATAAAATTTGTTAATCTTTAAGTGCCACAGGACTCCTTGTTTGTTTTGCTGAACTAGACTAACACAGCTGCCCCTTTGAAACTAACCAGCTCTAATAATTGTTAGACTACCACATACTAAAATCATCATACAAAATAAGACCCACCTATGGATGACAGCTCATTCCCAAACTTCAAGAAAATCAGCCTTCTCAATGAAGAATTCTCCATCTGTCCAAAGAAGACAGATGATCTTTTTGAGGACTTAGTACTCAGAAAAAACTAAAGAATATTCACCAGGGTACAGGAGTATGGTGAACTGCCTTCCTAGAATGAAGACATGAGATGGCACTCCAAGACTGGATAGGTTTCTGAAGTTGGCAGGCAAGGATCCATTAGTGATGGTTCACATTGGCTCTAATGACACTATCACAAGGTATCTCACAAAAAACAGATGATTTGAGGGAACTCAGTAGTGTACTGAAGTACTGATCTTCAACAAGATTCTTCCTGTCTCATGAGTGACTGAAGACAGAAGTGAACTGTTGGCTAGAAGGGCTTGCGTCTTGTGGAACACCGGTTCACCTTCTGTGAGGAGTGGGGACTCTATAATTTGGATGGACTCTAACTCAGTAGAATGGGAACCAGTTTCCTTGGGGACAGGCTAGTAAGAGGAGTCAGCAGAGCATTCAACTAATAACAATAGGGGAGGGTAACAAGAAGGAAGATGTGAGCACTCAATGAGCCCAACACTGAGACGCAGAGAACAAAATTAGTTAAGGAACTAAAGGACATAAGGAGAAAAAGTTCTTTAATTGCCTGTACACCAATGCTAAAAGCCTGAATAATAAACAATAGGAACTGAAATGCTCATTTATGAGCATAAATTTAATCTAGTTTGGTATTACTAAAACTTGGTGGGATGAATCATGTAATAGGAATGGTAAAATCAATAGTTATAACCTAAGGAAGAATCAAGCGAGCAAATTGGAAGAGGAAGTGGTACTTTTTCAAAAATGCATTACCTCTTTCCAAGTCACTGACAACTTTGTAGAAAATAATCATGAATTATGCTTCTGGATTAATGTCCTAGCTGCAGATAAAGCACAAAATGGGACATTAGTTATCTGTCACAGATCCAGTCACATTAGGAAACAGGATGATTGGTTCTTTATGTTCCTATCTATAATCTGTAGAAAATAAATTTGTGAGACCCTGGAGGTATTCAGCTGGAGTAACATATACTCAAGGTCTCATGCTGACACTTCTAAAAGATCCTTGAAATTTCTAAATATTATAGAAGACAATTTCCTAACTCAAGAAGTGCTGCATTCAACATGATGGGATTCTGCATTATACCTTATCTTGACAGATAAAGATGAAATTATCACAAAATTAAGGATATCTTATGTAAAACTGATCATGGTGTAAGTGAAATCCTGGTCCCATCAAAAGTCAGTGGGATGTTTGCCATGACTTCAATAGGGTCAGGATTCCACCCTAAGGCTCTGGCTCATTCCTGTACCATCTGTATTATATTCATCTTCATTTACATGTAAATAAGGGGATTTTGAGTGCAAAATATAAAAGAGCAAGGAGTCTTGTGGCACTTAAAGGCTAACAGAATAAATGGAAATATCCCCAGCATTTTAGGAAATCTTCCAACCTCCCTAGTCACAAGCTCTGTGGAAAGGCTTCTTTAAGCAACCAACCAACCAAACAGTAGATGGCAAGAGACTTTGAAGTCTGTGCAGAGCTGCTGTAAATCAACACACAGTTCCTCCTAAGTCAATAAGCGTTATTTTCCAACAGAGCCCAATGAAGAGGATAGACTGGTTCAGACATCAGCTTCCAGAGTGAAGTTAATAGAGCTTGCTGAAAATCAAATAAGGTATCCTGTGCCACTTTTAAAAGACTCACATTTATTTATCACATGAGCTTTCTTAGGAGAAAATCATACTTCGTCAGATGCTTGAAGATTGGGAATTTCAGACTCTCTTCATCCTTACTGTGCAACATTCTAGTTCTAATTGCTGTACTCCACTGACTGAATCCTAACAACTGCTTTGATTCACTGTCAAAGCCTGACCAGATCCTGTGATTTACACTTCCCTTCATTTATTTTGCTCCCATTCTGTAAGTTCCCCATCTTCAAGCATCTGCTGAAGTTGGATTTTTCTCCCACGAAAGCTCATACAATAAGTCATATTTTTAGTTTTTAAAAGTGCCACTTTAAAAGTGTTTGTTTTGCTGAACTAGACTAACATAGCTACCCCTTTGGAATTTATGTCCTGAGTAATCTGTAAGGAAAGCATATAAAACATTTGCACATATTCAGACCTCTCCATGACACACATCCTTACAGCTTTGTGAAAGAAGAGTTACTGGCCTTGACTTTTCACTTTCAGCAGTTTTACATGCAGTAAACCCAATACTATATTTAAAAAGTAGAAAGATTGTGAAGCTACATAAATAGTGTATTTCTATACTGTTCTTTGGGCTATCCCAAAGAACTTTTTAGCTATAAATTCAGAAAGCATTATGAAACATCTGTTCTCACAAAACCTCTGTTTTTACTAGAGTTGTGCAAAATTTTCACCCAGAATTTTTCAACAAAAATGCAGATTCAGCAACACCAGAGTTTTGAAAATTTGTGTCAGTTTTGCCTTATTGTTTAAGTAAATAGAAACCTAACAATTCAAAAAAGAGATGCATTTCATTTTAACATTTTGGAAACAAAATGCTTAATTTTTTTAGTTTGAAAAAATTATTTCAAAATTTTCTTCAATGTTGTTAAAAACACAAAACATTTAAAAATGCTTAATCAAAATCTCATTTCAGGGTGAATGAAAGGTTCTGCTGGTCCAAAAATATTTTGTCAATTTTTTTGGATTCATGATCAAATCAAAAATCAGTTCACACAGCTTTTCACAGCTAGCAAAACTAAAACAGGAAATGGATAGGGTTCAAGGTTACATAGCAAGATATAAAACCCAAGCAACGTACAACTCAGAGTCAGGAACATAATCCAGGGCCATGATTTTCAAAAGAGATTCTGAGAGTTTCAGTTTTTGGGTGCTCATCTGGAGACAACTTAACAGGGGCTTCATTTCTATTGCCTTCTATGATGAGATGAACGGCTCTGTGGATGTGGGGAAAATGGTGCATGTGACTGACATAGCTTGACTTTAGCAAAGATTTTAATAGTCTCCCACAGTATTCTTACCAGCAAGTTTAAGAAGTGGGGGTTGGATGAATGAATTATAAAATGCATATAATGCTGGCTAGATCATCAGCTCAACGACTAGTGATCAATAGCTCAGTGGTCAGTTGGTACCTGGTAACAAGTGGAATGCCTCAGAGGTTGAGCCTGGGACCAGTTTTGTTCAACATCTTCATTAATGATCTGTAGGATGGAGTTGACTGCACCCTCAACAAGCTGGAGGAAGGGGTAGCTACCCTATAGCAGGGGCATCAAACGTGCTGCCCACGGCCCAGAACCTCTTCCATGCTGCCATCCAGCAGGGCCTAGTCCAAAAGTGTGGCCTAGGAGATCTCAAAGCCTTAGCATCTCTGTGACCAATATGCCATCTGTTAGCCATGAAAATGTTGTTATGTGCCCCAAGAATTGTTTATGTAACACCATTCTAAGATGTTTATGCTCTTATTTTATCTCTATATTTTCTGTACTTCAAACAGAAATATTTGTGAATTTAATCTCTAAGAAATGTTTATATCATTACCATTTTTAAGAAGTGTTTATGATATTGCTTCAGGTGAAATGTTTTGCTAAAATTATATATCAGGGACAACCAGTCCCCATAGAAAGTTATCACATGAGCTTTCGTGGGAGAAAATCCCACTCCAGACACTTTGAAGAGGGGGAATTTACAGAACTGGATGAAATTATTTTAAAAGATGACCCCACGCTCTCTCTAGCCTTGGAGACAGACCTCTCCTCACCTACAGACAGCCCCCAAACCTTAAACAGATGCTCACCAGCAACTACAGACCTAGCAACAGAAATGTTAAAGCAGGCTCATGTCCCTGCAACAAACCACGCTGCCAACTTTGTCCACATATCTGCACTAAAGACACCATCATAGGACCTAATCAAGCCAGCTACTCCATCAAAGTGTCCTTTACTTGCTCATCCACTAATGTGATTTATGCCATCATGTGCTGAAAATGCCCCCACGCCTTATACATTGGACAAACAGGACGGTCCCTATGCAGAAGAATAAATGCACATGTATCAGAAATCACAACACACACACACACACACACACACACAGAGTTGCTGAGAACTTCCATCTTCCTTATCACTCCATTGATGATTTGTTCATGATGGGCCTCAAGAAAATCAATGGGACATCAAGACTTCAAAGAGAAACAGCCAAAATTCAAATAATATGCAGATTAGATTGTGTGAAAGCAGGGCTAAATCATGACTAAGGATTCTTTCCACATTATAACAGGTAATTTGACTTCACCCTCCCTGTATGTGCTGTTTCCTAGAGTTTGAATCCTTACAAATGCTCTGATTTGCTGTTGCAGTATGACCTGATCCCATGACTTACACTCCCCTGCATTTATTTTCATCCAATTCTGTAAGTTCCCCCTCTTCAAAGCGTCTGATGAAGTGGGATTTTCTCCCACAAAAGCTCATGCAATAAACAAATCTTTTAGTCTTTAAGTGTCACAAGACTCCTTGCCTTTTTTGCTTTACTAGACTAACACGGCTGCCCCTTTGGAACTTGGATAGAAAGTTATGTAACTTATGCCAAGCTGCCCCAAACTAACGGGTGAGTGGCAAACAAGAAAGATTGAGGAGGGGTAGGCCACAAAGAATCCAAACAGGCTCAAAGGCAGAGCGAAGAGCAACGATCAAAGCCAGCCCCCTCGGAAACACATGTCATTTGTGTGGAACTGATAGTGGATCCTGATGGAACCTCAGTGAGCGTGGATTGAACACATTTGGAAAACAACAGCCCAATAAAAGGGAACAGAACAACAAGCAGGGAAGGGAAGCCTTCAACATCTGCAACAGGGGTTGGTGCACACCACAGCTTCCTCCCCCCGAAAGACTACGTGCCTTCACTGACTTTGGGCTGGCCACCCTTAGTGAGAAAGAGTAAGTGTGACTATGGGACTCTGTGTCTGTGGTCAGGGTTTGCTCAGCTCTGATAACTTGTGCCATGCTTCTGGGTTGCTTTTAGTGTTTGTGGGTGGAGGATCTGGCCTGGACTCCAAACAAATAAAGTGTAAAAGGATTTGCTCTCAGTTTGGGGTCTGGTGTTCTCATTTCCCCTAAAGACCTGTGATATATAGAAAAAGGGGATTTTATCTTCATTTATAACATTGCCTGTGTACTGAACCATTTCCATCCGGCCCATGACTGCACTTGGTGGGACCACACACTCTCCCTAACAGAAAGGGAGAGAGAGAGAGAGAGAGAAAGAGTGTGGTCTTGTATACCGAACGCTCCACAATGTTTCAAGCGTCAGGTCTTGCAACATTATGGAGTACTGTGTATGCGAGACTGTATGCCCCCACTTTCCCCCTAGATGAGAGAGAGAGTGATATTGTGGAACACAGTTTCACATACCCAGCACTCCACAATGCCTCAAGAGTGCTGTAATATTTTGATTTACGTTATGTATGACCCACTTGAAGTACATTTGAGTCAAATCCGGCCTGCCTTAGCAAATGAGTTTGACACCCCTACCCTAGAGGGTAAGGAGAGAGTACAGAATGACCTAGATAAACTCAAGGATTGGGCCAAAAGAAATCTGATGAGGTTCAGCAAAAAGATGCTTTGGACACTTTATATAGGATGAAAGAATCCTATTCACTGCTACAGACTAGGGACCGACTAATTAGCAGTTCTGCAGAAAAGGGTGTGGAGGATACAGTGAGCAATAAGCTGGGTATGAGTCAACAGTGTGCCCTTAATGCCAGTAAGGATGAAGACACGTTGGGCTGCACTAGTAGGAGCATTGCCAGCAAATCAAGGACAGGGATTATCCCCCTTTAAGCAGCTGCATTCGGAGTATTGTGTCCAGTTTTGGGCCCCTCACTACAGGAAGGACGTGGACAAATTGGAAAGAGTCCAGAGCAGGGCAAAGAAAATTATGAGGAGTCTGAAGCACATGGTTTACGAGGAGAGCCTGAGGGAACTGGGATTGTTTAGTCTGTAGAAGAGAACAGTGAGGTGGCATTTGATCGAGGCCTTTAACTACCTGAAGGAGGTTTCTAGGGAAGATGGAGCTAGGCTGTTCTCAGTGGTAGCAGATGACAGAACAAAGAACAATGGTCTCAAGTTTCAGTGAGGGACGTCTAGGTTTGATATTAGAAAATTCTTTTTCACTAGGAGTCAGGAAGCACGGTAATGAGTCACCTAGATATGTGGTAGACTTTCCATCCTTACAAGTTTTCAGGCCTGGCTTAGAAAGCCTTTGCTGGCAAGGCCATCCCTATGTGGGGGTGGGTCCCATGGTCAATCAATCAGTCTTTGGAGGCCCCCATGCTGGGGAGGGCAGGCCAGCCCAGAGCCTGGACTCCACTCTCCCACCCTGCCTCTGGGCCGGGTCAGCTGTTCTGCGTGGGGGTGGGATGGGTTGGCCCAGAGGCTGGATTCTTTCCACACCCCTGCCTCTGCCCAGCTACTTTCGGGAAGGGGGGAAGCCGAAGGCAGCAGGGTGAGGGTGGAGACAACACACCAGTGGGGGGCGGCAATGCAGGCCCCATGCTGCCCTGCTCAGAGCGCAGCAGTCCAGCGCTTCCAGAACCTCAGGGTCAAGGGTGTTCGCCCCCTCACCCCTCCCAAGGACTGCTGTTCTTGTGAGAATGACTTAGTCAGAGGTTCGTCTTGCTTTGAGCAGGGGGGTTGAACTTGATGACACCCTTTCTAACCCTAATCTTTATTTATTCTGATTCTCTTTCCAGAGAAGAGTTGTTCAACGCTTTGCAAAAATCAGAAAGTGTCTGATGCTGTCAGCCACTGCCACCTCACTGCACATGATGCAGAATGAGTGTGCCAGGTGAGCCTTCAGGTAAGTGAATCAATGTTCCATTTTTGGTCATCATAAAACAGAACAAGACAGTTTAGTTAAAGGAACTTTGCCATGCAGCTAAGACAAGCTTGAAACTTCATGTTCAGCATCTGGAGAGGACTGTACGTTCCATCATTGTTATGAAAAAAGGAGTATTAGCACAGGGAGTTCAAGCTCAAGTGGAGATAGCTTGTTTTTCCCTGTAGCCTTGCAAAAGGTTTCTCTGAACTCAGAAAGAAGGTCTCATTATCACTTTTCATCATAGAGTTTTTCTGAGCAAAATGCCTTTCTACTCAAGCAATTTCTAAAGAGAAGCAAGGCAATGAAATCCTGAGAGACAGCTTTTAGTAGCAGACTTACAGCAAGATCACATTTTGTTTCAGGCACTTGAATAATGGACGATTACGTGAATTACAGATAATGTACATTACCAGCAAACTTAAAGTCACGGCTGTATAAAGCACGGTGTAAGCGTGAGAAAAACTTTGTGTGATTTTCTTTTGCTTTTATTTTTAGGAAGTGCTGTTTAGCAAGTTTTTTGGATCTTTTTTTCTTTAAGAAAGTGTGAATATGAAGCTTAGAAATTGACAGTAAATTGAATTTGAAAACTAAGTTTTATGCACGATTCCATGTTTGCCCAGACTGGCACCTAAAGACCTATATATCCAGTCTTGGCATCTAAGGCCATTTTCCAAACATTACCAAAATCCTAACACATGGGGCACAACTTGAGGTTTGTTAGACAACTAATGCAACAAAGTCCTGTTCTTGACGTTTAGGCATTACCAGAATACCGATAATAAATCAGTAAGCACAAACTCTAAGGCACAATAAGAAAAGAATTTCTCGTTAAACTAGTTCCAAAGGCACAGCCATGTTAGCCTTGTTCAGTAAAACAAACAAGGATTCCTGTGGCACTTAAAGACTAACAAATGTATTTATTGCATGAGCTTCTGTGGAAGAAAAATCCCACTTTGTAGAAATCGTCTGACGAAGCGGAATTTTCTCCCACCAAAATAAATAAATTTGTTAGTCATTAAGTGCCACTGGACTCCCGGTTTGTTTTTCTCATTAGATTAGTAATCACCAATGATGACATCCAAATATGAGAGGAAGTAACACTTCCTAGATATCTTTTAAGACTTCTGTAAAACTAAGCAAAAGGAAATGCCTGTTTATGTACTTTCTTATGGGCATATACCGGGGTTTTCATCCTTATTGATTTTATAGACCTGGGGTAGCCAAACTTATGGAACTCAAGAGCCACACAAGTTGATTATTTAACCTTCAAGAGCTGCACTGAGGCATACAGCCATATGCTTTTAACTACTAAATTGATTTGCTGACGTTCTTCCACAAGCCATACCTTTTCATTCAAGAGCCACAGTTTGGCCATGCCTGTTATAGACCTTACATATTTTAATAACAAAACATTTTTTCTTTGTTTTGCCTCCAGGAAAACACAGTAGTTGAACAAGTTTATTTGCTATAGTGCTTTGCACCCAAAGAGGAAGTACCCTTCCTGGCCTTAACTGCCTCTTTGAATTCATAAAAAGCAAGGAGTCTTGTGGCACTTAAAGACTAACAGGTTTATTTATCGCATGAGCTTTCGTGGGAGAAAATCCCACTTTGTCAGACGCTTTAAAGAGAGGTGCGTCTGACGAAGTGGGATTTTCTCCCATGAAAGCTTGTGTGATAAATAAACCTGTTAGTCTTTAAGTGCCTCAAGACTCCTTGCCTTTTTTGCTTTACTAGACTAACACGGCTGTCCCTTTGGAATTTGAATTCATAGATTCTCTTCACACTCCTACAGCCCAAGTAGACTTGTTTATGATGAGCTTATCTGAGCCGTTAACCCTGTTTAAGAGGCAGTATGAAGATGACTGCTCCAGGAAAACACCCAGACAGTCTGCTTTGCGAGGACTGAATGCTTGGCCTGAATGCAATGAAATGGATCAAGAATTTTTTTTTATGAAAGTTTTTTTTCCCTCTCTCTGTCTGAATTTGTCAAAACTGAAACTTAGCCCTATTGAGCATTCTCTGCTGTCTCTGTTTACATCGTGCAACTTTCTTCCTCATACATTGCCAGCCATGACTGCTCAGAAGCGAAGGGGGAGCAGAGACATGTCCCCACTTCTTACCCACCCTTTCCTGCTCCCTCTGCAATTCTGTTCTCCTCAAAGAGAACAGGGAGGGAATCTTCCCTACACACCCTCTGAGCAAGGGAACTGAACATTCTTCTCGGTACTTATAATGATCTTGTCAGAGTGGGAAAAATTCCTCATATGCGCCCTATCAGTGCATACCTATCTAAGGGCTAGGCAGAACGTGGCCATAAGGCACTTTTGTAATACTGTCTTCCTCCCTTCTGCACGCATTTCCAAATTAGACATGCAGACGTGTTGTAACTAAAGACAATCTGGAATCCAAACACCAGCTCTGAATACTCTGAAGTCTGAATGTGGGTTTTGCAGCTTGAGCCCACCTATCATTACAATAAGCATTCTTGGTCTTTTACAGCCTCTGATAGCTTTCAATCAAAGGCCAGTCAAGCTCGGCCTCCCACTTCCACAAGAAGTTTGGTTCACTGCATGACAGATCAAAGCCATTAGTTCTTCCTGGAGATCAGTAAAGATGGGCAGTCACTCATCAGAGTCCAACCTCCAGCTGTCAGTGGGCTCATGGGTGCAGAGTGAAATATGGCAGCATCTGCAGGAAGCAACAGCACCAGTGAGAAAATAAAAAAGATTGAAAAAGGGCAATCATAATCACAAGTTTTTCTTGGTTTATTCCCTCTATTTCCAACAAGCAGATGATGCAGCTGCTACGTTTCGGTTTATACTGTCAAGGCACTGGCCTCTTTGATACTATTCCTGATTCACCTACATACTGGTACTACCCCCCTATAAATCCATTCATTTTAGCTTAGTCACGCAAGCATAAGCAAGAAGAAATCTCACCTGTTCCACTAATTCCTGAAGGTCTAGCAAAAAGTGGTGTTCTCTGATATATGGATTGAATAGCACAGTATAATGGATAGCACAAATAAAGGTTGCCTACTGTAAAACTCAAGTAAACATCTAAAGCAGTGGTTCCCAACCTTTTTTTAATGCCATGGCACACCGTGCCACGCGGTCACTCGCGGCTCCCGGACCTTGCCGCTGTGGGTAGCTCCTCGGCCAGGGCTGGATTCTGCTGCTGCTGGCAGCCCCCGGGGCCACGTCCTGCCGCCACTGGCAGCGCATCAAAGGGGCTGCTGCAGCACACCAGTTGGGAACCACTGATCTAAACTATTATGGCAATACAACTTGTAAGATAAGACGGAACTTGACAGGCTAGAGTGTTTTACATTCTTCCACTACAGAGTTCTGTTGGATTTACCTGAAATTCATAGGTTTAGTGTGGTTATTGACTAGATTGGTTGCCAACCTTCCAGAATTGTCCTTAATTAAAGGTTATGTCACATGATAAAACCTCCAGGAATACATCCAGCCAAAGTTGGCAACCCTACAACTAGAAGAAGAGAATTAACAGATAGATTCCTGGTAGTCACTAGCAAATCACTCTTGGAACAGTACCCCTCTAACAGTGTCATTATTTTTTTTGTAAAGCACAGAGACTGTGGATACAGTATAAGTTCTTGTTTACATGAAGGAAATTCTGTACAAGATAGTGACGCAGGCTCAGATCCAGCACAGTATTCACTTACAGAAGCACTTAACTTTAATGGATTTACTCACATGCTCAAAATTAAGCATGTGATTAAGTGTGTTGCTTGATCAGAGCCTACTTCATTTCACAAGATATTGGCAATGCTTGTCTTGTTCCAGCTGTCTAATATATCTTCTAACTCCTTAAAATCTTTCTATAACTATTCTGATCTTTGGACAACTCTTGTTTAAAAAGGTTTAAGTCATGTCAGATGGCTTAAAATATTAAATTAATTAAAATTAAGTTACTAATGCCAGATTGCCAGTATGTTTTGTGTTTTCAGTTTATTTAGATCAGAGAAGAGTCCATGTTTTCCTTTGAGTCTTGAAAATGCACTGAGTATTAGCGCACTGTGTACATGCAGCAAATAAATAAATAATAATAAACTATACAGCATATCTTCTAATGATCTCCAAAGCCACAAGCCAGCATAAGGCTAGATTTAACTCTAAAACAACTAATATAACTGGTAAACAAATAATTTTGAGGGCCAAAATCTCTTTCCTTTAGCCAGAGCTACATGTTATTACTGTATGTAAAATGACCACACACCAATTGCTTTGGTCTACTGCCTAGAAACCACAGATTTCTTCAAGAGGAATTTATTTCTTGCATTTTCAAGTTTGCTCAGTTTACTTAAAACTGTCACTTTTAACATAACTTAACCGCTTAGCCCAAACTCCGGCAAACTTCCCTCTTACCCTGGTTTAGAAAACTATTAGAGAAGATTATTTTTCCCAAACCTCTACCTCTTCCCTGCAGTGAAAGTTTACTACCCACATTATATAGGTCATTTCTTGTCAAATTGACTACATTTTGACAATGGTCCTCAAATTCAGACAATCAACAAACTGAATCTCTCAAGACTGCAAGACGTACAGTCCTCCTTTGTGACAATGCTGCAGGCTGGGAAAAACCTGGAAGGGCAGGATTTTCAAAAAAAACCCAAAAAACCACACACCTTGGAGTCGACCTAACTCATCTACCAATAAAGTCAATGGGAGCAGTTTTCAGAAGCCATTTTGAAAATGCCACCTGTATCTTTTCTATTTATCTGTGCTATTGGCTTGAGAAGCAAGAGTAGAGCTCTGCTTTGCAGACTTCTTTCTAGTCTTTTAAAAAGTCATGTCATTTTGTGCCTAGGGCACCAAACTGTGAATCACAAAACTTCAGCTCTATTCGCTGAGTTTGCTGCCCAACCTGCTGTGTGATCCTGTGCAAGTGACTCCACATTTCCATACCTCTGTTTCTATGATGTCAGGGATTACTTCTTGCTGTATGTGCAGCCTTGCACAAAAGAGTCCCAATCCCTGTTGGAATTATAATTCTTTGAGCACATCCAGCCAATCAAAATAACAGAGTATGCGTCATTTATATAAATATTTATACCTGATAACACCACTTGAGTAGTAGTTCCCAACCTGTGGCCCAGAGGCCAAAACTGGCCCATGGAGGATTTCACTGTGGCCCATGGCTCTCCCGAAAGCTCATGCAAAAAATAAATCTGTTAGTCTTAAAGTGCCACACAACTGCTTGTTGTTTTTTTACTGGACTAGACTAACACAGCTATCCCTTTTGAAATTGCAAAAGGGAAGTCATTGCCTAAGGACTCAGGCAAAGTGCGTTGCCAGAGGACTAAAAGACTGGTGCAGGCTGCTTGCTGCAGCCTAGAGAATGGGAGACCAGAGCTTCCCTCCTGCTAGCTGCAGCAGGGAGCACAGTGAAGAATTTTGCCTGGTCCCTAGGTGCTGGGGTCCCAGCTGGAGTCAGAGGGAGAAGAGCGTCGATTTCCCATCCCTCTTTGCTACAAAAGGGAGCCACCACCTAGGGATTCAGAGCTATGGGATGACTGTGCTTTCCCCTGCTGAACTCCTTCTGTTCTGCTGCTGGGAGAGCAAGGGACTGCTGGTGAAGACCAGTGGCCCTTCAGAGTAGCAAAATTTTATCGTGGCCCTTGAGCCAAGAAGGTTGGGGATCACTGCATTAGAGCCTCGTGTTTACTTGTTCTGTTAAATCCTAAATCCCTAATATACAATTTTAAAAAAGAAAATTGCTGGCTAGGATCTGTTACGTTAATTTGTTTTAGTACACATACACTTTGCTAATGACCAGAAAATGTGTCCTAATTCCAACCCCAACTTGTTGCAATACTTTAAAAGACTGTGTGCTTGGTTTGTCCGTATCTTGGATTTGAAGTCGCTGCATCAGTCGATCATAGTCCTGGCCCCAGTGAAGCCAATGGGGGTTTTATCACTGACATTCAGTGAAGCTATTATTTCAGCCTCATTGTTAAGCCCATCCTTTGATGAGACTGTAGAACCTTCAATATTGTTTTTGTGATTGAATGCATTATGTTAGGTAAGTGGTAAACATATGAAAATAATCAACTGTAATTGGGGATAAATAAATTAAATAAAATACAACAGACTATAAATTGGCCATCAGGATGTTTAGATTTGAAATTAGGCGTAGGTTTCTAACCACCAGAGGAGTGAAGTTCTGGAATAACCTTCTGAAGGAAGCAGTAGGGACAAAAGACCTAGCTAGCTTCCAAAGTGAGCTGGATAAATTTATGGAGGTGAGGGTATGATAGGAAAGCCTGATCTGGCAATTAATTGATCTTTGAATACTACTGGTAAATATGCCAATAGCCTGTTATGGGATGTTAGATAGGTGGGTTCTGGAGTGGTGCAGAGAACTCTTTTTTGGGTGTCTAGCTGTTGAGTCATGCTCAGGGTTTAGCTGATCACCATATTTGGGGCCAGGAGGAAATTTCTCCCCAGTGCAGATTGGCAGAGGTCCTGCAAGTTTTTCTCCTTCCCCTGTAGCGTGGGGCAGGGCTGGCGCTAGGCAGTAAGCAGCCCCTGTGCTGCAGCAAGGCACTGGTATTTGAGGGGCGCCAAAAGGGGACAGTGCCGTTACGCTCCCCTGATGACATCACTTGGATGCGCCGGCATCGCTCTGCTGCGGGGGGGGGGGGGGGCGTCACAATCTCCAGCACCGTTCCTGGCGTGGGGCATGGGTGGTTTGCTGCTGGTGGTTTCTCTGTACCTTGAAGTCTTTAAACCATGATGTGGGAACGTCAATGACACAATCTTAGGTTAGGTGGCCATTGCAGTGATGGGCAGGAGGTTCTGTGACCTGTGATATGCAAGAGCTCAGACTAGATCATCATATTAGTCCATTTTGACCTTAAAAATCTATGAGAAGGTATCCATATTTATTTAAGATAAGAACTGGTCTACGGTTTTTCACTATGTGTGTCCATAACCTTGTATTAAAAAGGTTGCATTTTACCAGTATGTTGCTGAAGAGCTTTAGCCCTCAACATATTCATCTTACTCTATTTTTTTCCAGTATCACACAATGAGAAATGTTCAACCCCAGTTTGTTAAAGTTCATGAGTAAATAGCTCATACAAATTATTGTTTTCCAGGAAGTATCAACAAGCAGCATTTTCACCCTCACTGTATCTTATCTAGCATGAAATCACAAAGTCACAAACTGTCAGAACATCAAGACAGTCTTTGCAATATTTCCTTCTGCATGTCATGCTGGAATGAATGTATGCGTAGCTAATCTCAATGAATCCTGACTGCTCAGTTAGCTACTAGCCTATTCCCTTAGATATGGTAACGTATAGTGTTTATTGGCTTCGTTTATCAAACGGTTTCAGCATAATGGTTGGAGGCTACCAACGTAGTTTAACTTGGCTAAGAAGCAAAATTATTTGTTGGCATGTAACACGCAGGCTTGCCAACATAAACTCCAGGTCTCAGTATGCGTTGGCAGGCACACACTACCTAGCAACCAGATTTGTTTAGGAATCTCTCCTACGCAATTCGGAATTTAACATCTTTGCTTTCAAAGCTGTATGAGTTACAAAGTATATTTTATGGTTATATTGCTCTTATACAGCAAGTGATCGTTCTCCTCCTGAAGTAAAAATAACCTATTCTGCCTACCTAGAAATCGAAACTCACTTCTCTTCTCATGAGACGTGCCTCATTTTAATAGTCTGCTGAAATCTGAGCAACCACCAGTGAATGTTAGCATTGAGAATTTTGCGGTCAAGGTCTGAGGAGTTTGCACAGTGAGGGGCGAGAGAGGGACAATAAGGATATTTTTTGTTTTAAGACAGCCGTGTGAGGTAAGGCTGCTAAACTCTTCAGGCTGTCTATATTTAATAATGGCCCATAAGGACTAGTTAATATGATATGCTTCAGGTCCCATAATTACAGTCCATTATAGCAAAGATAAAAGAAAGCGTATAAAGAGTAAGGTCTTTTTAGGTTTGTTCTGAAATAAACTCAGATTCTTTTTGATGGAGGGGGGACACTCGTGTGTAATGAAATACCCACTAAATTTTGCCTTTAGGTCATGAGAAAGTAAACAGCAAAGGAATGAAGCCTCTGTCAATAATTATGCTTCATATACAAACTGTAGTTGTATTACTGAGCAATTAAATGAGATTCCCCTCCCCACACAAACACACTTTTCATCAGGAATAAAAAAAGAACTGTAACATTAAACAGTCTGTGCTGGGTAAAGTCATGTTCACATATTAACATCAACTGGAATTTTCAAAGGAGTCTAAGAGAATAATGCATTTACTTCCACTGAATTTCAACAGGATTTTTACCACTACTTCCTTTAGGCTTCTTAGCCAGTTCCACCCATTATTCATTTTCAATTATCTTATTATACCAGGAAAGTGATTGCCATCTAACTGGATTTTAAAATTACTGCTTTTAAACTCCACAAGTAAACCTCAAACACATAAAAAGGAAATTTTGCTGGAATAAAAGTCCCTGACTATTTACTTTCAGTAATCCATATTTATCACAGGGGTGGAAAAAGTAGGAAAAATGATTGTCAGCAATCAAAATGGAACCAACTCATGAAAAGGTTGAAAAACTGCATTAACATTTTCCTTTTAATTGACATATGAATATTTGCCCACTTCCTGGTCTTGCTGGAGAGTAGACATGAAAATTGTGAAATTATGAAAGAAATACAGTATTTCCAGTATGGGCTGAATCTTAAAATCTTGGAAAGCTCTCAAAAGGCTCATTTGCAGTTCAATGTTTTGACCAAAGTGAGCTGGATAAGCACAAAGCTAACATGAGCCACCAAAACTTTTACTTTGTGTCTTGACAGGTGGAGAACTGTGGTTTCAAGTTGAAAATATATTGGCTTTGGAAAAGATACTGGTAAACATGTTGGTTTTGAAAAATGAACTGGGTCCATTCCAAACCAGTGTAAGAATAAATTATAGTACCTAAAGTAATAGCATATAATGCAATTGAAAACAAAATATAGGAAAAAGCAATTCATCTGAATTCCAATTTGTTTCTAAACACATGTGAATTTGACACTTCAGTGTTTTAGTTCCAAATACTCCCAACTTGGTAGACTCGCTCTCTAAATTGTGAATGAGTTACTAGCAAAATGTGATCAATTCTAAATAATTTCAACCTGCTTGCCTAAATAAAAAATAATAAACCCACAGACAATCCTTGCACAATTGTTTAATAGTTTAAAATGGTCTTAAAATGGCAGTTTTAAGTAAGTAATAACCATCATGATAAATACTTCATAGATAATTCCCATTTATATGCCATTATATCATCATTTACTGGGTGCTAATCCATATCAACAGCTTTTAATTTTTGCACTTTTAAATTCTAAACGGAAGAAGACGTGATGAGATTGGCAGTTTCTGAAGTGATTCTACCTCATTTTGAAGCAAAAAGCACTTCAAGTCTTAAGAGATAGTTTATCCCCTTAATAAATGAAGTCCTGAAAGGTATATAGGGTTTACTCTCTCAATAATTACAACAGAACACTAAAGCAATAAGAATTGAAAATTCTTGGTAATAAAGAAGAATTCCATTTGTACAGTTTTTGGTGTATTTTTTTCATTCACCATAACACACATCACATGATAATCACCTGAAGTCTCATCTTCAGGAATGCTTATCATTACAAGATCCTAAGATTTAGAGCAATGTAACTAGGGATTTTGCTTGCCTCGGTGGCTTTCCTATTGCTCAGGGATTTTGACTAGCACACACTGGGTATTCAGTGGGGACCGATTTCATGTATGACCAAAGATTGTATTTAATGTAATGGGAGTTGAAACCACTACTTAAAGGCTGAATTTGGCCCTGGTATTATTGGAAACTTAATTCAAAGTGATAGGGGACTTGGAGGTATGGCTTTATTTTACATCCTCCTGCAAGTAGTTTACCTGCCATACCATCCTTTCTTCTACTTGGTATTTTGGTTACACTCACTCTTCACATCCACTGAAAGATGAATCTGTTTTTCACCTATATTATAACCAACTCATACCCTTCATGCAACTCACCCAACCAGTTACATCACTACTGGATTGGGCTAAGTGATGGTTACTTGGTCCAGTCACCATTTATGGCTGAAAGTTCCCAGTTCAGTTTGGGACTTATGTAATGGACAAGCCTTGGGCTGACTCTCTACACAGGGGTGAAATTCACCCTTGTGTGAATATAGCAATACAGAGTGAAATTCGTAAAGAATGCTTTTCTTAGAACCCACAGTTTAAAATGCTCCTACACAGAAATAAAATTTTTGTAATTCAAGATAAATATACTTATTTCAGCTTTCAACATTCAAAGATTTGATTTTAAATCTGATGTACTTTGAAAGCACCTTGCTTAAAGTATATGGAAGACAAGACATGTCAATTAATAATATTTACCATGAGTCAGAAAGCAAATAACAGGGACTTTACTTAAATGTTTTATTTTTATATATAATAACTTTAATTGAAATAATTTTTGTTTCATGCACTTGATGACATGTAAGTTTAGGTTCTCTCTACACAGAATTTTTGAGTCCTTATTCCTTTATACTTAAATGAGAATCTAGAGAATAGATAGTACAATAAACATGTAGTTACTGAAACATCTAATTTAAAACTTACTCTGATTCCATTGAACAATTAGGGAATGCTAAAATTCAGAAAGAATGTACATTTAATTCCAAAAGAATAAAAAAGTTAGTGATTCCAGAAAACACTTCATTTGAAAATGGTATTAAGTTTCCAAAAGCTAGTAATGTACACACCTATCCCATCATTTAAAAAACAAACAAACCCCAAACACTTAAAAAGAAACAATTGAAGATATCATAATCCTTAAACTGCCCACATAAACTGGGCCAGAATCTCAATTAGTTAGACTTCACTGACTTCAATGAAGCTATGGCCATTTACCCCTACTGTGAATCTGTCATATCATTTTTTTTATTAAGTACCAGCTCTCCATAATTAACACAGCTTCACAGATGGGTGCTGAACAAATTCTTAGTATTTGGTAAACAACTCCTAATACATAGGACATTGTTATTTATACTGAAAAATTAAAGTTGGTCAGATAATTTTTAACAAGAACTAAACAAAATTTAACTGACAAATTAAATGTATTACATTTGTCATGATTCCCCCCACACACACTTTCTCCCAAGAATGTAAAGGAACTTCTTATGCTCCATCCACTTAAAAACACAAGCATGGACTTACCATAATTGAGGGACATGACACATTCTGTTGATTTCACTGCGACTCACATGCCTAAATTTGAGTATGTGCTTAAGTATTTTACACACACACAGGGCAACAGGCTAGCTGGTTGAAAAACAGGCTGAGCCAGTCCTCTGCCCCTAAAGCCCTTGTTAAGGGAGAATTGGAGCTCACCAAGTAAATCTGCAGAGAATAAGCCAATTGGGAGCAGCTGCCGAAGTCCTTAAAAATGGACTATAAAGCCAGGAAAGGTGTGCAAAGGGAGGGTAAACAGGCTGAAAAAGAGATGGGGGGGGGAGGTGCTCCCTGTTCAGTGGCTGAAACTGTGAGGCCCCTGATGCTAGTGTATTATGTATCAATAGATGCTGGTGGGTAACAGCCTGTAAATAAAGCACACTAGTGACTGTTTTTTTGGGAGCAGAGAATCTAAGCAGCTGGTTGGCCCTGTGTAAATCTGCTATGTGTGGAGACTTGTCTGGGATTAAGAGCCAGTGAGGTTGATGGCCCAGGAATGGAAGAGACCCTACAATGGCTCTTAAAGCAATGGTAGGAGATGCAGCAGGAAATGCAAAGCTTGTAGCAAGCCTATCAAGCAGAGAGGCAGGCCTTGTTCAGCTGGTAGGCTAAACAGCAGAAGAGCCTGCAGGACTCCATAGGAAACAGCCCATTTTAGCAGCAATTCCTGCAACAAAAGGTGAACCTCGGGGTGGGGGAAGGCAGTAGCTCTCTGGGTTTGTGACTCTGCAAGCACCTGGCGGATGCCCTCCTTCATACATTTGAGTGAATAGAAGGGCATGCTGGTTGGGACAGAGGAACCTGGGCTCTTCAGCTAGCACCATACCTGGTGAATAAAGCCTGGGCAATCTATATGGCCTTAGGTGATGAGCAGATCAGGAATTATAAAATAGTAAAGCTGGCTATCCTTAAGTGGGTGGGCTTGTTAGAGGAAAAATAGAAGTTTTGGGCAGCCAAGTGGATGAAGATTGTGTGACCCTGGGTGTCTGACCAGAGATTAATGGATGGGGAACCTGCTGATTGTGGCCTGATACCCACACCATAGGGGATATAAGTAACATGGTAATCTTTGAACAATTTATAGATAGCCTGCCTGAAAATATTTGGGTTTGGATGAGGACAGCTGAGCACAGTGAATGTGGCAGTAAAACTAGCAGATGAATATAGAGAAGCAGACTTTTCCTGGAGAGAGGGTTGTACCTAGAAGGGACTGGAGTTGGGAAAAGAACCCATGGAAGTGATGGAACCAACTCCTGGCAACATCCTGGAGAGGAAGAAAGAGAAATGCTGAGGTGTGCCCAATAGAACTGGGCAGGTCATCCACTGTCCCTTCACATGGCTGGGATGTTAAAATGGCAACTGATCACACATGGAATATGGTTTAGGTGAACTTTGTGGCTGGACTCGTGCTCGAGGGTGATGGAAGGGGCCATCTCTCCAAGGGTGATGGTCGCCATCTCTCCAAGAGCAGGAAGAAACCTCACACATCCTGGGGGACACAAAATCATGCCCAGTGGCCCAACTGCCCCTTAAACTTCTCCTTCAAGTGTGGGGCAGGTCTGATTGGAGTAGTGGAGGGACTACAACACCTGATACTATTAGTCAGGGATTGGGGTGCCAGAGGAAATGGAAGATGGGGTATGTCTTTTAGAAAGAGTGGGTGGAGCTCCCATGAGAGGGGATACTCTAGACAAGAGGGTCTAGAAGGGAAAAAGGTGACAGGCATGCACTTGATCCAAGAGAAAAAAACCAGGTAAGAAGGAAGACCCTAAATGACAGAGCCTTGGGGCTGAGGGGGATAGGTAGAACAGCAGGGATGGCGGGATTGGCCAGCCCAGGCCCCTTGGAAAAGAACCACGGGGGCTCCTCCTGATGAAATCCCTAAAAGAGCTGGGCTGAGCCCTGCTTAATAGGTTCAAGGAGCTTGAAGCCTTGGTGGTCCTTGGTGAGGTTGGGATGGACCATGGGCCCCTGTTAAAAGACAAGAGATATAAGAAAGGGGTACAACCCTGGGGATGTGAGTGGTGTGAGGACCACTGGGGGCCAGTGGAGCTGAGGAGATATCTGCCCCTCATGCAGGGCTGGCTCAGGGTGCTTCTGGGCTAGTCTGCCCTACCCCTGGTGTGGCACAGTGGTCCCCTAAGCCACAAGCACCCTGTGCCAGAGCCTCATTGGCTTATGGGTAGAGCTGGCCCTGCCCCATGCAGTGTACTTTCTGTGGGTGGAGGGATGAATGAACCTGAAAAGAGTAACCATGGAAATCACCCCATAAAAGGGGGAAACTTCCCCAATTGGACCATGCTGGAAGAGGAAGGAGGGAATGTGGAAGGTTGAACCTAGAGCTTCATGGGAGGGAAGGTGTGATAGGCTGGTTGCAAATAGGCTGAACCAGCCTTTGCTACTGCAGCCCTAAGCAGGCCTGTCCTGCCTCCCACTGTCCCCCCCCCCCCCACTGCTGTGCTGCCCTGCCCTGCCGCCTCCAGCATCAAGCTAAAAGCAAGGAGTAGGGTGAGGAAGCAGAGCCCAGCATATGAGCCGTCCCACCCCACCTCTATGGGGGAAGTGGCTAGCCCAGTAGCAGGGCAGGAGTGCAGGGCCTTTGCCCCCCCTCCCCATTCAGGGGCCCTGCACATGCTGATTGGCCCTGCACCCTTCTGACAGCCCTAGCCCTAAGTGAGGGAGAATTGGAGTTGGGCATGGAGTGAACTGATGGGGAGCAGTTGCTGGGCCTGTTAGCCAGATACTATAATGACTAAAAGGAGGGATGTGCAGGAAATGGGGTGTGTGGGGCAGGTACTTGAAAGGAGAAGCCTCAGCAGAAGTAGGGCAAACTCTGTTCAGTGGCTGACACTGTGAGGCCCATAAGGCTGTTAGACTGGACTGTATGTCAATAGGTGGTGGTGGGTAATAGCCTGTAAATAAAGGATGCTTGTGGGACCATGAAGCCAAAGCCTGTGAGTGGTTTGTAGGAGTGAAGGACGTCAACAGCAGGCGCACACTACAAGAAACTACTATGCTCGCATGTAGCCCGTGAGTTGTGCCATTGAATTCAAGCGGAATTGAAACTGAGCACCTTGGAACTGAAACTGAGCCGCTAAATAAAAGTCTACTAAATCAGAGCCAGAGAAGGCTATATGATCACATGGCCACACACAGGAACTGATCCAAAGACCACTGAAGTCAATAGAAAACCCCTAAGCCCATGATTTTGGTGAGCTTTGAGGGCCATGGTGCCTACCTATGCTCCCAGAGGAAGTGAATGGTTATATCTACACTGAAGTACAAACTCAGGATTGAAACTCAAGTTCAAGCCCTTCCATGTAGACAAACATTGGGATAACTCAGAGCTCAAATCCAGAAACTGAGGACTTCACAGCAGTGGGGCCCAGCCCTAAAGCCTATTGCTTTGCATTGTAGACAACGCCTTACCAGACTCATGCTTTCACAATCCAACAAAATCATCTCATGGGCCAATGTTCTTTGTCCTCTGGACAGTCAAGTTGTGCCATACTGCCTCAAGAACTAGGGAGTGACCACATTTTTGGAGGGTGCTAGGAAATCTAGGATACTGATAGCTGGACTGGAGCCCACATAATGCAGTGTAGATATTAAACCCCCAAGCTGGGACTTAGAGTTTAACAGTTCTTAACCTGGAGTAACAAATGAGTGTTGGACTCGTGCATCTACATTAAAAAATCCAGGGTTTGCTAATTTATGTTCTACTAACCCTGGGTTTGCATTGCAGTGTAGACAAATTCAATGACAAAAATCAAACAATGGGAATAAGATTGAGTCCCACACAAAAATCATGAATAACTTTGCTTAGCTACAGTCTGTTTTTTTTTTCAAATATTGTCTAAGTATTTGTACTTAGATTTAAGTATATGGAAAGTTTAAAGGATAACAAAATATTTTTATTAATATGCAACTGGAGCAGAGTAGTTACCACTGTACCACAATGTAATATAAAGGCTATTATATTGATCAGGAAAACTCATTTCTTCAGTGAAGAAAATGGAGATGTGTGGTCTATCTTCTTTCAGCAAATAGGAATGTATATACCTCTGTGATGAAGTAAGAAAACCTCTTGGGCTACTGTGGTTCTTCTTTTCTGTTCCGGTTCTTTGGTGATGGTATTCTGGTGATGGGAAACAGGGGTGTGATAACTATAGGTACCACTGGGGGGGGAGAGGCTTTAGTTCGACCTTACCTGGACCCCCTGGGGGTGACAGGTTGTGGCCGGTTTAGACCAGGGGCAGGGCAGCTGGATAGAGAGGAGAACAAAGGAAGGAGAGAGGGAGAAGGAAGATGGAGGTCGGAGGGGCAGGACCTCTGGGGCTTGTCCTGGGGGTTTACTGTCTGCCCTCCTTGGTGATCTGAGAGCCAACTGTCCTAGCTGCTGTGCAAAGTGGATTGCTAATAAACCCTCTGACTGCTACACTGGCTGAGTGTCACTGCTGATTGGGACGGCTGGTATCCTCATAGGGGGAGGAACCCCCCCCCCCCGCAAGGGAGACCAGACAGAGCAAGGATCGGACTCTCTGGGCCTGGATTTGGGAAGCTGGCTACAGGTAGCGTGGAGACCCTGGTGAATGGGAGAAAGCTCCACTGTAGCAGAGTCCCTGGTGGGCTGTGAACAGAGGGGATCCAAGAGGCTTTTCTGGGTTCTCCGTGACAACCTCTATAAACATGATTTTGGAGTTTGGTTTCAAAAGAAACCCTGGAGGCAAAATATATGCATATTTCTAACAAGTTAAAACTTGGGATAGAGACGGAATGCTGTTTAATTTCTAAGCAGACTTGCCCAGAGGCAACTGATTGCTTTGATTATTTTATTATTTACTTATTTAAATATCCTCTTTTTATGCTTTTTTAATATGGCCGGCAATCTAAAGCCACCTGTCTTTTGAGCATTGCCATGGTCTGGTTTGTCAAGAACTTTGCGGTCTTGGTTAGAAAAGAAGTCACCTCAGGTTTACTTGAAAATTCAAACTGAAATCTCCAAAGTGGTCCCCCTCCTACAATAACTTATGGGGACACCTCTTCCGGCCCTTAATTTACAACATTTATCCCAATATTTGGGGATAACACTAAGAAAACAGCCCAGAGGATAGTTTGTCGTGTTTCCAACTGAGTGAGCAACCTTCTTCCATATTGAGTGAATTTTTACAACTCTGCACTCTTTTTAGATTCTTATTTCTGTCCTTCACCTTGGTATCTAAGCACCTTGAACTCAATGTTCTCTATTCTAGTGTGCTTGACATCTGCTACAAGCATTTCACGTGGCTTTAAAAGGGCTTTGTAGTACGCACCCTTTGGGTCACGAGAGCATGGGTATGCACTCCAGAGAGCTTAAAAAGGTTGCTCAGTTGGTTTTATGACAGCCACCACTTTGGCTGAAGAGACTCACTGACTGAGAGAGGCAATCTCAGACACATTTTTCACATTTAAAGGCAGGGTTTTGACCCTTTCAGCTCTGCATTCTGCAAGCTCTTTTCTCCTCTGCTAAGCTGGATTGCTTCCTTTCATAGCTTTGGAAACCTTTGAGTTCTTGCTTCCAAAGGCTGCAGCTCTCAGCTGTAAACTTCCCAATCATCCATAGCTGTCCATTTCTTTGAGGTCTCACTTACATACATCTTTGAAATGCAATTTCTGGCATCTTTTAGAATCTAATCTAGTTTAGAGCTTTTTCTGGATTCCAGTTCACTGCAGAGGACGTCCAATGAGACGTTCCCATCATTCATTCAGCACATGTGCCCACAACCAGCAGAGGCATGGGTGGATTTTGGAGCTTCTCTGGGAGAAGGCAGCTGCACGACTGATTCAGCCCCCATGCCACCCAGCCACACCTCTTCGCTTCCTGGGTCTGACCTGGCTTCTGATGCAGGGGCAGATCCTGTGGCTGCAAATGGCTCCGGGTCACCAGCAGGGGCCAGGGCTGGATCTGACTCTTGCCACTGCCGGTGGCTCTGGGTCCCTGGCCAGGGCCAGTTCCTGCTGTCATCAGTGGCCCTGGGTCCCTGATCCTGCTGGTGCCAGCTGCTCTGGGTCCCTGGCTGGGGCTGGATCCTGCTGGATCCCATGGTCTTTGGGTCCAGTCCAGGGCCAGATGCTGCTGTCACTGCCTCCTGTCTCAGCAGTGGGGGAGGAAGCAGAGAGCAGCTGATCAGGGGAAGCAATGCCTCTCCATCCTTTGATAAACTCTGCCAAGAGGCATCTCTGTTTAAAGAGAGTTTGCTTGCTGGCTATGCTGACCTGTTTGAGCACCTCACTGTTGGTGATTATGTCCCTCCAGTAGATTCCAAGAATTTGGTGGAGCTAATGCATATAAAATCTTTTTTTTATGCTGTCAGTAAAAGGTCCATGTCATGCTCATATACAAAAGCGTACTGGTAACACTTGCACAGTACACACAGTTTAAATTGGCCAACAAGCTGTTAGTTTAAATGGGCTTTACTTACACACACTCTTCCTCAGCTCCACTGAGCTTTAAAATTTCAAATATTGGAAATTTATTTATTTTCTTCTAGGTTTTTCTATTGTTTCCTCTGCTTTGGTCTACAGACCACAGCACACCGCCTTTGATGACTGCCAAATTTACAAGCAACTTCTGTGGTATTCCACAGTACGCTGAACAAGAAATGCCTAGTGTAACGTGATCTGCACTTTCATAATACAATGGTTGCTAAAGAACTCCATCTTCTTATTCCATCCTCCCAATGCACACACATAGACTGAGACTAGGAATTCCCATGTCTGCCTCAAACTCCAGTCTGGCAGATGGAACTTGGAAGATTTTTCTGCTGGCACTGAGCCTGTAGGCTTACCAAATACTTTCATACACAACTCTGCACAGTTACTCTTCTCCTTGAACATAATTTCATATGTCTTTCATTTCATTTATTGAAAGAAGATTGTCAGTGCTTAAGGAATTTAGAATAGACATGTTCTGTTAAAAAAAGTGGAATTCAAGTTCAATTTGGATACGCTTCTAAAAGTTCAGATGTTTCTTTGAACTCTCATTCCTTGGTTCTGCAGAGGGGGTGAGGACTTGGAATTTCTATTTTTTTATGCTAGTAGAAATGAGTAGTAGATGTACAGAACTCAATTGTTATACTAAAGCAAAAGAGAGGGAGCATAATCAGGAGTTGCATCTACAGTGCTGCAGGAAATACACACGTTCTGTAGATAACCACACTGGGTACAAGACAACTGAAAATGTTGCTCTCAGTCTTCAGGGTGAAAGTCTGTGTTGCCCCTCTAGGAATGTCTTCTTTACTGTTAAACTCCTGTGGTTGCCCATGTGAGCAAGACTTGGGCTTGCAGGGCTATGCAGATATAGCCATTTTTGAAACGGAGATATTTGGGCTCAGGCCAAAGCCAGGTTCCAGAGTTCAGGCTCCAGTCAAAGCCCAAACCGCTATATGGCAATTTTATAGCCTGTGTTCCATGTGGTTAATTGCAGTGTGGAAATACTGTAAGAGGTCCAGCACAGGGCTCACTGCCCATGGACAAATGGAGGCTAAAGCATCTTTAAGCCATGTTTGGAGGCAGTAGCTCCAGAGGCTGGAGTGGGCTGTGGTGTAATTTACTTATGAGTGACTCCCTAAGCTGCCTGGAATTGCCACATTGCTTGTGTGGTGACCCCAAATCTGACATGTCTCTACTATCCATCCCCACTTGGGTTTATGACAGGATCTTTGAGAGGTATCCTTACCATTGTCTTCCACCACATAATGTGCTGAGGGAACTTTCCCCATGCATGAACCGGGGCTTTTAAGGCCTCTTTATCCAGCTCTGGCTATTTTGTGTGGCATGTGGGCAACAAAAGGAGAGTGGTAATCTCACCATTTGAGTCTGCAAAACTGGGCTGTGTGATGGGGGTCACTGCTGCCTTCTGAGCACCCTTTCATGGCCTGCATGTGTCTGTGGCATCCTGCCCCAGTTTCCCCTCTTGAACTTTGGCTTCCAGTTAAGCCATCAGCAAAAGGCCCACCTCTTCTGAAGTATTCCAACTTCAAAACAAATAGGAAACAGTTTTTTACCCAGGCTCAAGCTGGATTTTGCTTTGCCTTCCTCCCTTTGACTCTCAGTATATCTACACTAAAGCTGCAAGGCTTAAATTCCAGCTCCAGAAGACAAACGTGTCTTAGCTTTGGCTGAGCTAGCGCAGCTATGTTAAATAAAAGTAGTGGTAGTAGTTAAATGCCCTGAGTATGATTCCATTTGAAACCCTAGCTACTGGGAAAACAAGAGGATAGCTACTCCAGTGGCTAGTGATGCCCCAGCCATGCTCTTGCTTCTACCATACTAGCTTGAGCCTGATCAAAAATAGTCTGGGTATGTCTACTTAAGCTGGAAATTGTAGCTCTAGCATAGACTTATATTCAAGCATTGTTGTGCCCTCCCCACTGGGCTCAGCTTTCACTTTCTGCACTCTTTTCATCTCTCTCCTTCATGTCTCCTGTCGCTTCTAGGCTGCTTGCCGATCCTTCTCAAGTAGCCGCTCCCAGGTCTTTCTAGCCCGGGCCTATCATAGGCCTCTAACTGTTTGATGCTATGCTGTGCAGGCCAGCCAGCCCTCTTCTTCTTGGTTCTCTTCCTCATGACAAACTCTATGTTGATATAGCAGGGCAGAGTTAATGACTGACTGGCCCAAGGCCTGTGGCCCTGAAAGGAGCATGCCACCTGGTTGCGTTCTTTTAATATCTCCGATCAGATTCTTGCTACTTATCTTCTGGTGCCAGCTGGAATTCAGAAGCACGAAGGAGATCAGAACTGGAAGAATTAATTATTGGAAACAGTTCAGAATCTCAGCTAAAGTTCGTTTCTAATTTAGTTTAAAAAAGCAAAGGAACAACAACCGAGATGAACACTGGGTGAGCTGGGAGTTCAGGGTTGGGTGCGATTCTTATTTTTTTCTGAGCCTTATCCATCCTAATTTAGAAACACTAGATATCCAGCTAAGTAACTGTGAAGCTAAGGAGATAACTAAAACAATTAAAAATTCGATAGCATCAAAATTGGTTCAGATCAAATAAAAACAATTCTTTGACTATCCCACAAGCAAGACACATCTTGAAAAGTTCACATTGCTTTCCTTTTCATTTTCAGGAATTTAATTCCAGCCAGAAGTTTCAATGCTGTCTTAGCTTAAAAGTTTTGGAAATCATTTAATATAGTCTCTTCCTGTGTGATTTCCAGCCACATTTTGCAGACTGAAATGATCTGAAGAATTCACATAAAGCTTTAAGAGGCATCTGAACTTTTGGATGTTTAGGTGAACCAAACATGTAAGGTTTGCTCTTTGTTCATCGTTATTCCCAAAAGAATCATTAGTTTAAAACAACAAGAATCATTAATCTTCCTTTTTAGATAGGAATGAGAAATTGAAAAGTTTTGGAAGTGTGTCCCAGAACTTTTCAATGAGTTGCACCAAATTTGTCACCTCTCTCACTTCCTATAATGAATGAGGATGTTAAAGCCATGTGATTCCCATTCTCCTTTATAGAAGAGGAACATTAGTGTCTTCACACTGTGCAGAAACTATAGCTCTGTGCATTTCATTTATATTAAATAGGGATGGGTGAAGAACTGGAAGAGAATTGAGAATTAATAGGACTAAGAAAGCAAATAATTTTGCAGTTTAGCAGCAAAAAAGATGCATTTCCAAATGAAACTGGTTTTTTTTCTTTGTGAGGCAAAAAAAAAAATTATTCAGGTTGAATGAAAGGACTAAAATATTTTTGAATATTTCATTCCAAACTGTTTCAAGAACATTAATTCAAAACAATTAAGTTAAATTTTAAAAACATTTTCACACTTGCAACTGAGACTTTTCAAACTTGACCCAAATTCATGAATAGTTGAGAAGCCTTTGACTTTTCAGCAAATTTGCTATTTTACCCAAAATCATAGACTCACAGAAGGGCAAGACTGGAAAGGACTTCAAAATCTTCTGGTCCAGTCTCTTATACTCAAGCCCAGACCAAGTACAGAGTATCCTTGACAAGTGTTTGTCTAACCTGTTCTCAAAAATGGAGATTCCACAACTGCCCTAGGTAACTTTTTCTAGTGCTTAACTGTCCTGAAGTTTGGGAAGCTTTTCCTAACTGTCCAAACTGAACTGCCCTTGCTGAAATTTAAGCCCCACTGCTGCTTTCCCCATCCTCAGAAGTTAGAGAACAACTCTTTTTCCTCATTCCTGTAGCAAGCTTTTATGTACTTGAAAACTGTTGTCACGTTCCCTCTGCTTTCTCTCTCAAAACTAAACAAATGTAAATTTTGTCTATCTTCCCTCGTAGGTCATTTTTCTAAGTCTTTATTTGTTATTGTTCCTCTTCTCCAGACTTTCTCCAGTTTGTCCACATCTTTCCTGGAATGGGGCACCCAGAACTGGACACCATATTCCTGTTGAGAGCAAATCAGCTTGAAGTGAAGCAGAAGAATTCTTTTGTCTTGCTTACAACACTTCTGCTAATATGTTCCAGAATGTTTGCTTTTTTCCCCCCATCAATGTTATATTGACTTACTAGCATGTGTTCGCTATGATCCCTTCCCACCCTCCTAGGCACCATTTCCCATTTTGTATGTCTGTTTGGTGTCTCCTTGGAGTACTCTTTGACCTTATTGAATTTCATCTTGTTTACTTCAGACTATTTCTTTAGTTTGTTCAAATCATTTTGAATTTTAATCCTCTCTTCCAAAGCACTTGTAATCCCTCTCATTTTGGAATCCACTTTAAGCTTTATAAATGTACTCTCTATAGGTATGTCTACACTAGGGGCTTACGTCAACTTAACCTTGTTTCAGACAAATTAAGCAACTCTGCAGCTACATCTGGAATTTACTAAATCAACTTAAGCGCCTGTTTCTCAACTTAACTCCTGCCCATAAAGTCAACTTAATTGTTGTCGACTTTATTAAGTTGACTTAAGTCAATGTATCCTCAAATTTGGCTTAACTCAACTTAATTGGCTTCTCGGCCATCTCTCACATTCCCTTGGCCGCCAGGAAAAGCCTGCCCTGGCCAGTGAGGTCAGGGCAAAGTCCTGGCAAATCACAAGGCAAGAGGAAGCCTTGCTCATCCTGCTCCACAGAGCTAGCCAGGCCTGCCATCCTGCAGCATGGACAGAGGCAGCCAGCACAGAAAGCAGGCCCCAGCATGGACCCACCAGGAGATTTCAGATCTCCTGGCCATCTGGGGTGGGGAGGATGAGGCTGCGCACTCCTGGCTGCAAGGCAGCCAAAGCATCCAGGAGGTGTACAGCACCATCACCCAGGCCCTGGTGGACAAAGGGCACAGTTGGGACATGCAGCAATTGCGGGTCAAAAATCAGACTTCTGGCAGGGGTACCAAAAGGCCCGGGAGGCCCTGAACTGCATGGGGGTAGTCACTACCAGCTGCCCCTATTACAGGGGGCTACACACATTTCTGGGACGGGATGATGATATCCAGCCAGCCCACACCCTTGATTCCACGGAGTCCCCATCCCTTGATGATGACCAGGAGGAGGGCTCAGTGAATGATAATGTACCACACCTGAGCTGTTCCCTGCCCCAGTGCTGAACCCGGGGAAGCAGAAGGAGGCTCCTCCCACCCATGATGACCCAGGTGAGGGGACAGTGTGCCACACCCCTGCTGCACCTGCTGGTGAGTGCTCCTGTCCTGTGGGTAAAGTGCCACACAACTGCTTGTTGTTTTTTTTAGATGGGACAGGGACAGCAGGGGGATGGGGACTTTGGGGGAACTTAAACTCAACCTTGACAAGTCGACTTAACTGAGCCCTCTAGTGTAGACATACCCTATAGAATTATCTAAACCATTAATGAAGATATTGAAGAGAACCAGATCCAGAACAGATTGCCATGGGAGCCCACGCCCCACTCAATATGTCCTTCTGGCTTAATTGCGAATCACTGATAACTACACTCTGGGAATGGTTTCTCAACCTGTCATGCACCCACCTTACAGTATCTCCATGTAGGTTGCATATCTCTAGTTTGTTTATGAGAAGGTCATGTGAGACAGTATCAAAAGACTTAGTAGAATTAAGAAGTACAGTATCTACTGCTTCCTTCCATCTATAAGGCTTGTTACACCATCAACAACAGCTATTAGGTTATTTTGACGTGATTTATTCTTGACAAATCCATGGTGACTGTTGCGTATCACCTTGTTATCTTGTAGGCATTTGCAAATTGATCACTTGATTATTAGCATCATTATCTTCCCGGGTATGGAAGTTAAAATGATTGTTTTCTAATTCCCAGAGTTGTCCTTATTCCCCTTTTTGTAGACTGGCATTATATATGCCCTATTCCTGCTCTCTGGAGTCTTTCTTATTTTCCAAGACTTTTCTTAGATAATCACTAATGGCTTAGATCTCTCCTCAGTCTGCATTTTCAGTAACCTCACATGTATTTCATCAGGTCCTAGTGAATTAAAGACAATTAACTGGTCTCACTAATTTTTAACATTTCTCTTTTTTAGCTTCTGATCCTACCTCATTTTCATTGGCGTTCATTAAGATAGGTATCCAATAGCTGCTACACTTTTTGGTGAAAGCATTTAACACTTCTGGCATTTCTGCATTTTCTTTCATTGTTTACACCCTCACAGAGTAATGGGCCTGTCCTGTCCTTGGTCTTCCTCTTGATGCTAATACCACCATGTATAGCATGGCCACCACTCACCACATGTGAGGCTGTTGACCTGTGGCAAATTGGTGCTTTACTTCTACCATCTATTTTTTTTTAAATAAAATTTTTAATAAAATGCATTTATACATGTACCGGTTCAAAAAAAGTGTCCACGTTTTTGTGCCTACAGTGTATTTGTATAAGTGTGTTTGCATGATACAAAATAATGAAGACATTGTCTTAATTTAGCATTTCTCCACCCTTAACGCTCACAGATCCATCTTTGGATCCTATACAGCGTATAGTACATGCATATGATGCAAAATGCACTTGTGCTGTGGGTGAAATCCACACACGGCCTTTGTTGTTGAACACTGCACTGTATAATTCAGAACAACTTTAGTCAGCATTGAGTGTAACGTAGATTTCTTGACAGTTTCCAAGAAGCTAACATAGTGACAGTTGTATATGCTCACAAGGACAATTGTTACCGTGTAGACTCGTATTTTAAATCGAAATGATTCTGTGATTCTAGATACAGTTATTACAAAACTGTGTTCAATTTTTGGTTCAATGTGGCTCTGCAAATCAACTTTTTCTGTGGTAAAAATGGTGAAATCAAAATATAGGTCACAGATGATATTGGATGAAAATTTGATAGTGGAGTTGAGATGTAGTCTAACTGATTTTATGCCTGATTTCCCTGCACTACTTAATTAAAAGATATGTCAGATTTCTCATTAATTCTATCAATAAATAATTCAAAACATTGTGTATTTTTCTACCCCTCTATAATCTATAATAACAATTTTTTTTGTCATGTGGCAAAAATGTTAACACATTCATCACAATTCTGGTGAGTATGAAAAAACTGGACACCACTGTTCTAATGTAATTGTAGAATATTTTCTTGTTATCTTTTATGTGTTTAGCTAGTTTAATCTCATTTGTGCCTTGGCCTTTCTAATTTTGTCCCTATATACGTGCATTTTTTATATTCATCCTCTGACATTTGATATAGTTTCCATTTTTTGTAGGACTCTTTTGAGTTTCAGATCATTGAAGAGCTCCTGGTTGCCATACATCCTGTCTTTACTAGACAATGGGATAGTTTGCCCTTATGCTTTTTATAACGTCTCCTTGAAAAACTGCCAACCCTTTTGACCTGTTTTTCCCTTTAGATTTGTTTCCCATGGTATCTTACCTAACCTACCAACTCCCGAGGTTTGCTTAAAGTCTGCTTTCATGAAATCCATTAGCTTTACTGTGCTGCCTTCCCTCCTACCACTCCTTAGAATCATGCCCAATATCATTTCATGATCACTTTCACTCAGTTGTATTCTCCACCTTCGGAAATAAAAATTTTCCATACATTTCAAGAACTTGTTGGATAATCTGTCCATGCTGTGTTATTTTCCCAACAGTTGTTTGGGAAAAAAGTTTCACACAGCTCCAATTAAGAATCTCTTCCACCAACCAGCCTATTTCTTTCTCCATTTCCAGAACTCAGCCCTATGAAAGCAAAACTTTTTCAAAGTTCATAAAAACAAGGGAGATGGCAGAATATTACAATGAGACCTGCATGTATGATATTTCTGGCCCGGTTAACAGAAAAGAAAGCTTGTATGCTGTTCTGTTGTAGCTATGTTAGTTCCAAAGTATTAGAGAGAAAGGTGGATGATGTAATATCTATTATTAGCCCAACTTCTGTTGGGAGAGAGACATGATTTCAAGTCTACACAGAGCTCTTCTTCAGGCATGTGACCTCAAGAGCTCTGTGTAACTTTGAAAGCTTGACTCTCTCATAACAAAAGTGAGGCTAATAAAGGATATTATGTCACACACTTTGTTGCTGAAAAGAAGAATCGAAAGTCTCACAATTGACTATTCTGACATAAGTTACAGCAAATTTTGCAGCCACACAGCTTCAAATAAGAAAAACTATAGCTAGGCATTTTAGCGCCTGGGCCAACCAACCATATTTGTGTTCCCTAGAGGTAACCAGGGGAGGGGCACACAATTATGTGTCTCCACAGATTTCTGTCTTTCCTTTAGCACAAAGGTTTCAAACTGTGGGCACGTTGCTGGCCACTGCCACTTAGGAGGCATTGCCACTCAGTGCTGGAGGCAAGAATGTGTGATGGGAATGCCTTGGAGTTGTGGTGCCCACCTTGCCTGGGAAGCACCCAGCCAGAGCTGGCTCTTCCAATGAACCAGCGTGGCACTGGCTTGGGGCGCTGCAGTTTAGGAGCGCCAGGGGTGCAGCAGGGTGGGCCTGGCTGTGCCAGCCCCAAAGCTGGACTCTGTGCTCCTACTTTTCCCCTGGGCCAGCCACTCCACCCATTGGGCAGACTCTGCTTTCTCACCTCACCTCTGAGCTGGCCCTCCCTGCCTCTAGGGCAGAACAGCCAGCCCAAGGGAGGGGCGAGAGCAGAGGGCGGGATGAGCCAGGTTCTGTGCCCCCCCTCCAGGGGTGCAAAAGCAAGACTAGCTGTGCAGAGGTGGCCTGGCTTGGGAAACAGAGCAGGGACGGTGGCTGGGTGGCACCTCAGCTCTCACAGCACAGAGAACCAAGGACTGTAGTGGGCCAAATGACTCCCACCAACTTCCAATCTGCCAGCTCTAGAGGCAACAATTTTCCAATGGAAAAAGCTTGAAAATCTCTCCTAAGCTGAAGGTAGTATTGGAGAAGGTGCAAGGAATGTCACCTCATGCCACCCAATTTTTCTGTCCCCACCATCCCTGCAGCTTCATGCCCTGGGCAGCTACCCCACTCATTTTCCTTCCCCCCTGCCCCCACCAGTTGTGGTCCTGAAGCTAAGCTTTTAGGACCTAGGTTCTACCACTACAAAAGAGTATTTACTGTTACACAACGTCTTCAGTGGGACCAGGGTTTCACCCATCATCCTTATAGTAGGGCTTGATTCTTCTACCCCATTCATGTGGAGTAGGATCCGATTCCCTGAGCAGTCCCAAAGACATCAGCACTATTTAACCTGTCATCTGCTACTCATTCTGAATAAAAAGATCAGATTCAGACATCTATTTAGCATTCTTTATTGGGCGCTTATGCAAACTCAACCAGGGTCTGATTTTGCCACCTACCTCACACAGACTGGAACTGCAATGTGAATAAGGAGGCAGAACAAGGCACCAGTGACCAGGCTGCAAGCCCATTGCCAGACTCAGTGTAATTAATAAGCTTCGGAGAAGGCCCTGATATATTGGCTGTAGTGCACGGCACCAAGAAGCAGATGACAGCTGCAGTGCTGGAGGCCTAAACTCTTCTAGAGCACTCAAATTTTAAGAGCCTCAATTTCTGTTGGTATACCTTTGAACATCCCATTCAGTCTTGACCTGAAGGCTGTAAGGGTTGGAATCCACCACTTGCCTTGATAGTTTGGTCCAGTAGCTTATCACCACCACTGTTTTAAAATAATCAAATAAAATTGTTCCTTATTTCTAATTTGAATTTTTCTGGTTTTAACTTCCATCTATTGGCTCTTACTATGCGTATTTCTGTTAGGTTAAAAAAAACCCACACACTTCTGTGCCCAATATTTTTTCCTCATAAGAAAGTTGTTAGCAAAGAGCACTCTGTTAATCATTCACATTTGAATCACTTACAGCTTAATTCTCCATTCCTTACATACATTGCTTTAGTGAAGTCAGGGAGACAACTCGTGACTAATGATCTTTAGACTGCATGGGGTTTGATTAGAAACATTGGTATTTCTTGTGAGTATTTAAGGCCTGACTCAACAGCTGTAATAAAAAAGTTCCAAGTCAGTTAAGTGGAGACTGGATGTGGCCCTAAATTAACATTTATGGTAGGAATTATAAATCCAGATTAATCCCTGCTACTGTATAGGAGAAGTATGGGGAGAGATCATCAGTGGATGCTGAAACCAGAGGTGGCTTTTTGGGTAGGGGAAGCAGATGCATGCCTAGGGCCCTGAGTAGTAAGGGGACCTGTTGCCTGTTTCAACTCCCCCAAAAGCTGTGTCTGCCTTGAGGAGGAGCTTGCCCCTGGGGTCGGAGCTGGTGGTGGGTCCTTGGAGCCAGGGATGGTAGCGGGGGAGCCAATGGCTGATGTCACGAAGGGGTCAGCAATCGGGAGTCAGGGCTATGGGGGGGCCCAGGGGCGTATAAAGGGTCCTGAAGGCCTATAGGGGGCCCTACAATAGGCCTTTGCCTAGCCTGCCCAATAGCAAAAGGCCATCTCTGCGCTGAATGCTAATGAGTCTCAAAACAGAGAAAGGAAGCAATTGAGGCCATGGTGCTGCCTTCTGCACCAAGCGCTGACTATCAGAAGAGGGGAAGTTGCATGCTCCGAAGAGCTAGCAGCAGCCACACTCACACGTTACACACACAACTCCATGAGGAATTTTCCATCCCTTAATGATACAGAGTTTCCCTTCCCCCAACATGGAGTTGAGCCTAAACAGCACAACTGAGCTCTTAGGGAGTGACTTTCACGTTAGCTTCAGAGTCCCCAGTAGGTCAGCCAGCAGCAAAAGGGAGGAGGAAACATTTGGACAGGGAAAAAAGCCATGTGCATATGTGCTGGCTCCAAACCTCTCCCAGTTGAACACTGCAGTTTTATTTGTTTCAGGTAGGAAGGATAAAAATCTGTTAATAATTTGGTTGGAGAGTCCCATCTTTGCGGATTCATTTGTATCCCAGTAATGGAAGGATTCATAATGAACAGATTTTTCATTTTTTTTCTGTGAATGTCAAGTCAACATTTTTATATTTTTAATGTTCCATCCTAATTGAGGGTAAGTTTATAGAAAAGCAAAGTGTTACTACAATTAACAGAGGGAAGGATTTGTGGTGAAATCATACCTCAGTCCATCTAGCTTGGCTTGCATACAAATTATGCTAACTATCAAAATATGAATGCATTGAAATATTAAAAAGCTTGGACCTTAACAGAGGTCAGCTTCAGAGGGACAGAATTTGACTAGATGAGCTATCATAGTGTTTATTATAGACTCCATAACATGTAGTACATGTTTACATTTCATAAATAGTCAGGATGGAAGATAGAGCCTGAAGAATAACAGAGAAATAATTACATCTTTAACATTTTGTATTTATCAGGTTATAACATGATTTTTATTAAAGGTTCGCCCCTCCATGACTTGCCTGAGCCAATTCAAGCACGGATGCTGGCAGACTCACACTTTTTTGCAAACACAGTAGCTAATGAATGAGAACTTTCTTTTTCTTAAGTCACCGTTTATGACATTAAAGGTCTCATATATACATTGCAACTCAGGAATAAATCCATTTAAATTAAATGAGTTACTCTGGTGTAAAACTGGTGGGAGAGGAGAATCAAACCCTGTGCAACTCTCCTGACCAGAAAGATGAAAGCAAAAGGTTTACTATTGAGTATTTTAGCTTTGGGTGTATATGAATTATATGGAATTGAGATTTTTGGATCCAATTTCTTAAAATTAGGGGCCAAAATCACTTCAGCGAGATCCCTCAGTATGTCAGATGTGGCCATTACTTTCTGAAGACATCATTTGTGATTACTTAGGCCCAGAATCAATGGGATTTAAGCAGATGCATAAGTGGCTTCCAGAATCACAGTCTCAGACTGAAAATGCTGGATTACTAAAATTTAAAAAGTCTGCTCAGTAACATAAAATTAGTTTGCCATTTAAAATGAAACTGTGGGAGCCCACATTACACAATATCTCAGCACCTTACACTCTTTAATGAATTTATCTTCACAACAACACTGTGAGATTGGGAAATGCAATTATCCCTACTTTGCAGGTGGAGAGCTGAGCTGTAGAGAGATTAAGAGATTTTTTCAAGGTCGTAAGGGACATCTGAGGCAGAGCAGAGAGTTGCACCCCATCTCCCATGGTAATACACTAACTATTGCAATATCGTTCATCTTTGTATTAAAATGTACCTATAATGTAATTCAGTAAGGTGAGCTTCACTCTTTCATTAGTCAAGACTTGCATTTAATGTGCTGTATACATCCACTGATGTGATAGCATACAAAAATGCAGAACTGTCTTCATATTATTTTTAGTTTTCCTGGTTACAAGCAAAGTAAAATCTGAAAGGCTTTGAGATTAACTTCTGACCCAGAGCTTGAGATTCAGTTTTTCAAAGTGCACGCAGGCGTAGGAGGCAAGCCTTCCCAGTAAGGACTTCCTACATTAATTGAATGGAATAGTTTATAAATGACATGGATACAGTATAAAGGGCAAACTGAACAGCTGCGTCACCACAGATAACACTTATCCATGTTCTACTTTCTGTAAGTATTACATGGGGTGTGGAAAACAGCATTAATTGTAGCTAATAAGCATACTATTACTTCTGTAGAACTAACAAGGAGTTCTGTGGCACTTTTAAAGACTAACAGATTTATTTATTACATAAGCTTTCATTGGAGACAACCCCACTTCGCCAGACACTTTGAAGCTGGGAAACTTCCATAATGGGAGGAAAATAAATGTAGGGGAGTATAAGTTATAGGATCAGGTCAGACTGTTACAGCAAATCACTGCGGTAGTTTAGATTCAAACACTGGGGAACAGCATATAGAGGAAGATGAGGTCAAATCACCTCTTGTAGTGAGAAAAAAAAATCCTAAGTCCTTTTCTGGCCCTGAAACAATGGTGTCAAATTTGCGTATGAATTCCAATTCTGCAGCTTCTCTTTGAAGGCTTGAGGTGTCACATATTTGTCTCAACACAGCTATTAGCAAATCATCAATGGAGTGATCAGGAAACTTCAAGTGTTCACCAAGGTTATGTTCACACACACTTCTTATTTCGAAACAACAGAGGTTGTTAGGAAATAAGAACTGCCATGGCCACACAACGCATGGCCATTTCAAAACAAGTAAACTGCTTGTTTCGAAATGGTGCCGTTCTTTCGGAACAGCTAAAACCTCATTTGGTTTCAAAACAGGGTTGTTTCAAAACCAGTGGTTTCGAAATAGCCCTGTGCGGACATGTTGTTTTGGAATCCCAGGCCGGCACTCACTCCAGCCCCTGCAGCAGCGGACTCCAGCCACGCACCTGGGACCGCGCTGCCAGGTTTGGGGGCAGCCGGGGCTTTAAAGCCCCTGGGGTGATGTGACCTCCTGTGCCTCACCTGGCGGGTGCCTGCAGAGGGCTGCAGGCACCCGCGGGGTGTGGCGGAGCCACGTGCTGCAGCCTGCGGGTGTCCGCTGTCCCCTGCAGACACCCACGGGGTGCAGCGCCCCTCTGCGCTGCACCCTGCGGGTACCTGCAATCCCCTCCCCAAGCGAAATAGCATGTCCACACTGTGGACATGCTATTTCGCTCCCTTATTTCGAGGACACTGTTTTTGTCCTTCGAAATAAGGTGTTTCGAAATAAAGACTTATTTCGAAACAGCTTGTTTTGAAACGTGTTGTTTCGAAACAAGCCCTCCCTGTGTGAACATAGCCCTACTGGTTTTTGAATGTTGCCTTTATGTTCCTTATTGTGATCTCTATCGTGAACCTGCTTAGAGCAGGGATCTCAAACACATGGCCCGCGGGCCACATGCAGCCCCTAAAGCTATTTACTGTTGCCCGTTATGACACTCTTGTTACTGATATTTGCAATATCTTTATATGAAAAGGTTTCAGTGGTTCAGAATTTACTAGTCCTCATGCAGCCCTCGTGGTGATTTGAGTTTGAGATCCCTGGCTTAGAGTGATGGTTTATTTAATTCATTTTCAATGTTATAAAATGCATACATCATAATATCTCAGGACACAAACAAAATGCTTGGTTTCTGTTGTTTGGATAAAGACGGTTTAGCAATGACTAAACTCATAATATTTTATATTCATTCTGTGTTGGACTCAATTAAAAATATTACATAGAATTAATGGACCAAATCTATTATAGTATATTTCATGTCTATACTCTGATACTGACAGTGTCTGGCAATACTTTAATTATTTGTAATAAAACTTTACTTGAACACTAAAATGAAAAATAAACTATAAATGTGTAATTCCCTCATTACTATTCAATTCAGTTTATGTATGTTGTTTTATCAATTAAGGCACATTTCATGTCCCATAAATAGACAAAGGAGATATTATGTCAAATTCCAGTAAAGAATCGGATTCATGCCATCACACACAGATGAGTAATAGCCCAAGAGATCTTTAAATTGCTAATATAAATGAAAAACAGTATGTGATACCTTGATTCAGTTATGGCAAGTGCCTTAGAAATGCATATGATTTTACTAAGTGCTCCTTAAATGATTAATAGTGGTGTTGAACAATACCATTTTGGAACACAACAAAATGTATTTCTCTTTTGGTCTAAAGCCTAATTTCCCTTTTATGTGCATATCTGATTCTGGATAACGTAAGTGAGAATTACTTGCCTATCCAGAAAGTAATACATTAAGTAATGACAATTATTTTCACTTCTGTAGCTTTTTAAACTCACTATCCAATCACCTTTTCACAGATTGGCAATGATTCTACCATTATCCAGAGGAAGTAATCAAAGAATAGAGACTATTGTCCAAAGGTTCCTGTTTTACCTGTTTCTGGACATGCTAATATTTTCCAACATTGGGATTTATGACTTCATTTTGATTTAATAACAACATCTTTTCTCACAATTGGTTGCTTGGTAGCTCTCTCTGTCTCGGTCACATTCTGTGAACCCATAGAATGAAATGCAGCTTTATGATTTTTTTTTTTAAGATTTTTCTTTACTACATACTATGAAACCAATAATCAGAGTAAAACTGGAGAGATATGTGCACATTGACAGAAATGATATTTTGAAATGAAACATATTCTTATCATGCATCTGATGAAGTGGGTTGGAACCCATGAAAGCTTATGTCCGTATAAATTTGTTAATCTTTAAGGTGTCACGGGAATCTTCTTGTTTTTGCTATGCACATGGCTACTACCCCTCTAGAACTGTTCTTATTGAAGGAGATGAGTTAAACAAGAGGAATGGAAATTATACTAGATATTCATTTCAGTCAAACTTTATATTAAGGATACAGTTTATAATTTAATAAATGATAAAAGATCTTTACAATTTGTAAAAGCTGCTTAATAGATCTTATAATTAATGGCTAGTCAATTGTTTACAGTGCAATGGGCTACTTACAACCATGGCTTATAATGATCAATAAAACTTTCTACTGATGTGCTTATATGCATCTATAATACATATTACTCATGGCTGCAACTGCTTATAGCATCAATTAATTATCTGTTAACTTTTTTATAAACAATTTATGTGTATCCTTAACACAGGCAGACTGGCCGTCTGGCAATTTTGGCAAATGTGAGGGGCCAGTGTGCTCAACAGCTGGTTGGCTGGTCTTCCTTTAAAAAAAAAACAAATAAACAAACAAAAAAAAAAAAACAACCCTAACTATGGCCCACTGCAAAACCTTCCATAGAATCATAGAAACTGGAAGGTACCATGAGAGGTTATTCAGTCTAGTCCCCTGCACTCACGGAAGGAACAAATAACATCTTAAACCATCCCTGACAGGTGCTTCTTTAACCTGCTCTTAAAAACTTCCAGTGATGGAGATTCCACAATCTGCCTCAGCACGTATTCCAGTGGTTAATTGCCCTGACAGCTAGGGATTTTTTCCTAATGTCCAACTTAAACCTCCCTTTCTGTAATTTAAGCCCACTGCTTCTTGTCATATCATTGGCAGTTATGGAGAACTGTTTTTCTTCCTCCTCCTTGTGACAACGTTTTAGGTACTTGACACCTTGTGTCATGTCTTCTCTTAGTCTCCTCTTTTCCAGACTAACTGAACCCAGCTCTTTTACTCTTCCCTCATAAGTCAAGTGTTCCAGACTTCATTTCTACTGGTCTTCTCTGAATTTTCTCCAGTTTGTCCACATCTTCTCTGAAATGAGGAGCCCAGAATGGGACACAGTTGAGGCCTCATCAGTTGAGGCCTAATCAGGGCGGAGTAGAGCAGAAGACTTACTCTTCATGTTTTACTTACAATACTTCTCTTAATACATCCCAGAATGGTGTTTGCTTTTTCTTTGAAGCAGTGTTACTCATATTTAGTTTGTAGTCCATCATGACTCCCAGATCCCTTTTCGCAGTTCTCCTTCCAAGGCAGTCATTGCCCCTTTTATATGTGTGCATTGGATTGTTCTTTCCTAAGTGGAGTACTTTGCACTTGTCTTTATTGAATTTCATTCTGTTTTCCTCAGACCATTTCACCAGTTTGTCTAAATCATTTTGAATTGTGATCTTGTCCTCCAAAGCACTTGCAACCCCTCTCAGCTTGGTATCATCAGCAAACTTTACAAGTGTACTCTCTATGCCATCATCTAAATCATTGATGAAAATATTGAACAGAAACAGATCCAGAACTGGATCCCTGCGGTACCCCGCTCATTATGCCTTTCTAGCATGACTGGAAACCATTGATAACTACTCTCTCACAGTGGTTATCCAACCAATTTTTCACCCATCTTGTAGTAGCTCCATCCAGTCTGTACTTCACAAGTTTGTTAATGCGAAGATGATCTTACTAAAGTCTAGATACACCACATCTACCATGTCCCCTCTATCCACCAGGCTTGTTACCCCATCCTCAAAAGCTATCAGGTTGGTTTAACACTATTTGTTCTTGACAAATCCATGCTGACTATCACTTAACACCTTTTTCTCTTCTAGATGTTTGCTAAAGCATATTTGCACCATTATTTTTCCTGGTACAGAGATTAAGCTGACTGGTCTATAATGCCCTGGGTTGTCCTTATTTTCCTTTTGATAGATGGCCAGTATATTTGCTCTTTTCCAATCCTCTGGGACCTCTCCAAACATCCATGATTTTTCCAAGATTATAGCCAATGGCTCAGATATCTCCTGAGTCACTTCCTTGAGCATTTGAGGGTGCATATTATCAGGGCCTGGTGACTTGACATCTAACTTGTCTGGGTAATTTTTAGCTTTTTCTTTCCTTATTTTAGCATCTGATCTTATCCCATTTTTACTGCCCTCTCCTATGTTAGGCATCCAGTCACTGCACATCTTCTCAGTGAACACAGTGAAGACTGAAATGAAAAAAATCATTTAGTTCCTCTGCTGTTTCCACATTCTCTGTTATTGTTTTTCCTTTTTTGTTGAGCAATGAACCTACGCTGCCCTTGGTCTTTCTCTTGTTTCTAATGTATTTAAAAAATGGGTTTTTTTCTTATCCTGTATGCCCTCAGCCAGTTTGATTTCAGTTTGTGACTTTGCCTTTCTAATTGTTCCCCTACATAATTGCGTTGTTTATAGTCATCCTTTGTGATTTGTCCTAGTTTGCACTATGAAATAGATAAATTTCACAGGTCCAAAGAGATAGCCTTCTTAGTCTAGTTCAGCAAAACAGAATCATAGGAATTACTGATAAGAAATCTGTAGGACACCTGGCCCATTCCCTGCCATAGGAATGAGTCCATGGGAACCGTTCCCTGTGCTACACTTTCTACGGTATTTTATGCATTTAAAAAAATAAATCATAGTCAAACTGAATTTAAACATCTTTTAAAAGTTGCATTCCATCTGGGAAACAGATTCTATAATTGGTATGAGAAAGTCATTGTCACTTTAATTACAGCATCTGAAATATTGAAGAAAAAGACCAATTAGATGACTGAATAAACTTTCACCCAGATGTGCATGAAGATGTAACTCTCTCTCAAGCACAGAAATTCAGTAAACAATGTGGCCATCCTAATGGCTCAGAGTCTGAGCAGATATCTGCAAGTGTCAGAAAGCTAGCCCAGGATGCCACTTATGACTCATTTTTCAAAATAGAGTGAGTACTACAGTTAATATGTTTCCCACTGCTTTTGAATGACAGGGGTAAAATTAAAATTATGTTTTCCCTAAAAAGAAGAACCTGATAATCTCTTGTACCAGGTATCTGACATGGAGCTTGCCTTTTAGAAGCGCCACTGCATAGAACTTGCCCCTGATAATGTCCTTGTAATCTGACTAGGGAAGATACGTTCATCATCACATTGAGTCAAACAGCTTAGAAAATGCCTCTAGGGAATTTGTCATTTAACTCAGACAGACTTGTGGAACCTTTCATGTAGTTCATTCCAGCTCAGTCTGATACTGCCACTCATTCATGTGTGCAGGAATAGTCCCATTGAAAACAGTGGCAGTTGAGTGCACAAAATCTATTGCAGAATTTGGCTTTTTCTTGCTCCCTGTCTCACACTTATATTGCTTGAATGTTGTGTAACTGGGGTTAAATTAGTTAGCTGTGAGACTCGTTTATAGAATGATGCAGTGGATATGTTATTAGGTTAAAGACTGGAGCTAGATCCACAAAAGAACTGTGGAGTCTAACTGCCACTTTAGATGCCTAAATTCAACATAAAGTGACACTGAGATCTGTAAAAGCCCTGCTTAGTTGCCACCTACTCTTGTAGGCACCTGCAGTCCCCAGAGTAGCTAAATTTCTGCAAGGAGCATAATCACCGCCAGCTATGCATGTCTCACACTTAAGCCCCAGTGAGATTCTCAGACAAGACACCATCTAGTTTATCTTGTCTGCCTCGAACCCACACATGAACTCACATGATATGGCAAAGGAGATGAGAAAACAGCCCCATCCCCTTTATAATCTTTAGATATAGTAGCCATCCAGGATGTGGGCATTCAATTCCTCACTCTCACATCAATAAGAGATTTGAACTCAGGTTTCCCCTTTTTTAGGTTGTAGCCAGCAATTTTTGTCTATTTATCTAAAAGCTATGAGTAAAATGGCAAAAGGCAATCAGACAAAATTTTCGATAGGGAATAGAGTTGTATAAAAGGAGCAGCATTTCACTGCTGAACGCTGGAGATCTTCTCCCAGTCAAAAGGGCACCCTAACATCACGCTTGTCCTAGTGGCCTTCAGCTGAGCTTGAAAGTCCTGGGTGAGGCACTCCAACCCAGAGGGTACAGCCAAGTGAAGTCTCTGTTGGAGCTTCCAGAGGAGCAACAGGGACTCCTTCCCAGTTGGAGGACTTTGTGTCTCACTGTCTCTAGTGGGTTTTTTTTGTTTGTTTGTTTGTTTTGTTTTGTTTTTGTTTTCAGGAATGACGTAGGAGAAGGTTTACAATTAAGAATCCAAAGTGAAGATAGGCTCCTCCCTTTACTCTGGATTTAGGCACCCAATTGATAATGGCAGGGTTTAGGATCCATGCCTCTCGGGGTGATTTCCTACTGGCTAGGTTAGGCAGCTATCTGCTATCATGCTGGTTTTTGTGGATCCCCTTCTTAGGTGTCTAACTCTTCCCGTGAATTGTATAGGGAGGCTAGGGACCTAAATCAGGGTTGCAATGGATGGCACAGCACCCAAAAATTAAGTGTGGTAACACTTAAGTCCCTTTTTGATTTTAGCCCCTGGGTTCTATTCCTGGCTATGATGTGCTGTGTCACCTTAAGAAAGTCACATCCCCAGAATGTGCCTCAGTTTCCCTATATGTAAAATGGAGTTCAGCTACGGCTGACATTTGTAAAGCACTTTGAGATCTACCAAGGAAAAACAAGAGGAGAGCTAGGTGTTATCTTGTATCTATTTTAATTTCAAATCACTGTGATTGTCTTGTTTTATCACAATTCACATTACAATATCTCTGAAATTAAGTGTATCAATTTGCATAACGTCTATAATAGTGCATAGCAATTATATATGTCAGAAGCCTCCTACTGCATGTTTGAACGAGCAGCATTTTGCCATCTTTCAAAGTGTGGCTGTGTACAACTTAAAGACTTGTGTATTTGTAATGGAAATTTAGCAAAACTGTGGATTTAGCAAAACAGTTAAGTTCTTCCAATGCTATTATGAGAAATAGGAGGGTCTTCTTCTCGAATCTATTAACTCTAACTTAGTTTCAACCTTATCTAGAATTACATGCCAGAAATTGACTTAGTTGTCTTGCTACTTGACTTTGCATGTATTCCTTCAGTTAAATCAAGAAAGCAAAGACGTGCATGAAAAATCAGACATCAAAAGACATCATATCAGTTTTTTTTCAGAATCTATAATAGTGCTTTTATATGTCACCTAATACAGTACAGATGACAATATACATTTCATAGTCTTCATTAATTCAGATATGATTTAATGCAAGTTATGTGTACACATGCAGGTACATAGACGAACAATTTTCAAAATGTCAGGTCAAACTGACTTCTGACGTAAATCTAAGGTCTTTTTGATTTTCATTTCTGCAAGAAAAATTTCAGTTTCAATTTGAAATGAAGTGCATTTTGGGGGGGGATTTTTTAGTTCTATCCCACCCCCACCCCCACCCCCAAATCCACTGTTTGCTCAGTTCTAACCAGGACATCCATGGCTCCAGCAGTCATTCTTGGAGTCTGCAGCTGCTCTCAGTTCCATCATCTTTCAGAGCTTTTCCTGTCACAGCCTTCCTAATTTTCCAACAAACCAGATGAGATGTTTCTCATATTCCTTTCAGCCAGACTTGGGTTCCACATGGTGCTGTGCCTATTATCCAGGGCCATGCTGAAAATATGGAGGAAAAATCAGTAACAGATAGAGAGCACCTGCTCCCTTTTACTAGAAATAATGTTTTCTATTTGGTCACATGCTGGTGGTATCAACGTTGAATCTTTTAGTCTGGGTAGGACACGATGAATAGGTCCTACTCAAATTTATATTGCTTTAACTTTTTCCCTCATCTTGTTCTTTGGTTTTATAAAAGCTTATTTGTAAAAGCTGTCTTTTGGAGCTAATTTAACTTGAATATGTTCCTTCAATGTTTTTTGCCAGATTTTCAATCATGCATCTTTAACACCATGTTTACTACACACTCTGCTTAGGAACTTTTAAAGGATGTACTCAATGTTATTTCTCATTCAGTGAGCAATACCTGAAACATCCTTTCAGGGAGGGAATATATTTGAAAAACTTCTTTGTTCAAAGAGTGACTGTTTCTAAATAAAAATGGTGATTTGTTTGAAGAAAAGCTTTTTAGTTATTCTTTTTTTTCTCCCTAGCACATGCATCACAACTATGTGAAAACAACAGTGAAAAATCTAAAGTCATTTCCAAATACACTGGTTGCACAGACAGTGTCTTGATAATTTCCAAAGGGGCAGCCGTGTTAGTCTAGTGATACTACTTGTTATGTCTGAGATCATCCAGGCACTTTTGGTTCTTGCTTTTGGTTAAGATTCCAACCAGTTCTCTTTTTTTTGTCATACAAGTAATTATAATAAAGTCCAGACCTCTGAGCCGGCAGCAATTTCCCAAACAACATAAACAAAAGACAACTTTGTGGCAAGATACTTCATAAGCCTGGAATAATTTAGTTCCAATGAGCCCATTAAACCAGTATTGGCTGTCTTCACAATCTAGATAAAGATCAAGTAATTATTTTCTGCTGTGTATGCTTGTAATCAGTAATTCTCAGTCCAGTGCTTCTGTATATACTTCAGGTAAGGCTAGAGACTCAGTCTAACAGTGTGCGTGCACACTAACTTTCAGAAGTTTTGATTAGTGCATTTCTTGGGAATTAGACCGATTTGTCCTCAATTTCTCAGCTAAAGAAAATCAGCAGAATAAGGGCAAGTCAAAGTGGTTTAAATACTCAGAACAGAAAAGTGCTAGAGAATATTTACTCCTCCACTGATAAGATAATAACCAGCTGGAGATGAAATTAAGTAGAGAACTCTCAGGCCAGAAACAGAAGATTTGAACCTGACTTTGTATTCATCAGGAGGGGTTTTGTTGTTGGGTTTTGCATTTTTTTTTTTAACCAGCTTGTGTTGCATTTTCAAGGACATCCCAATGCCGTGTCTATTATTCATCTTATTCTGGCTGCCTCATTTGAATATTAAAGGATAAAACAAGACAGTGTGCAACTCAGGGGTATCGCTGGCACCAAGCTTGCGGGGCTCGAGCCCTGAGTCCTAGTGCCTGAGCCCCGGGTCTGCTGGGCCACCCACAGCAGTGGCTGCAGTGACGGCACGCAAGCCCCGAGTCCCAATGCACCGAGCCCCTGGTCTTTTCCCAGGCCAGCAGCACTCCTGGAGTAACTATATAAATGGCCTGATCCTGTGAGATGTGAGCACTTGACTTAAGTCACTAAGGCTATGTCAACACCAGGAAGCTTAGTTTGGACTTCCTTAGTCCAAACTAAGCAGTTCCTGGTTAGTTCGAACTAACCTTATCTTTTTAGTTCGAACTAGCCGCATTTTTTAGTATTAGCTAACTTTTTAGTTTGCACTAAAAAAGCATGGCTAGTTCAAACTAAAAGTTAGTTTGAACTAAAAAACAGAGCTAGTTCGAACTAACTGCTTAGTTTGAACTTATTTAGCTCAAACTAGCATGGCTACATTGTGCTTGTTCGAACTAAAATTCCAACTGAGTTTGAACTAAGCACTTAGTTTGAACTAGTCACTTTAGTTCAAACTAAACAAAGCCTAGTGTTGACAAGGACCAAATTAGTCCGGATTAAGCCTCCTTAATCCAGACTAATTTGCTAGTGTAGACAGCCTAAGAGGCATTCACGCTCTGCTTCGAATTGACTTTAAAGGCAGTTGGCCAGGACCTTCAGGTATAGAGCATCAAAGAAAGCTGAGGGAATGTCATACCCCACAGAAGCTGTTCAGCACAGTGAGGGATTGGACCATAAATTTTATGAGTTATTTCCTATGGGAAAACATGATGCTTAGAGCTGAATGACCTAGTTTTTGCTCCTGCTAAAGTACCTTGGTGCCACTACATCAGCAGAAAATAGCATTAAAACCAGTTAACAGGCTACATGAACATTATCTCCCAGCTGACACAGAGCCAGCATACCAGCTCCTATTCCTGGGGAGAAGGTGGTAGGGAAATGAAGGAGGAACAGTAAATTACTACTTTGCAGGTATTGGCATAAACTGTGTTAGGTCTTGCCTGCCTTCGGATGTGCTTTGATTGCAGCAATTCATTCAGCTCTACTAGTGTCACGCCAACATATGAGGAAAAAGCAAACACCCCCAGAGCAAGTAGTGGCTTTACTGAGCTATTAGAGGACTTGTGTCTGTACAGCTGCACTGATGGCTGTAATCATGGCAAACCCACTGCAGAGTGACTACTGACTTCAGCTCAGGAGCTTCTGAGCACTCCTACATTAGTAGTGGCCCAAAGGGAAAAGTGCTGGAGGCCCCTGCACCCCCTTTAGACCTCTATCTCTTGGTCTCTTACTTTGTCCTCCACCTTCACAGACCTGGACTCAATGAATTCCTGCTAGCACCCACTCCCATACACCGCCGTTCTAGTGAATGAATCTACTCAACCCAAAAGATCCTGGTAAAATCAAACATAGCTCTTCAGATACTAATGTTTTTCCACCCCCCATGTTTTTCTTCTTGCTGGTCTGTTTTCCTCTCCACTGCTGCTCTACTCCTCCACTCCCCTACTAATACACAGTAGACTTTAGGAAGTGTGGCCAGGATCTCTTAATCCCTAGGATGTTGTTTCTTAACAGCTTTTCCATTGAAGCTCTAGGACAGGTGGAACTGGGAGGCAGAGCAGTTGCCAGTGTGGCCAAGTACTTAGAGCAGGGGAGAGATTTGCCGCCTTCTTGTGTTGAAGAATCTTCTTGGCAAGCAGTCACTCTACTGGCTTTCCAAGGAAGAACAGCCAATCACTGGCGGCTTCCCTTAGAGACTTACAAAATGGCTGAAAACCAGTAATCTGTGCAGAATAGTTATAAAATTGGCATCCCTGAGACCCTTAACTTTGCAAATTGTGCACTTAGATATTGTGATGGAATTGTGCCAAATTGCATCACGTAAAGATCTGGCACTGATTTTTGGAGCCTTGCTGATCTGAATGAAGGAATTAAAAGAGAGAGAGAGTGTGTGTGTGTGTGGTGCAGCAAGTAGGCAACTAAATGGATTTTTTCAATAAAATGCCAGCTTTGATATTTCAGGATTCTATAAAATTATAATGACCTTAAAACTTTGTTTCTTTAGGAGCCACTCTCTGGCTTTTTTGCCATGTACATGAGACATATTGGGCCAAATTCTGCTCTCAGCTACATCAGTGTTTATACATGTTTGTTCCATTGAAGACAAAGCAATGGAATTATTCTTGATTAATAGCCAAGGCTATGTCCACACATACATGTTTATTTCGATTTAAGTTAAATCAAATTAAGTTAATTTGAAGTAAAATCCTTAATTTGAATTAACTTAAATCAAAATAAGCAAAAACTTCAAATCGAAATAGCAAGTCCAGAGACAGGACTTGCTATTTTGAATCAGAAGAGGGGCACCATGGGAGCTGTGGCAACATGGCCCCCTCACTGGGCCATAACCCCACCCAATATATACAAAAAGGAAGGCACCCTTGGAAGGAGAAGGGCAAAAGTGTTATTTCAAAATAATGGTTATTTCAGAATAACACATCCAAACAGCGTTATTTTGAAATAACCCTTTTGAAATAACAGACGATTTGAATTAAAGTAGGTTTAAGCTATTATGAAATAATGTCTCTTGTTTCGAAATGACGGAGCTCGTCATTTCGAAACAAGAAAACGTTATGTGGACCTAATCTTTTTCAAATTGAAATAACCAGTCTCATTTTGATTTAAAAGATACGTGTGGACATACCCCAAGTGACTAAAGAGAACTCAGCTTCTGGTACCCACATAGCAACTAACATCGCTTGGTGGTCTACACTTGATGCCATTTTTGGCAGCCATCGAAGGGAGATTTGCAAGCTACATAAGATAACTTGCATATCTCCCTTTGACCTTCAAGCTCGTACTTACTTCCCTGTCTTCACTGCTCTGAGTCAACGAGAAATGTCCTCCCTTCAGTTCAGGGCGACTCTTCTTCCGTGGGTGGACTTACTGAATCAAACTCCAGATTGACTGAGCAGGTCTTGACAGACCACTCAATCAATCCTGAAATCTCAAACTGACAGTGGGAAATTTGCTACCATCAGTGTAGACTTGGCCTCTGACTCAATATTAGTGTTCATGACAGCTTGGTCCAAAAATGGAAAATGTTAGGATAGGCACAAAAAGGAGACGTTTTGCATTACTTCATTCAGCTGTGACAAACACTTAAATTCCTCACTTCTGTGTGCTGGCAGCAGGTCTTGAATTACACCTGAACTTTTAAAGTTGATTTATTTCTAACAGTCACAAAAACAGTTGTCTGTACCAATCAGTTTACCCTACAAAGCATGGGAAAGCCTTGAGAAGTCATCTTACAAACTCAAGTCTCCTCTCCTCTCCAGAGGTGTAAAAGCTCTCAAGACAGTTTTCACAGCAGCATTGGTATGTCCAAATGTCTTTGACTCCTTCCCACATGGTGTTTTGCAACATGCTGTGTATGAAACATTTGGCTGCTGCCCTCCATTCCAGTGGTGACTGCATTTTAATAGAGCTGATCCCAACGTAGACCTGACTGGAATTTTATGAGTGTCAGAATTTTAAACTAAAACTTCATTGAAAGTTCCATTTGCAGTGAATCGTTAACATCAGGGAAAATCCCAATAGAACATAGTCTTCTTGCAAATGGAGCCCCCCTCCCTCCCAAGGCTGATGTCTTGCAAGGTACCTAAGGAGGTCTGATTGTATAGTTAGTTGATGTCCCTCAGTATTATCTCATCCCTTTATCAAGGCTTTTGGTGTCATGCTATTATTGGGTACATAGCAGCATTCCTTGCTATATATGCTTTGGAATTTGTTATACTTCACACCAAGAAAGCTGCTGAAACTGAACACCTGCTGATGAAGGCTATTTCTGGGTTTGGCTTTGAATATCCTTTTTTTTTTTTTTTTTTGACTTTGTCCTGTCACTTGATGTAGAGTAGCTGTTGGAGACTCTTCCTTTCCAAAAATGGTGTATTTAAACTGTTTCCATATCCAAGATAAAATATTGATTGCCTGCAGATATGTAGCAAAAGGGTATTTCTTTATTTTCCACTTTTGGCAAAACATGTTTGGTTTGTCAATACAGTTTTGTTAAATTGAATTCATATCCATTTAGTTTTTGAATTTTTTTATAGTCATGTGGGTGAGAGGCACTATATTTTTATATAATTATATCTATGGGATTTGTAAGGTGACCTCATCACTAAGCAGAGAGAGATGGATTCTTTTTCTCCTCATACTTAATAAAAAATATCGTTAACTGCCTTAAATTCCTACTATGGAGGCATTATCCTCAGTGAGATTGCACAGATGTAACTGAGGACATAATGTGAAGATAAAGAACTCCACGTGTAGCTGAGGGCAAACAATGAAGATATGGGGTTGTACAAATGTAGCCAAATGCAGAATTAAAGACAGTGGTGTTGTACACATCTAAATAAGAGAAGTTTGAAAGCAATCGGCTCACATAGCTGTAATTGAGGGCACGATTTTGCCTGTAGATTCTTTCTTGTTGTTTATGATTTCATAAGCAGCAAAGGGCACAGACTGCCAATTGAGACCCTAGCTTGAATATGTCACATTGGTAGTGAGAGAAAACAAGTTATTTTTTACTTGGGCAGAAAGGATCTATTACAATGTCAGAGAAAAAATTAACTTTGAACTAACTACCTTTAGTTTGAAATTCACATTTGTCTTAAAATTTTGTATCTACTATGCTTACCAGAAACATCTGAGATCACCCTGATTGAAATGAATTATTTTTTAAAAGTTTGTTTACTTAGTGCATTTGGCAGCTCTTTGTTATAGTCAGTTTGCCTGTTTCCAGTATGGAGGAGTGAAATTTAGGCACCTTCTTTATCAGCAGAACCCATCTTCTCATAATCTTCTCTCTTTCTCTCTCTCTCTCCCTGGTATAAAAACAGCCACATTTAAAATCTCCTTTACATCAAAAAGTCCAAATGACAAACAGAATGTAAATTGTTTCATGACCCTGCTAACCTACTTAATCTGATATCTGTTATTACTGCCTCTGGTGATGCCTAAGGGAAACTGCTGCTTTCTTTTTCTCTGCAAACATTTGTTACGTCTTGGGTCAGACCAGTTGTTCAAGGCCCACATAAAGAGGAAGCCTGTTTTTATGGCATGAGACATTGAACTTATGATGCAAACAATGTCTAAATATGATTCTTCTTTGTTTTGGCCTGAGAACTTTGAACAGTGACCTAAGGAGCACAGCATGCCGAAATCAGATCCTGTACCCAGTAAATGCACTGGGATACTGGAGACTGCATGTGTGGGAAAGAACAACAGAATAGCTGGTCCTGGGAGGATGTTAACTTTATTAATAAAGGTAATCACAACAACAGTCTCTGTTGCTACTTTGGACTTTGGCATGGTGACTGCTTGGTGCGAGACAGTAAATACCAATCAGAGTTGTAAGACAATAAAAATTATTTACTGCTTTGAAATATGTGTGTTGTATCCTGCCTCTTCTTATGAGACAGCATGCAGTTATATTCAGTAGCCCGGGTAGCTATGGAGGTATAAACCAGACATTGTCATTACTATGATCCTTTATGATCTGTGTTATTCTGTTCCTCAAGTGGCACTTTTTCATTTTCTGGCCTAGCACTAGGGTAACATTTGGAACTATTAATTCAAGGCCTGACTTTCAAAGGTGTTCAGATATCAAAAGATGTAGAGAAGCATGTGCTGGGATTAGAATGATCCATATGTTAACAGGAGTCAGGCACCTGACTTACAGACAGCCCCCCCGCCCGTGCCTTAAGCAGATACTTACCAGGAACTACAGACCTAACAACAGAACCATTAAAGCAGGGACATATCCCTGCAACAAACCACACTGCCAACTTTGTCCACATGTCTGCACATAAGACACTATTACAGGACCTAATAATACCAGCAACTCCAATAAAAGCTCATCCACCAATGTGATTTATTCCATCATGTGCCAGAAATGTCCCTCCGCCTTATATATTGGACAAACAGGACAGTCTCTGGGCAAAAGAATAAATGGGCACAGATCTGACATCAGAAATCTCAACACTCAAAAACCACTGTCAGCATTTCAATTTTCCTGATCACTCCATTGATGATTTACTAATTGCTGTGCTCTGACAGATGAATACCAGATCAAGGCTTCAAAGAGAAGCTGCCGAGATTGAATTTATTTGCAAATTTGATTGCATTGCTTCAGGGCTTAATAAGGACTTTGGATTTTTCTCTCATTGCAACAGGTGATTTGACCTCATCTTTCTCTATATGCTGTTCCCCAATGTTTGAATCTTAACAATGGCTTTGATTTGCTGTTATAGCGTGACCTGATCCCATGCCTTATACTTCCCTGAATTCATTTCCTCCCATTTTTTATGGTCCCCCATCTTCAAAGCATCTGACAAAGCATCTGATTTTCTCCCATGAAAGCTCACACAATAAATACATTTGCTAGTCTTTAAGTGCCACAGGATTACTTGTTCATTTTACTGTATTTTGAGGTGTCTAAGTATCTTTGAAAACTGAGCCCTCAGTCCTTCTTACTTTTCATATTTAACCTTTAGGTAACCTGAAAAAAGAGCTCTGTGTGAGTTCAAAAATCTGTCTCTTTCATCATCAGAATTCAATCCAATAAAAGATATTACTTTACTCATCTTGGCTTTCTAATCTTATGGAAGTGCCCTCGATCCAATCATTCTCTTTGGTGCTGACTAGTCATTCCAATTTCATACCCTCTGCATAATTTTAATATTTGACTTCATGTTCTTTTCTCAGGTTATGTATGAAGCGGGTCTGAGATTGTCTTACAAAAATTGCCACTGTACCTCATTTTCTGCCTTCCATACCACCTACAGATTGTTGTTCCCATGGGTGTGTGCACATGCATATTTAAAATAACTGTGTGCAGAGACATGTTTATATGGGATAAACCTCTCCACAGTTAAAGATATTATGCAATTTAATGGCCTCTGTTTCTAACAATACCATATTTAAGTACCTATAATTTTATCACTGAAGTGCATCCACAGCTGGAATAGAAGGAACACATGAAACATTCTGCCCCAATAATCACTATACAGCATTTTGAGGAGTGGAACAAAGAACGGTATATCCATCTGAAACCAGAGGAGGGATTTGAGGCACCTACGGGAGGAATACATTTACTTAAAATGGAATTTGGTGAAAACAAGAGGGTCAACACCCCTGCACTGGCTGACAGTCTTACTGTGGCAGTGCTGAGCCTCTACCTCCTAAGTCAAGTCAATAGGAGTTTCAAGGATTCTCCTTACTTCTCCTGACAGGCCCTAAATATACTACTGAATGCTTAGAACAGAGTCACTTTTATGTCTTCTCCAAAAGATGCCCCCTTTAGCAGCATAGCAGCTATCAGCATCATGCTGGGACATATATTTAGTAATAACTCTGAGGAACTTTATTTAATTCTAGTGACTCAGTTTGTTGAAAGCAACAAACTTATTCCTCATTTGCAGAACTCATGCCCTTCTGCTGTTGTATGAATCAATATCTCCAAGTGCACTAGGCTAGAGTTCCACACTTAAACTATGCTCTTAAGGCCACACAATGAAGGGCAGTAAAAGGGATCCTCTTACAACTCTTTATGTTTTGCTCCAGAAAACAGAAAGAATTTTCAGGTCAGACATTTCACAATGTAAAATATTAACTTGGCATTTACACTTCTTGTTTGGTGTCAAATGCCAAGCAGAGAATCCAGCAACACTCTGTATAGTTTGCAGATTAGTAGACCAAGCAAATCACACTGTATCCTATAATAGCCCCCCAGTATACTGAGATTTAAACCTATAAATTTCATCCAGTGTAAGGATGCACTTCAGCTTTTTGGTGGTGGTGGTGTTTGTTTTTTGTTATTTGTTTCGTTTTGTCTTGTTTCCAAAGTTGGATTTAGTTGTTGTATTTCAGCGGGAATGAGGCAGGTTTTAGAACATATGACATAGTTAAATAACAATAGAAGCAACATTCAAAGTGAACATTGGACTGTTGCCACTGTTGTAATCTAGCCTGTCTGTACTCTGTTTTAGTTAATGCAACATATTCAGTCTCTGTGTCTGAGAAGGATCAGACCTTCTTGCACTGTGTTATGTCCTGCAAGAGGGGTGACAACCTTAAGCTTCCTGCTGAAGTTTAAACCATTATAGCATGTTAAGTTTGCATATAGAGGCAAGTGTTCAGGAGCTTGGCCTAGGGGACTCCACTGAATTGTTAGTAATGGCTGTGAGTTGGGAGTGTTCAAATGCAGAAAAGCCATGATCCCACATTAATGTGATTGTGTAACATTTATATGTTGTTCAATCTAATTTCTGTATGCTGAAAGAAAGGCTTTTCCCTGCAGTAAAGGCAGATGCCTTTTTGTGTTGAGATGCGAGGGCCCTACAGAAGGGGACACACTCATTGTCTGGTCTCTTAGATAGACTTTACTTTTGTTCTTTCTTCTTTTGTTGTTCTCCTAATGTGATACACAGAGTAGGTACATGTTTGTGTTACATTTCTTGTTCTGGTAGTTTAAAACACAGCAGCGGTACCTATTTGCTATCCTTGCCACACCCACTGTTGTTTCCCATCTCATTCAGCACCTGTTTGTCCTACTCCTATGAAGCTCTGTACACAGAGCCTTTGGCAGGGGCTCACTGTTCCCATTTTCTGTGTATGAAATGCTTTCACTCATTATCAAATCCTGTCTGTTCACCTTGGTTTCAAAGGAACTCAGGCTGGTACTGACAAAGAAGAGAGAGACTGGAGTGAAACACTTTAAATTTTTGTATGTAGTTGATTTCATAATATGCTGTATAAAGACAGGTTTATTTAAACAAGTGCCTTTAATGTGCATAAACTTAAGAGGTAGGCAAAAAGGCACCATACCTACCCCTAGGAGCATATAATATACATCAGGGTGGCCAAATTTACTGATTCCCTGTACCACATACAATAACATTCAGAAGTTCAAGAGTGGGGGCTCACCACCTGGGCCTTGGGTCCTCAGCTTTGTGGCAGGATAGTGAGGTTCAGGGCTTCTGCCCCATAGGGAATATCCGCAAAAATCCCAAGCCCCAGGAGGCACAACCCCCATGGCATAATCCCCAATGCCTCCCATCCTGCAGGGCTTGAGCCCCAGCAGGCATGACCCAGGGAGCAGAAGCTCTGATCCCTGGCAAAGGTCTGCCCTCTGGGCAGAAGCCCCTAGCCCTACCTCCTCACCACAGGGCAGAAGTCTTGAATTTCCCATCCTAGTCTGGTAGGCAGAGTATAGGGCATGGGCATAGAGGGCTCCAGAAGCCACACTTCAGCTATATGTGGCTCCCAAGCCACAGTTTGGCCACCCCTGTTGTATGGTTGCACAACAGACAAACAGGAGAGAGGTGCAATCTAAAAGCAAAGCGGTAGCATCGTACATTTGGCACACTTCTTGTTAATTCCATAGTTTAAGCTCTTTAAACTGTGGTGTGACTTCTGTTAAAGGAATACACAAAAAGGCAGGAGAGGCAGAGCCAGGTTGGGTGGTTAATGATGAACTCCAATCCAAAATTTGAGCCAAGGATTAAAAAGGGGGACTGCTGTTGCCTGGGATACTGGCCACAAGCATTTGGAGCTACAGGCTTGAATCTAGTCAAAGACACAAAATAATTATCCATGTGTACACATGCAGACTCCTGGCCTCATGTTAGAACACTGATTCATAGCATGTCTTGGCTTAGCATTCAGATTTGTTTCAAAACTCAGTAACTCAGTCTGTAGTGGATCTCCTGTGGCCAGAAGAAACAGGGAGAATAAGCGTGTGCCTCTGGCTGTATGGTATCTTCATCCGTTTTAGTGAGTCTAGTCAATCTATTCTAACTTGCAACCACTTCGACAAACCTCATGCAGAGAAAGAGGGATAGAGAGGGATGAAAAACCGTTGCCAGATTATTTACTAATTTTTTTTTTTAAAGGAACCATTATCCAGTCTGACCTCGTACTGGTAGAAAACACTCCCTCTACTGGTAGGAGAGCACTTCAATCTCCCTGAACATTCAGCAGCAGACTTGAAAGTTGCCATACTTCAAAGGGGGGGGGGGGACCCTTGAAAAACAGACTTCAGAATGAAACTGCAGAGCTGGAGCTGATTTGCAAACTTGACACAATCAGACTTGGTCTTAATAAGGACTTGGAAAGGTTAGCACATTACAAAAAGTAATTGTCCCTGTTCACACATTCTCTCCCTCTAATCAACCAGTGTGAATGGGCCCCATCTGCCCTAACTGAATTGACTTTGCTGACACTTGCCCTCCTCTGTCCTGTTATGCGTACATATACCTCTCAACTGTAATTTCCACTTCAGGCATCTAACAAAGTGGGTTGGAGCTCACGGAAGCTTATGCCCGAAGAAATCTGTTTGTCTTTAACGTGTTACAGGACTCTTGTTGTTTTTGCTGTACACAGACTAGCATGCGTACCTCTCTGGAAATTATAAACTTGGCATGAGAAATGTAAATTTGAATTTCAAGTTCCCCACTTTTAATGCTGCTTTAATTCCAGGGTTCATTCGTTCAAACTCTCAGAATAAAACTGAATCACACAACCTTACCTTGACTTCTGATATATTTAACGTAGCAATACTAGACCTTTTTGATATCACAAGCTGAACTTCCTTGAGTTCACAGTTGAGATTGTGTATTTGAATGAGATAAGAATCATGCCACCCTATTATCTTCATTCCACAATAAACTAATAATATTGCCAGGCTATGAATCACAGCATTCTCAAATACTGAGATCATTCTTTTGTATTATTCTGTCACTGAATCAGCAAAATTGGTCATTCAGAGGCAAGGTTCTGATCTCAAGTCCATACATATCATAATCAGGTAAAGCTCCAATGAAGTCCACACTTTATCTAGAGAGTGAATACAGACATCGTGATTGAGCCTACAGCATATAAAATACATTGCTGAGAAAAAGGTATAAGCAGTAGACTAAAAATGCAAAAAAATCTAGTAACTCATATTGCCCTCAAAGTTAACATACTAATCTACTGTGACATTATTGAGGATATTGGTTGGTGTCCATAAAACATTTGTTTGGTCAAAATATAATCAGATATATTATGCATTTTCTTTTTATCCCAAATATCTGCTTACATACATGGATTAATAATATAGGTTTTAATATATTGTATATCCTCTTGAACTAAAATAGATCAGGACATGTATTGCTCATATGCTTAATTACTATACCCTAAGGCAGCAGTTTTCAAACTTAGGCTTGGGACCCAGTACTGGGCTGCAGACCCTCAGGCACTGGGTCGCTGCTCCCCCTGCTGCTGCTGCCAAAAGACTGGGGTGCATTGCTCAACGATGCAGTTGTTGGGTCTCGGATATGAATGAGTTTTTTTCAACTTGGGTCCCAAGAAAAAAGTTTGAAAACCACTGCTCTATGGCCTTAAAACTCTTGCCAATTGCTTTATATAATAGTGATATAATTCCATAACTCAGTGCTGAGTAGCACTTTCTTCAATGAGTAGGAGATTTAAATGGGACAGCTATGTGCTACACAGCATAGCTAAGAACTAAGATTTGCCTTTATATAGGCATTTTCAGTTAGATAACCTCAGTATTTACAGTGTATGATGTATTTCCTATGGTAGGTATAGACTGCTTTTGGTAAAACTGTTACCTTTTTTAAAGCCTATCTGTATTACCACCTGGGCCCATCACCATAGTAACACTCTTCATTGTAGTCAGGATATAGACTCAAAAAATGCCAAATTCACTTCCAACCCAAGTCTCTTGTGAAACAGCAGAGCAGCACAATGTTGCCAGTACCAAGCCTGTAAGCCATTTGACTTGTTTTAGCAAAAACAAGCTGAAACCTGAGAAATCGTATAATGCTGAGATCTGAATTTATTACCCTGAAAGTTAGATGCACTGAGCCAAATTCTCAGCTGGTGTAAATGCATATAGCTCTGTTGAAGCCAGGGAAGCTAGGAATCTGGTCCACATTCCTTGATGCAGTAACCAAGATTTCTGACCAGGCATTGATAGAATTCTCTGCTACATCTTCCCCCCTAAATTGCAATCCTAAATTAGAATTGCACAATAATAGCATGTGCACTAAAACTTAATTGCAAGGGGAAGCAATGATCTAGAAATCCCTGACTATTTAGATTACACAGATATACAAGAATAAGCACAAGGGGGTTCCACACCTAGCACACTATGCTCTGTTAGCCCAGAAGACTATATTGTTCTGTTATGAGGGAGTGATTTATAAATTAAATTTTGGATTTTAAATAGAGATGGTTTATGCAGTCATGTCATTAAAAAGATCCCATTTAAGTAGACTGAATTATCTGCAAGTATTTGATAATAAAAGCTTTGTATTTTAACCAATTTTATTCATTAGTATCAAATGAAGTAGGATATTTCATTAGCTCTCACTACTCAAGAAAGAGATCTTGGATTTATTGTGGGTGGATACAGTTCTCTGAAAACATCCACACAATGTGCAGCAGCACTCAGAGAAAGCTAACAGAATGTCCAGAATCAGTAGGAAAAGGATAGATTAAAAAGACAGAAAATATCATATTGCCTCTTTATTAATCCATGATACTCCCACATCTTGAATACTGCATGCAAACATAGTTATTCCATCTCAAAGAAGATATATTGAAATTTGAAAAGGTATAGAAAAGGGGAACAGAAGTGTTTGGGAGTACTGAAAAGTTTCCATATGAAGAGAGATTAATAGAACTTGAACTTTTCAGCTGGGAAGAGACAACTAAAGGATGATATTGTTGAGGTGTATGAATATGATGCATCTCGGAGACAACGTCAAGAGCCGGATAGATTTGTACAACATTATAGACGAAATAAGTCTATGACATTCTGGAACTTGGCCTAGGACTGCTTGACAGAACTCACCATTCAACTTTCTCTTTGTTGAATTAAATAGATTGAGCTCTTTGAGTCCATCAGTACACGGATAGTCCTCTGATCCTAATCTGTTATAAATAAGCATAACAAATCTGTTGCTGATGACTCCGTTTGCACTTTGGATGTGGTCCCATAATGTAGCCGGTTGTTCAGATCTTTTTACCTGATACAGTGCACAAAAATCCTGGCATTCATCCTACACATGAATGACTATGAAAAAGCAATGAAGTCATGATGCAGGATTCCATAGATAAGAAAAATATTTTTCATTTTTTCAGAGACAGTGATGGTATCAATTAATATATCCACTCCTAGGGTCTGTATCCAGTTGATACACAGGTATGTACTTGATGACCTAATAGAATTCTTCCAGCCAGATCCTCAGCTGGCTTAAATCAGTACAGCTCCGTTATATTCGATAGAATGGCATGCCTCTTTTCATCAGTTGAAGATCTGGCCCTTCAACTCTAAATGCAATAAACACAAAATGAATAAGTGAAAATACACTGAAATTTAAGTATCCTATTGAGGATCCTAAATGTTTCTCAGACAAAATTTGTTTGTACATAATTCTGATAGTGGAACCATCATAAAACTAGATCTGTTTTAGGCCAAAGAAATCAAATTCAACTTTGGGCCTGCATTGTCTTTATGAATGATAGGATGGATTTAGACTTTTGTGTTTGCCAGTTGTACACCCATCAGGATTTCACAATGTGAATTGTCCTTGGGGAAACAGATCTGACAGGCTGGTCAAAATCCATCTTAGAACAACTTGAATTGTTTGTCAAAAGTCAGATTGTTCAGCCACATTCTTCTTCATGAAAGTGATTTAGAAAAGAGGACAATGAAATACAAAGCTAGATATGATGTCATAAATATCTAGGAACGGTGTCCAAGCCACCAGATTCAAATACTTATCTCACTGTGCCAAGATATCTCAAAGCACACAATGACTATTTCTACAATGCAGAGCTTTTTTGAGAAAGGTCTTTCCGAAAAAAAAAATATTTTGAAATAAATTCAAAATAACTATTCCTAAGAAACTTCTTTTCAAAAAATGTTATTTTGAGATAGGAGTCTGGGAGGACTCTGTCTCGAAATGAAACAGTGTTTTTCATTTTTTTGAAAAAGCTATTTCAAAAAAGCCTGTTTTTCAGCAGGCAACCAGGTTTAGCGCTTTCAAAAAAGCACTCTGGTATATCAAAATACTGAGGCACTTTTTTTTTGAAAAAGAATATTTAAAAAAAAGTGCTTTTTCAAAATAAGCCCACGTTAGCTTTTTCGAATAAGTGCTCTGGTGTTTCAATATACAGGAACACTTTTTTTTCAAAAAAGCAAAATGGGCTCCATGGACACAGAAAAGGTTTTCTGGGATAAGGCTCCTTATCCCGAAAAACCTTTGCAGTGCAGACGTTCGCAATATTTTTAGTGTCATTTGCAACACTTGACAACACATTTTGCATTGCTCAGGCAAATGTTTGTGCTTTAATTGAAATTTCTTTGTTTTGTTGGCTTGAATTAAACCTGAGCGGTACCTGAAAAGAGATTTTTTAAACTATGTACCTCTTCTTAGTATTAATTCAATGTTATTGCTAAGTCATCTCTATTGCTTAATAAGCAAGCATACTGTAAAATAAGGACAGTAACTATTTTATGCAATTTATGGTATATAGCTCCAAGCCTGCAACATACTCCATGATGAGTCTTCATGCCTGTGTGCAGTTGAGTGCATGATTGAGGCCAAAACTGCAACAGTTCTTTCAGGGCATGTTTCAGCACGCTAATCTTTATAGTGTCTTTTCTCATTTTAAAAGGACAAAGCTTTAACTGAATTTAACAGAAGCTTTTCCATTGCCTTCTGTGGGTTTTGGATTAAGTCCATGAGCTAAATTTATCCCTGGTTGAAAAGCACTGGAGTCATACCTTGCATAAAGATCACTCAGTTCTTTATAGAACTTCATCAATGTATAAATGGATGCTGTTATGAAAATATAGATGTGCCAGGCATCTCTTCATGAGCTGTGGAATTACATTTTAAACTCTATTTACAGATGTGTGTGTGCATGCATGCGTGTGTGTCTGTCTGTGGGACAATAAATTTATTTTTGCTTCCACTACCTGTGTGTGCTAAATTCAGGTTATAGGAAGTTACTAAAGCTAAAACAACTTTTGCTCCTGGTTTGAAACCTTATATTGATCACACATTTTTCTAGCCCAAACTTAAAATTTGTATCCAAGTAACAAATATTGCCCCAGCAAAGACAGTACTTTGAGCACTTGCTTAACGTCTGTCTATTTCAATGGGGTCTTACACAAGCACTTAAGTGTCTGCTTAAGTGCCCTTCCTGAAAAGGGGTCATAATGCAAAACACCAAGTTTTTGGCTGTCATTTCTCCAGCAGTGATTTTTAAGGCATGGTCAACACCACCAACTTACATTGGTATAACTACGTTGCTTCCTGTTGTGGAAAATCCATATCCCTGAGAAATGTAGCTAGAGCTACCTAACCCCACGGTAGACAGCACATTGTCAATGGGAAAACTTATATTAACATAGTTACTGCCTCTTGGGGAGATGGAGTACCTGCAGCAGGGAGAGACTCTCCTAATGGCATAGGTAGGGTCTTCTCTAAGCATGACAGCTATGAACCTGCAGTGCTGTAAATGCAGACAAGCCCTCAGCTTCGGCAGGAGTTTGTTGCCTCTTCATTAATTCTCCCATGTGTTTTCAGTATAGCTAGGAAGCAAATTCAATTTAAAAGATCTATATCTGTCCTGTTTAATCATGACAGACACTCAACATGTTAACGGGTGCAAAGTCTACAAAGGCCTCTGCATTTTCCTTCCAGGTACCAATGAATATTATGCATTGTCATCCTTTAAAATGTATGTGAATCAGGCAAAATGAATATTCTGCTCAAAGTGCCTAAGCAATGCCCTCTTATGGCAAAGCATAAGCTTTCCTCAAAATTCAGCTGGTCTGAGATCATTCACATTCCGATTTCACATTTTAGTAAACCAACTGAACTTTACTGGAAAACAAAGAAAGAAAGAAAAAAGTCAAATATGTGTAACAGTAATAACTGATAACATGAACAAATCCTTCTTTTATTCCTCTTATTTGAAATTTGTGAAGAAAACCCATGTCTCAAAACTACTACAGTATTTGCATGGATGGAATAGGAAACTACAACTTTTTGATTAGTATTCTAGGCCAACTCAACAAGATTTGTTTTTGTGAAGGGAATGAGAAAGATTATATAAATACATTAATGGGTCCTAAAAACAAACTACCATTACTGATTTTTGGACATGTGCATAATGTAAACAACTGTAGAGCAAATAGATAAAACTGTAGTGAAATACTAATGTAAAATACATTTGTGTCTGATTTTACTAGAACTTCTCCACAGCATGTTGTAATAGTTTTGGTTTTCCACAAACAAATTTTAATCAAGGAATGTTGATATTACCAAAAAATGTTCTTAGGAAATATTTCTTATCTGCTACATGTTTGTCTTTCAGTTTTCTTCATACTGAAATTGAATTTATACTGATGATGGAGATATTGTACTTTGAATGCCACACAAAATACAGCTTACTTTTTGTCTTTTTTTTTTTTTTGGCATAAATCGACTTGCTGCTAATAAACATATATCAATATTCAGTTAACAGCTGTTTGAGTGGAGGAGGGTGGAGAGAAAAAGAGACATGGGAAAAAAGACAAATATTTAATAAAGTGCTTATATTGTGTATGTGGGGAGGTGGTAATTAAATGTAGACTGTCTTTCAATTGTGGTTCTTTGAACTGGAAGCCAAGGATTAATTTAAAGCAGTAGAAATTTCTCATTCGATTAGAGAACTGCAAAGCTTAATTCACAATGATACTATGGATCCAGTGCTGCATTCCTTATGCACTAAATACTTCCACAGAAGTCAGTGTTAATACTGAGTAGGCAAGAAATGCAGATTCAGCACTGGATTTCATCTGACTACACAGTGACAGACAAATGAATACCTTAGGTCAGACACTTCAGCCCTTCTCCATCCTTATTTGGTCAATAAAACTACCGTTGGGGGGAAAAGAAGTTTTGCCTGAACACACCTTGTGGTATATGGGCTATTGCCATTCCCAGTTAATTTTAAATAAATAAATTAATCTATATCTCTTCTGTTTGTTCTACAGCCCAACACACAATGGGGGATATTCCCATTAACCTCAGTGGACGTGGGATCTAACCCCAAAGGCTTGCATTGTAAAGAATCAAAGCCTACTCACTTTACTCATGCTTGAAGTGTCCTCAGAGCCAAAGGGACTGGTGAGCTCAAGAAGAATCCAATAACTTGTTATCCTGCAAAAATATTTTTGAACTCTCTTTCAAAATATCTATTGCATTGAGGGCATGGTAGAATAAAAGAAGTGACTGTAGCTTTTACACCTCAGTATTCAAAGACATTTTATAAATATGTATAAGGAGAGAGAAAGAGCTCTCATATTAATATACAATACATACAGCATTTGAAGTTTGTCCTGTCTAGTTCCTTGAAAGAACACAGTGAGCTCAGAACCATATAGCAACAAAGAGATCAATTGTGTAGCTGCAGCATCCATAAAATACAATTTGTATAATACTTTATTCTGAGACAAACCTTGGTACATATCAAACAATGCAACAGCCTTCTTAAGGAATGTAAAAGGACACATTATGATAATCTGCTGGGAACAAAGAGTGTCCTCCAGATTCCAAGTATTTGAGGCAAATTCTTCTGTCAGTTCCTTTGATATAAAAAGAATAACTCACATGCCATAGAGTATGAACACTTTGCATCATGTCCTTAATGAAATTAATCTGGAGTTACATAAATGTAACTCTGAGCAGATTTTGGCAATTATATTCTTTCTGTTGCTTGAATTCCTTAAAGAAAACTTAATGGCATGAGAACTCAACCCTGGTGCGTGCTAAGAAGCACCCTCACTGGAGCTCAGTCCTGGTACACAAAAAGTGAAATGAACCAGAGGTGTCTAGGTTTTACACCTTGTCCAATTAACAGGAGATGGAATGTGTGGACAAGAGGTGGAAGGGTTGCTATATTAACAGGAACCAAACTGGTGGAGGAAAGCATTATATGTTCAGGTGTTTAGAAATGTGTTTCAAACCAAAAATGAATTTGGGAAACAATTCACGAGTTATTTTAAACACAAAGGGTTGAAAATGTTTTTTAAATATTGATAGTTGCAAAATAATGTTGGAAAAGTTACATCAAAAAATCCTCCTCCTACAGGTGATCATACTCATGGTCCTTTAAGGTGGCTCAGCCTCCTGTAGTGAGGGTCAGAAGACAGGACACTTGACTGGTGCTTGGAAGATATGGGATCTGTTTCCAGTTCTCCCACTGATTTGTTAGGTGATCCCTCAGGCAAGTCACCACAACTCTGTGTCTCTGTTCTCCTTACCCTTCTGTCTTGTCTGACTGTGAGCTCCTCCACAGTCAGCCTGCCTCTCACTCCCAGCACAATGGAGCTCAGTTGTTGGCTGAGACCTACCAGTACCTCCATTATACAAATACTGTGTCTTTTGTATTCCTCTGCCACTCTATTCTGCATGATTTCTTTGCACCTCCTTTAGCCTGGAGACGTCCCTGGTGTGCCAATCATCCATCCCCTCATTATTCAAATCGTTTCTAAAACACACATTTTTCACACTGCCTGATTCATCCACCAGTAGAGGAGTGCTAACTTACGTTTGTTAAAAAAGACACAAACCAAATCACAGTGTTGTAATAAATCCACCTTCCTAGGCTCTGGCTACATAACTGATCTTCCACAGCTGCACTTGGTTGGCGGGCACTGAGGGTGAAAGACTTAACAAATCTGTTGGACCTTCACAGGAAGCAGGGTTAATATGTTTCTGTGACGAGAGATGGCTTGGAGGCATGGTACCTCTCCAGTAGCAGTGGTGAGTGCTGAAAGCTATACCATTCCCACAGATATGGCAATATCTGAGGCTAACCTGATTCCCTTGATGACTTTACAACCAGTGCAGTGACAAGGTGTGTCCGGGAGGTACTGGGCACCCTTGTCTCTCCTGGAGGATCTTGGGAGTTGACTATATTCTGCACTGCACTGGAGACAATTGCAACCTTGCAAAATGAGATCTATAGGGGAGTAGTGCTCCACCCACATTGTAGACCAGTAATGGTTTTGGTTAAGTTGATAAACTGAACTTACTCTTGTGGTAATTACCCTAATATGCTGCGAGTCGAGAGTGTGTTTTGTTGAAACTGATGGAATTTCATGGTAATCACTGGTAGGTAAAAACAATTATATTAGCAGTTACACAAGAGCAAAATCTACTTCATTCATATCTTACTCTTATGTGCCAACCCATTGTCCACTTTGTGCACTCTGAGTGCAAGGACCATAAGTGGTGCCTGGTCATTTGGAGGCATCACATACTACACAAAGGAGCAGCTGCATCCTCAGTTTCCTGCTACCTCAGGAATAAAAATTTGAATGCTGCTTTGTCATGCTGCCATCACGGGAAAAAAGAAAAGTCTTTTGATGCAGCTTTATCGTAACAAAAAATAGATATATTTCACATCCTGCCAATCTGGGGAAAAAAGGAGAGAACCAAAGGGAGATCAATTCTGAACCATCCACCTGATGACCCTATTTCAGTGAGGAGCTTTGCTGCTACACTGGTGCGTGAGCAGTATGAGCGTGGGAGGCTGACTTCACTCTCTCTTCTGACTTGAGTTCTGGACTCTTGCTGTGCATGCAATTGTTTTGCATTTAAGTGCCAACAATGGATTGCATTTAATGGCAATTTTATTGTGTTTTTATTGGCTAATAATTTTGCCTTTTATCACAGTTGGCATTTGATGTTGTTTGATTTGAAAGTCACTGTTCATGCTAGAATGAAAATTGATTGCCATAGTTCTTGATCTTCTTAACAGCTCTTTACTGCCAATCCAATCCAATTACTCCACTTGCACTCAGCCACCTGCTTCTCACTATTTTCTGTCATCCTTCTCTCCATCTCACCTTCCTGCTTCTTCTCTGCATCACTCATTTCCTAAAAGAGTACAGTTTTTCACCCATTCTGCCTGTCTCATTTTACCCTTCTACTACCCTTACTCCATTTTGCAAACATAATAATGAATTTAAAATGGTAATGAAAAGAGGAGCCCTGCAATTCCTAGGAACTGTACACATAGGCTATGTCTAAATCTGAAAGCTTAGTTCAGACTTAGAATAGAATAAAACAGAATCATAGGGTTGGAAGGGACCTCATGAGATCATCGAGTCCAACCCCCTGGGACTTGAACTTGCTTAGTCCAAATTAAGCAGTGCCCGGTTAGTTCAAACTAACCGCGGCTTTTTAGTTCGAAATAACTTTTTAGTTTGAACTAAAAAAGCACAGCTAGTTCGAAATAAAAAATGTGGTTAGTTCAAACTAACCGCTTAGTACAAACTTATTTAGTTCGAACTAGCATGGCTACATCATGCTAGTTCAAACTAAAGTTTGAACTAAGCACTAAGTTTGAACTAACTGTTTGAACAAACTAGTTTGAACTAAACTCTGCTTATTTTGAACTAGGCAAAGCCTAGTGTAGATGGGGACCAAATTAGTCCAGACTAAGCCTCCTTATTCTGGACTAATTTGCTAGTGTAGAGATAGCCATATGGACTAGGAAGCAGTCCTGCCCCACAGAGTTTACAACCTAAACAGATAAAACAAAAATGGGAAGGGAAAGCAATAGAACATACAAATTATAACCCTTGCCCTCCCTTTCTTATTATTCCTGGATTATTTGCTGCTGTCTTTGATGTGTTATGTCTTAAATTGGGTTTTGCTCCTGTGTGGGTGGAACGCGGGACCCATATAGAAACACAATCAATCAACAGCATTCTTAGTGTGAACATGAGGGCTTGCCCATGCAGATCTGTCTGCAGAAAATGGATCTTAGATGTGAATAACCTGAAGAAAGGATCAAGATGTGATTCCATCCTCACATAAACAGGGAGTTCTGTGGCACTTTTAAAGAATAACAGATTTATTTATCGCATGAGTTTTTGTGCTTTTATGTTCTAACGCAGATAGGGTAAGCCTGGACTAACTTCATTGAAGTCATTGGTGTGCTGCTATAGTAAATGTGGTATATATGAGACCACAGCTAGGCTCCAAAGTCTGTGCTGTGCACACTTTATAAATAATTAATAATAATCTGCAGAATTGGGCCTCTGTTCATACATTTGTATCTCTGTGTTTGACTTTAAAATTGGCAGCCAGGAAAGCAAGTGTGTTGCATACCTTTCATTTCACTCACAGGCCTGATTCATTCCAGTAAATATTCCGACCCCACCTCATAGTTTGGAAAAGTAATTTCCATTCCACTGTCTGTGCTTGACACCAACACATGCTATTTATTGAAATACAATTAAAATAAAACTTTAACCATTTCACTCATTCCAGATGTGTCATTGTAAAATATGGTGTGAAGTTAATCATCTCTCTCCTTTTCTTTCTTTCACACACAATGAATAAAACAAGTAAATAAATATAGCATGCTTCTTCACAGTTAAGATGTGCATTTTGTTTTCTGAAATAAGCATGGTTTCCCTTGCATAAGATTACATATCACAGATTAAAGTTCTATGTTTATATCTTTTCTTACAGTTCATGTGTTGCTTTATGAACACAAAGTCCTCAAGGGAGTGTCAGAAATCCATGTAATTTTCTTGAGCGCTACATCTGACATTTGGAGCTCTAACTCAGCTAACATATTTGAAAAACTAACACAGGTAATCATGTGTTTCCTAGTTTCTGTATATGTGAAAATACTGAGAAATGCAAGAGGCTCCAGCTAAGACTGACAGCATCTTTTATTTAAAAAATTTTGTCATTTGTCTTTTTTCCAAAGGTAATTAGGTAAACTGGTGTATTGATGATCCTAGTTGGTCAAAATAATATTTTTTATTAAAATTACCAACATTTTTATTTTTGGCAAAAATCGAGGTGATATGTCCTGAATTCTCTCCTTCCCCTCCTCTTTTAGACCAGCATTACTAACTCACTATTAAGGTGGATGTGATCAGGAAACTTCCCTCAGTGAACAGGTCATTCTCCAATTTTCCGCTGTGGTGTTTCCTGCAACTTCCAATGAAACATCTGGTACTGGACGAAGATACGACACAGACCAAGTGGATCATTGGTGTGATTTGACATGGCAAGTCCTATGTTTTGTTCAGATCTCATAAAGTTGTGGGCAGTGCCGGATTTAGGAACAAGCCAAGTAAGCCATGGCTTAGGGCCTCACATTATGAGGAGCCTCTAAATATGTCAGAGATAATGAGAAAAGATTTATCATAATTGAAATTGATAATGAAAATAAGGTTTTCCTTTGTTTTTCACTGCATCTTTGCCTAGTGTAGCTGCAAATATAATAGTTTATCATTTATTTTTATTACCCTTTCTGTTATAATGTAATACACTTTCTCTCTCTCTCTCTTTTATAATATGACCAAGGGCCTCTGCATCTTGACATAGCTTAGGGCCTCATCATTCTTACTCTGGCCTTGGTTGTGAGGACTTTTCAAACACAGTTAAAGATGACCTGCAGACTGAAAAGTCCATCTTTTTGCAGGGAGTCTGCTTGGCAGACTTTTGAACCCCTAATTTCATTTCAGGGAATAGCAGTGTGGTGCTGGCAGCCATGTCAGTTGTTCAGTGAACAGGCTGAGTGTCTTAATCAGGGTTAATCTCTTCTCCATTCATGTGGAACCAAATTTTCATTCATAGATGATGGGGCTGATTGTGTTATGGACATTCAATGCAATGCATAGGCAGCAAAGTTGGGACATTCCCTTAGCCTTTTGAGCCCAAAAAAGCTTTTGGGCAGCTATACACTGACAGTCTGATTTGGCCAAAGATATCCACACTCTGTACTGCCTGGTCTGCAGCAGTTCAGGATTGCTAACTATCTGGCCAGCTCTGTGCCTACAGATGTCAAATGGCAAAACTCCCATTTGAGTTCAGTGGGAACATAATCTACCATTCTGAAAAATTCTCTGGGTTTACACATGCTTCATAATACGGCTAGTTTTCACTGGAGAATATTAATTGTACTGGGCTGGTGAGGGGGAACTGGACCAGGTCATCTGAGGATTACTCGAATACTATTTATTAGGGATGAAATTTGGATAACCCATAAGTCACTTGAGGAGCGCCACATAGGTACTGAGATAGACAGACAGATTAATTGGTGGAACTTGTTCAGCGAAAGGAAAATATTAAATCTGTACTGCCCTCCAGTTCCTCCAGTCAACAAGTTGCTACAGTATTATTGATTTCTTTGAGCAACGTGACCAGAGCCTGTGGGAGTTGTACACCAGACTTCAAGTCAGGCATGTTACAGCCACATTCGGCTGGGGTGCTTTCAAAAGAGCCAGACATTCAGATTGCTGGGGCTACCAGACTGTTCTGAAGGTGTCCCCATTGCTGCAACAGCGCTCCTGTTGCCAATCTGCACTACGCAGACTTGGGCACTAGCGCAGACTCACTTGGAAGAATGGAAACCTGAGTTCAGAAATGAGCTGGGTCTGGGTCTGCATGGCAGGCTGATTGTACAGTGCACTCACCAAAGAGTTCAGGGAGATCTTGCACAGAGCTTGTCCACCCTCTGTGTGCCAGAGCCTCACTGGATGTACCCCTGAGAATTTGACTCTAAAGCCTCCATCTTCATATGTGTTTTTAAATCACCTTGGGGAAAATTGGCAAAAAGTACCTAACTCCCACTGACAGGGAGACTTTCATCGAACAGGATTTGGGCATGGATATCAGGATGGGGCTTTTGAAAACTTTACCCTGTTTAAAACATTCAGAGCTATCACAATCTTTATTTTTAATATTGATAATGCTCATCTAGACAGGGCTAACCAGTGCTATCATCTGCCCCTCCTATAAGCTCCATTCCACCCCACTTTTAAAGAGTAAGGCACTCCTACAAGAATCAGATTTTACATCCATTTTTATCTCCTAATCAAATCACTAGGTTTTTTTCCTCCCTTTCCCTCCCCATAGCGACCTCTGCTGGGTTTTACTATATTGCAATTCCTCCCCAGGAAACGCTGTTAATCTCAGTGCTGAGAGCCCCCTTCCTCCACTTTTATATATCTGGCTCTTGCCAGAGTTGCATTTTAACCTGAGCATCAAAGCACGTCGTGTAACCTTGGAGACCTCTCCCTGGGATTATAACATACTTTTTTAAGCTTGAAACACTTCTGTTTGCAGGATTTGAACGTGAATAGCCTTTCCACACTATGTGAAATAAACTCCTTTGAGGCAGGTAGAGTGGAGTTAAAGGATTGTTGAGAGAGGGGGACGAATTTATGGAGGGTCAGAGAGAAGACTTGCTTCAAGGAAAGGAATAGGAAGCAATAGCCATTCCAGACTGGTTTCTCATTCAAAGATACTCAGATTGCTGGCAACTAAACTCAGCTATTTCTTTGGCATCCGTTTATAAGGAGTGTCCTGGAGAATCAGGCATAGATAGCTTTTCCTTAAAAGGATTTAATCATTTTTCTCCACTTCAGAGCAGGGTGCAATTTATGACCAAAGTGGGTTGCTTGAGTGCTAACTCACCAGCCTCCTCTCCAGGTTTTGTGAGCTGGCATCTTTTTGCCAGCGTTTGATTTCTTCTTACCCCCACTTCACCTCTCTGGGCTGCTGCTCCTTTCTCTGGTGCTGGGTTTTTTCCGCTCTCTCTTGCTCTGGCTCCTTCTCACTCTCTTCCTTCTGGGTGTGGCCTCGACAATATTTATGAGATCTGCCCTGGCTTGCTGCAGCTAATGATGTTTCAGCCGTGAGGTTAGTTGCTGCTGGGAGGGCAGTAGGACCACAATGAGTGGTGCCTGTAATCGGAAACCAAAGCTTTCCCCGTCATCATAGCTCAGCTACTTTCCATTCACTCCTAGGTGCTTAATTAGGGAATGGGGAGAAGCAGCCCCGGTGCCTTCCAGCAATAAGGATTATTTTGCAAAGCAGCTGGGAGTCCATTGAAACCACCGGGAGGAAAAGGGTTTTTTGCTCCAGGGAGCCAGGTTGGGAATTAAAGTGGTCTGGAAAAAGGAGTGGAGTCCAGAAAGCAGACAGCAAGAAATTTGATGGCACTGCTTTACTGATTCCTCCAGCAGCTAGGTAAGCAAGATTGAAAGTCGTCTTTCAGCTCTGCCAGCCGTGTGAAGTGATTGCTGAATTTACCCCAGCTCTCGGTTGCTTATTATGATCTCTCTCCGGCTGCCTAATTTTTAGTTTTTCTTCCAATTTGACGTAATTCTGGCCTGCAGCCTTGAGCACATGACACCTGCGCCGCGCTTTGCTGGGAAGTTTTGCTGAGGCGGTGTCGTGTTGCTTTAAGAAGTGCCCAGGAGCTCAGCTGGCCCCCTTCGCTTTAACAAGGTGGCTGTCCCCACTGTCAAGGGGGCGGCTGTGTTTCTTCCAAGCACTTCGGGTTTTAACCCAGTTGCTTGGCTGTAGAAATCACATGCTCAGAAGAGGTGATTTTACTCTGGTGACTTTAGAGCTAGATGTAAATGCAGAGCTGGGATCTGAGCCCAAACTGGGACTCTAAACTTCAATCAACTTGTGTTTAGTTCACAAGGGGACCTCAGATCCTGGAAACTGAACGTATTTTCTAGTCTCTAACTCACGTGTCAGAGAAGTTTTTAGTAGCAAAGCCCTCAGAGACCTTTATGGCAGCAATGTGCATTTATTATATATACCTAGCAGCGGAGGAGGGAGCATGCACTTTATATTTTAGATCTTATATTGCCTGTCACTGTTGTGTACCAGTGGAAATTTTTAATTCATCAGTAAAGTAGAGCAGTATTTCGTCCTTAGACCTGATTAAATTAGAATTAGCTAATGTAGGAGAAGGGAAAGTGTGATCAAGTGGACGGGCGGGGGTGTGTTTTTATTTATTTATATTTTTTTTTTTGGCAGTTCCTTCCTATATGAGTTAGCAGAACAGAAACTACCTTACAGTTTTCCCTCTTTTATTTCCCATCTGTATTGCAAAGAAGGCATAGTACTACTGCTACTGAATACTAATCCCAGTGCATCTGTGAAAATCACATGTTTGCATTTGTTTTGGCCTGACGAAGCAGTGTTATCAGGAGTTAGTGGCATTTCTGTGTTTGAAAAAACTTCAGTGGAAGGCTCTCCCATGGGCTCTTGGTGGGGTGTTGAAGTTTAAATCCACAAAGCCCTGTTCATATTGGAATTGGCGCAGTTTGTTTCAAACATTATTTTTGGCAAAGCCTTTACAAGTGTAGTTGGATTAGTTAATGAACTCTTAAAAATTAATAGGAGCTGTCCCAAAATGGCTTGTTTCCTTTTGTACTCCAGACTGGTGTTTGGTAAATTCTCAGGATTAGTGCTTTTGTCAGGTAGCAGGGAAACACCGCAATACCTGATCTTGATGCATTAGTAAACTCCAGATAAGTTGCAAGGGGTTAACACTGCCGAACCAATCTGACTGCCATATAGAGACTCTCTTTCTCCTCCTCACCCATGCAATTTAGAATGGAATTCTGATGCAGATCGCAGCTCTTTTAAAATGATTTACAGTAATATTGGGTGACTAGAGGCTCAGGAATGAAGTGTTATTTCACCTCTGAGTCAACTATGTGAATCCAACCCAGACTGGGACTGCCTTGAAGTCACCCCTATGCGACAGCTGCTAACTGTCCTATATGAAACTAGTTGGAAGTTAGAGCCAGCTGTTGTAGGACAGGTGTTTGCCTCACCAGCCTGGGAAAAGACTGAATAGAAACAGATACAGAACTACTGTTTTACCCTTAGAGGTGGTCTGGCTAGAGCTGGGGTCAGCAATGTGGCCTCAATGAGCCAGCTGTGACGCCCTGACTGTGCCCTTCTGGCTCCCTGGCAATCTCCTCCAGGGAGTTGGATGTGGTCCAAGGGTGCCGGGATGCAAGGGGGACTCTCGGCTGGCCCCAGCATCAGAGCCGAATAAGGCGGCTCCTGGCCGGCACAGGCCCCCCACTTCTGGGTCGCTGGGGTCGCCCCCACCTTCCCATGACATCTGAGGTGGCCCAGCAGCTGTGCCGTGGCCCCTAGTGCTGGCGGGGAGGTGTGGGTGGGCATCCCTCCCTCCATGCACCGGTGGGGCAGAATGGCACTGCCCCACCTATTCCTAGCCAGCCACCCCTCCCAAAAGTGGCCAGCATGGAGCTGGGCTTGCAGGGGTGGGGCCCTGGAGCAGCCCGCTTTGAAGAGTTCAGGCCTCTTCACCCCGGCCACCCCAGGGCTAAACAGGCTCGATCTTGGATCCTGGCTGGGGGCAAAGTGGCCTGAACTCCTTAGAGCAGGATGGCTCCAGGGCACCACCCCTCCTGCAAGCGCAGCTCCACACCAGCCTCTCTCCTTCCTCCCCCTGGGGAGGCACAGCCAGCTGGGGGTGGGCGAAGAGTGCTGCTCCACACCATCAGTGGAGCGGAGAGAGGGAGAGCTGCCTGCATGCCCCTCGCCAGTGCTAGGGGCCACGGCGCAGCCACTGGGCCAGCTCGGCCTCATGCGGTTGTGGTGGGAGGGTGGGGGGAAATGGCTCTTCTCCTTTTTTGGGTTGCAGACCCCTGGGCCAGAGCATAGCCAAGGTACAGTGAGGAGTAATTTGTGTTAGCATTCTCCAGGTAATATCAGTTCTCAGGATAAAGAAAAACTTCTAGTGTCTAGAGTGTAATCACTCTGGGGGAATTCAGACGCTTGGATCTACCTATTCCAAGGTGCTGTGTCCTCAATCCCCGGTGAATTAATGCATTCCTACTAGCACTTTCAGAAGACACTACGTAGCATTGCAGAAGAGAGATAGAAGTTGGTTGAAAGAATGGGGTTATAAGAATGCAATGGAATAAGAAATCAGAGTCTAGTTGTGTGTGACTATAGGAAGATCCCTTATCCTCTTCTTACATCTGTAAAACGGGAGTAGTTGTGCTAGCCTGTCTCTCAGGCTGTATTCATTAGCCTCTGGAAAGTATTTTGAGATACACAGATGGAAGGTCTTTTTCAAGTGCTAAGACTTAAGTGCATAGTTTTGAAAGAAGTTTTGTTTTATGAGCTCCCATTGACCCTGCTGGATTTTGGACCAGGCCCAATATGAGCCACAATGGACTTAGAAAAGTAGTAAGTTCTGTTGCATTCTTCTTTAAAAAGGTTACACAGAAAGGTGAGTTCAATCAGATATGCAAATGTGGTCACCAAGGTTGTGTGAAGAGTGAAACAGTAAACTGAGCAGAGTATTTATGTACTATTTAGTATTATGTATTCCTGTTATAAACATAAATGTGAGATACCAGCTAAACTCAGTGAATGGGACTGTCCTAAGCAACAGCTGATAAATGTTAAGTTAAAGAATAAGGGTGAAATCCTGACTCTGTTTGAAGACAATGGTAGTTTTGCCATTGGCTGAATGAGGCCAATATTTCACCTTATGTCTTTTTTCCTGTCATTTAGCATATACAAGAGCAGGGGTCTCAAACACGCTGTCTGGGGGCTGCATGCAGCCCGTAAAGCTATTTCCTGTAGCCCACAATGACATGATTGTTTCCAATATTTGCAATATCATTGTATGGAAAGGTTTCAGTGGTGCAGCCCTGGGACTAACATACTAATTCTCATGTGGCCCTTTACTAGTCCTCGTTCGGCCTTTGTTGTGATTTGAGTTTGAGACCTCCTGTACTAGAGAATGCACTATATTTAAAAAAAAAAAAAAAAAAAAAAAAAAAAAAAGGTTGAGGGCTCTCTGGAGGAGGCCCAGAGTTTAAAAACTGCATAGATTAAACATGGTATACAGTCAGGAGAGAGGTCTAAAAATATCAACCAGCTTTTATTCACGAAACATTATCTCCTGTCCTTGCTTTGCTCTGCTGACATTTATCATAATTATTTTTCCAGCAGGTGGAATTGTCCTTTATTGAAATGAACTGGGTCAAATCCTGTAGTCTTTATTATCTCTGTGAATCCCAAGTAACATGCTTACCATTCATATAGTGCCAATGCAGGACATATCCAGGCAAAACATTTTAAGATTTAAAAAGAAGAAAAAAAAGGGGGGGAGGCAGAAGTGTCATATATTATACCTTCAGTCCAGCAAAGCTTTCTGACCTCTTCTGTTCCATAATGTTGATTTTGGTCCACATAATTTATATGATATAAAGTTAGTAATGTACTCTTTTTTTTCTTTTAGGTTTTATTCCTCGGGTATTAAGTTGCACATCTGAAGATATGGCATTTCTAGCAGCCCATGTGTTGATTGGGATGTTTGTTTACTCTAGCAGTGTAAAAGGATCTTCACAGCCTCAGGCAAGAGTGTTCTTAACATTCAATGGTAAGAAAGCAGATAAACATTCCTGAGCAAATGTTATTGTAGAACATTTTCTTCTTTCAATCCAATCCAATAACTGAGTAATAAATAAGATTCAGACTTCTAAATACATAGCTACATACTTGTTGTTTTTCATTATTTGTATTACTTTAGCACCTTAGAGCCAATGCTGAGGTTAACTTTTGCACAGACGCGGGCTAGTATTTGCAGTAATTACAGGTGCAAATGCATGGGGGTTCATTTCCTTTTTAAAAAGTGTGATCATAGCTTATTGAGAATTAAGGCATGTAGTCTGTTTAATTCTTGTATTTTTAAATATAGTTACTGAGTACGTATTATGATTTATGAAGGTGTGTAGCCAACAATTGCAAAAAAGAACAATGATACCAGTTGCCTCAATTTTTGGTGCCTTTAAAGAGAACTGATTTTCAGAAAAGGCTGAGAATCTACTTCCTGAAAATCAAGTCTTTTAAAGGGATTTCAAAAGTTGTGCATCAAAAACACCTGTCATTTTGTACACTATTGGTCTTTGTGTATGAATTGTGTAATGCATATGCTAATGAATTTTAAATGAACATTGAGTCAAATTATTGATGCCCATATTGTGAACAGACTATCAAAATATTTGTTTTTAAAGCATGTGCACAGTGCACCTCTAAAACTTCTTTCATTTAAAAGGCTGAGCTACACTGTGTCATAATAGGGATGTAAATATTTTAAAACTCTGTATTGTATTGGAAAACAGGACCTCCTTGCATGCTAGCTGTTCACATTTATGGTGGTGATTCCGTGTGTTATTACAGCAATTTTTCCCCTCAATATATTTGAAGGAGAATTTCCTAGAGGCTTTGACAAATGTTGTACTTAAATGAAAAGAATCTAATGCTGCAAAATATGCTTTGGATTGATGTTTTCTGCATATGCTGTTTCTAGGGTTTAAATGGAAATCTGTGAGATTACATGTCATGAAATTTAAAAGGAATTCCAACCTCAGACCAAGCTATTTTGCCAAACTTATATATCACCCATATGGATCAGGGTCCAAACCACTTGCAAAGTGTGACTAAGTCATCTAGCCTGTAATAAGAAATACAAGAAGACTAAGTGGGAAAGGCCACTCAGCCAGTCAGGAACTGTTTGTGTTTTTATGACCGACTCCGTTTGTTCTGTTGTTGCTTCAATCACACCAATATCTGAGAAGCCGTTGCACTTGCTTGCTTATTCTTTGCCTGAAACTGCTTCCTATCACTTCTCCAGATATATGTGCCCTCCAGCTAGCAATTCTGTTGAACTCATTCATATTAGAAGCTATTTAGAGGGCTGAGAGATCTGACTATTAAGCACTACAAATGCTGAGTGTCAATTTTTGAGGCAGATGGAGCAGATTCTGCTGCATTAGGGCAGTTTTGAATTGGTATCTTGGTGCACAGCTGCTGGGAAGTTGGCATGTCTTAACACTTAAGATTCCCCCATGCAGAGGAATCCTTGGGTAGCATAAACAACAAGAGTTCTGTGGCACCTTAAAGACTAAAAGATTTCTTCAGGCATAAGCTTTTGTGGGCTCCAGCTCGCCTCGTCAGATGCGGCTGGGTAGCATAGAGTCACCTTAGTGATTCCCAACAACCAGGACTTAGGTGAAGTGGGTATGGCACGGAGAAAGTGGGTCAGACCAGGATGTCCTGGTGCTCCAGGTGACTGCTGGAAAATTTTCTTGGGGCTGTGAGCAGTTACTAAGTGAGAGCAGCCCTAATATGGAGCTAACTTGCTCCCTGGACTCAGTCTCATGACCCCAGTGCCCATTAACATGTTGCATAGTGACTTGAGGTCTCTCTTCTGGCAACGATAGGTGCACAAAGGATAGACCAAAGGATCTGGCCCTGTTTCCTTTGTTTTTTTTATTTCCCTTCTTATCTTCAGGAGCAGTGGAGAAGTAGGTCTACCACTGCCAGGATTCTGTACCCCAACTCCGTATTTTTCTTCGCTGATCCAAAGATTCCACATGGTGGTAACTTTCTTTCTGGTGGGAGAGTTCCCCCAAATCGGTAATATACAGAGTAACACATGGCAAACATTAAGTATGATGAATGTCTTTTCCATCTCTAATTGTCTTAATTCCATCCTGGAAAAACAGAGTGTAGAGGTAAATTCTACACCTAATAGATCATTTCCAGCTCTAATTTCTATGATTCTGAGTTTTAGGACAGCAGCTCTGGGTGTATCATGGAAGGTATTAATGGACAGAAGCCCTCACAAAGAGGAATGATTTGCAGTGTGTTGTATATTGTACTGTAATAGGTGCTAAACACAATGGCCCAAATCCTCAGTAAATGAAAATTGGCTAGGCCTCACAGAGCCTCACAACTACTGTGGTGCTGACCACCTAGAAGAATAGAGGATCTTTGTTTTTAATCATTAGTCCTCACGAGTGAATCGAACCTCCCAGACTGTAAAAATTTAGCAAACTTTGACCTGAGGCTCAATCTGGACAGAGGCAAGGTTTGCTTTGTATGTGTGAGTGCCCTAGCAAGAGCTGTAATAGGGATGTACAAACCAGACCACACACTTAGCACAGAAAAATAAGATTAAATTTATGGGAGAACACTGAATATAGGTGTCTTGGTTTAAATGGGGGTTTCCACCTACAGACCTCAAATAGATGAGCTCAAAAAAACGCCAGCAGGAAAGATCCTGTAATATGAGTATTAGCATGGGTCTCAGGAGCCACATGCTGCACAACCTCCTGCCCTGCCCTCTTGCCTTTGGCAGCAAGCTGAGGGCAAGGGGTCGGGTGCAAGTGTGGAGTCTGGCCTCTGCGCTAGCCAAAGTGAGGGGCAGAGGAACAGAACCTGGCCTCTGGGCTGGTCCGCCCCTACTCCCCCGGGTGGAGCAGCCAGCCCAGGGTAGGGGCAACGTAGAGCCTAGCCTCTGGGCCCGCATGCCCTGCTGCCCCGGCGCAGGGGGCCACCCAGAGGCCAATTGGCCCTGGGTCCTGCCTGCCTACAGGGACAGCCCTGCTTGGGAGAGCAGAGTTCAGTTCCCCAGGTTGCCATAGATCTCCTGCATTACCCGGAGCAAGTCATTTAGTCTCTTTGTGCCTCAGTTTCTCTCATGCATTGTGGGGATAAAAGCATTTCTATGAATTGTACCTCAGAGGATGGGGATAAATGCATGCAATATTGTGAGGTGCTATGGTAATGTGGGTCAGATTAGACAGATTTGAGAGCCACAGCCGGCTTTCAGCCGGCACTGCCTACTTTTGGTGCACCCCCTTCCATCCAGAAATGGCACTAGAGCTGCTTCTGCTGAAGTGCCCATCCATGAGGGGTTCTGCTGTCATTCCGGCCCTGGTGAAGTTAGCATAATTTTTGCAGAGTAATGCATATTGCTGTTGTGGATTATGATTATTATTATTATTGTTTGTTTGTTTTTAGGTCTAGACTCTGCTATTCTCACCCATAGAATCACAGGACTGTAGGGGACTTTGGGGGGTCTTTTAGTCCAGTCCCCTGCAAGCAAGGCAGGACCAAATATTATTGAGACCATCCCCGATTGGTGTCTGTTCAACCAGTGCTTAAAATTCTCCATTGATACACATTACACAGTCTCCCTAGGCAATTTATTCCAGTGCTTTATTATCCTGACAGGAAGTTTTTCCTAATATTCAAACTAAACTGCCCTTGCTGTAATTTAAGCCCATTGCTTCTTTCTCTGTAACAACCTTTTATGTACCTGAAAACAGTTATCATGTCCTCTCCCAGTCTTGTCTTCTCCTGTCTCAGGTGTTGTTTTTTTTTAATCTTCCTTCATAGGTCGTGTTTTCTAGATCTTTAATCATTTTTGCTTCTCTTCTTCACTTTCTCTAACATCTTCCCTGAAATGAGATGCCTAGAAGTGGATACAGTCCTCCAGCTGAGGTCTAATCAGTGCAGAGTAGACTGGAAGAATTACTTCTTGTGTCTTGTTTACAAGACCCTTGCTAATGTACCCCTGAATAATATTCCCTTTTTTGCAACAGCTTTACACTGTTGACTCATATTTTAGCTTGTGGTCTACTATGACACCTAGACTTCTTTTCACAATATACCTTCTCAGGCAGTCATTTCACATTTTGTATTTGTACAATTAATTATTCCTTCCTAAGTGGAGTACTTTGCATTTATCCTTATTAAAATTCATCCTATTTACTTCAGAACATTTGTTCAGTTTGTCCAGATCATTTTGAATTGTAATTCTATCCTCCAAAGCATTTACAACCCCTCCCAGCTTGGTATTGTCTGTAAATGTTAAACTCACATAGCACCCCCACCCTCCACTACTCAGTGCGACTACTGGTGCCAGTCTCTGTCCCTTAGAGAAAAGAAGTAGTAGTCATGGTAGCTCTTGAGTCTCACAAGGCTGTGCTGTGTCAGTGTTTAAATGGACTGATCTAATATTTCCCTCTCAATGCCTCAGTTATTAGCTGTATTGATGAGTTTCCTCTGAACGTGCTCTGAGTTTTGCACACCCAAATGTCAAGCCTGGAGCAACTTTCTTTTGTTTTTCAATATTGAATATAGTTTGAATTCCTTATTTTTACAACTTGTATCAAGTCTCTGAATTATATATATAATATTCCTCTCTCACCCCTATGGGTGGTATGTGTCATCCTCAACCTCGGGTCCTCTACCAGAGGCCTGGGAGTTTGAGGGTTCTGCGCAGTATCTTAGCTGTT
>ML682008.1:6779511-6867943 GCA_007922195.1 Podocnemis expansa
ATATATATAGATATATATTATACAGTATTGTATATTATATAAAATACAAACATTTACATATTTAAAAATACATCTTTAGTATGTTCAGCATGGTCTGAATAGTAAGGTCTCCTTATAAAATGAAAACAGTGTGTTTTCTTTTTTAAGTTTGCTTTCCAGATGGTCAGAAGAGCTTGTGGGATATGAAAAGGGATTTCTTAGTGTGCTATGGCTAACAGAAAAATTGCCCCATCTAGAGAACAAACTTCTCTTCTACAAATCTTCATATTCTTTGTGTGCACATTCTTCTAACTGAACAAGGTGATATGTGATGCAGTTTACTTTTCAAAATCACCCTTTCAGCCTTAGTGTATGTCCAAGTTCATTCTCTTTAATAATGAATATGGAGATTTTCACTTACTGGCCGTCATTCCCAGAAGATATCGCATGCAGGAATTGCTGATTTTTTACTGGAATAATTCTCATGTAAAATGCATTTTATGAACATTTGACTGTTTTTATCTGCCCTTACGGTCTAAACCTAATGAAATTAGCTTCAAAGACAAGTCAGGTTGTTCCCTCTTAACTTGGTCTGCCTGTACAGTATTGCTCATATTTTGGACTGGATTCATGTCTTATCGTTATAATAGCAGTACATACAGGAGGAGAAAAAAATGAAGGAAAGAGAAGGGGGAATGGAATGTAATCAGGAGGAAAAAAAGAGTGATGCATTTTACAGCTGACTTGATCCTCTAGGAACCAGTCTCTTGACGTTATTCACATCACAGCATTTGACATCGGGGAATCCAGTCAGCAACTTGACACACTCCATTTTTCATCAGGAAAGACAGAAATCTGAAATGACTGAATCATTAGTTGCTTTCATTGCTTGTCATCCATTGCATCAAGATGGAAATGTAATTAAAAATAGTCTGGTTTAATATGTTGAGGATCTGATAATGGCAGTTTTGCAATTATTTTCAATGGGAACAGGGCCTTAACTTCTGTTTTTGGGATCAGGAGCATGTCCCCTTTTCTAATTAAAACATAATTTGTGATTCATTTGGGATTGTCAAATGTTTATATGAGGTTACTGTGGAATTTATCATTGTGCATGCCTTAGGTGCCTTAAAAATTCCAATATCATGTATGCATTATGTGCCTGAATTTCTATTGCCTTGCGTTTTGTATCATCGTTTACATCTGTGAAAAGTGAAGTCATTTTAGATTTAAACAATTCACTTTATAAGGGTTTAGGTGTCTAGACAAGGCACAAGTCCATAGCAAATCAGGCTCAGGAATTTACTAATGTGTGTTTGGCTGTTTTACCATAACCTTATTGTCCTTTTAGCTGTAGTGTCCAGATCTTCTGCTTCACTGCTTTTGCACTCTGCAGAGCTGAGGGGAAGGTGAAGAGGAGAGAGAGAAGGTAGCTTTAAGTTCCCCTAATTTTGGATTTGTGATTTGAGTGTGTTTGAGGACAGGGGTAGTGGGATAAACCACACTGTTAGAGCATCTGAAATCTTTAACAGATGACAAACACAATCTGTGATTAACACATGGACTATTGAGATCAATCTCTGCTGTTCCTCAACACACCAGCCTAGACAGTTGTGTACACACTACTGCAGAGGTGGGAAACTAAGAATTTGAATCCCAAGCCTACAGCTCTTTATTGTGGGCAAAGCTCTCCTTGAAAGTCACTGGGAGACTTGTCCAGGTAAGAGATGGAGGAGCAGGCCACAATGTAACACAAAGTTTAGCTCTGGTTTCTTTCATATAGCTACAATTCAAGTGAAAAGTTTTATGTACTTCCCAATCTTGCATGCTACATTGTCCAAAACACTGCAAGGCTGTTCCAGGTGATTTTTTTGACCCTTGGACCTCTTAGCAAACCTACTTTGACTTTCAAATTCATATTGAGATACCCAAGGAAGGTGAGTTTCACAGGTTTTGCTGTGCACATTTCACGCAGTCTTTTATATAGCACCATAGTTTAGTATAAGTTTCCCAGGCAGATCTCTCATTGTCTTTGTTGGAAATGACACACAAATAATGGTTTAGGTCTAAGTTTGTACAAGTTATGTCTCTCCTGAAGGCTTAAAACTTACCAGAACAAGTTAAAAACCTTTAAGACTCAGCCAACTTCATTAATAGCAATTAAAAAGCAGCACTTTTTCAACTGTCAACCTATTTCAAAAGATTTAATATAACCCCTGTGGTTGCCCTCCAGGAGAAATAAAGAAACCGAGAACCACTTTCTTTTAGCTTTCGAGCAACAGCTACACAGCTTGTTTTCAAACAATCCCTCATTGCTAATGTTTTCACAGTTAATACAAAGTTCATTTATTATTTGGGCTACTTTGTGGTGATGACAGTCCAAGTAGCTAGTAGTATTGTGGTTGAATAGTTGATGGGATCTTTGGTAGTGTTCACATAACAAAAGCTACATGCAAAGAGAAGTGACTATTGTAGGGTAAAGGGTACTTAACCTCCCCCTCACACACCCCAAAAAACCTATCAAGCTAAGATTTTATTTCTGTTTTGAATGCAGCACTCATCAAGATTCTTTCAGACTTTATTGAAGCATTGTCCTGTTCTGGGAACCTTGGCTACATTGTCCTGTTCTGGGAACCTCGATCACATTTTTTTTTAAAGTGACTAGTGATTTTCTGACCTCAGCTTTAGGCACCTTTTTCTGGTATGTCTGTCCTGTACACTAGGCTCTGGTGCTGACTCAGATTTGAGCCCAAACCTCCTTCTGTCCACACAGAAATCAGTATGACTTGGGTCAGCAAGCAGTCAGCACCCATGTCCCAAAATCTTGCTGGGAAACCAAGCCAGAGTCCAAGTCCTACTATGATAAAGTCTGCAAATCCAGGTCATGTAGACTGGCATGGGTGGATTAATGCATGGGGTTACAGGGCCCATGCCCATGCCAAGGGGCCCGCACAACGTGGGGGACCCTTCACTGTGCGGTGCTGGGGTGAAGCGCAGCTGTCCTGAGCCAGAGGCTGGGCTCTGCAATGGGCTTGCTTTGCGAATCTTGCCCTGCCTCCCCCCCACTGCCCCCGGGGCCAGCCAGTGCAATCCTGTGGGTGGGCTGGGCCAGCCCAGAGGCCAAGCTCTGCTATCCTGCTCCTCCCTTGGACCAGCCAGTCCACCCCTGGGGATGGGGCAGGGCCAGCTGCCATGCCATGCAGTATGGCCATTGGCACAGCCAGGATATGTTGGAAGGTGCCCCACATGTGCCACTCAGCCCTGCTGCCTTGGGGCAGGGGGAAGCGATCAGCCGGGTTGGGGCCAGCCTTTGGTCCCAGTCCACCACCCAGAACTGGCCATTTTGCAGGGAGCAGGGCCCTAGACTGGGGGGGAGGCTGTGGCCATAGGTGAGGGCAGGTGGGACCCTGGGTGGGGCCCCAGGAGGGGCCCACCAGTGTAGAAGGCCCAGATGCCCGTTATCTGCCACTGTAGACAGGAGCTTAATAAGCATACCAATAGTTGCCTAATTTTTCGAAAGTGCTCTATACCTACCCTTTGATAATCAAGCCCTTTCATGGTATCTCAAATTGAACACCTCAAATCACAAGCTGCTTTTGAAAAATTTGGGACCATAGACTAGAAATCTCAACCTACACTTCATTTTTAAATAAAACAGGTAGTACCCCTGCCCTGGCTGGAAGTGATGCCCAAATAATCTGATAGTATTAAAATATATACATAAATTACAAGCCAGATTTTTTAATTATATGAGCTATTTAGAGGCTAGCAGCTCACTTCTGTGAATAGGAAATATGTTTTAGAGTTTGCATTTAGCTTGCCATTTCATTAAAATAATGTGTGTGCGCAAATGTGGACATACCACAGGTAAATGTTATGTCTGCAGAGTTAACTAAAATATTGAAAATGGGCAGATGCTGATATTTTTTTTTTTTAAACCCTCCTTGTGCTCCTCCAATGTGCTTCAAAGGAAGGGCTATTATATGTGAAAAGCCTGGTGTCCTTGGGAGTGCAATTTCCTACTGATAAATAACTTGTCTTCTCTCAGTAACTCTTACTTCATCGCAGTGTCTTTCAGTTGGCTTCAGTGGAGTGACTTCTAACTGACATCAGTACATGTGAGAGGAGAATTGGACCTGCTTTCACTATATTCAAGATTAGATGGTGTGTGGAGTGGATTATGAACTTCAGCTGTGAAAACTGTCATAGAGTGAATAGTTGAAGTGGAATGAGGTCTTGTCTGATCTGTTCAACAGTGAATCTCTGAAGCCATTAGAGGAAATGATAAGGAATAAATGACTGCAAAAGATGGAAAGTAATTTAGATTTGAACCCCAAATCTGGTAAACACCTCACTGGTTTGAGCCCTTTTCTTGGTCAGATTCAAAAATCAGTTTACTCAGATTTCTAAGAGCTCTGAATATTTCTCCCACTCCACAATACTAACAATATATTCTAACAGAGAGCTGTCACGTCCCTGAACTTTCTTCCGTTCTCAATCTTGGGAGATTTGGAAGGGGGGACCCCAGAGCCAGCCTGAGGGTTTTTGGTGTCCTAGGAGAAACTATGAGTTTAGTGCCCCTGTCAGAAGATACTTTCATTTATAAGAGATAACATGTTAATATATATTTTTAAACAGAGAACATAAATCACTTCAGTCTCCTTTTAAAGCCTGACACCCTAGGCCAGGGGTTAAAGTTAGCTGGAATGCCCTGGAATTCCGGGGCCCACTATTTTTAGAGGCTTCATGTTTCAGGACCCCTAAAAATAGAACGTGGAGCTAGAACGCTGCATTCTGGGGCCCACCATTGAAAACTAGCAGGCCCCAGAACACAGGGTTCTGGGTCCACGTTCTATTTTTAGGGGCCCGAACGCTGGGCCCATAAAAATAGCAGGCCCCAGAGCAGCGTGCCGGGACATTCCAGCAGACAGGAGAGGGGTCGGGGGCAGTGCCAGGGGCGTTCCTGAGCAGGGCTCAAGCCAGGCCCCAAACCTCTCCCCTTCCAGGCCCTGTCCCAACCTGGGGCCTGCTGCCTCAGCCGCAGCCACGGTGCCCAGGCCTACCGCCCCCACCTCCCCAGCCAAGCCGCTGCCAGGTGAGCACAGGGAAGGCTGGCTTGTGGTGGTGGGGAATTGGGGACAGAGGTGGGGCGCTGGTATGGGGGGTGTGGCAGGAGCTGTCGTTCGGGGGGGCCACTGGCATGGAAGGGGGCCCTCCAGCACAGGGGGGCTCCACCGGCAAAGGAGGGGGGCCCACTGATGTGAGAGTGCTCTGGGGCCCCCCAAATTATACTCTAGCCCCTGCCCTAGGTGACTCCCTAGTTCACCTATATGGTCAGGCTGGCCCTGGTGGACACAGGAGCTGAACCATCTCTTGAGTTTTGTTTAGCAAAATTCAAGGCTGCCTCAGCTCATTTTTACATCCCTTTTTTTAATCCTCTCAAGTTGTCACAGAATCATAGGATTGGAAGGGACCTCATGAGGTCATTTAGTCCAACCCCCTGCCAGAGGCAGGACCACGCCCGCTAAACCATCCCAGTCATGGTTTTGTCCAGCCGGGCCTTAAACACCTCCAAAGATGGAGATTTCACCACCTCCCTCGGCAGCTCATTCCAATGCTTCACCACTCTCCTAGTAAAAATGTTTTTCCTAATATCCAGCCTCAACCTCCCTAACTGTAACTTTGAGACCATTGCTCCTCGTTCTGTCCTCTGTTACTACTGAAAATCCTCCTTAGAGCATCCCTTCAAGTAGTTGAAGGTTACTATCAAATCCCCCCTCAATCTTCTCTTCTGCAGACTAAATAAGCCTAATGCTTTCAGTCTATCCTCATAGGGCTTGTGCTCCAGCCCTTTAATCATTTTGGTTGCCCTCTGCTGAACTCTCTCTAGCATGTCCCTGCCCTTTTTGTAGTGGGGAGCCCAAAACTGAACACAGTATTCTAGATGTGGCCTCACCAGTGCAGAATAGAGGGGAATGATCACATCCCTTGATCGGCTGGTAATACTTCTTTTGATGCAGCCCAGTATGCCATTGGCCTTTTTGGCAGCAAGAGCACACTGCTGACTCATATCCAGCTTCCCGTCCACCATGACTCCCAGGTCCTTTTCTACACTGCTGCTACTTAGCTGAATGTTCCCCATCCTGTAGCAGTGCATGGGGTTTGTCCGTCCCAAATGCAGGATTTTACACTTATCCTTATTGAACCTCATAAGATTTCTATTGGCCCAATGCTCCAGTTTATCTAGGTCTCCCTGAATCCTGTCCTTGCCCTCCAACGTGTCTACTGTTCCCCCCAGCTTGGTGTCATCCACAGACTTACTGAGAATGCAGTCTATTCCATCATCCAGATCATTGATGAAAATGTTGAACAGAACCGGCCCCAGGACTAACCCCTGGGGCACACCACTCGTGACTGGTTGCCAGCTAGACATGGAACCATTGATTCCTACACGCTGAAACCGTTGATCTAGCCAGTTTTCTATCCACCTTATAGTCCACCTATCCAACCCATACTTCCTTAATTTGCCAATGAGAATGCTGTGGGGAACTGTATCAAAAGCCTTGCTAAAATCAAGGTATATCACATCAATGGTTCTTCCTGCATCCAGAAAACCAGTCATCTGATCATAGAAGGAAATGAGATTGGTCAGGCATGATTTACCCTTGGTGAATCCATGCTGACTGTTCCTGATCACTTTATTTTCCTCTATGTGTTTTAGGATGGATTCTTTGAGAACCTGCTCCATAATTTTCCAGGGATTGAGGTGAGGCTGACTGGTCTATAATTCCCCAGATCCTCCTTTTTCCTTTTCTTGAAAATAGGTACTATATTTGCTTTTTTCCAATCCTCTGGCACCTCCCACATTCTCCATGAGTTTTGAAAGATAACAGCCAGCGGTGCGGCTATTTCGTCGGCCAATTCCCTCAGCACCCTTGGATGCAGTTCGTCCGGCCCCATGGACTTGTGCACATTCAGCTTCTTTAAGCAGTCCCTAACCTGACCTTCCGTCACCAAGGGCCTCTCTTCTTCTCTCCAATCTGCCATACCCATGGTAGTGGGCTGGGAGCTGACCCTGCCTGTGAAAACTGAAGCAAAAAAAAAAAAAGCACTTCAGCTTTTCCCTCATCCTCTGTCACAAGGATGCTTGCCTCATCAGTGAGGGACCTACACCATCCCTGATCCTCTTCTTGTTATTAACATACTTATAGAACCCCTTCCTGTTATCCTTTACATCCCTCGCTAGCCACAACTCCATTTGTCCTTTGGCCTTTCTGATTTTATCCCTGCAGTCCCGAGCAGTATCTTTATATGTCTCCTTAGTCATCTGACCAAGTTTCCTCTTCCTATAAGCTTCCTTCTTATGTTTAAGCTCAGAGCAGAGTTCTCTGCTAAGCCATTCTGGCTGCCTCACATGTTCGTTCTTTCTCCTCATTGGAATGGCAACTTCCTGTGCCCTTAGCAGAGTTTCTTTAAAATATAAGCAACTCTCTTGGACTCCTTTCCCCTTCAGATTAGCTTCCCAAGGGATCCTGCCCATCAGTTCCCTGAGGGAGCCAAAATCTGCTTTTTTGAAGTCCAGGGTTTGTTTTTTGCTTCTTTCCTTCCTTCCTTTAATGAGCATCCTGAACTCAACCATGTCATGGTCACTACTGCCTACTTTGCCATTTACCTCTACCTTCCTGATCAATTCTTCCCTGTTTGTGAGCAGCAAGTCAAGAGGTGCAAGGCCCCTAGTTGGTTCCTCCAGCATTTGTACCAGAAAGTTGTCCCCAACACTCTCTAAAAACTTCCTGGATTGCCCATGCACGGCTGTATTGGCCTCCCAGCAGATGTCAGGGTAAGAAGAAATGGAATGGTCAATTCCGTTATTCCCCTGCTATTATTCTACTTTGTGTTCCAGGCCAAATTAAACAATCTCTCTTGAGGTACAGATCATACTGACAAGTGTGTACAATGCAATGCCTGTTACTTAAAAAAGTCCAAAATAGAGAAAGACATAGATGTGCCTAGTATCCTAATATGACTTTTATGAAGATCAGTAACAATAGCTGGGCCATGGTTCATTTTCTGTAAAACAGCATACACACTCAAAGCGTTCACAGTGCACTTTGATATGCAATGCTTCAGAAGCCTGTGTGGATATCAGACATACAAAAATTACTGTTTTATTGGGGGGTGTTGAGTGAGCTGCTTCAGTAAATAAGCAGATGGATTAGATATTATGTTCTCTCATTTAGACTGGTTATTTCCTCCTTCAACATAACTGCTTTGATCTTTTCCGTGTAGGTTTCTATTTGTTGCCAGCAACACGCCCTTAAAGGGGGCTAGGCATTCATTCCTGTGGCCCTTTTTTTTTTTTAACCTAAGAGGCTTTAGTGATAACGACACAATTAGCAGATGCATTATATGCCTTCCTGTAATGTTGTAAGTTTATACAGTGACATTCATTCCTAAGGATCCCAGTGCATGTGGCATACTTATAGAATCCTTTCACCTATCATGGACAGGCTAATTGTTGGGGGATCAACATATCTGCTCACTAATGTGATTTTCATGAGTTACTTGTTAGAATCCTGCTACCAGACTGGTAGGATGGCTGGGAGGAAGTGCACTGCCTGTGCATGGGAGTCACCACTTCTCTGATTATAGCTACTTCACCCCTGCTAGGGATGTATTTTTATTTCTCTGAGGTTCATAAAAAGACATCTGGAGTGGAAATCTTTTGCCTTTAGAATAACCCAGATTTTGCCTTTTTTTTTTTTTTTTATTCTGGGTTTGTGCAGCACCTACTACAATGGGTTCCTTATCCATGACTAGGGCTCCTAGGCAGGGCCACCCCAGGAGGGTGGGACCCAGAGCCAATAGGCCGCCTGGTCCCCACTGAGTGTGGGGGCCACAGCCCAGAGGCTGCCTTCCCTGAGCTGCTCTGTGCAATGTTTTGTGCCTGCCCTGCCTCTGGCTGGCTTGTCCATCCCAGGGGGTGTGTTGGGCCAGTGTGTGGCTAAGGTTCTGCAGGGCCTAGGGGTGGGGCAGAGTTGGTCAACCCCATCTCCAGGCCCTGCAGATCAGCAGCTACACACTGGCCCTGGGGCAGACTAGTTGGCCAGCGGCAAGGCAGGCATGGAACGCTGCACTGAGCAGCGCAGGGAAGGCTTTTGGCCCATGCCCCCCCCCCCAGTGCTGAATGGACCCTGGAGTCAACAGAAAGTGGCATGGGGCCTGCTGAACTGTGGGGTCCAGGGCATTTGTCCCACTTATAACCCCACTCCCCAGGAGCCCTGCTTCTAGGCACTATAGTAAAACAACTAGTAATTTAAGAAGCAGATACTACTTGGGCCCTTACACAATCTACACTCCATTTCATTTCAAAAGATACAGGTTAACCCCCTGAGCTCTAGTGAGGATATTTCCAGGAATACAATATGAATATTTTCTACTTACAGACCTAGTGGGAGTGCCACACTATGTTAACCTATTCCTTATCTAGAGATATGTGCCAGTAATTTGTTTAAATGGGAGAATGAATGAATAAAAGTTCCAGTATTTTACATCTCCTAGCTACATGGAAGCTTGGTACATGACAATTATCATCCTCTAAGGGGAATATTTTTCTGGGAGCTCCCGCCTAAAACATACTGTTAGCACATTACTGCAGCAACTGTTCACAAGTGCATGCACAATAAATTCATAAAAGGAAATACAACATCAATGTGAAGCCCCGTAGAAGCCATTTAAATAAGCATTCTGGCCCTAACCTGTAAGGTGCTGAGTCCAGGGTATTCAGCATACTGCAGCAGTTTCTCAGACCCTCATACAGCTGATCTCATAGTATGTCTCAAAATAGAATTTGGCCAGGACATCAGGACATGACACCACCGCTTGTTCTGAATACCATGTGATTTTTAATGACCACAGTAATCTTGGTGAGTGAGCATAGTGACATCTTTTCTTTCTATATGAAGGCTTTATTTTCTGGGTAAATGTCAAATACCAGTATGGTTGCATGACATGTAACAGTTAGCAGTTGTTTGAGACTTCACACAGACTTTTGAGCAGGGGTGACCAGACAGCAAGTGTAAAAAAATCAGTTTGGAGGTGGGTTTATTAGGAGCTTATATAAGAAAAAAGCCTCAGATATCCAGACTGTTCCTATAAATCTGGACAGTGGTTACCCTATTTTGAGCTGTCTCATTTAATTTAGTTAGCTAGTGCTGGAATAAAATGATTACCTCACTAAAATTTCTTTCTAGCATGATGAGTAGCCAAGTTGTTTAATGGAAAAAATTTGCCTTAAAAATAATTTTATAGAAAAGTAATTACTAAGAGGAGGTTGGATCCAAATTATTTCATTAAGCACATTCTTTCACCTATTAAAAGGGTCAGACTTGTACTTGACATGTGGAACAAGGATGTTTCTTTATACTCGTACGGTAAATGTAACTATGTCAAATAAAGATTCACAGTCATCTGTGCTTTCCATTGAGCTACTTTTACTTTTCCCTTTGCAGTTCCAAGGTTTCCTTTTTGCAGTAAGATCATTTCTTTCATATTGCAGTAGATCTAAAAAGTCTCCTCTGTTCTTCTTGTAGAGTCAATGTCTTTTCTGAACTCCTTTCTCTGAGTCCTTTTAAGCTCTCATTGTCCTTCCCGATTTTCTGGTGAAAAATATCTACTATTGCCATAGCTTTCACAAGTGGCATGTGGTGCAAAATAAATCAGCTGATAGGGATTCAGTTTGGCAAATATTTGTTTCTTTGAACATCTGCATATACTATCCTGTTACTTTTCCTGGCCCAATATAAGTGAGCTGATGAAATGGATATACAAGGCAAAGGGTATATGTTGTGTGAAGCAACTATTTGAACTATATCTCTTCTAAAATGGTGGCCAGGGTTGGAAAGGAGGATTTTTTCCAGCCTCTCAACACACCTGAGTAAGGCTACAAATAAGAAGGAAATAAATTGGAAGGTATGTAATCGAATGTGTCTGCAATATGTAGATAGCAAATCAAGTGATGGGCTAAATGTTCTGAGAACCTTCCCATGACCTCAATTACTGGAGATGGAATGAGTCTAATGAATATGGAAAACATGATCAGTTTTAACTCCTCCATGTAAATGTATGATTCTTATTGGACTCGAATGTGATCCCTTTGATCCCAAAGTACTTTAGAAGCTAAGGGCTGGACTGATGGCAACAAGAGCACTGAGCTCAGGTGATTTGCAAGGTTGGACTCTGGACCAGTCCTGGAATCACCTAGCCTGCCATTGAAGTGAAGTACGACCATATTTTTAACAGCATATTTGATATTTGGTGACAGGGAGTGGAGAAGAATATTGTATTGTACTGAATTGCTGAGGAAATTTGAGGCAGTGAGATGCTCTTATCCAACCTGGAATTTCATCAGGTTCCAAAAATGAAGTTGATATGCCTGTGTGAAAAGTGCCACCTTGAGTAAATTTAGGAGATCTGAAACTCAATTTGATGCTTTATCCAAAATAAAGAGTACTCCCATCACCAGCTTCACCTATTAAATTACCTCCACTATATCCTCCGCCATCCTGAAAATAGGATCAATCTCCATCTTACTGTTTATCTTGAACACCTGAAAATAGAAGAAATTGAGATTTCTGTGGAAATATTGCCTTGAAAACATTTGCATGTTACAAGGAGCCCCTCCAGTTTTTAAAAAGGTCTCCTTATTCTTCTCTTTCATTCACTGAAGCCCACTGCATCCGTATAAATTCATGAGAGGTTTGATTTTTGTTTGTTCATTTTTTGCGTTAGTACAGTAATGTGCAATGTTCTTAGACACCAGAATATTAAACTGGAATAAAACAATGCAAATATTGTCATCCCAAAAATGTCATTTTCAGTTTTATTACTATGAACCCATTAAGATATTATTTTGTAGAAGAGGATGGGCATTTCTTCAAAAAGTTACTTTTGGACGCCTGACAAGGTTTAGTTGGCATGGAGAGCTGATCCTGGTCTTAGATTTTTGGTGGGTTTAATGTGAATACAGCTGGAATTTTTAAAGCTTATTCTGATAAAAAAAAAACACCCACTACTGCCGCTGTTCAGAAAACCTGGATTAGCTAGACTGTTTCCTTAATGTATATAACCTACAGCAAAGACAAAGAGGTCTAAAACTTTCATGAGTTTTGCTGTATTTTTTATTCAAGATATTTATAAAGATTTAGGCAAAAGAGGTATATTCACACACAGATGAAAAAATATGTAGTTGTGTTTGTCTGGGGCGCCAACCTTTCCCTGTATAAGTTCCTTCATGCTCCACAGCCCAACCCCCAATTATAACAGTGTTTGCAACATGCATGTGAATTGTTTGCTACAACAAGAGACTATAACCATTGCTCTTGCTATGGATCTTTGGAAAAATAAGACCCAAATTTTTAAAGCAACACAGCAGGTTAAAAGCACACATCCCACTGAATTTCGTTTCCTTACACACCCTAAACTCTACTCCTGTTTAGGTACTTAAATCCATACTTAGGCACATGCAACCAGAATTTCAAAGCTCAAGGACTCTATTCCTAAACTTGAAGATAAGCATGTAGGAATGTCAAAAAGTCATTTAAAGCCTGTCTAATCTTCAAATGCTGTCAATTATATGCAGACACACTGAGAGGTTGTGGTCGGAAGCAGAATAGAACATGTGCTATTTCTTAGGTGTATATACATAGGATGTTAAGAGGGGCTTAGGAAGGAAATTTATACCAGCTTAGTCAATACTGGAGTAGTTCTGGTGGCCCTCTGGTTTCTTTTCATGTATTTGACAGTTAGGTTTCATATCGTCTAAGACCAGAAATGGCTGTTAGATCACAAAATATGTATTGGCACTATTTAAAAGAATAAGCCTTGGTTTCATCACTACATGGCGAAAAAGAAGAGACCTATCAGGACACTAACACTAATGATGTCAGCCATTGCCAAGGAATGCGACTGCTCTTCTGGAAGATGGGATCATGGAAATATCTGATTCTTCCACCAAAAGACTGGAAAGATCAGAGGCGGCAATGATGATTTCTATTTGAAATGAGCTGGTAGCAAGCATGTCACTAAGTTACTTTTTTCCTCAATTCTTCACTTACCCTGAAGAGGAAGAGCTCCCAGTTCCATGGGAACAATTGATTTGGATGTGCATAGAACCAGTTCAGAGAAACCGTTTGGTTTCTTTGTTTTAGCTGGACTTTATACAATGATTGAGGAACCTGCTCCTTCTGGAAATTCCCTTTCTTTACATAGGTACACATAACCTCAACCAGTATCATTCCATCTGCTTATTCATTTTCATTTCTGTGATTGTTTCATTCCAAAAGCTGAATAATTGACTAGCTGAAAATGGTACCTTTCTTGACTTCCAATTGTGAATGCTGGAGACTTGTAACTCACAGAGAAGCAAGTTCCAATGGGGTAGCTGTGTCAGTCTAGTTAAGCAAAACAAACAAGGAGTCTTACAAAAGTCTAAGAAATGTATTTATTATTCAGTATAGTCATCATAGAATTACTTACAGTGACTGCAGCCCCACATTTCTGCTCTCCTCAGAGCATTAACTGTCCTTCTTTAATAAGAACCTTTCAGAGAGAGAATTTCCAGAGCTTGATTCTCTGTTTATCGCAGGAGTGTTTGTGGGAGACCATTTTCAAGCATCTGATGAAGTGGGGTTTTCTCCCATGAAAGCTCTTGCGATAAACAGAGAAGCAGGCACCTTAACTTTTTTCATTAAAAGGTTCTTTCTAGAGAAGACTAGTTAAGGCTCTGGAGAGGGTGGCAATGTGGGGCTGCATTCACTGTAAGTAATTCTATGGTGACTACACAGAGCATGGATAGTACATAAATATGAGCAAAGGGAACATTCAGTCCCTAGCTGAGGCAGTTTAAATGAACTCACTGAGCTGTGCTTCTCACCTCCTGTTTTGTAGTATATAGCACACCTGACAGTGATAGTGTGATGCCCTGCTTAACTCATTGTGATTTGGTTTGTTTGTAGCAAAATCGAATATGTTTATTTAAAAAAGCAGAGATTCAAGTGGCTTCTTGTAGAAGTTTTGGGAAAAAAGGTTACATGTAAAATAAAATCATAACATACATTGTGGAGAAGAGATTCAATTTACAAGATCTCAGGTCTCGTAGATTATTGCTCATCCCAAATCCTTGCAGAGCTTTACAGCTATTCTGGCTTAAGTCTCCTTTTGTAAAACAAGCATGCTGTCAGTTTGCCTCCTAGAGCTGAAGGAATCAGTGTCTCTCTTCATGCTCCAAGATACGCTGAGACCAGTGCTCTCCAACCAGTAGATCTACTGTCTATCTACTTCTGAAGGGGAGTTGCCATTGAAACTTATCAATGTTGCACCATTGTCCGGCGAAAGATTGGAGCCCCCTGACTTAGACCAATCCTTTGTCTTCATTTATAAACAGCAAAACAAGCAAGGAGTCCTGTGGCACTTAAAGACTAACAAAGTGCCACAGGACTCCTACCTTGCTTTGCTGAACTAGACTAGCACAGCTACCCCTTTGGAATTTATAAACAGGACACTCTTGCTGGTTTGTTTCTTCCTACAGATTTCCTCCTCTCAGTTCTTATGTGCCTTAATATGCTTATAACCATGCACTGTGAGGCTTAGAATAAAGAAAGGGAGGTAAGCATTCAGTTACCTCCTGCCTGAAAGAAACATTTCCTATCTTAAGAATAAAATAGAGCATATATACCTAACTCTGTAAATAATACAATGTAGATATTGGACCCAGATATCAAATCCCAGTAATGCCTTATGCTCTCTTTGCCATATGGCAGCTGGGGTCCCAAGGGAACATATGTGATGACCATGGCAGATATTCGCTATCGGAGATAGATAAGACATCCCCCAGTGCCAGCAGTATTTATGCAGGAGAGATCATGGGAACATGCACATGTGTTCAGGGGCAGGACATGCTCTGCTATCAGTGAAACAAGCAAGGAGCCATGGCTACCCCTTTGGAACTCGTTGTCGGTGAAGAGACAAAGTGTGTGGTTATAATTCTGCACAACACTGATGCCTGATCCTGACCCACTATGACAATCTGGTATCTTTTAAAAAATTAGTGTTTGATGCAGAGCAGGTGTGAGGGTAAATAGTGTTAAGACGTTAGCATCTGATTCCAGCAGTGGCTTCAGGGCAGCTGGCTCATCAGACACGGTCGAGAAAACGAACGCTAACTTTCCCCAGAGTGGTCAGAAATATGATCCAAATGAGCATTACATCTCACATGGGACATTCAGGTAATAAGCGCATCCAAACACCGGTCACTTTTGTTTCACTCCCTAATGTGAAGTTCAGTGCCTAAAATTGTTGGTACCCAAATATAAAACTTTTGAACTGTATAGAAGCTAGTCTATTTTAAAGCAATCCAGTGCTCTGACCCAAAAGGAAACGCCCTCTCTCTCTCTTTATCTGTAGGTCTGTGCTATATCTATTATAGTTCTGAAAGATCTCTCTTCAGAAGAGAGAGAAATCCTGTATGTGAAGCGTGACATGAAGCAATCTGTCAGCTGATCCTGCCTACATTTTCTGAATTTAATCTCTTTAGCCATCTCATTTAAGTGAAAGAGAGATTGCTTCCTTGCTGTTACACTGAGCTTATTCATAAAAAGGGCGAATAAATCACTGCTCGGGTTCTGCTGGAGTGTGCAGAGTGAGTGGAATTAAATGGTGTCTTTTCAGGTGCAGAACTCTATTTTATTTAGTTAGGTATGGAAATTCTATTGACCTCCTTCAGCACTAAGATGAAGTTCCTCTAATATTAAACAAACAACATTTGTGACCAAGTTTCAAAATATGCTGTCTTAAGACAGGTTTGAGACCCTGCTTACTGCAACATCTGGATGAAGTTTATTTCAATTTCTCCATTATTAAAGTGTTTCTCTTTATGTGTATAATACTATATACAACAGATAAAAACAGACTTCTGCAATGTATGCACACTTGTGAGCAGGTTTTGTATTACCAATCTCATGCAATGTATTTAATATATATACTATAAATATTTACTATATATATATTATTTGTAATATATGTTACAGACACATATATAGATATAAAATACAACTGCGGAAGTCTGGTAATGTGACACTTACTCATAAACTTAGCCTTTGGAGACATATTATTAGTACATATTATTTCTGAAAAGTGAATTGAAAACTGAATTAAAAGTATTTAGATTGTAAGATTCTATCAGATTTTCTGATGTAAACTCACCTCACCATCTATGACAGGCAGTTATGGTTCCTTACTGATATTGAATGTGAAAATTTTAGATTTCCCCTGGCTTTCTTTATCTCTTGAATGCTTAGGACCAGCTCAATATTTCAATGCAAATAACTGCTCACAGTGGCTTCACCGTCTTAAATACTGGTCAACTGAAGTTCCACAGAGATACAAAGTAACTGTGTTAAGCATATTTCTGGTATCTGAGAATCATGAAAAATCTATGATTCATTGGCCTAACTAATTCTGTATTTCCTATGATCATTTCTTTCCCTGTTTCTTTTCTAACCATTCCAGTGTGAACTCAACAATGAAGGCATACTAGTTTAAAATTTATTTGAGTAAAACTCAGAATCAGGAGCATGTTATGTTTCTGCCATTAAATCCTTCGGGAGAAGTCCTGTATCTAGAGTAGTCAATGGGAGTTTTGCCAATGACCTCAGCAGGACCATGATTAAAGCCTGGCTTTTCTGCCAGTTATGCCCAGTGTGGCTGTGGGTTTTGAATGATGGCCATCCATCCACTGGGCACTGGATTGACACCATCAATGCATGTCATAGCAGGCTTTATCTGATTACTTTTGGTTCCTAGAAGTGAAAGCCTCAGTGTCCCATTATCAGTCTTCTTCAGACAGGGAAGAAGGGAGTTACATGCATTAATACAATAAAGTGTTCCTTAGGAGCTCTAATACTGATCTTCAAAACCAGCCCAAGTTAAGAGCAGCAAAATAGAAGTAAAATATAGAGTATAGACATAACTGGACATCTATGTAGATTGCCCACTTTAAACTCTACCTTCTGAATGGATTCATTCTCTGTCTCATAAAGAATACAGGCGTACTGGCTATAAAGGGTTATTCATTTAAAACTGATCTTGCTTAATCCTAAGGATATGGGTTTGAATCCCAGGGCCATTGAAAAAATATTAGCATGAAGTTGCCATTAGCCTTCAAAAGCTTTGGGACAGAAGGCTCTCAGCAGGTGTTTTCTGTTGTAATGAACACCAGTGAAAAAGAGATTGTGGGCATGATGAAGATACTTTTTGAAGAACAAATGAAGTTATCAACTTTTATCACAAAATAACAGAATCCATTGGTAGTTTTCTTTATCTGCAGAAACTATCAACATCTGTCTTGGTCAGACAAAGGTTGTTCTTGGCTAGAACAGTTGGTTGTCTTCCCTAATGAATAAAATGTGGGATGTTTGGTGTCACAGTTAAAAGCAAAATATCCTGCCTCTGTTTTCCCAGCTGCCACACCCTCTCTTGCCTGTCTGCTGCTATATGTGGGAAAAGAAAACTGAAATCAAAGGCAAAGGAGAAGGAATAGATTTACTGCTACTCTGAGTTTAAAATAAAACTAGTGCCAGCACTGTTGCAGAATAAGACCCTTCTGCTTTCATCTGCATCCCACAGCAAAACAAGGCAGTTAAGACCTAATCCATTTAGAGCATGAATTCTCAACATGAGAGGGAGGTACATGACAGCTCTCAGTTTCTTTGTGATGATCCTGAAACTAGAGTTGGGTCCTGAAACGTTTTTTGCTGTTGAAACTCATATTTGTGGTATGAGAATTGCTGCTTCCCTAGGGGTGGGGGGGGGGGAACAGTTAAAGGGCAGCCATCTGATGTGGTGGGATTTTCGTCCACAAAAGCTCATGTGATAAATAAATTTATTAGTCTTTTAGGTGCCACAGGACTCCTTGCTTGTTTTGTATATTAAGGCTGGGTAAGGTGCACAAAAAACTCCTCTGTCTGCTTATTGTCCCCTTATTTTCAGGTCAGCTTTAACAGGAATTCTGTATGAATTAATATAAGAATAAGTCTATGTAACCCTGCAGTTTGGACTATGGGCAGGTGAGGAGATGAATTGCAGCGTGCATTAGTGTGGATGCTGCTGCCACAAACCAAAATGTACACGGTCATGATTTACCTTAGCCCTAGCGGACTAGTGTGCGCTACGGTTCACACACTATCATCTGAACTACGGGACTATCTAGACAAGCCCTTAAATATGTAGTGACACAAAATTTACAATTCACTTGCTGGATGTGTATACGTTTATACATTTTTAATAGCCACTCTGATAAAAAAAAAATAACTAAAACCTACAACATAGATAACAACTCCGTGTGCTATGTCCATTGACTACCTCAAGGTTTAAAAGGAGACCCTATTTAAAAGGGAAAAGATGGACTGGAAAAGCAATTTAATTTTATTGAAAAGATAGGGTATGAACTCTAATACCCTTTCTGGGCTATGGATCAGGCTCACAGGCAGAAATAAAATATATAGGAGTAAAATACTTGCTCCTACTGAAATCAGTGGCAAAACTTCCATAGATTTCAGTGGAACAAATTTCACCCTACAAATCCCCACTTTGTTGTAAAAATTAACAGAAAGCCTGTGGTTATAGAATACCTTCAATAACTGCATGAAAATAAATTTAATGTTCTCTAACTGTAGGTAGCCCAGATATCAGGTAAGACTTGTAAATGAAAATCAGATTTTTGAAAGTGCATCAGTTCTTTTATTTGGAATCCTGGTAAAATCTGAACTCCTGCCTAATCAAATCAAATCATAGGGCTGGAAGAGACCTCATGACATCATTGAGTCCAACCCCCTGGGAACTGAACCCAGGCCCTTCTGCATGTTAAGCAGAGGTGTTAGCCACTACACTATTTATTTGTCTCAAAGCTTTGTTTCATTTACCAGCTTCAGTGTCTACCACGCTTTATGTCTCTGTTTAGCTAGTATTCACATATCCATGGATCACTTTTGGATCATGGGATTACAACTCCAGAATTCAGGGACAATGGACAAGATGGCAGTTGTATAACTTCAGCATGTGGATACTTAGGACAGTGACGTGTCCTCTTGGAAATAAAAAAGGCACACCCTCACTATTGTCCTCTTTTCAGTACATGTGCCCATAATTGCTACTTTATATAATTTATAGATACACAGATTTGGTTTGCAGGTTTGAATTTTTTTCTTTTGTTTTTACCCACTAAGCCACACAGCAGCAGTCAAACTCTTTTTGAAGTTTGTCTGGTTCAAACTGAACGAAAGCGTCTTGTGTTTTTTGCTGTCTTGTAATAACTGACAGCAGTTAAAGTGGGGCATGTCAAGCAACTGCCACAAAAAGAAAAAACAGTAATTTACAAGTTCAGGTCAAGGTCAGAGAAATATTGTTCTTCTATAATCATGCTGCTGCATATATTTATCTAATATTTTCATATTTTGGTCTATTTAATTTTCTCTAATCAAGGCAATGTTCCACAGTAACCCAGATAAATCAAGGACAAAGGATTATTTTGTCTAAATAGTGTGAAGGCCTCCAATATTTCAGTGGGAAAAGTATGGATGTTGAAGGAAAACAATAATGTATCGTCTCTCTTGTAGTTAATTAAAAATGTCAAGATGAACGGATTATAGGTTTCTCTTAACTAATCAGAACAAGCTTTTGTTGGAATAGGGTGAAACCTGGAGCAGTTCTTCAGATATCTCTGAGCTTTTAGATCAAGGGAATGTTGAACTCAGATGTCGTCTCCTTGGTTTTAGCTTTGATTGTGCAGAACCAAATTCTGATTGAGGAATGTCATGGGGTCTGCTCACCACTCTAATGCCCAGAGAGAGACTTCTGGCTTCCCCATTGTACCCCTTTTCTGCTGCCAGCTTCCTGCTTGTTTACTACCCCCACCTGTTCCTTCTCAGCTGGTCTCCATCATCCATCATAGGTTACTTAGGCCACATCTGAGGATTACGTGAGCTATGTGGTCAACTGGCCCCTTCTCAACCTCACTAACCCTTTCCAGGCTAGTGTGGAGTGAAAACCCCCATCACATACTCTGCCCCTCAAGATTGCACAAATGCTTCCTGCCTTGCGTTTGACCAAAGCTGGGCCCACAGGTCCTCCCTTTCCTACTTCAGGTCTTTCTTATCAGGAAAAACAGTCTACTCTTTTCTTCCATAGTGCTTCTGAATTTTTCTCACAGGAACCCTACGTCTTGCCCAACCATTTGCAAGGCCAGCTCTGTGGCTAGCAGCTCTTCTTGTAGCCAGTTCCCTTGCTCCTCAGAGTCCCCCCTTGCCTCAGAGGTCTGAGTTTGCACCATATTCTGCCTAATCTCTATCCCTGCTTCCCTCAGGCTTCTCCTTCTAGCAACCTCTCTTTCAATTTCCTTCTTACCCTCTGTTATTACAGCGTGGTCAGCCTTCATTACTATCATGATGACCGTGCTGCAAGCCACCCAGTCTCTCTACAAGTCTTTAGCTGGAACCTTTCCTTTCCCTTGTTCTTTGCAAGAGCAGTGCCTCCTCACACATCCCACTTTCCTATAGGAAAAGCAAGAGCCTCTCACTATTGCTCTCTAAAGAGGTTAGGGCTTTTCTGTGTCTTTGTGTCACAGAGCCCAGAAAAGCACTCTTGGATCCCCCTGTTCACAGCCAAACAGGACTCTACTGCAGTGGAGCCTTCTCCCGTCCAGCACGCGGGTCTCCACGCTACCTGTAGCCAGCTTCCAAAGGGTCCAACCCTTGCTCCGGCTGGTCTCCCTTGGGGAGGGTTCCTCCCTCCAGGAGGGTCCCAGCCATCCCAATCAGCAGTGACACTCAGCCGGTGTAGAAGTCAGAGGGCTTATTAGCAATCCAGTCTGCACAGCAGCTAGGACAGTTGGCTTTCAGATTAAACAGTAGGTATAGCAGTAACCTCCCCCCCTCCAAGATGAGCCCTGGAGATCCTGCCTCTCTGAGCCCTGTTACTCCCCACCTCCTCCTCTCTCCAAACATTTGTTCCCGTCCCCAGCCAGCAGACCTTCCCTTGGTCCAAACTGGCCGCAACCTGTCACCTATTCCGGGTCCAGGTAGGGTCTGTCTAAGCCCCTTCCCTCCCCAGTGGTTCTTACAGCTATCATGCCCCAGTGTCCCATCACCAGAATAGCCGTACCCCATCACCAAAATACAGGAACAGAAAAGAAGAACATTTGGGTATCACCCCTGATCGTCCAAGAGGTTTCTTACTTCATCACACCTTGGCTAAGGATTCTAGTCTCAGTGTAAGTAGATGCATTCTCTTTTTAGGTGTCCTCTCCACCCAAAGACATTTCCTTGATCTGGATTATGTTCTCCTAGCTCTGGGGTTGCCCCCTATCCACTCGCAACCTCACTGGCACCTGCTCATTTCCTAAAGCTCCTGGGGAAATATTTCTGCTCCTTGGCCAGCTTTGCCACGTATCCCTCCAGGAATGCCTATGCCATATTCCTGCTGGTTTTCCAACACCTGCATGAGTAGCACCTGGATCCCTTTTAATGTCTGGCAGCCCCCTTCAGGATCTGGGTTGGGAAGCTGTACTTCTGACTTGCCTTCAGCAAAGGCTTCTGCATACTGCATACTCTGTTGTATGTTCCCTGTGTCTTCACTGCTTCAGTTTCATAGAATCAGAGTTGGAAGGGACCTCATGAGATCAACCCCCTGCTAAAAGCTGGACCACTTCCACTAAATCATCCCAGCCAGGGTTCTGTCTAACTGGGCCATAAATGTTTCTAAGGAAGCATATTTCACTGCCTCTTTAGGTAACCCACTGCAGAGCTTCACCACCTTCCTAGTGAGAAAGTTTTCCCTAACAGTTTCTCACATTCCCTTATATGAAGGGGAGCCAAGTGCCAGCTTTGCCCACCAGAGTTGTAATGGAAGGGTGTCTCACTATGCTAATGCCCAGAAAGCTACTGCAGATTTCCTCAGTGCAGCCCTTTTCTGTCTCTATACTAAACCCACAAATCTTTCTCCATTGGCCTCCATGGTCAATCACAGGTTACCAGGGCCACACCCTAATTTCCCTCACATGTGGCTTATCCAGTTAATTCTCAGCCTCAGTGAACTTTGCAGACTAGAATGGAGTGAACACCCCAGTTTAAGGAGAGTTTGCAAAATGAAAAGCATTCTTAAAAGTTTACATCTGTAAATGCAACACAAGCCTGTTACTCCATTGCAACAAAATGGAACCAGTTTCTACACTTATTGGAGCATTTTAGGTGATCCATTAAAAAGAAAGTAAGATTAACTTTCTCACATATAATGTGTTATAGTAAACCTTGCAATAATGAATAATTAGTAATACATCTAGTGTCACCATCTACATGAGAATCTGTAAATGGGAACAATACTACTTCCCCACCTCACATTGAATGTTGGGAGGGTAACACCCATTAGTGAATGTGAAGCACTCAAATACTGAGGTGACAAGAGCCACCTATGTGCCTAAATAGATAATTATATAAACACAAATCTGATTTGCTGTTGCTGATAACCTTTACTGACTCTTTCCTAATTAATAGTCAGATCTGATTAATCTTGAACAAATTAGATAACATAAAAATATTTTTCATACTACATAATATCACAGGTCAAGGAACTAATAATTTGAATGATAGATCTGGCTTCAATATGAGAGACCCTACCTGAAATCATAGATTTTCTAATAGTGAATCCAGAGCTCTCCCCTCCCCTTTAAAATAAAAGCCAATTTGACTGTCTTTCAAGTGGTATAATTATAGAAAGATTTAATACCTCTGATTTATTTACTGTCCCTCTCTTTCTTCTAAAATCCACTGTGGTTTCTTTCTAAGCTCCTTATGGGACTGCCTACTAGTTTGCAAAACTAAAATATGCACTGGCCTTTTGCACTAAACATCTCCCTCAGTGTGATACACCAGTTCAACAGGAAAAGAGATCTTCAAGCCCATGAGCACACTGCCAAAAGCTTTCTTTTTCTATACAGGGGTATAGAGGCTATTTCACATGGAAAAACAACATAAATTACAGGGACTGAGTGTGAACAGTGACCTGAACAATGAGTGGTATTGTCAGATTACCTATAATTTCTTCATAGTCTTATTAATTTCCCCCTATCTGTTTTAGTAGAGTAAAATTTTACCAATCAGACATCTGGGAAAACAGGAGCAATAGGCTGGCTTCCATTTTTCATTGCTTTCTACCCTTTACATTCAGAAGGCTTCCTCTCCTGCCAAACCACATTCATACCACAGACACCAGGTCCTTTACTTGTTGCTTTAAGCCACATGCGGATTCAACTTTGTTAGCTGAGTGAGATTTCAGCAAAGTTTATACTATGCTAGATGGTAATTTAGCAAAAAGGAACTTAATTTCTTTTATTTTCAGGCTAAGAATAGGCATAGAATAGAGGAAAGCCGAAGCCTCTGTTGTTCCTTTGTATTGTTAATGACTAAAAGTTGACAACCACATATATCTACTTTGACTTAGCAAAGCTTTTGATATGGTCTTCCACAGTATTCTTGCCAGCAAGTTAAAGATGTGTTGAATGAATGGACTATAAGGTGGGTAGAGGGTTAACTAGATCATTGGGCTCAACGGTTAACACTAAACTGTAAGGAGCCGTAGATATGCTGGAGGGGAGGGAAAAGAAACAGAGTGACCTAAACAAATTGGAGGATTGGTTCTAAAGAAATCTGAGGAAGTTCAACAAGGATAAGCACAGAGTCCCGCACTTAGGACAGAAGAATCCCATGGACTGCTACAGATTGGGCGCCAAACGGCTAAGCAGCAGTTCTGTAGAAAAGGATCTGAGGGATACAGTGGATAAGAAGCTACATATGTGTCAACGGTGTGCCCTTGTCAAGAATACTAAGGAAGCCAGAATACTGCTGGCATATTGCCCTTCACAGTTCTGAACTCCCTTCAGTTCACCTGTACTTTACTGATAACGAAGGAGCACAGAAGTGAATGTACTTTTCCAGGCACACTCACTACAGCTGTATAGTGGAACACTATTTTCTTCTCGTTCCATGACATGATGCCTCCAGGGTGCAGCTCACAGATCCACTACAAGTAACCCAGCATCATTTCCACAGTCTTCTTGTAAGCACGTGTGTCTGGACACATCTGATCTCAATTAACTTAGTATGCCTTTAGGATAGCCCCACTGAAGTCAAAGGTATTACACTGGATTTACAACTTTCTGTATTTTATAAGTAATAAAAAGATGCTAGTCCAAGGCTCTTGGCACCCTCCTACGTCATTACGATACAGTAATATGCCAGCAGTACTCAGGTGACTGAGAAAAAAAATCTGTCTCGCTCTTCTCACAGGCATGTTTATTGTTATTTGAAACTTGTCTCTGACGTTTGCTGAACAGCTGTGCAAACATACAGTCTGCTGTCTAGGATTTTTGATTTGCACAGACCTATCTATCTCTGAGAATCCTCTGTACAATATAAGGGATACATTGGTATTAAAGTATTCAGCCCAAAGAGCTTCCAGAATACAGCATGCTGGCATTTGCCATCAAGTTTGGCTGGGAATGTTATATGGGCACAAGATTTCCTTTTTTTCCCTATTCATAAAAGAGAACAAGTCCTGATGTCCTGCATGGTGTTCTGCTTCAAATAAAAAGCAACCACCAATGGCTCTGTGAGAAAACAGTGATGAAGAGGTCTCAGTGGCATATCTTGCATCCAGTTCAAAATGTTCCCTGAGTTTTGGGGATGTTTCATTTGGGTTTTGGGTTGGCCCACAGATGCAGCCATGACAAATTGAGTTTCACACTCTCCCACCATTACAGAAGGTTTAATCTGGGATTTTGATCTAGGTCTTGTTTTTAGAGAAGAGATGGAGTAAGTGCCTCAGCCCTGTCTACCTGGGCTAGGTCACTGATGTGAATAGTTCTCACATCCAGGAGCATTGCTGGCCCAGGAAAAAACCCAGGGCCCAGGCACAATCCGGTCCGGGGGCTCTGGCCAGAGCCAAGATCAGACTCCTGCTTCCATCAGCCCAGCCCCGGATCCATCCAGGATGGGGCCAGGGAAGACAGCCACCACCGTGGGTGACCTGTCCCTGGAGCCCTGGCACTCAGGTCACTGACGCCAGCACTTGGGGCATGAGCTCTGTGTGCCCAGCACCAGCGATGCCACTGCTCACATCCCAGAAAAGCTGTAGTTATCCAACCCTGTTTTGATGCCAAACTGCATTCTTCAAAGAGAAGGTAAGGATATAGGATAAGCAATTTCTTCACTGAGTCATCTCCCCTAGGCCCCAAAACATTGTGACACACTCTAGTACTATAGAGAGATTAAAAACTAATATCAAAGTATTTTGTGGTAAGGACAAGCTACAGTTATTATATAAGCCCTGTGGTGCTTCCCAGAGATACGGCTAAGCAGTGACTCCATCTGGGAGTTTACAGTTTAGCTTTAACCTTTCTGAGGAAAAAGAAGATCAGCTGATCCATCACTTCTCTGAAATATATTTAAAAGGGATATAGGGGACAAGGCAAATAAAGGGAGTGAGTTGGACTTGGCTAAGAAACAAGAGTAACCAGGGAAGATTCTCAGGCCTTGTGTTAAAAACAAGCTTGTTTATTGTCTGATACTTAGAGAAATTGTTCAAGAAGAACTCATCCATGCAAAATATAACCTTGGCAACAAGATAATATTGTCAATTATCCACTGTTGCATTCTCTTAGGTACTGGTTGCCTAAGACTTCTGCAGACAGTTTGGACTTACAAGTTTCTAGTATCTGAGCAGTTTTCTTTGTTTGGTTAAGTTCCTTCTCTTTTGGATGTATTTATCTCAGCACAACACATGCACAAAAACATGACTACTTTTGGGGTTTTTTTTAGACATATTCTCATACTAATGAATGATTGTAATGGTGATCTGCTCCTTTAAGAGCCACAAGCCAGCTAGTTCTATTTAATTTTCAGACATCTTGGAAGCAGTCACGGACTTCCTATAAAGGGCCTGAGAGTTCAGCTGAAGGGGAAATTGCAGGAAGCAGTGTGGTTTCCCTGGTAGACATTTGAAGGGGAGAAAAGTAGAAGGTGAATGGCCTGTAGGCCCACACTTTCAATAGGGGAATAGCTTTGTTTTGGTGCTGCTTCATGAATTTTCATTTGAGAAATGAAGTATGCACTGAAAAGAAAGATCTGAATGTGACTTGGGTGTGGGGTTTAATTGTTCCTGTGCTAGAGCAACAAGTGATCAACCTATAGGGATGCTGTGCATTAAGGACACTACATTTAATTACATAGGTACATTGTATTGTGCAATTGTTACCCATGGCTACTTGGTGTGGTTCTTTATCCCCTTCTGGTGGAACCTAGACACTAGAGAGGGACAGAGAAGCACACCAAGAAGACATGGGTGCACAAGAATTGTTTCACTTGAACCTGATAGTTGCATCATTCCACTTAAAATAGGTGAAAACATGTAAGTATGAATCCCACAATCATAGAATTGGAAGGGAGCTCTAGAGCAGTGGTTCTCAACCTTCTGCAGGTTGTGACACACTTGGCAACGTATTGCAATCCTACAGGACACATGAGCAACCCTCCCCCCCCCCAAACAGGGCAAATCAAGCCAACTCTCTGGCTCTCCACAACTCACTTACCGCTGTGTGGTGACACAGTAATGTATCCCAACACAGTGCTTGAGAGCCACTGCTCTAGAAGCCAATAGGTTCGGTCCCCTGCCCTTAAGACAGGGTTAAATATTATGAAATGGAATCCCAAATGCTGAAGCTATATTGCTAGGGCCAAACATTCAGGCAGCAAAATTCCAGTGTAGTAAATGTAGTTGTCAGCTTAGAATTTGACTTCTGAGCTTTTAAAGTAGTGTTTTGCTATCTACTGTGGAAACAGACTAAAAGCAGGAGCCAAAAAACTTGGATGAGATCATAGAATTCTATCAGTGTGCAATGATTAAGTATCATCACGAAATTCCTTGTGATAATTCATCTGCTGAATCTAACACACAACTGGGATCACTTCTTCAAACAATGCACGGTCAACCTGTGGACCTCATTGCCATGAGGTACTGTAAAGACTAAAACTATAACTGGGTTCAAAGAAGGATTAGGTCCATCAATGAATATTAGCCAGGATAGTCACGGATACAATCCCATGCTTTTGGGTTGCCTCCCAAAACTTTCAATGGCCAGAAGTACCTGGCACTGGGCTCTGCTGAAAGACAGGGTATTGGGTTATATGGACCAATGGTTTCTCTACTATGACTGTCATTATATAATAAAGTGAGCATAGAAACTTTTCTGTACTGACTACAGTATATATTACATAGGAGACTGAGGGGAAGGAATATTAATTCAGCTGATCTTGTCCTTTGATTTTTTAGTGTGGGTTTCTTTTTCCCTCCATCATTCTTTACTTAAGAACTATCTGTTCACTGGTGTTTCACTTTTGCCGTATTTTAAACCATTCAAGAATAATAGGAAAGCTTTGCATTATGCTTCTACATGTGCTTGAAAAAATAACACCCCATTAAAATTCCCAAACCGGGTTTGATTCTGAGCCTCAGGCACTAGACATCTTAGCAATGATTAGACTATCATTGGGAAGTAAATGTGTGAGCAAATCTGACATCAGCTGGACACATATGGTCTGACAGATATTCTGTCAGAAGTGTTAACCTCACTGTGAGCTGTAGGTGCTATTATACTTGGGTTTGTGTAAAAATAGGACACCAGTCTATTATGCAAAGCAGTCTTGGACAGCTCAGCTACTGTACTAAGAAAAGACTTTGGCAGTGGGTTAGGGTTACTCCATAAACTTTCTGGAGAGCTCTGTTAGATCTTTAATTTCCTCACAAGAGAAACGGCATAACACAGTAATGCAAAGATGATGCCCCCAGCAGTGTAGCTCTCCCAGTTACTGCACTGTAATATCCGCGCTGGGGGTAAGGTATAAGACTTGAATTGTCTTGACTCTTAGACTAGAGCCATGAGTGCTACCAAGCTAACTGGCAATCATCATCTGTCCCACTGATGAACATACTTTTGTTAACTGCTGAACATTCTTTGGATGGGAGAACTGCAGTTGATACTAAACTGTGACTTCTCACACACTATATTTTTAGAAGGAAATGAACTTTACAATTAAAGGTGTCCAAGTATTGTTAGGAAAAGTTCAAGAGCTACTGAGTATATGAGGATCTGTCTTCTGACCAACGGGTTTAAAACCCAACAACAGTAAAAGTTAATCTGTCAAACTTCAATGGAATTAAACTGAATCAAACTCTTCCTGAAGGTTTAGATTCCACTTTGTTCATTTTTCTCCTAACATAATCATCCAGAAACAGGGCTGGCCCAAGGGTTGTTGATGCCTTAGGCAAACTATGACTTTGGTTCCCCCATCAGAGAGCAATGCTTTCTTTTATAAGAAATAACATATTAATATATATTTTTAAATAGAGAAAAAAATTCACTTCTGTCATCCTTACAGCCTGATGCACTAGGCAACCACCTATTTTACCCATATGGTCGGGCCAGCCATGTCCAAAAGTAATGTGAATGAGGCTTGCGGACAATGGCCAGTACAATACCATGCATCAGCAACAAAGGTGACAGGACTGCGGACTGGCAAGAGTGACGAAGTTCAGTAAATTAAAAAGTTATAGAAAGGGTACGGGTTGGGTTGTTGTGGCATGGAGGCTGTTCCAGGTAAAAGGGTGTTATAGTCACAGTGCAGCATTCCTTGGGTATGTCTACACTATGGGCTTAAGTCAACTTAAAGAGGCTTAAGTAGACTTAAGCAAAGCCCTGGCCACATTTGGAGTTCATTAAGTTGACTTAAGTGCTTCCTTAAGTCAGCCTAATAACTCTCACTCTTTAAGTCAACTTAGACATTAAGTCAAGTTTATTAATTAGACAAAATGCAATGTGGACATCTAAGTCGACTTAAGAAGCCCTGTGTAATAACATATGCCTGATAAATTAGTGAAGTCGACATAAACAAACACATTTTTTATTAGGACACTTTCTCAAGCCGACTTAAGCAATGCTGTTAAGTTGACTTAAGAGAAGTGTGGACTCACTAAGTCAACTTAATAAATTCAACTTAGCTTTTGTAGTGTAGACATAGCCCTTGTTAGCTCCAGACACAGGAGGAAGTTTTTATCTCAATATCCTGGAAGACTACTCTAAGATTCTCCCAAAAGGGAGACATTTGGTTTTTAAGGTATCATAAAAACACTCAAGGATATGCCTAGAAACATAATAGTTACTAGGATTTGATTTTCAAGGGCTTTATAGAGGGGACGGATCATAAGGAATCTTCCATGCACACATATAATCTTTGTGCTAGCATAATGCCATTGCTGGAGGCAAGTGAGGAGGAAATTCTCACGAACTGAAATATCTAGGTGATATTGTGTATGTACCCTTGAAAAGGGAACCTATAAAAACACTAAGATACATTAACAAAGCCTTTTACTTCTGCTTTTATTTTGTCCTGCTTCTCAGGCTGAATCTGAAAGAGCTGAACATTGTGATAGTAAACAGTGGCAGGCGCGCCATTTCTAAAACCACTTTGGATATTCATTTCCAGTATACCAGTACAGTATATTCTTACAAAGTAACTATTTATCTGGCTTTCTTAAGTGTAGAAATCCCTGCACTTTCCCTTTCATTATCATATCTCTTCTCAGATGTGCCTCCCCACCCAGAAGCAGGTAAGAGTGGAAGCCCAGACAGCTTCTAAGGTCTATGGGCGAAAGCTGTTTGCTTGACATAAGCATTGTTTTAGAAATATACGGGAACTAGGATGGCGTGCAGCTGGTCTGGAATGCTTCAAGCCTGATCCCTGAAACAACCAGAGTGGAAACAAAATGGTTTGGCATAAGAATCTTCTGTGTTGCAGGCCTAAAATGAGAGGGAAAACAAAACAAAAACATTCTGTCATTGTCATACGCAGGCTAGCATTCTTCAAAGAGCATCCTTGGAACGAAAGCCTTGATCTGCTTTCAGAGACCTACCAGATCTTCTGTATGCCGTTCAAGGACCTACCACGTAAACTGTATGCTCTCTCATTATCAACATGACATGAGTGTGAGGGTTCTGCGTATTCCTGTAGTCATACTGAGTAGGTGGAAACTCACCACTGATTTAACCACAATAGATAAAGCATAAAGTTAATAAAGCTAACTTGATTTACATCAGCTGGTCCTCTGTTGGCTAATCACAATACTTCAGTATTCTTCCTTTTATACTGATTGTTTTGAACCACTTCAGTCAGCAGTCTTTTCGCTGTTATAGTGGATCGTGGCTGTAATTATCTCAGAAGATTGAAACCTGTGTTATGTGGCTAGTAAATAGTTTGACACAGTGAATGAGACCTTTGACCTTTATGTAACTTATGTAGAGGGGTGGTAAGCCAATTTATTTACCAATTCTGTGATACAGAGTTTCTCTCTTTGACTTAAAGTCTTTGCAGAGACCCTGAATTCCTGTCTGTGCAAGACTAGCGTGGGAACGCTATTAATTCTAAAAGGGGATATTATAAGGACAATTCACTTTCTCTCTCAGAAATCCAGTACCAGACTTTACTATAAGACAGTTACGCATGATTATTAATTTCAAATTCCTTTTATGAATACTACATAGATAAGCTCTTACAAGCCCCGCAGATCCCTAGCTAGACTGGGTATATTATTTTCCTTTAAGTGAATGTAACAAAGCCTGAATCCTAATATTAATAGTTTGATTGTTGGTGTTCCTTCAGTGGTCGAGAATGATCTCTCATCGACTTGGGGGACTACACCAGGGACTGTGCTGCATGCTAGCCTGCCTCACCCATGCCCTCAGAGGCAGCTGACCAGAGCAGGGCCAGAGTGGGTGTCCTTTTGGCCCCAGGACCCTCTCCCCCATGACAGGCCTCCATGCTGGTGGGGAGTGGGGGCCCAGGCAGTAGGGGGGCCCATGGTGAGGGTCAGTCCAGGGCCCTTAGGCTGGTTAATCTGGCCCTGATTGGCAGACGTTTCAGGTGATGTTGGAAGGCAGGGTTGGGCCACGATTGCTACATGACAATTGCCTGTCTTTCTTTTCTGGCATTTTTCTGCGACAAGGGCAAGGTGATTGTCCTCAGAAGTGGTCGTTACTTCTGACATGTCTTTGCCAAGTAGCCCTGTATTGGGCTATTGTTTCCCAGTGTGTGATGTTGATGCCACATCTCTTGATGTTTGTTTTGAGGATGTTTTTGAAGCTTTGCTTTTGGCCTCTGCATTTTGTTTCCTCTTTGCTGAGTTGGGTGTACAGCCGTTGTTTTGGTAAGCATGCACCAGGCATATGCACACAGTGCCCACTATGCCTCAGCTGGTGCTGGATAATCAGGGCCTTAACATTGAAGATGTTGGCCTCCATGAGGACATGGGTGTTAATGCAGTGATGATTCCACTTTACTTGAGAATCTTCCAGAGAAAGTGCTGATGTTCTAGGTTTTTCAGATGTTTTTTTCAAGATCACCCAAGACTCAAAGATGTAGATGAGAGCTGGAATTACACCCATGTTGTAGACTAAAAGTCTAGTGTGTGTTCTGCCAAGACTGGCACAATGGATTCTGTGCTGAAACTTGACATCAGTATTTGCCCTCTGTGACAGATGGCTACCAAGGTCTGCAAAGAGTTCTGCATTTTCAGTTTGTTTCAGTCAATGTAGATCTTCCTTGCTGGGTCTGAGGATTGATTGGGTGCAGCCTGATGGAGAACTTTTGTTTGACTGTCAGGGTTAGCCTTACACTTTTGTAACCCCTACATCAGTGGTTCCCAACCTTTTTCAGGCTGGAGACCCCTTTTAAACAAAAAAAAAAAAAAAAAAAAAAAAAAAAAAGCATTGTGCCCCCCCGGCTAATTAGGTAATTTAGCCCACACCACTCTGGCAGCACCACTGGGACAGCTGGTGAGCAGCACTGCCACCACCATTGCCCACGCCGCTGGGGAGCCAAGCTGTGGCAGCTATGGCTCCTTGCCCTTGTCCCTGCCCCTGTTGGGGAGCTGCCAGGGTCCCATTCCCCTGCCAGGATCTGGCCAGGGGAGGGGAGAGGCAGCCTTGGCAGGGAGCATCAGGGCTGTAGCTGGATTCCAGCCCCAGTAGGGAGAGGCTTCGCAGACCCCCTGCAATATGTCCACGGACTGTGGGGGGTCCCTGGACCACAGGTTGGGAACACTTTTGTAAGCTTCAGAGAGGCTGTTAGTGTTGTTTGGAGATCCTCCTTTGAGTGTGCAAATACAGCACAGGGATCTCCCTGCTGGAGTCCAGCTATGTTTCCAATGTTACTTTAGTTCTGGCACTGATGTGAGAGAGGTTGTAAAGGTTACCAGCAGTCCAGTGCTGGTGGCATATGGTCTTACACACACACACACACACCCACCCACTTTCAAAATACAGAGAATGGTGCTTCTACCAATCTGAGAACTTTTGCTTTCACATAGGCTCAGCCTGGGCATTTTATTGATAAGTAAATATAGCATTTATTTGTACTGTGTAAATCGGCATTTCAACTTCCACAATATTGAGCACATACACAACTTCGCATAAGAAAGAAAACTTTGACAATTCATGCTGTCTCCAGTTCAGTGGTATTGAATGCCTCATGAGTCATTTGGCCTTCAGTCTGTGATTGCTCCTGAATAGAGTTTCCTAGTCTCAATCCCACTGTCTTCAAAATTTAGAGGAAACTGCATTGAGGTTCACCTTACACATTTAGTCTGGTCTGTCCAGACAGGGCTGGGCTAGATCTCAGCAGTGCTCAAATGAAGGCCACTTTTGAACCCATGATAGAACTCACTGCTGATCAGCCAGGAGCCTTCCGCTTTTATCTAACTAAAGGGCATATGTGTACATGTAGTAGCATTTTGCCCTTAATGTAACCTTCAGCATCAGCTACTGAGCATGGTTAACAACTTCCTTCAGTCCCCCTAGTGTGCTGAAATAGCAGCTCCTTTGCAGTCGCCCTAGGCTCTGTACTGCCACTTATCTGAGAATGTTTGCCAGTCAATGCAGAGCAAGTAGAAACAGTGGCTAGAAATACACGAATAGGTGTTATTGATCCAACATCATGCAAGAATTAAAAAATGGGCGTTAAACTATAATGCAGCCTAAAGGTGAGTGTTATTCTGTTAACTTTCAGTTTGAGATTTGCTTCATACATGTAAGCATTTTGCTCAGGGCAGACGAATCTACTTTTCAAAGTAGACTGGAGTTTATGACATGTTCAATACACACGTTGATCAGTTCCAAAGGGGAGCCGTATTAGTTTAGTTCAGGAAAACAAACAAGGAGTCCTGTGATACTTTTAAAGACTAACAAATTTATTTCTCACATGAGCTTGAAAATGGCGAAGTGGGATTTTTCCCACGAAAGCTCATGTGAGAAATAAATTTGTTAGTCTTTAAAAGTGCCACAAGACTCCTTGTTTGTTTCAATGCACATGTGACATTCATGTGTCAAAATGACTGATAAAGAAAGCAAAAACAAGCAGATCCGGATAGAGCACTTCTGCTGAGGTCTCACCCTTTACATCTATCTTTCAAAATGAATTTTACTTGCTAATATTAAAAAATATAAGTGAAATCATATTTGAGATTAAGTATGGAAGATATGATACATCAATATATAGACTTATTGGAAGGAACTTTATCAGGCAAATATGAATTTTTTTTCCAAGTAATGTTTTTTCCTCTCAGTCTGATCTAAAACTCATTGATGTAAATGGGAAGAGCCCCACTGACTTTAATATAGGGCTTTATCCAAAGCCCATTAAAGGCATGTTTTTTAATATAAACTAAATCAATTGTAGAAATAGGTGCTTTCAATACTGTGCTTTGGTTCAAAATTCTAATGTATTTACCTTATTATAGCCACAGTGCTAAAGTGTTACGAATTATTACTGAAATACAGAGGAAGACTGAGAACTTGCGCTTAAGAGGATTCAATGTAAAGATAATTAACATTTTAAAAAGAAAAAAAAAAAATAAACCCAGCCCAGGAAGTCACACCTTTAATAAATGACTTTTTTTTTTTTCTTTTATCAACATGTTTTACCCAGCAGGTCTAACAGCCAGCCATATGCTCTCTGTAGTCTCCAAGGGATAAAATCCATCTTGAAAATCAATATGTCACTGGCAGCTTTGTGGTAATGGATGCTTGCAGCAGCAGGTTTATATAAGCTAATGGTACACTGTACAGCAGCAACTCATTTAGTTGAAAGGGTTGTGAAGCTTGAATCAGATGTTCCAAGCAGCAAAAAGATGAATGTTTGTAAAAGCTAATCAAAATGGTAATTTGTTCATTGAAGACCAGGCTGTTGATAGCTGGATACACTGAAGACATTACTATGGAATGATTTCAGGGCATGTTGGCCTCTCTTTTCTCAATCTGTTTTAATATTTGTGGAATAAAGAATCTCTAGGATGTCTCCTTAGCTGGTGTGAGACAGTGCAACTCCATTATATAGCAGGGCTGTGCTCTTTTATAGCAGTTGAGAATCAGGCCCTGCATTTGGGTTTACACTAGCTACAGCAGGTCAGATCTTTTATTTTCCCTGAATATAGTTTGAATGGTAAATATGTCTGTGGGAATTGGGCCAAGATACCCTCCTTTTGCAAAAAAAAATACCAACAAGTGGTTAGGACCTTGGTTTTAAAACCTGATCTGAAAAGAGAAGATGAGACAGGTAGGATGAGTAGGGATACTGGAAGCATTCTGACCTGTCAGGTAAATTACCTTTTATTTTTGTTTGATTGCTGGGATAAGTGATCAGGTCCCACTGAAATTTTCCTATTGCAATTTCCTGTATTTTTGCTATTGACTATAATTTTTCTATTGTGTATATATACAGTATATAGAGAATTTAGGCCAATGTGGTTATTAGTGTATGAGATCAAAAAACTGGCACACATGGCAAGGTAAGTAAAAGAAGGTCTCAGTTTGTATGAGTTCAATGAGCAACACTTGCACTATTCCAGTTATAAATGGGTGATCCTGTAAAAATTCCACAGTGGTTCAGTTAGGCAACCATGTATTTGGGTGTTTACCTACCTAGAACATATCAAGTATCTAGATCTTTTGAACATAGCTAAATTGCTGTGGCCATTTCACCAGAAGATTCTCATTAGATTCTCTGTTCTTCCCTTCCAGCCAGGGCAGGAAACACACTCAGAGCAAGCCTTGGCAGATCTAATCAGTCCTGATTGGAAATCACCGAAAACAACATCTGAATATATCTAGGATCTAAATCGTTCAGTATGGAGGGTCACATTGAAAGGCGGGCCACCTGTCATGGGCCGTGTGTCCACCCGGCCCCCCCTTTCCCCTACACAACCCCGCAGGCTCTCCAACACCTTCCCTCACCTGCTGGCTCCCAGACCCTCTTCTCTGGCCATGCAGCTCTGGGACCCCCTTCCCCTACCATGCAGTGGCAGGCAATCAGTCTCAGTCACAGCCACAGGTAGGCTGGGCTCCTGCCTCCCCCTGCCAGTCACTATCTGTCATTCCACATGCTGTCCTTTGGTTGAGTTCAGTCAAAGATGGCCTTTCATTGGCTCATTCCCATGCGGGATTCACCCACTTTTTCCTTTTTTTAGTTGTGATTTGTGCAATGTGCTGTCAATGAAATTAGCATGCTGACTGACTGACAGTGAACAGCTGGGGTGGAGGGCAGAGAGAGGTGGCTCTCTGGGAGGCCAGACCAGCCTGCTGTGACTGAGACTGTGACTGGTTGGCAGACCACAGCAGAGCTGAGCAGGGATTGCCTGGAGAGCTTCCTTTATTCCCCTGAGTTGTGACTGGGATCACGTGAGTGAGTCAGAAGCACGCCTAGTCCTGCTCTGCTACTAGCAGCAGCCAGTCTTTGCTGTTCACTGCTGCTGCAGAGAGCTCCCAAGCACAGCCCAGGAAGCAGCTCCACAGGCTGGATCAGTGCCCTTGGTGGGCCATATCCGGCCCACAGGCTGTAAGTTTTAACACCCCTGATCTATATTTTACATGACCAATGTAGGTTTTTCTTGAGCTCACTCAGAGACATGAGTGATGTGCAATGAGGGCAGGAGCAACTGTTCCTAATTCTTCCCCCAAATCAGTTATTTCATGCTTAATTCTAATGTGGACAGCCTGGTATTTTACTTTAAGAGCTGATGTAGAATATTTTTAACATCAATCCTAATCTCCTGACTGTTCAAATGCACTTTTCTATTTCAATAACTAGTTTTAAAGAAGGTTTTTACCATCTCAACAACAACCCTTTGTAATTTGTGGGAACCAAAGATTGTCTTGGCAAGTTTTTCAAAAGTAACCAAGCTACGTTTTTATGTGATGTATATACCATTGTTTATTTATTCCACAGCTCTTTAAACAGTTTGTTTTACATATTTTATTTATGACTGAAGTTCCATCGAATGGACACACAGCCTTTTGTTCACAAGTTTATGATACACATCAAAGGACCTTATAAACACACTGAGAATTTCCTCTAGCTAGAAGCAAAGCCACTGTACTATTTCTGCTCTACATGTGTTTATAGTTTACATCAGTGGTCTGGGTTACCTTAGTTCTGCAGGGGTGAAGCACACTGCCAGGATATGTGCAGGCCAGGACCATATATCTCTCTCACAAGCACACAATCCTGGTGTTTATTATAATACACTGTAAAAGGTTATTCCAAGATAGTTTATCACAAATTGTCTGTACACTGATCTCCAAGATTACTAGCAGCCTGCCGTGTCAGCTCTTTTATAGCCTATCCACAGTCTATTAAAGTCAATGAAAAGATTCCCTTATCCTTAGTGGTTCTGTTGAAGTTTTTGTCTGACAGAGGCCTCTGGGATTTTTTTTTCCCCCCCAGTTCAGGGTTTCACAAAAAATGGAAAGTTGATAAAGAGGCATGATCAATGATCAGTGTCATGGGGTACAGTTGCTGCTGGGGAATCTCTTCCTGGCTGCTCTGCGGAATAGCTCTCTTCCAGGTCTGACATTTCCCCTTGCAAGCTCTTAATCTATTGTGCTCTGTAACTCTGCAGCCCCTCTCTCATTCTAGGAGGTGGTGCTTATCCTCTGCTAGGGTAAGAAGTGTCACTAGCCTGCTCTCCAGGAAAGGCCATTCCAACAGTGGCTGCTAGGATAACCTTAGCCAACCCACTAGAGGTTGCAGTCATGGTTGGAACCCTACAGCACACATCCAAGAGCTGAGTCCCCATACTTGCTGCTCTCCCCAAAACTTTCATCATACTCTACACATTTTCTACACATCTTCCTTCAGGGTAAGGATCCCCAGGCTTCTACTCTTTCTCTAGGTTGGTTGGTTGGTTGGTTCCATCCTTCTTTCTGTCATGCATGGAAAGTGACTACAGATTTCCTCACTACAGCCTTTTCTGTTGCCAGCGTCCTGGTTTTATACTACCATAGCCCATACCACAGCAGCTGGGCTCCATCTTCCAATCAGGAGTTGCTTCTGAAGTCTAATATTCTTATGTGTGGCCTATCACACTAACTGGTCTTTTTTTCAGCTTCCTTAGCCTTTTCTGGGCTGGTGTGGGGGTGATTGCAGCACATCATAATCAGCAAGTGCAGTTGTTTTCTTATAGAAAATGGTAACCATTTAGTGTAATAGGTCAACTGTCCCTTCGCATGCACATGAAACTGGAATAGGCATATATCTGTGTGTCTGTTACACAGAAAAGCTTTGGGAAGAGTCAAGGTTACAATGTGAGTCACTGAAAAGTTAGGAAGTTGTGGAGTTTAAGGGTGCCTCTGCAACCTTAATTCCACCCCATGTATGTATGAATTATGATAGAGCTTTTAATGAGATGATCACATGCTATTTTTTGAACAGGACTCCACCCAGAATGTAAAATGCTATCAATAGCTAATGTTCACCATATTGTTCAATGTCTGGCCCCATGCCTTCTTTCCTGTATGCAACTCAAACTCTCTTTGAAGATGGAAATATATATTTACTTATAAGCTTTTCTGTGGTGCTCACAGCAGCTCAGAGCTTCACAGCTATTAATGAATTTATTTTCATAATATGTGAAATGAGGGGGTATTATAAACCCCACTTTACAGACACGGGACAGAGATGCACAGAAATTAAGATCAAAATAACCCACTGATTTTGGGTGCCCAATATGCAATACTTAGAACCTGATTTTGAGGGGTATATATCAAGTACTATATATATTCAAAGCATAGCTCCCATTGAGCACAACGGCAGCTAAGAACACACCGCCTTTTTGCAAATTATACCACCAGGGAGTCAAATTAGGCACACAGAAAATGAAGACTACATGCATTATTCCTTGTAAAATGTAAGTGTCTTGCCTAGCATCATATGGGAACAGAGGCATAGACTCAGTTCTACATGGTAGAATTCAATTGCCTTAACTGTGAGATCATTCTCACTCTGCCTGCAATCTCCTGATGCATTCCCTACACATCTTCCAACACCTATGAAAATGCGGCAGGGTTCCTATGGGCAACAGTCTTGTCCACTTATACAACCTGATTCAGTGCACAGAATAGAGCTACTTGGGAAAGAAGTCCGGAGGTCTGTATAAAACAAAAAGGGAGCCTTTGAGAAATACGCTGAATCTTAGCATTTCTTCACACATTTGGAAGTGAGCCTGTTTTTCCACGTGGTATTTTTTGCTTAGATATGGGCCCCCTCTCCAATGAAAATTAGCACAGTTCCAAGTGAAAATGAACAATCCTCTAACCCACCGAAGTCAGTAGGCCTTCTGCCATTAATTTCAATGAGAGTAGAGCTGAGGATTTCCCAGAGCAAAAAAAGGAACTCCAAAATTCAGGTTTCAGATGCCTTTTTCCAAATTCCATATTTCCTAATACATGTCTGGGATCTCTGCCATGTCTGAGTGCTGCCATCACTTACATTGTGGTGTGAAGTATTACAAGTGTGCCATTTCCCACCATTTGCATTCAGCCTTCATACATTTATGTTCATTTTGTGCTCCAAATACACTGATTTAGTTTCCTGTATTGAGGATGCCTGGATACATTTCTGGAATCCCTCTTGGGATGTCCCCTGTGCTTGGACTGACACTAACTAAGATAGAAATGTGAACAACATAGCATGGTATATGCAAAGCAAATACAGTCTGAGCCACTAGAATGGGACAAGTGAGGAAAAAAAAATATAAAATGAGATGTAAGGTCACTCTGCCTGCCAGTAACTGTTGCCAGGCTATTTCTATTGCCTTGGCTCTTCCAGACCATAGATTTGAACATTAGCACAGAACAAGCATTGTGAATTCAAACTTCCATTGGTTTGCTCACATTTGTAAGTGCTTTCAAAAGCATAAGTAACCTTGGCCTTTATTATTATTATTAAACTGAATGCGGAAAGCAGGGCCGGCCCCAGTACATTTAGGAGAAGGTTCTGATACCTTGACTGATGCTGAAGTTGTGCTGTTTGTGGAAAAAGGCTCTATCCAGTGGGACTAAGGTTACGAGACTCTGGTTCTTACTATGTTTTTTCAAACATTCTTGACCAACGTTGTGAACATTGGTAGCTTGTGAAGCTCACATGTGGATGTCAAAAGTCGCATAATGTATATGCATGTGTATGTGTGTGAACTGCAGAATGAATAAGGCAAATTGCAGTTAATAGTTGTGGATCTGAATAGAGCCAACTTATTTTGTTTTTCTGAGCTGTTGACCTCCTTGTCTGTGCTAGAATGGGCTTGCCAATGTACCTATAGTGGCAAGGTTCTTACACCGGCAAAGGATTTTAGCTTATACCAAACAAAATAAGTTATACAGACAAAAAGTACATTTGTCTGGTATAACTCTCTACACTGGTTCCAAAAGGGAACTCGTTCTGTAAGTTTCCCCATCTTCAAAGCATCGGATGAAGTGGGATTTTCTCCCACAAAGGCTGATGTGATAAATAATTTTTTTAGTCTTTGAGTGCCACAGGACTCCTTGTTTGTTTTGTCTATACAAGAGTTTTTTCTCAATATATAAGTGTCAAAATATAAACACTCTTAATAGACTCTTTTATACTGAAGAGTGTTTCTAGATTAGACCAGGCCCCCACCAGCAGTAAAATTAGGCCACTAGTTTGTACCAGTCTTTTCTGAAGAATTTTGGAATCCACAGCTGTAAAGGTGCCAAGTGAAGCACATTTCAAAGATGGGCCGTTTGATACTGACTGAATTACCTGTCTTAGTGATTTTTTAGTGCAGTGGAAGAGAATGCTGGTTCTTAGTCTGGGATATGCAGAGCCCTTCCAAGGACTACTATTTGCCTAGTTTTGCAACAGGCTGTATAAAAAGCACAAACAACATCAATACAAACTAAAATTTCATACAAATTATGACTTGTTTATGCTGTTCTATGTACAATACATTGAAGTGCAAGCACAGTAGTTTTATTCCAGCTGACTTATTTTGTAATTATATGGTACAAATTAGGAAGCAAACAATATTTTAGTAAGTGTGTGCTGTGGCACTTTGATATTTTAGTTCTGATTTTTTTAAGCAAGTAGTTTTTAAGTGAGCTGAAACTTGGTAGTATGCACAACAAATCAGATGTCTGAAAGGGGTACAGTGGTCTGCAAAGGCTGAAAGACTCGGGAAGAGAAATTGTCCCCTAACTCAAACTAAGTGGTTTCACATTTTCCATTTGACACTTGTTTGCTAATTGAACATGTGCATGTCACCAAAGCTCTTTCCTTCTTTAACATCACAGATAAAATCAAGCAATACCACTGCAAACTGTTTTGAGATGGGTCTTCTCCCATGGATCCAATTCCCATCACATTTTCAGACTTTACACTAGTGTCAGATGAAGTTTTTTGGTTGCAGTTCTACATCAGCTGAATTAAGTATTGGTTTGTTGGATTCATGTGAAGACAGTACTTTATTGTATACCTCCCTGAGCTGCAGGTCATCTTCTTCCCTGCATCACAGGCCTCAGAGATAGCCTCCGTGTGACCTGTGCATGCACCCTGGGTGAGAGAACAGAGGGAAGAGGGCAGGGATCTGACACTATCGTTTGTATGTTTTCAGTACAGAGTATTTTTGTGCAGTCTGGCAAAGAGCTATACAGGGCTATTCTTGGGGGGAGTGGGGTAGCAGACAACTGACATACCTGAAGAAGTGGGGAGGGAGGAGCCACTGGTACATCTCATTTTCCAGTTAACAGCAATAGTTCCTTCAAGGTGTGTGTCTGGGGAGGAGGCTGGGTCTGTGTAGATTTGTACCTGGGGCCTAATTTCTTCTTCTGAATATAACAAGGTGATATAAGTACTTAATCTGATGTGCCCCTGAAGTGCTGATATGCCAGAGGTAAGGACAGCAATGATTGGAAACTGCATTTATTTGGTATGCTAGACTGACCTTTCATTGATAAGTATAAGAGAAGCCACTGACTGCTAGTAAGCAGGTGGGTTTGGCTAGTAGAAGTACAGGTAAATGCTGACCTTGATTAATAGAGACATAAAAAGCCTGCTGGGTTTCCAGAGGCATCCCCAAAGTGAGTTGTAAATGCAGCAGGCTTTTAAATAGCATTAATATTTTTGCAAGGGTCAGCAGTTCCTTCATACTTTCACCAGTATGCAAAGAGGCAGCCATGTTAGTCTAGCTCAGTAAAACAAGGACTCCTGTGGCACTCAAAGGCTGGCATGAGCTTCTGTGGGAGAAATTTCTTCCCATTCTGTAAGTTCCCCTAACTTCAAAGCCTCTGACAAAGTGGGATTTTCTCCCATGAAAGCTCATGCAATAAATACATATATTTTTATTGTGTAAGTTCCACAGGACTCCTTGTTTGTTTGTTTTATTTTCACCAGTGAAACCCACCTGCTTGTTAGCCCTTCTTATCAGTTAACATCACAATGAACAATATAAACCCAGCATACCAATGCAGCCAGCATCTAATTGCTGCTGTGAATCCAACTGTAAATCTAGTTAATTGCTGCTGAGATTTAAAGATTAGGTGCAAATGGAGGAGGTGTTTGGATTCTGAAATTACTCTAAAAGCCTTGTAATGGGTGGCATCCCTCAAGTTAGGTATCAGAATTCAGTTGGTTAAATGTGTGAGCCATAAAGTATTTTCTGAATCTGGAGTGAGATTTGGATCAGCTTTGGGGCTATATATTTCAAGGTTGTAGATCTATGAATTTGGCTTGCTGAAGTCTAGGGCATGACTGTCTACATAATGAAATGGTGTTAGCTGCCGTTCTATTATTAGCACATTTCCCTATGCTCACTGAGTGGTTGGCTACAAGAGCAGCTATTTTTGGTATTACAAATCTTTGCCAATGCCCTTTGTAAGCCAGACAGGTGGTGCCAGAGATGTGGGCAGATGCAAAGGCCACTGAAGATTCTAATATTTTAACTTTGCATTAAAAGAAATTCAAAAGAGTAAACACCCCCCCCCCGGAGAAGTGATGGTTGATATCCCTTTCTTGACACTTGGATACAGAGAGATGGTGGAGTGGCTCACTCAGTACTAGAGAAGATCTCAAGAGAATATGAATTCCTGGAAGAAAAGAGGGGACAAGAAATAAAAGCTAGCCACTAAATTGCTTCCACTTTTATCTTATGACTAGGTGCTGCAGGTACTCAGAGCCTATTTAGTGTATGACAGTGGTGCATTTGTGTCTCCTAACTGATCAAGTAATGATTGGTTTAATGTTTGTATGCAGCATAGCTCTGTGCTGTAGCCATAGAGAGAAGTGCTAATATGGTACAAATGTGACACAGATGCAAGCTCTAGCTCTGTCCATTATACTCATCACTCCTATCGGAGTGTATGTCTACACTGGAGGCTCTGTAAAGTCGGCCTAACAAGGTTGAGTTTAAGTCAATTTAAAGTTGACCTTCAGTCGACTTAGTGAGTACACATTCAACACTCCTGTTGACTGCCTGCACCTACACTGGCAGGTGTTAGGTCGATGGAAGAGTGGTGCGTAGTGGAGAAGTGCCAATTAGATTGACTTAAGGGCTTTACCTGGCTACATTGGCTTAAGTCAACTTAATAAAGTCGATTTAAGCATTAAGTTGCCCTTAAGAGGTGGTGTTATTAAATTGGCTTAAGGAAGTGGTTAAGTCGATTTAATAAAAGCTCAAAGTGTCTGCAGAAATCTGTAGGTCGACTTAAACTTCCTTAGTCAACCTATGGCTCCAGTGTAGACAAACCCTGAGTGAATTTACAGAATGGCATAAATGGATGCAGAATTAGACTTGATCCTTTCTGCAACAGAGTGATGCATCTGTGTTTGAATTATAACGGAAAAAGTCACTTTCTGTCAATTACATAACTGCAGCAGCACATACCTGGTTAAGCAATAAGATATTTGATGGCAGAAAGTCTCAGTAGGCTGATGGCAAGTGAGAAACATTTGCTGTGCTTGAGCGACTATGGTTTTCTTCCCAGCCTGCTGGTTTGGATTAGAATCAGCAACAAGCTTCTGAATCAAAATGTGTAACACTCAGCCAAGGAGATGTTTTTGGAGTTTCTGCTCTGCTCTGAAGAGGGAAAGCAGAGAATGACTGTTGGCTGCTTTTCACTACTGAACTGAAAATACTCTAGGGACAGTCACTGAGTTGTCTGGACTTCTTTGCAGTGAGCACTGGGTGGGCAATGTGGTCTCTCACCATCTGTGGATTTCCCTTTTAGCCCAGGAACATTAAATGTAAGTTCAGACTGCACTGTAAAACCTTCAGTGGTGAGGTTGAGTCTGGGTCTACAGACTTAAGCTAATGCTAGGCACTAGAAAGAGCAGTGTAGATGTTTTGGCTTGGGCTGAATCTCATGCTCCAAAATCCACCCCACACCTGCCTCCCAGGCGAGAGAGTCTGAGCTGTAAGCTGTTTTTAGTGCTGTAATGTGAACCCGCATCTGTAGACCTGGTGTCTGAAATTTGCTGCTGTCAGATCCTGCTTGCTAGTGTAGGTGTACCATAAAGATGGCAGGAAAAACTGTAATGAAAGGTAAACTTGTTCATACATGACATGTATGATTGAAATAATAGTCCTTCCCTTTGTGGAAGCACAAGGGGAAAGTTGATCTTACATTTTATTCAGAAATATTTACTCTAGGAAGGGACATACTGGGTTGGGAAATCTTAGGACCTCTTTTCTCCCCAAGCCCCTGAAAATTTGCCAGGTTTTAGCAGTAAACTTGAGCCAAGCTGTTTTAAAAAGATGTAAATGTTTATAGTGATGAATCCTTCTAGCCTCTGCTAGACAGATGTGGGGAATTTCAATATGGAGCTTGTCCTCATGAGATTTCCAACCAGATTTTGCTGACTCAAGCAAAGTACAGTAATAGCTAGTGTTTGTCAGATCTCAAAATATGAGAAGGGAAAGCTGAGGTGAAGAGAAGCTAGGTAAGTTGACCAGATGCCAGTGGAAGTAGCGGGCACCTTTACGCACAGTCAAAGCAAAGGATGCTTCAGAGACACAGTGATTAAAGATATGGAGCCAACATTGTCTACACAGTTGCTCTGAAGGAAGGGTTGTCCAGGGGTTTAGTTGCAAGCCAGACATTCTGGAGACCTAAGCTCAAGTACCTGTTCTATGATAGACTTCTTGTGCAACCTTGTGTGTCACTCACTATCTCCTGTGCTTTTGTTCTCCACCTGTAAAATTGTAACAGGAGTACCTCCCTGTCTTATGAGGATAACTGTGTTAAAGATAACAAGGTATTACAGTAATAGGATCCGTATGAGTATTTAAGAGTAAGACAAAGACTAGTTCTCATTTCTGTATGGGTAGACTCAGGATCTGGATTGCTCAAATAGGGGTGTAGGATGGTTCCCCTCTCCAGTTTTCCCCCAGTGACAACTCATGATCAAAGTCACAATGTAGCCCATAGAGATTTAGAAGCACAGCTAGGAATAGCTTCTTAACATTTTTGCTAAACCAAGTCACCTCTAATCATCTGAACTCAATCTATACTTTTTTGCTGTATACATGAGGATATGTTGTACTAGCCTGGGTATTGTACCTAGGAAGAAAGATTTTATAGCATGGATTTAGCTAATGTATAAGATAATCCCAGTGAAAAGCATAGGAAGTTCACTGTGGCTGCATTGCAAGGTAGTAAAAGTCTGATATTTGAAAATGAAGCATTGTAATACTGTTGCGGCATGCCTTGTTGTTTCATAGCCCTCCTGTAAAATGCATAAATAAAAAAGATTACTCATCCAGCTTCTTCACTAGCTGTACACCTCTTTATGAGTACTGTGTCCACAGAACATAACCTTAAATGGAATCACAGCTTTTGATAATTGTAAACTAATTACGTGGTTAAAACAAAATTCCTTATTCGTATCTGGCATTGCCTTTTTTATTTTTATCCATTTTGGCAGGCAGCAAGAAAGCTTTTGGTCTGTATTAAGTGCAGTGCACAGCATGCCTGTATTTTGAATGTACTGTATTTTAAATCTGCAAGTGATAGGATACAGCACCAACATTTCCCATAAAATATTAATTAAGGGTGTGATTTTTTCAAAAGAATATATGTGACTTAAGAGTATAAGTCCCACAGAAAGTCACCAGTGCTTGTGTTGATAAATCATTTAGTCGATTAGAAAATTCCACACACACCCCCAGTGTCCTTTTTGTATGGATGAAACCTGTATATTTTACTCATTAAACATGCAACATGGAAAGTTATAAATCATAATAATCAGAGTCAAAAACACACATGAAAATCTTAACTTCTTTATATTTAAATGATATTTTATACTCAATAGTATCTCTGATGAAAGTAGCAGAATTTGTGGGAACAAGTTTGTCAGGGTTGGCCTGTTTCTGCTCTCAGTGAAGTCAGTGGCTATATCTACACTTAGATTGTTAAATTGATTTAACTTAAATCAATCTGATTTAATTGAAATAAAAATAATTACATTGATTTAAGTTAAATTGATTAAATATGTCCCCACTAGAAACGCAAATTGAACTGGCATGTCCATGGACAGGACTTGCTAGTTCGATTTAGGAGAGGGGCACTGTGGGAGGTGTGGCAAGAAGGGCCATGCCCCCACCCAATATACAGAAAGAGGAAGGCACCCCAGGAGGGAGAAGGGCCAAAAGTGTTAAATTGAAATTACACCGCTACACTGCATTATTTCAAAATATTAATTTAAATTTAAGAATAATTTTGATATAAAGCGAGGTTTTATTATTTTGAAATGACCATTCCTTATTTTGAAATGATGGAGCTCCTCATTTAGAAATAAGGAAAGCTAGGGTAGCCATGCACTACTTTGAATTGAAGTAATCATTATTATTTTGATTTAAAGTATAATTGTAGACATACACAATCGGTTTTACCAAGTACATCATTGGGCTTCTTAGCATCTTGGCTATGACTGAAAAGTCCAGTGGGTTCTACTGGGGTCGAAAGGAGAAGGATATTTCAGGAAGTGGTGACCATTTTGCCTGCTCACCAGGAGCCATGCAGTTACTAGTAGCGAGAAAGAATGAAGAGTCCCATCCCTGTCTCCCTGTCATCCCAGCAATGCAGGAGATGCTCTGGAGCAAGCTGTACTCCACACAGAGACCAGGGATCTGCACAAAAAAAGAAGACTCGATGGGAGGAATGGAGACGGTTCCCATCCTTAAAGCTGGGTGGGGAGGAAAAGATATTGGTTTTTTTATATTAATAGATATGGATGCAGAGAAATGGAGACCCTGTAAAACAAAGGCTTCTGGTGTTCTTTGCACCTTTGATTCTGCCTTGTGACAATTTGGTTTTATAGCATCTCCCTCTCTCCTCTTCCTGCTGGTCTGTGATTTAAACATGGATCCCTGCAGGGCTGAGTTACTGTTGAGGTGAGGAAAGCCCTTTTCTAATGGTAATTTTGGCTTCTTCAGGCTTACTTAACAAAGCTAGTAAAGGTTTTCATGCAAACTGCATCCTGTCAGTGAAGTAATCTTCACATTAGACAGCAGCTGGGCATGGTTTTCTGGCAGATGGTATTCTGTCATCTTTTTAGCAGCTGTTAGGACATGGCAGTATGTCAGCACCAGCCTGATGTACTCATTGTACGCCCTTGAAGCCATCCTCATATGACCCTTGAAGCACTTGGCATTATGCTGCTGGTGGTGCATTTTGCAGGAAAAGGCCGGAAACATGAAATTTGAGCATGTGTCACATATGTCCTTTCTCAACATACTTCTATGGGTAGTGACAAGTGTGTTCACACTTTTTAACAATAAACCATTTTCTAGTGGCAAGCCAAGGTGCTGGATTCAGAGGATTTGATTTTGCTGATTTTACAACCCTGCGATCCTGTTGATTGTAGTGGAGTTATTCCAAGTTTACAGCCGTATAACTGACAGGAGAAGCTGGTCCTTTATCTCAAGGGCTTTACTGAAGTTTTATGCCCTGTCTAAACAGAAACTGGCATTGACTGAACTAAAATCAGTCTAAAACATGATTTTAGTTAATCTTATTTGTGAATACTCTTAAATACATTTAAACCTGGTTTATGTTGGGTTTGTTTAAGTTAATTCTTACTCAGTTAAAATAAATCAGTATAAATCTGACTAATTCAAATTAAGAGTTTCCACACACAACTTTGCTATGATTTAAGTGAATGGAACTAAAACCACATTTCATTGCACCAGGTGAGGAAGAGGCCTTATCCTCCAGATGGGATCAAAGGGTTAAGCATAAGCTCAGGCTTGATGCGTACATCTACACTGGAGCCTTAGGTCGACTTAAGGAAGGTTAAGTCGACCTACAGACTCCTGCAGCCACACTGGGCTTTTATTAAGTCGACTTAATAACACCACCTGTAAAGGTTGACTTAACACTTAAGTTGACCTTATTAAGTTTACTTAAGCCAATGTAGATGAGAAGAGCCCTTAAGTTGACCTAAGTGGCCACCAGCCCCCTCCCAGAGTTCCTGGCCACCAGGAAGGGTCGACCTAGCACCTGCCAGTGTGGACGCAGGCAGTCAATAGGTATTTTCAGTGTGGACTCTCTTAAGTCAACTTAACAGAGCCTCCAGTAGAGACATACCCGTAGTTAGCAACTAGAATGATTTAATAGCTATCAACAGGATTGTGTTCCATTTTATAATTTAAATATTTGGTCTGACTGGTCTAACAAAGCCTTCTTTACATTGCTAGCCTGTCCTATTATAAATTATTACAAAATCCCCAATGAGCTTTTCTTTTAACAACTTCATATCCTTCAGTGGTTAATTATGACCTTCAACAATGGCAGTGAACTCTTATTTGTCATGGTCACCTTTCAATAAATTGTTTTCACTGTGATTGAGGGCTGAGGATAGCCTTTGGAGATCAGCCCCAAATTCTCAGAATTCTTGTTCAGAAGTCTTTTTAGGTCAACACATACGCATTTGCAGCCAAGTCACCCTAGCCACTAGTGCAGAGTTCAGATTTTCTGTGCTTTGAGTGCTAGTTTTGTCCAAATGTAGATTGCTTTGATCAAGCCTAGTGTATATAAGATCTCACCACAGGAACCTCATTTCTAGTGTCTCGTTCCTTGACCTTTTCAGATTAGTTAATTATTAAAGTATCATGACCACAGGCAGGTGGTAATTGGTGCCCCTGTTCTATGTGGGATGTTAGATCTAATTCATGCCACTAATCTAAAGTGAATTATGCAGTAAAAGGGGACTGAGAGCAAAGGTAATTGGCTATTCAATCATTCAAACAATCTTCAGTGTTATTGAAATATTGTAAAAATACATCATAGTGAAAATAACATGTATTATAGCCAGGTGTTCCAAAAAAAAAAAAAAAAACCAACCAACTCTTTGCTTTGTGCTTGTTTTTGCTGACTTTTTTTCTATTTAATGTAAAAAAAGTTTCAAAGTAATGCTGGGTTACTAGACTAACACAGTTGTCCCTTTGGAGCTGGGTTCCTGGTAACTGTACAGACATACTTCTTTACTGCAATTCACCTTCTTTTAAGAGACTGGAAAATACTTCAGCCTTTTCCATTCTTTCATAAAGCTCAAGGCCTGAAGGGACGACCTCTGTTAAATTACAGGCCCCCAGCATCACTCATACCCTTGTACTAAACCCAAACTAGAACTGGATTAGAGTATTACAGCTTTCAGGAGATTCCTGTGTGCTATAGCCAGAGTAAGGGCAGTTAAAGGATTAAGTGAGATCTACTCAGACAATCCTGGCAAGTGACCCACACCTTGCAGAGGAAGACAAGGCCCCCTAAGGACACTGCCATTTTGACATGGGGAAAATTCTTTCCTGATCTCAGTTAGACTGTGAGCATGTGAGTGAGAACAAAAGGAACATTACCTTTGTTATGAGAAACAAAGAAGGTCCTGCTCGACATCCCCTGCCCTAAGGAAACACTGACACTTCAGGGTCTCTAGTTCAATACTAGTCCGGGATAGTCTTTCCTTCCAAGCAACTCTAAGGCCGTCTCTGGTTGTGCGTAGGTGAGGAAGCAGCTGGCCTGCCTACCCAAGGCCTAACTCAAGAAGTTTGTTCCCTCTGTCAATCAGCCACCACTGAATTGCTCTTTTCCTCTTTTACTACCTCCCTCCAGGCTTGACACATTAGTCGCAGGTGTTACAGGGCGGGGTTGACTGGGCCTATAGATTCTCATTTACACCATTCTTACCGGTGGGGAGTTTGTAATCTTCATCACATCATACACAAGAAAATTCATGAGAAAAATTGCTTTTGTATTCAAGCAAGTAAGAATTGAGCTTTTAGCATGCAAAATGAGTAAGAAAATAAGAAAGGTTAGAGGATGATCCAAGGAATGGAAACCTGACTTACAAGATGCAACTCAAAGAGGTTGGCTTATTTAACAACCAGAAGAAGGCTGGGGGGAGATATGATTGCTCTGTATAAAAATGTTGGAGAGATAAATACTAGGGAGGCAAAGGAATTATTTGAGTTCACTGCCAATGTGGACACAAGAATTAATGGATATCAACTCACCATCAGGAAGTTTAGACTTGAAATTAGCTGCAGATTTCTATCCATGAGAAGAGCGAAGTTCTGGAACTGCCAAGCGGAGAAATGGAGGCAAAAAATCTAGCTAGTTTCAAAATTGAGCTTGATAAATTCTTAGAGGGGATGGTATGGTGGGACAGTCCAGTTTGAAAATTGACTGATCTTTGGCCCTTAGTGGCAGATATGCCAATGGGACAATTGATGGGGTATGCTGTGAGTTATTAAGGTGTCTGACAGATTGGTCTTACCCACATGCTCAGCGTTTAACTGATCACCCTGTTGGAAAGGAATTTTCCTTAGGGAGATTGGCAAAAGCTGTGGGGATTTTTCACATTCCTCTGTAGCATTGAACATGACTCACTGGTGGCTTCTCTGGACCTCAGAGTCTTTAAATCATGATTTGAAGACTTTAATAACTTAGCCATAGGTTAGAGGTTTATTGCAGGAGGGGGTGGCTGAGCTTCTGCGGCCTGCATTGTGCAGTACGTCAGACTAGATGATTATATTGGTCCCTTCTGACCATAGAGTCCATGAGTCTATGGCTAAAATATTTCCCTTCCAACAAGGATTTTCAACTGCTTATTTTGCTTACATATTGCATATATATTTTAACCATCATTTTACCAGCTAATACGTGTTAATTATGACCAGTAATCTTGTATATGCTTACTTCAAGCCTTGCCAAACACCTGCCAACTCTAAGTTCTTTGTCCTGGCTAGTGGATTGTTGATGGGTAGTGTAAAGCCAATATTTCTGACAGTTTTCCAGTGAGGTATTCAGAAGCTTCACAGGTTTATCACTCATATCAAAACTCGACTCTTTTATACTATAACAATAAATATTTTGAGGGTGGTTAACAAGTTAATGTGCATTACATACTCCTCCAGACTGCACCCTGCCTATGTTTTGCAGCTGTCCTGGTTTGTACAATGATTCTGCCAACTCTCCAAATCTAGAGAGAGCCAAGCTGGAACAATAGCCAGTCACTCAGCTTCTGCAGATAATTCATAGGGAGACACTCTCCTAAATCAGGACACCAGTTATACTGTCTGAACACCGAAAGGCTCGAGGTGCCATCTTCTGGGTGAGGTGTTACATAGAGGTCACCTTAGTTATTTGGGTCTGAAAAGTCACAGCGGACAAGAGGTTGTGAACCCACATGAACCAAACCAAAAATAATGAAGAAGAAACCCTGAATCTCACACTTAACCATTTTTGGTTGGATTCAGCATTCTCTGCATTTTTGGCTGAATTCAATGTTCTTCATCATCCTCACTCTTAGCTTCCATGGTGTTTATTATGCACTACTAGTCTGTGAAATAGCTGCTTCGTTTCAGGCCAGAGCTGGGTGTTGAGAGGTGTTATCCCTCTGTCTGGCTTGCTTTTCTCACAAGGGTATTATGAGATTTAATTAAATGTTTGTAAAGCCCTTTGATATCCCTGGATGAAATATGTATTGTTAGTCTGTGTTTATTTTATTACCTACTATATTAATAACTGAAAATGCAAATTTAAAATACACTTTTTCAATGTATTGTCTCAAAATTTGTAAATATAACCTTCAGAGCAGCAAAGAGGGGAGGATGGTTCAGGCTTAGTGCAGTAGCTGGGGTCTTGGGAGACCTAGGTTGGATTGTTTGTTTTGCCACACAGTGAATCACTCAGGCCCTGATCCTTGAGGTATTTAGGTGTCTAAGTCCTATTGATTCTGAGAACCCAAGGTGTTTCAGTTCCTAGCAGTATTATCATTTCCCTGCATTACCAAAGTGTTGTGAGGTTAAGGATGTTAAAGATTGTGAGGTACTGGGGTCATAAGATAAAAAGATATGTCTGCATGACTAGACAAGACTGGCGGGTCTTGTTGTTTTTCAGAAGAAGGAAATAATTTTTCCAAACGTGCCTGGTAATTATATCATGCTTTGGTTTTTTTTTCTGTTTTTTTTTTTCCGGTGTGGGAACATGGGTGAAGGGAAGGACAAAATTCCTTCAGGACCCCACTTGTAAGACTGTGAGATTTCCTGGGCGGTGGAAAACAATCCTTCTGGGGAAGCAAAATGTTCATTTACTGCACGCAATAAACATGCATGGTTTATTGTTTTGATAAACCAATTTCTATTACTTTCTCAGCCATTGATTCTGTGAACAGCCCCTTTATTAGCTTTACCTTATTAGCTAATTGCAGCAAGTATTTTATTTTTCTTTGCTCTTTGAATGCATGCATTGTCTAATAGAGGTCCTTATTTATCAAGCAGTTATTACCATACAGCCAGGTCAGATGAATAAAACTCTTGTGCTAATGGAGTTGAGTGCTGCAGCTTTAACAAATTAATTAAAAACCTCTAATTATTTAGCCTAAAGCTTTGACTATGTATAACTGGTTGTAGTAAATACAATATTATACTTATGAGTCCATAAAGACATGTATATTTTAACTAGAATTTATGATTTCCCTATTCAGTGTTAGGGAGCAAATTTAACTACCATGAAACATTTGCACTGGGAAACATTATCAAAAGCCTCATTATTATGTGGCCTGTTTTTACAACTGAGTCAGTTATTACAGTGGTGGGAAACTGGCAAAAAAATCAGGATTTGGTTCATTTCAGATATACAAGCAAAAGTTTAAAGGCCAAATCCTGAGGTTCTCATTCAGTTTGCGTTTAGTCCATTTTGAGGATTACTCCCATTTCCTACATTCAGTCAGGTTGTCAAAGTTGGAAGTGGGTAGGAACTGCTAACTTGATTCTGCATCATTCAAGCCAGTGGTGGTTTTGCTCGTGATCTGAATGGGGCAGGATCAAGCCCTGTGTGAGGACTTCAGTATGCTCCTCTGAAATCTCCTAGGGTGGAATCTTGGCTCCATCCAAGTAAGTAAAGGGAAAACTTCCAGGATTTCACCCCTAGTGTCTTGCATCTCCAGAATAGGATTTCTCATTAAATTTCTGAAATTTCCATCCTACTTCTCTTTGTCAAACAGGGAATACCAGAAGAATAGCATATACTGTCGTATTTTGGCCACCATTCTTTGAATTCTGGGTAGACACAGAAAGTACTGAGGGCAACAAAACTGAAAAATAATAATGCAGGGAAGGAAAAAAATAACTGACTCTTCTGAATCTCAGAGGGTTGGGTCATTTTGAAAGAAGGGGGAAGGGTTTCCTATTTCAGTGATTCCCAATATTTTCTCTGCCATGGCACACCTTGCTACCTTTAATTAATTTGAGGAACACCGCCATATAGTTTCCAAATGAACTCATGAATATTCATGAGCCAATGAGCCAATCCAGAGTTCTTTGAGTGATTTTTCAAAAAATTTTGTGGCATACCTGCTCAGGCCTGACGGCACACCTATGTGACATGGCACACTGGTTGGGAAACACTGTCCTATTTTATTTAAACAGATTCATTCCTCTTCCCCAGTCCTCCCATTTGCCTTTCATCCAAGCCATATTGCTGATTATCCTGATTGTATTATGATTCGTGCAATAGTCTGTGTTTTATTTAAAACCTACACCCCTGCAACTTTGTGATGATGTGAGAATCTTGGCTTTCACAGTTTTTAAATTACATTTCCAGTCCCTATGGGTGGTGGAGAACGGCTTGAAAGCATGAATGCCACATATTTGTTATTTTTTAAAATCTCAAGATTTTTAAGCTCTTTGGAGGATGGACTGCAGATTTTGAATGCTTGGATTTGGCAATCTTGCAAGATGCAGTAGGGGCCACTATTCAAACTTCTGATAATAATATTTACACTCTGCTAGCACCTAGAGGCTGCAGACAAATTCCTCTTATACAAGGCACTGAACAAATGCATAGGAATCAAAAGTTTCTGTGTTGAACAGTTTACAATATGAGAAACATTGGGAAATAGTTTCTCTCAAGACTGGACATGCCAATAGGGGAAAGGACTAGGAAACCTCCTTCCACCTGAAAGTTCCACAGTAGCAAGAAGCAGAAAGTGTAGGTGCTTGCATTCCCTAGTTCCCAAGGGTACCGTCTCAGACTAAACCTAGACAAACAGTTCAGTAATAAAAAGTCTTTATACAACAGACTAGCAAGCTATATTTGAAACACGTCTTTACTTTGCCTAACCTCATTAGAAATACACATTAGATAGAAGGAAAATTGCTCTCTCAAGATGCAGCACATTTGGTGGTGTCATTGTCACTATTAATAACTGCCACCATGAACACAAGTTTCCATCGACACATCCTAGATCAAATTCTGCTATCTTTATACTGGCAGAGATCCAGCATGGCTCTCCTGGTTACACTGATCTACAGAAAAAAATCTCCTCTATGACCAGATGGTTGGCCCCATCCTGTGCAGTGACTCTATCTCTCACCCCTTTGCCATCTGAGCTGGTGCAAAGAAAGTTTGTGTGCTGGCACCTACCATCTTCTGCATTTTCCTGGTCTCTATGAAAATGCTAAGCCAAGATCATCTGCCACAGACATTGACATTATATACCAGACTGATAGCAAACTCTTCCAACCTCACTTGCCTCTACGCCAGAACTAAAGAATGCTGACAACAATAACCAAACTCCAGTTGATAGTTGTTTTGTAGTTGCACATTCAACAGAAGACCTAGAAACAGCCCTTAAGTAATTCTCTGAAGCTTAGAAAAGCCTAGGGCTAACCCTTAACATTGGCAAAACAGAAGTTCTCCATCAGCCTACTCCTGGTCAAGCACAAAAGCTTTATCTTTACAGAGGAGAACTGGAAAATGTAGAATACTTTGCCTACCTTGACAAGTTCCAAAGAGGTAGCCAGTTCAGGAAAACAAACAAGGAGTTAGATGACACTTACAGGGTATGTCTACACTTACAAATTAATTTAAATTGATGAGGATCAATTTGAATTAAATAAATGCATGGCCACACTGGCTTTCATTAATTTGAACTAAGGAACGCCTTAGTTTGAATTGATGAAACTAACTTTGAAGTTATAAAACCTCATGTACCTTCAAAGTGAAGTTTAATTTGAACTAATTAGTTCAAATTAACCCAATGTAGCCATGTCAATTTGAACTAACTTAGTTTGAATTAGCCATGGCTTGATTTTCCCTATGCAATAGTGCCCCCTACGTAATTTGAAATAGTCAGTCCTGTGCATGGACATGCTAATTCAAATTAGGGTTTCTAGTGAGGCCATGTAATTCAAACTAATCATTATTAGTTCAAATTGTTTAATTTGAATTCAGTTAATTAGAACTAACCTTCTAAGCATAGACATACCGTTAAAGACTAAAAAATTTATCATGTGACCTTATGTGGAAGAGAATCCCACTTTGTCAAACTGACAGAATGGAGCAAAATATTTCCCCATCTTCAAGCATCTGATGAAATGGGATTTTCTGCCATGAGAGCTCATGCAATAAATAAATTTGTTAGTCTTTAAAAGTGCTTCCAGACTTGTTGTTTGTTGTGCATTCCTTAAACTCAGTTAGTAAGATGCAGGCAGTGCTGGGCTCCTCAAAGGGGCTGTTGGGAGCATACTTGATGATAACCCCAACCCTCCTGTGGACCTACTAATGTTAAGAAATCAGGACAGCAGAGAATTCACTCAACATCTTTCTACAAAACGACCAGTTGCTTCTAGCGAGCATGTCTGCCCAACAGCTCCCACCACCTGAAAGATTGTGACTCAGTCTTGCTTTCAGGGCACCCTTTCCACTTACCTAAATGGTTCTGGTTTCCATTTGTCATTAACTGCATCCTTAATATCTGCTTGCTGTGACAGGCTGCTCCCGAGATCCAGTCTGGTGTGCCACTGGGACTCCCTAATTCCCACTTTTGAGCCCCAATTCACCTGCTTTGCCAAGTGACCACTCACTCCTTAGTCAATCCACTCCCGCCTCTCATGTGCAGTCAGTCCCATGCAGTGGGTGTATGCCCTCTGGCTACTCGAGGGATGTTCCCCAAGTGGGCACCCTCAGCCCCATTTACCTCACTGGGAGCCACTGTCTTACAACAATTGGGACCCACTCCCACTCACCGTACACTCAAGTCCATTCATTTAACAAAGAAATGGATCATCTCAGCTTTCTTCACTCATAGCCTCTAAAGACCATACCTCTTTAGATAAAATAACTATTAAGTTTACTGATCAGATTACAATTCTCAGTGAGAAAATGGTCAATCAAGACAGATTCACAATATAAATGAGTCAGCAGGGACCACAAGGAAATAAAAGGTAAAACACACATAATAACCCAATATCTCTACCTAAACTGACCTCATAGTCCAGGTTTATGCTCAAGATCTTTGGCTATTTGATGTTTGTACAGCTAGTCTCTGCCTGAAGCCAGGTAGGGCCCAGGTCTTGCTTGGGGCTGTTTCAAGATGGAGATTCCCAGTTAAAAATCCCCTAATCCTTCCAAGAGGCTGCAGAAAACACATCATCATAGTAATCATGTAGAATAGGTTATGAGCATCCATAAAGAAAACTTGCATGGCATAATTGTACAATAAAAATGTACAATCACTGAGCACAAGTGAACAAAAAATTCATATAGATCATAACCCAGGGGTGCACAGATGCACATCCTGTAACACTTGCTTATTAAAAGAAGATAAACTCTGCAGAGTTTTGGCTTGTACAATAGTCCCATAGAAGGTGCTTCCATCTTCCTAATCACTCGATGACGGATTTGTTAACGACTGTTGTTAGAGATGTACCTGGGACATCAAGACTTCAAAGAGAAACAGCTGAACTCGAATTAATATGCAAGCTAAATTCTGTGAAAGCAGGACTGAATCGAGACTATGGGTTCTTTTCCCATTACAAAGGGTAATTTGACTTCAGGCTTCCCATGATTTGAGCCTGTAAACTGCTCTGATTTGCTGTTACTTTATGACCTGATCCTATGTTTTACACCCCCTTGCATTTAGTTTCATTCCTTTCTGTAAGTTCACCCATCTTCAAAGCATCTGAGGAAGTGGGATCTTCTCCCACGAAAGCTCATGCAAAAAATAAATCTGTTAGTCTTAAAGTGCCACACAACTCCTTGTTGATATTTATCAGGACATTGAAACTGTTGCAGCTCAATCTAACGGATGAAGAGACGATAGCAGGGTTAACCACAGATCAGAAGATACCACTGATTGCTGCTGTGAGCTCAGCGGCAAATATTCAGTCAGTCTGTTTCTCACTCCCTGAATTTTGTTTGAAGCATGTGTCTACTAACTGCAATGTCAGTGACTGTTTCAGTAATTCTTCCATTTTTCTGAGCCAAAGTCCTACATTAGGGACATTTACTTGCCACGATATACATGCATAGCTAAAATACGTATGTTTTTAAGACAGGTCAGAATTTTTGCTCAGTGTACATCTGGATTTTTTTCTTTTTCTTTTACTTTTTTTTAATCACTTTTTGTTTTGGGGGTGGGAAGTTTACACATTGCAATGCAGTGGCATAAATCCTGTGACAATGAGAAACAGAAATAAGTAGTACTACTTAGTACACATGCAGTGCAATGCAATTTAAGCATAAAAAGCAAACAAGTAATGTCAAACGAGAGGTGGAAACCATTAACAGTAGTCAGACAGAGTCTGATGCAAAAATAAACAGGTACATAATTCAGTGATAAGGTGCAAACGTGCAGTTCACATACTGTGTTGGAAGTGTGATTGCCTTCTGAAAAGTGTCTGTAAAAATGGCATTGTTGGAGTTGATATTAGGTTTTTTTGTTTTTTTTTCAGATTAGAAGTAGAAAGAGGAGCATTTCCCCCACATCAAACTCCTTTCAGAGTCTCAGACTTAAAGCATGTCCTTTCCTTTTCAAGCAGCTATAATACATAATACAAATTGCACTGGGGAGGCTGGGGAAGGGGAGTGGAAGACTACAGGAGCCCGGCACTGCCCACTTGCTCTGAAAGCCACAGGTTTCATGGGGACTCATCACAAATCCACCCTCTAATAACAGCACAGTATGGAGGACTGAAAAAGTCATGAAATTTCTTGGTCATCACATGCAAAATAATTTGAACCTAAAAAGAAAAGCAAAGTCACGTCTCATTTCTGGCTATTGTTATTTTTAGGTAAGACCAGGAGCCTTTAATGATTAGAGTAAGAGCTTCCACAAGTTTCTTGAGCATGTACTTTCAGTCTGGTAGTACACAGTGTGCATCAGTCCTTGGTGCCCTTGGAAAGGGCTTTGGGAAGGGTGCAGGAGGACTAATTCACACAGGGAGTATTTTCTGAGTTATTCAGAATTCCCTATGCAGGCTGCCTTGATGTCCATTCCAAAGAGATATCTCTATATCTTTAGGGAGATTCCAAAATGCTACCTATGATCTAAGAGACATGATAGGGCACTGGGATTCAGAGACCTGGGTACCATTCCCAGCTCTGCCTCTGCCCTTCTTGGTGACCTTGGGAGGTCACTTTCCTCTCAGTGCCTTGGTTCCCCTTCTCATCTATTTAGATCAAAAGGAGTTAGGTCAGGGACTTTTGCTAGGTTTATGTGGCACAGTGGAGTCCTCATTTCCTTTAGGCCCTCTAGGGACTACTGTAATACAAACCAAAACTATGTGCTTCTTGCTTAGTTGGGGTTGGGGAGGAGTGGTAGGGAATGTCCTACCTCACGTCCCCACTTTTGCACCACAAGCATATGTAGACTCTAAAAAGGAATAAGGCTGGCCTCCTCTGGGGCATTCAGGCCAGCTGGCTCAAAAGCAGCAGAATTTCTGATATTCTTAGCCCTCCTGTACTCCCACACAGGAGCCAGTCTTCCTCTGTATCACCAATGTGACTTTGATGTTGGTGCTGCTCTTCTTTCTTCTTCCAAGTCCCTTATTTCATGTGGACTTTTTCCCTTGCTGGGATGTTTATTTATAATTGTAGCCTGTAAGACTGGTTTGCACGTATACAGTTTCCCTTGTAGATTTAAGATTTATAGATATAGTAGAGTCATAGGTTCATATTCAAGTATTACAGCTGTAATGCAAGAGACCTGCAGGCCATGTCCTTCATGAAAGCTGAAGCAGTTAGCATACATTTGGCCCAGAGAAGTTATGTGTATAGTTCTGAAACTTCACAGGTATACCACAAAACTACAGAAATATCCAGAGAGAATAAAGGCGAAGATGCATAAGCCATCTGGAGAAAAGCTCTGTATCACTACTAGGCAGGAAACTGCCAGTCTATAATATAAGTATACCCTAATAATTTTTTTGGGAGGAAGGAAAGTTTGGGTTTTGAAGGAGGACCCGTACTATTTAGGGAATAAAAGGGAAAAACTAATAATTTTTTTGGGAGGAAGGAAAGTTTGAGTTTAGAAGGAGGACCCATACTATTTAGGGTATAAAAGGGAAAAACAGGTTACTGGGGTGCAATCGTCAGCTGCTACTTCTTTAAATTTCTTTTAGTCATATTTCACTAGAATCTTTTTCCTAGTTTATATTTAGTATAGTTTATAATCTTAGTCCCAGTCTTACAGCTTTTAGCTCTCTAGTATCTTCTAGTTCTCCACCTGTCCACTCAAGAGTTGAAGAACCAGACTTCTCTTTTCACCAGGTTATCAGGAAAGGCTGTGAATGTATTAATCCAAAGCATATAGCATAGGCATGTATATCACATGTTTCTTAAAACAAAACTGTAAATCCAATCACTATCAATTTGAATATTTGTTTTCTTGTAATGTGTCATTTGTCAATCATTTTATTCTATCGTAATAAAAGCTTCTAAAATAATACATATTTAGTTATCAGTGTGAGCATTCCTGTTGTGCGCCCCAGAGGTCCTTGTAAAAGCTCTTCTGATTCCATGACAAGAACCTCATTATCTTCTGATCAGATCAACTGGTGAGCCTACATCCCCACCCAGATTAATAAACACCTAGAATATAGCTAACGTAATTGTGGTAGTCCTGTGTTTATTTAGAAATTCTCACTATTCCTACAGTTTACCTTTTTACCTTTTTCATAGTAATTAAATCAAATAGTGTCCACTTCACCCCATTTCTTTGTTTTCATCCCATAAGAGTGTCTTTCTTCACTTTCATTTTTATCCTAAATTAAGTCCTGATTTAAGAAAGCAAATGAAGATATACCTCAGTTTGAGCACCTGAGTAATCCTAAAAAGGTCTGTGTGTTCACTGAACGTTAAGCACATACTTAATTGCCTTTCTAGGCTAATACTTTATTTAGTCCATGTCACAGAGGCAGATACACTACTGAGGGTCTTTCTCTTAATCTGTTAATCATAGACTCACCAACATTTGTCATCCATGTTTAAAATTTGAAACTTAGGTATTTCCTTCTAGCCTTCCTTTTATTTTATTTTCATATATTATCTGTCCACACAAAAGGAAAATATGGGCACAATCCCATAATGGGATCTTGTGAGTTCATGGAGTCCCATTGATTTCAAAAGATGTAAAGAATGAGCCTATGGTTAGAACAGGACCACAACAATTATGGTGATATTGGAAGGGAAGATGGAAGTGTAATCCAATGAAGTTGTACTGTTTCAGTTGTGAGAGGAACTGTTCATAAAATGGATTGTGTCATGACAGAAATGCTACACTTAAAACTTACAGGAAAGAGCAGAATTACTGACTGAAAGGAAAAACCTTGTACAGAATTGGCATTTCTGAATGGTGGCGAGCTATCCTTTATATCTGAAGATGAATTTCCACAGTCTGTGTGATCTGTGTAAGCACAAAGGGCATGTCTACACTGCAAAAGTTTTTTGGGATAAGGAGCCTTATCTTGAAAAACCTTGTCTGTGCCTGGGGGGCCTGTTTTGCTTTTTTGGAAACACGGGAGCACTTTTTTGAAAAAGCACTTTTTTCGAAATAGCCTTTTTCAAAAAAAAAAAAAAAAGGTGCCTCGGTATTTTGATATACCGGAGTGCCTTTTTGAAAGCGCTAAACCTGGTTACATGCCCAAATAAAAGGCTTTTTTGAAACATCTTTATAAAAAAAGCCATCGCTGGACGTGGAAGTGGCTTTTTTCAAAAAGCCTCCCTATCTTTTAAATTGGCTTTCTTTTTTTTGAAAAAGAGAGTTCAGTGTGGATGCTCTTTTTTGAAAAAATTAAAAATACTACCTTATTTTGAGACAGAGAGTCCTCCTGGACTTCTCTCTCAAAATAACAGTTTTTTTTAAAAAAGTTTTTTTCAGAATAGTTATTTCAAATTTATTTTGAAATATTTTTTTCAGAAAAATCTTTTTTGAAAAAGCTCTGCAGTGTAGACATAACCAAAGTTCCTTTCTCTCTGGCTATGACTGGGAAGAACCACCTTAACAAGAACACAGTGTAAAGCCGAGTGCAAGCCATTTTCCCAGCCTTTGATACTTCTACCTATGTCTACAACTGCTTTGCTAGTTTGGACTAGCCTTGGGCTAGTTTGGACTAATTGCAGTTTTTTAGTTCAAACTAGCTGTGCATCTTAGTTTGAACTAACTTTTTAGTTCAAACTAGTAAGTGCAGCTAGTTCAAACTAATGGCTTAGTTCGAACTGAAAAAGTTAGCCAACTAAGCCATTAGTCCATGTCTGCATCGCGCTAGTTCAAACTTAAAGTTCAAACTAAGTGCTTAGTCCAGATTAAGTATTCTGAATTTATTAGTTTGGACTAAACTTTTGCCTAATTTGAACTAAGAAATTTCTGAGTTTGAACTAAGCAAAGTCTAGTATAGACATGGAGTAATTGGCTAGTGTAGCCCTACAGTCAGTCATTCAGATCTGCTTAACCCAGCCACTTGCTAATAAATGTGTAGGATATTAGTCTCAGAGGGAAGAGCTCTGGATTTGCTGAGCTCTGAAAGTATACACGCCTCCTTTGGTGACTTGTCTAGGGTCATTCAAAGGCAATGGTGACATTATACCTATAGTTAATTTCCACTCACGGACTTCTCCCTTTTCACACCATTGGATATTATATACTACTTGAAGGCCATCAGTGATCCCTATGCCAGGGTTCCCCCCCCGCCTTGATAGAGGGTGATTGTATTGTTCAAAGTCTTGTGTGTCACCCAAGAGTTGGCTGAAGCAGTTAGTGTTGATGAGCCACTAATTAATACAGCAATAATGTAATTTGCATTGACCTTCCTACAAGGCAAAGGCCAAGAGGCAGCACAGTAATTGTAAATGGCAAGCTGAAGGAGAGTTTTGACACAGGATGGGAAACTGAAATCCACAGGGCAAACACAGTAGCTGTTAGATTTAACAAAATAAATGGATTAGGCTTTTCTATGAATTCTTCTAAATATTATTTGTGTTACTGTAGAGCCTAAGCCAGAGGTGGGCAAACTTCTCCAGCCTGCCAGTTGCACCAGTCAATGGTCTGTCTGCAGCTGCTACAGTGATTCCCATCTACCACTGGTGGCTCAGCAGCTCCACAGCCAGAAAACGCACAAAAAACAAAAACAGTGCAAGAAATTACCCCCTAGCCATCTCTTCTCAAAACTCCCTCTTTCCACCATGTGGGTCCTGCAGTGGCTGCTCCCTCCTCCAGGACTTAATATAATACTTGGACAAATGTATATTTTTAAATGTTTATTAATTGTTGTTGTTGTTATAAAAACACAATTAGGTTTTTATAAAATAGGTAGTGAGGTAATTTCATTATTGTAGAAATGTGTGGCCCGTGGTGGCGTACCAAAATTCAGTGAGTGGCCCACCTGTGAAAATTATTGCCCACTCCTGTGCTAACCTGAGATTGTGCTGCATTTTCTACAACCAAATAGTAAGATCCAGTTTCTACCCTAAAGAGTTTATGATCAAGGCAGTGGTTTTCAACCACTGTGTCAGGTCACATTACTGTGTTGCCACGCAGTGGTAGGTGTGTCGTGAAGAGCCAGGGATATGGTTGGATTTGGCCTGGGAGGGGTGGGCTGTTGTGTCCTGTAAGGTCATGATATAGCACCAAAGGTGTCACAACCTGCAAAAGGTTGAGAACCACTAATCTAAAGAGACAAGACAGGTCAAAGGTGGGAGAGGAGTGGAGACGAAGAGATGTGAAGTGACTTGTCCAGGGTAACATACACAGAAGGTCAGTGACAAAACTGGGAATAAATCCCAGGGTTCCTGACTCCCATTCTTGTACACCAAATAAGAATAGCTTCTGAAGTTACACTGATCAAACCATTTGTCCCTGGTCATCAGATGGAATGAGAAAGAAATCATTCTTCCTAATATGATTGTGGTTCACGATGGCATGCAAAATAAGTGTTCTGCATCCTCCTCTGAAGCATGAGAGGCAAGGTTCTGGGGATACTTGACAATTTGTTCCAGAATGGCAACACTTTTGTTCTATAACTGACGTCACCAGTTATTTTATGCTTTCTTTATTGCTTCAGTGTATAGGCAATCTTGTCTAAATACTAGCTCATTTCTGATTAGAATGTTTTTCCCAAGGCTCTTGACATAGTTTCCTTTGTTCAGTCAAATCTAGCCAAGTGCTAATGTCTCCTGAGCAACAGAATTATCAAAGTAGAAGCAAAAGCCAAACATATCATACTGTGCGTTCAGTTATTATACACATGAATGCTACCACAATTAATTAAGTGTAATTGATAGGGCTTATTTAAATTAGAACCATGTTGGACTTATATAAATAGCTTTGTCTGGACTTTAGTATGTAATATTTGAAGAATTAAATGAGTTCCTGGTGTGAATTACTTTGATTTTGAGCAAGTTTTGAGCAAGGAAACCTGCTTTCAGCGAATGCACACAATAATTTCAGGCAAAATATTGGTGAAAGGGGTGGAAGCTACCAAGTTTCACTTTTTGAGCCAAATTTTCCTCTAATATGAATTGGTATAGCTCCACTGACAAGGAAGCTAGATCTGTTTGTACTAGTTAATTGTCTGGCTCTTTGTATTGACTGAAAAAGATAACTGGAAAATGTCTTTCCAGTAGCAAGGCAGTATCATTTATATAATCAGCACCATTATTTTAGTGAACTTTACTGCCAGTATACTCACTAAGGATCAGCTAGACTTAACTCACATGATTAGTCCGCCTGACAACAATGTGCCACTTTCATAAATATTGGTTTGAAGCTTCAGGATCCTAGTTTGCTCTTCTCTTCTGTCAGGATGCCCTTGAGAAACCAGCCAGTTAACAAAGGCTTGAGGGGCAAAAACAGCTCTGCTGTTTTATACTGTATTATACACATACAATATGTATGTGTAGCGTCAGGAAAAAGAGTTGCAATATATAAAATATATTTGATTGCATGCCTTCTTCCCTCCAGCATATGTCACCTGACTTATTAGATGATAAATTCTATCAGAGTACGTGTTTGTACAGCTGCCTTTACAACAGGCCCCTGATCCTGGTTTAAGCCTTTGGGTGCTACTCTAATATAAATTTACACACAGAAGAGCCCTTGTTAATTTCTAGGACCAACCTGAACCAGTAGGAATTTTTTTGACGTATATAATTAACTATTTGAAAATTATTTTTCACTGTCATATGCCAATCCCCTGAAGTACCAGAGGAATCTGTATGCAGTGTTGTGAGTCGTGTCTCAATTAAGAAATTGCTGATGTTTTCTGAACTCTGTTATGCAACTTCTGTACCTGTCCAGATATATCGATTTGATCTGCATGTGGGGAGACAGAAATGAATGAATCTCATGGTCTTCTGGCCCTTTGATTCTAGCCTTTGTTGTATTTCTAGGCTTCATTCAGGCATAACAAACAAGGAGTCCTGTGGCACTTTTAAAGATGAACAAATTTATTTATTGCATGAGCTTTCGTCAGACAAAATCCCACTTTGTCAGACACTTGATTGCATTCAGGCATAGAAAATGACATAAGAATAATCCTGTTTCACTGCTTTTTTTTTTATTGTCAAAATATGTATATAAATGTTTATTTTTGCTTTTGCTTGCTTCCACGTCTTTTCTCAAAATACCATTACCCTCAACGTTTCCCCTCCCCACCCAAAAGTGAGAATTAATAGATTTATCTCAAATCAAGGCTCAAAACTGGATTATTCTGGTTGTCATACCATAGTTTAAAGTCGTAGAAAATAGTTAGGCATTTTCTCTATTGGTGTATTATTTATGCATCAAATACTATAGTGCACCAAGTAAATTGACTAAAATACTTTATTTTACTGGTTGTAAGTCAATCATCATTCAGCTGATGAGCCACTATGATCTCAAAAATCCCAGCCGCGAGCCTGTCGTTCATTACTTCAAAACTGCTGTGCTGTTTCCAATATGCTGATTTTAAGTGGCATGTGGAGTCAGAATTCCAAAGGGACAGCCTGTCTCGCTTCACATGATTAGGGTCAGGAATTATACTTCCTACACTAATTAGCTCAGATCTGTAGGGCAATGCAGTACAATGCAGGTGAAACAGCAGTACGCAGCCTTCAATAATGATACACTCTGGAAGACTGCATGCTCAGTGTAGCCTTCCCAATTGCAAATTAGCAGCACTGTTTGTTACTAATAATAATTGAGGCTGGAAATGACTTAAATTTGAATATCACATGAAAAAATGCATAATTAAGTAGCAGTACACCCTGGCAAGACTGGTAAGTTTTATTATTTTGATTTTGTGCATGGAAAAACTGAGGCAGAGGATGGATATATCCAAAGATGCACATTTCTAGTTTCCTTCTATAACCACTATGCCATACTGGAACAATTCTTGGGGTACCCAGGACTGTAAGGCCTCTTGTTATCTCCTGCTCCTAGGTTGAGGGAGTCTTGCTTCTGGTAACTGAGTGTTAGCTCTGTAGCACTACCAGCCTTTCAGTCATTCAAGCACTGTCCTCCATGCTATGCCTGCCCTGACTTTTCCTTGCTGTTTGACAAGAAATGCACCCTGCTCCCCAAGTCCCCTTAAACTGTTTCCCTGTGGTATCTATACCTTGCCTCTTAGACTGGCTTCTCACAGAGCAGTGTATCCAAGTTGACTAGTTTACCTCACTTCTCCTGTCTAATGCATCTCACTTGTAATGAAAGAAAAGAAGGCTTATTAAAAAAAAAAAAAAAGACTAGAGATTCCCCCTATAAATAAGAGATGGGTGGAAATGAATGCAATACAAAAAAGAAAAGTGTGAACTTGAGCCAACAGTTATTAATAGTTACTTTTCCTACCAAGTAAAATAGATACCTCCCAAAGTACAGTGTGTTTCAGAGCTGGCTGACTTCTCAGGAATCTGTCATGAAAAATCTCCCATGCAATGAGATGTCCCCTTGGTGAATGGAAGCAGAGTCTTTCTCTGCCCATTCATATACTGAATCAGTCTTGTCTTTCTACTCACAGATGGGGGATGCCCCTGGTTTGTTTTTTTTTCCTTCCACCCATCCAAGTTGTTTTGACTGTTTACAGTGAAGCTTGATTTTTCCATTGACTGTTCTGAGATGGGCAAAGGGAATCAGTTGATAGGGTGGGTGACCGTATTTCCCTACACTGAAGAAGGGACACATGGGATTGGCCCAAGCTGCCCTGACACACCCAAAAGTTCGTCTGCACACCCAACTGAGCCAAATAGCAAAAAAGGCAAAAGGAGGGTTTGGGCTGGTATGAGGGAGCAAAGCAGGGTGGGAGTGCTTTTGATCTCGGAGCCACAATGTGAGGCTATTTGACAACTGGCAAGGCAGGCCAGGGCAGTAATACCAGAATCCCTCTGGCACCACCAACCAGGTGACAGAGGGACAGCTGGGGGTATTAGCTTCTCCACCTGCTGCTCTCACTGATTGCTTTTGCCTCAAGTTAGGGCCTCAAAAAAGGAGGATTTCCTTCCCTAATTCACTTTATTTCACAATCCTCATCATTCTTTGTTGCTAGGAAGAGGGCAGGAAACTAACAGAACTAGATATGAATTCTTAATTACTGAGGGGCTTTGGAAGAAGGAACCCTCTTCCCCCACTCCTGGGTGTTAGGGGCATCTGAGAGCTCTGCAGAGCTCTGAGAAATCACAAGATGCTTGCCCCGCTCAGCCTTCATGCCCCTCACTAACAGTATGGGGAGAGGCACCTGGTATCTCTGCTTGATATACAGGCTGACATGTTCTTTTCCTTAGTGTGCAAGCAAATGTTGTCTTCAGAAGATAAGCATGTCACTGTGAGTTCAGTGATGCAGTTTTCCTGGGAAAGAAGCTGAGGCAGGCAACAAAGTTTGCATCACTTTATTCTCTGTATATGGAGACAATTCTTGGCATAGAGTAGCTTCGTGGCAACCAGGCACTGTTGTGTTCTGAGATTTCTAGAAGACGGGTGTTGCCTGTGTGTTATTTACCACTGTTCCAGGGCTGGCATATTTGCATAAGGAAGAAAGAAATACATTTAGATTTAACCTAGACTCTGTTAGCTGATTTCTCCTTCACTGGGAAGCTGACCAGTTAGATCTAGGCCATCTCTCACTTAGCAGAATAACACGGGCGTCAGGAGGATACTATAATAATCATGGCATCAGTAGTTACTTTAACAGTGCATGTGAGAGTGTGAGATTCAAATCTCCCCACTCAGATAAATGAGCACTCCCTGATCTCTTAAGATAAGAAGATAATCACACATGTGTTCCTGTGAAAGAAGCATGGGGGGAGAAGCACCATTGAATTTATGCAGTTATTCAGTGAGGCAGATGCTTCACTGACATAAAGGAAACCCCACATAAGCCCCCTTGGCAGAGAGAGGGATCTGTGATCAGCGCTGGAAATCCATGCTCACAGTTTTGGCGACTTCTGTCTAGGGCTGATGCTGTGAATGAAGCTGGGCAGATCTGGGAGCTGGGAATCTCTCTTTCCAGTTATTGCCCCTGCAGGCTTTTTTCGGTGTGTCTCTCTCCACTTCCCGAGTCCAACCCGCCCCTCTGCCCCTTTGCTGGGATACTAGATCTGTGTTGCATTCTAAGGAGGTATTTTTTTCTGCATCTCCTCCTAATGGGAGCAAGAGCTTGTGTGTGCCAGTGTGGGCAGCAGCTCTGGGAATCAGAGATGCAGGGGAAGTGGAGACAGATTGAGAATGGGTCATTCTTGTAGAGCAGGGGTCTCAAACATGCGGCCCAGTGGTCGCATGTGGCCCCTAAAGCTATTTCCTGCGGCTTGCAATGACATGGTCATAATTGATATTTGCAATATCAGTGTATGGAAAGGTTTCAGTAGTGTGGCCCTTGGGCTAACATACTAATCCTCATGTGGCCCTCGTGGTGATTTGAGTTTGAGACCCCTGGTGTAGAGTCACTTTTATGTCCATCCGCAACACTTTCCTTGAGCTTTCACTGTGTTACTGGGAGTCCCTTGCTCAGCAGATGGTGTCAGCAGAGTCAGGGTTGCCCTAGCAGAGCTAACCCCCCCAGAGCGGCAGCTGCCTTTTTAAATAAAGAAGGAGTTCTGTGGCACGTAAAGACCAGGGTCGGCTCAAGGGATTGTGGCATCCCAAGCCAAATTTTGATTTGGTTTTCCCCCCATCTCATTCATAGAGGCTGAAAATGGTTTTCCAAAGTGCATAAATCTCCAGCGTCTGCCTGCAGAGGGATTTAAAGTGCACTCTGCCTACATGACTTAAGCTGCGGGTTAACTAACAGTGCCTGAGCTGCTAGGAAAGAGTTGAAGAGGCGGGAGCTAGCCTGATCTTCAGGGGGGCTAGGTGCCCCTATGAGCTGTCACCTGGAGCCATGTTTGTCTCTTGCCTCACAGTAGAGCTGGTCCTGGTAAAGACTAACAGATTTATTTTTTGCATGAGCTTCGTGGGAGAAAATTGCAGCCAAAGAAGGCAGTTGCTACCCCAGGGGCAACAGGGGAGACAGCTCTGAAGACAGCATTGCCAACCAGCAGCAGTGGAGAAGGTTAGCGGGCAGCACTGCCTGCACAAGTCAGGGATAAGTGCCCAGTTTTGGCAAAAAAATAAGAATGGCTGAGAGCGCTGAAAAAGGGAACTGTCTTGCCCAGAAAGAGTGGTATAGTCATCCTAACAACTGTACATATGTTGTATAACTGGCTGGCCAGGAAGAAGTGACAATTCCATCCTATTCAAGTATGCCATGATCAAGACTAACTTTTATTCCCAGGCCATAAATGCATAATTTTCAGTATAGTTTTATATTTATTCCTTATATATTTATTCCTTAAATATTACCATTACATACATCTCACAATAATTATGCATATTGCTAAGCTCTATGTTTTCAGGAGAGCCCTCACAACCCACCCTTTGTAGATAAATATCATGAAAGCAGTGTGTTTGATGTAGTGAGTTTGTCCGGTCTGAGACAAGAGTTATTTACAAAGAACAGGGAACCCTTTCCCAAGGGGCCTTTGTGTCACACCCCCCCACATGTCTCATAATACCTTGCCAGCAGCCAATTGGTAAGCCACTCAGAATGGCAGACATCTCTCTGTCCATTGCACTATTTGTAAAGACCTATTTTGTCACCCACAGTTTTATTCTCCACTGTTTTACACTTCTTTTTTATGCCACTGGAATTCTGTTAACTTTAATGGAGCTACAGTTGCATAAACCTGGAGTAATACAGTGACAGTCTGACAATAAATTGCTTGGTTATGCAAAGTTTCATGGTCCCTATTCTGATGTAATGTCTACAAAAGGGATGTCTTTGATCATTTATGTTCCACAAACCAAACATATACAGGTCTGAGATTACACTACTTTCAGTGAGGCCGTATTTTTAAAAAATGTTTAAAAAATTACTTATTCTGCAGCCTAAGTACATGTGGTGCATTCCCGAGAAATAAAAAGTTCCTGATTTAAGGAACTTTTAGTCTCACACAGAACATAAATATTAACGTAACATAGGGTAATGAAGGCAGAGGAGGAGGGTGTGGCTGTAGAAGGAATGTAGTAAAGGTAATGTTTATGGGTATTGACTTTAGTTGCATAACATGTTAAATGGTCAGATTCCTCAAAATTTATGCATGTATTCTCGCTATGATGGAGCTAGCCAAAATATCATGTGCAAAAGAGTCAACACCTATTAAATAAATACCAGCTAAAAGAATGTACTAGTTACAAAATATTTGTGTACAACAGGCCATGGGTTTAAAAGGTTACTATTTTGTGCTTCCTCTTATGAGAAATTCTAGGAAGGCTAACACACCTTTGGTAAATGATTTCTCAGTTCTTCAGAGCTGTTCTTCAGAGCTGTCTCATAGACTTTAAGGTCAGAAGGGATCAATATGATTATCTAGTCTGACCTCCTGCACAATGCATGCCACAGAACCTCACCCAGTCACTCCTGTAATAGACTCCTAACCTATGACTGAGTTATTGAAGTCTTCAAATCATGGTATAAAGACTTCAAGGTACAGAGAATCCACCAGCAAGTGACCCATATCCCCTGCTCCAGAAGAGTCTCAATTTATTCTGCTGCAAATCACATAGATTTATACACACCATATAGACGCACATATATATAAATGGAATTTATGATACTCTCTATTTAATAGACCTGAAATGCAAAAATAATGTTACTTTATATAATAAGAGAAACAGTAAGGAATGTATGCCTGTAAAAAAGGAGTGATTTAAATCTATCCTATACAAGCTATAGATCGTTTAGTGACCATGTGAATTACAATAATACTGTGCATTTGTACAGTCTCTCCTCTGAGGCTCTCTGTGCACGTCACAATGGTCTCTGTGCACGTCACAAGCATTTTTTAACTGAGCATTCCAATAACCCCGGAACATAGATTAGCACTGCTGTGTGCATATGAGAAACAGTTAAACAGATCCAGAGAGGTTAGGTGACTTGCACAAGTTCACATAACAGGTACCCAGCAGTTCTGACTCACAGTTCATGGAACATCCCTCCCTTCTTTTTAATTTGTAAATGAATGATGATGTTACCTTGCACATGCTTTCATGGGAAAAAATGTACAACATACAGCGCATGCACAAAGAGAACTGCCCTGTACTCCTGACATAGCCAAAACTGCCTTTAAAGTTAATGAGTATTTTGCTTATTTCTGGACAAGGCCAGAGCATCATGCTTCTGCCTAGAGAGAGCATATTCCAGTTATAACATTTATTAATCCATGACCCAGTTCTGCACCATTTCAGTTAATAGGAATTTGTTGTAGACTTCAGTGAGAAGAGCAGTAGATCCTTACTGCTCTTCCCAGAAATGCCAAAATCATACCCTGTACTTTAAGGGCCAGAATGCATGATGTAAAACTCAGCTGATGTATGCACAGGGAGAATGCTTTGTACACTATCCATTTTAATGGGGCTGCTTGTTTGCTTTCTTCTGTTTGGCCAGCTCTGGTATGGAAAGGGTAATTTTATGGCCCTGCTTTTTACCCCACCAAGTTGTGTGGGCACACAGACTGCAGCTATGACTGGCTCCTTGCAGCCTGATCACCCTGCCCAGCTGTGACCTGTCAGGCACAATCTGGTCAGCATTTCTGGATCTGGAACCCTGGGAGAGATATCGTTGCCTTGAACCCACGGTTAGAAAACTAGAGCTATCAAATAACTTGTGTTTAGCTCACTTTGTGGTTTTTACTGGTTATTCTTTCTTCAACCTGGAACCAATACTACATCATCCTCTTCTCTTTGTCTGTGCTCTGCCCAGCCACAAGGTCTAATAGCTCACTGTTAGGAGCTATCTTTATTTAAGTGATTGTGCTGAAATCACAAGACACAAAATAACTCATAGTGCTTATTATCTAAACATGAAACTTTTATCTAAAATATTTTCATATTTATCTGTGGACAAGAAAGAAGTAAAAATTCATCTTCTTTCCCCCCCCTCCACAAATGCTGGATGATACTGCTGCTGAATAAATATGGCAAGTCTAGTTTAAACATGGAATGAGTGACTGTAGAAGGTTTATTTATTTAAATAGCTTCCCTTTCAGATGAAATCTAAACAGAAAAGCACAAAAGTTATCTCTTAAATCCACACCAGAGTTTTGGCTGAGCTCATTAAGTCAGAAAGTTCTGGGTTTCAAGCAAACAAGTAAAAACAATTGGTTTTGCTTTGAAAATGCACTTGAAATAACTTCCTACATGCCCTCTCTTTAAAAGTGCTTCTCATGATATCCTAGTTTGGTGGGTATGTTGCTATTATCTCCATTTTTCAGATCAAGAAATGAAGGCAGAGAGTTTATGCCAGGGCCATAAACACCTATTCCAGTGCCTGGGGCAAGCAGCCCCAAAGGTGCCCTCCCCCAACCTGGCTCCAATCTGGCACGGGGCCCGATCCGTCCCTACCTGCCACCAAAATTGTGGGGAGCGGGATCCAGCCCCAGTTGCTGCTGGTAGGTGGCAGGAAGCTGGATCCGACTCCAGCTACCTTCTGGCGGTGGCTGGGGACGGATCCAGCTCCCTGCCACCTCTGGGGCAGCAGGGAACTGGCTCCATCTGCAGCCACCTGCAGAAGGCGGCGATGAGTCCCAGGTGGAGCCGGAAGCCGCAGTGGCACTGGGGGCTTCCAGCACCAAATTTTAGAGGGGACAGGGCTCCCCATGGCAGCTGGGGATGCATCTGGCTCCTCGGAGGCAGCAGGGAGCCAGATCCATCCCCAGCCACCATGGAAGCTGGGATCCATCCCCTGTGTCCTCTAAAATTCAGAGCCTGGGGCTTTGCCCTGCTCGCCCCGGCCTAGTTACAGCCCTGAGTTTATGCAACCTGTCCAGTGCCACGGAGGTAAACACAGACACAATATAATTAGAATTATGTACCTCCTGATCCACCATCTTAGGCTCAATGGATTAATCTATGCCTCTCTTTATAATGACTTCCAAACACCAGCTAGTGACCAGCTGAATGTGAAGACTAATGGTGGCATGCAACTGTGGAATAGGCTCCGAAATTCACCCCTCACCTATTTAACCTTCTTTATGGAGTATGTGCAGAGTGAAAAATGGTTATGTTGTGTGTGTTTGAACACAGCAACCATATTCTTTACTGAAGTATGAGTCTTCAAACAAGAGCTGTGACTGTCAGTTTTAGAGATGCAAAGGAGGGCACCAAAGGACTGATTCAATAATGAGAAAACCCATGACAAATAAAGGACAGCTAGTAATGGATCCACTCACAACTTCCAAATCCAGTATTAAATAACACATAAAAATAAATATGGAAAGAATAAATACTCACACTCATATTTACATTTTGGAAGGGTTTTTGTTTGTGCAGTTAAAACAACATAACAAATCTTAGTTAATGTACTAAGAAAGATTTACCAAAAGTCCTGGGTGGTTTGTCAGTGACAGAAGTAATGCATGTTAAGAATGCACTTAATCGAAGTTACGTCCCTTTCAACATCTCTTGAAATTCACCAGTAGGTGTAATGGCAGAACTTTTTTTTTCTTTGGCTCTTGACATTGACGTAGCATACTCCAACATCTTAAATATGCAAGCTGATTAGCAGAAAACTTTACTCAGATGCAACCGCATCACCATCCTTCTTCAGGGTGTGGGCGCATTTCTGTATACCACAAAAATACATTTTAGGGAAAAAACAGGAAAACAAAATAAGAACAGGCCTGAATTTTGCTCATCTCCCAAACCAAACATTCTTTAGCTTCCGGAGATAACTCCCACACACACAGACAGACATCAGCTTGCTTACTTCTACTGGCAAAGGCTTAATGACCTTCCTCTGGATGCTGACTCAAATTAACCAAACTACCTGAATTAGATCCACAGGGGATAGTTTAGCAGTACAGAGAAATGGAACAGAATGGGCAGGGAATAAAGAATACTGTCTCTGATTAAATTACCAAGATTTATGTAGGTACAATTATGAAAAGTGCCATGGAATCAATAGTGTCCACTTCTTTTCCCAGAGATGATATCCGCAGCAGCCCAATACCTCATAACATCATCACCAGCTCGTTAATGCTGGGGAAAAGTGGCATCTACTTACCTGCAGTTTTGGTCACTGAAAGATACAGGATGTGGAAAGAGAGCACTTATTCGTTCCTCTGTCTGTCTGGTACAAGGCAGCTGGAGATGGGTAACTCCCTTAACTTGGAACGTGAAAAAGAGTAATTGTTACGTGAAATACTGACCTATACTGGTTCCAAAGGGGCAGCTGTGTTAGTCTAGTACAGCAAAAAAAGCAAGGAGTCTTGTGGCACTTAAAGACTAACAGATTTATTTATCGCATGAGCTTTCGTGGGAGAAAATCCCACTTTGTCACTTAGTTCCCCCTCTTCAAAGCATCTAACGAAGTGGGATTTTCTCCCACGAAAGCTCATGCGATAAATAAATCTGTTAGTCTTTAAGTGCCACAAGATTCCTTGCTTTTTTTGACCTATACTGATACCAGTAGGATATGTAAAAGCATATCAGAAAAAGCCACTGATCTCTATGACCCCAGGTCACCTGCAGAACTGAGACCCTTACGGTAGCAGCATTTCTGTGTATTGTAGTCAAAGCAGGACCACAGGCCTGAACTGAGCCTTAAAGTGGAGATATTTTAGTGTTGGCCTTCTATACCTCCTTGTTTTTGGACACCTATACACCCACATACCTCTCCCCTTTTCCTTCATATAATATGCAGCAACTAATATCTTTTCCCCCAGCTATTGCACTGATCATGCCACCCCCCTTTGAATCCATCTATTAGCTCCCATTTTCCTTTGCATCAGATTCAAGCTTCTTGTCCTCACCTTCCCTTGATCCATGCTACTTACCAACAGTTATTGCTTAATATTTCTGTGCCTTATCCACTCCACTGTGAGTCTTGAACACCTGTTTGTTCATGTCTCCCAGAAACATCTCTGCGTTTTCCCTGTGAACACAGAACACTTCCCTTTGAACCGATTCATAAGGACACTTAGCCGTCCCAACCCCATCCCCGAAAGTCTGAAGTGTCCTTTCTCAGTGCTGACTCAATGAAAGCTCGTTAGCTCATTAAAGAATGAGTAAAACACAAACTCTGAAGGACCTCAAGATCTGACCCATTATTAACTAATTCTAAATTGATTTAAAAAATCATAATGGAATAGTGAGTGAAAACATGAGCTCTCTTTTTTTCTTGATATAGTACAGTGATGAGAAAACACTGCCACAGGAGAGACCATTGTGTTTTGAGGAGATTTGTGGGCAGGTACGCAGTTCTTGTGCCAAGAGGATAGAAACACATCTGAAACTAGTATCAATAAAGTCAGGGATTAAACTGCAGTTTGAGTGGTAATAGCGATCCTAGAGAGACAGAGATTGGCTGAATCTCCAGAGTTTGCTGTTTGAAAAAGAAAGGAGTAGAGTGAAAGAGGTTCTTCTGTTGCATCACAGTGGAATAGGGTTTTGTTTCTCTACAGTGGTCATAATGAAATATCTCAGCACTTGAGATTTGCTTTGTCCATGTGTTTTCATTAGCCCTGGCAGTGAATGTAATTCTGCATTAAAGTGACTGTGCGTTTACAGAGAAAAGGGGGAAGTAGAGGAACATGGGAAAACTTCCTATGTCTAAAAATTGTACCTTCACCCTTAAAAATTGTTTTTTTCTCACTTAAATTTCTTTGAATATTTTATATTAACCATTTTTTTTGTTCTAATTCAGACACACAGCCTGGAATCTGTGGACAATACTGTTTTTAATAGAAAGTAAACTTACTAACTACTCAAAGCTACAGAGCTATGGTGAGAATGGCTGCCGTATGAAATGTACAAAGGGCAGGTGATGGGCTGTCAATAGTCTTAGAAAAGGCTCCTCAGATATATTCCCCCTCCTATGTTATCCCTGTGATAACTTCAAGGCCTGGGGGCAAGAGGGATGGAAGGAAAAGGTGGGGGGAGCATGTGTGTTTGTATTCCAGTTTAAACACAAACACTTTCACCTTATCCATAATAATCATGAGAGAGGCTGTTAGGAAAGTTCATCCTTTTTTTCTTGAGAATTCAGATAATATGTTAATAACCATTGCATTTAAAAAAGAACAGGAAAAAAGGATGGAAGCATACATAGAGGAATGCGTGGAAAATTGCATATAGTGATAATATAGCAAAATCTTCTTGTGTTGTAAGCTGTTTGGGGCAGTGAATGTGCTTTCCTAGGCATGTTCTGTTCAACATTTTCATCAATGATCTGGATGATGGAATAGACTGCACTCTCAGTAAGTTCGCAGATGACACCAAGCTGGGGGGAACAGTAGATACGTTGGAGGGCAAGGACAGGATTCAGGGAGACCTAGATAAATTGGAACAGTGGGCCAAGAGAAATCTTATGAGGTTCAATAAGGACAAGTGTAAAATCCTGCACTTGGGATGGAAAAACCCCATGCACTGCTACAGGCTAGGGAACATTCAGCTAAGTAGCAGCAGTGTAGAAAAGGACCTGGGGGTCATGGTGGATGGGAAGCCAGACATGAGTCAGCAGAGTGCGCTCGCTGCCAAGAAGGCCAATGGCATACTGGGCTGCATCAAAAGAAGTATTACCAGCAGATCAAGGGATGTGATCATTCCCCTCTATTCTGCACTGGCGAGGCCACATCTAGAATACTGTGTTCAGTTTTGGGCTCCCCACTACAAAAAGGACAGGGACATGCTAGAGAGAGTTCAGAGGAGGGCAACCAAAATGATTAAAGGGCTGGAGCACAAGCCCTATGAGGAAAGACTGAAAGCATTAGGCTTATTTAGTCTGCAGAAGAGAAGATTGAGGGGGGATTTGATAGCAACCTTCAACTACTTGAAGGGATGCTCCAAGGAAGATGGAGCTCGACTGTTCTTGGTAGTAACAGAGCACAGAACGAGGAGCAATGGTCTCAAGTTACAGTTAGGGAGGTTGAGGCTGGATATTAGAAAAAACTTTTTTACTAGGTGAGTGGTGAAGCATTGGAATGAGCTGCCTAGGGAGGTGGTGGAGTCTCCATCTTTGGAGGTGTTTAAGGCCCGGCTGGACAAAACCATGACTGGGATGGTTTAGTGGGAGTGGTCCTGCCTCTGGCAGGGGGTTGGACTAGATGACCTATGAGGTCCCTTCCAACCCTAGGATTCTATGATTCTATGTGAACAATGCCTAGCTCATCCTGGGTGCTTCCAAAATTTAATTAATAGAATTCTAAAAATTAAAAATGTTTCAAATTGGGATGGTAGGTTGAAAAGGCAGCTGTACAGATTCTGTGTGTTTACCCAAGAACTACCTGTATCTCATGTATTCAAAAGGCTAAAGATTATCTTTTCACAAGTATTTTATGAGTACAGAGGGTGGGTAAGTCATTCCTGGCAGAGACAGGTTAGCAGCAGAAACATCCAGATGTGTAGATCTGAACTTCAAATAACCCCAGGCTCCCTTTCCAAACACGTCCATCTTCAACAGACTGCAGAAGTGGGCAGCAAATATCTGTGGTACAGTGCAATAATAAGTTATATCTATAATAAATGAGATCATGTGGGTTTGAGGCAAGATACATCTGTAACTATTACATTAAGTGGTGACTGCCTTTGGGAATCACACAAATTTAATAAGGCTCTGACTTTCTTAGCCCTTCGAACCAGCCAGGTTCTGGTTCAAGCTCTTTGTCATCAGTAGCAGGAAGCAATAAAGAGACTTAGTGATAATCTATCAGTAAAAGAAAATAATTTAAGCAGGGGTTTAAATTAAGAGGACAATAAGCACAGTAGCAGGAGCATTTCAAACTCCTTTATTCAACTAGAACAATAAACACATTTCAGTGACTTGTATTCTTGGTAGTTACTTTACTTACAGCCTTTTTAATAATACTTTTGTCAATAACTAAATACATGGGAACAAATGAGAGCTCATGATAGGTAAAATACAAGTGCAGATGCCTTTTCATGGAGCACTAACAGGAAAATGCAATAATACATTTTTCATGAAAAGTTGAAATGGAAACAGGAAAAATTTGGTTCTTCATTTTTTCCACATTTCGCCCCCATAAAAAGGGCCATTTCCCAGTGGAAGAATATTCTGATGAAAAAATTATGATCGGCTTTACTTCCGTGCAGTTTTCATACATAATACAGCAATAAAGCACCTGCCTGTTAATGGTAGAGGAAAATGCGGGTGATTCCATGCTGACTTGTTTCCAGTGTATTATATAGCCACAATAAAAATACTGTGATAAAATTTCCTTCCCTTGCTAGGTGGCACTGCAGAATGGGAATGGTTTTAAAGTGGCTGCAAGAATGAAAGTAAAACTGAATGTTCTTGAATGGATAATGCTTTTTTCCAGTTCTAGTGGAGGCATGCCATGCTGTGTGATGGATTTGACTGAATTAAGTAATTGCTGGATTTTGAGGACAATGTTTCATTGTCTCCTCTTTTTGTTCTTCCATAGTAACTTTCAGTGGGGAATCTCACGGCGCTCTCTCTCTTTTTTTTTTTTTTTTTTTTTTTAATTCTTCCCTCACCAATGTTGGCACCCAAGAACAGTCTCATCCCTTCCTCTCTGTCATTTGTTTCTGCTTCCATTTGCTCTATAGCAGGGATGGCCAAACTTAGTTACTCTGAGCTGCATACAACAATTTTCAGGAGTTTGAGAGACACCTGCTGGGTCTGTGGCAGGTGAGTTTCTGCTCCTTAGGGTGTGTCTGCCAGGGCATGGGGCTACTGCCTTGTGAGGTGTCTCTGCTGAAGCCCCAGGTCTCGGGGTGGGGGGTTCAATCCATGGGGCAAAAGCCAAGAGACCTCCCTCCCTGCAGTGCCGAAGCCCTGGTAGGTGCCTCCCATGGGGTGGAAGCCTCAAGCCCCACCACACCACCATAGGTCTGAAGCTTCAAACCTGCCACCCCCCAGTCTGGCATTGGAGAATGGTGGGTATAGAGGACTCTGCAAGGCACACTTTAACTGTAAAAGAGCCACATGTGGCTTCCACATCACAGTTCGGTTACCCCTGTTCCACGGTTTTGAGATTGATTATTTGGTCTTCCCTGCAAGGCATTCTTCTTCGGCTTTCTCTTGGGTTTCCACTGGACAACTTCATTTGGGAGTTTTCATCCAGAGTGCCTGCCTCAAATATGTCCCATGTTTTCCTCTAATTCTGGTTGAAACAAACTGCCATTTCGTGATTCCTTGGGTCATTTTGTTGGTGATAAAAGTCTTTCCAATCAATGCCCAGAATCCTTTGTAGTAATTTATTTTCAGAGGTGTGCTGTTTTCCTGCTAGCATTTTAATAGATCTCCAGCTCTCCCAGACAGATCATAGCACAGAGATTAAGTTTGAATTGAAAATTCTCAGTTTTTTTCTGGTGCTGTATATCTTTGATTTCCATACTTTTTTAGTTTAGTGAATGCCTTTCCCATCGTTTATGTCACTTCACTCTTGAGATCTCCATTGGCTAATGTAGTGTTGCCCAGATAAATTAAACCCCCTCCATGGAACCCCCTTTCCTGAATCCTGTGCCAGCCCCTGCTACTGAGTTCGCCCACTTCCCCCGACTCCCCTCTGGCTGCTTGACCGCTGCGCTCCCCGACTGCTGCAGTCTGGGGCTCCAGTGAGTGGTGGGGTTCCTGGCTGGTGGTTGGCTCCTGCCCAGCAGTTGTTTTTGAGGCCGCTCTGGCAGGGCAGGGAACATGTGACGGCCTGGTCATAGGCACCACCAGGGCAGTTTAATTGGTGCCAGAAGCAGAGGTGGGAGGTGGGTGGCTTCCAGGTCCCAGTCAACGAGCCACTTTAAATAGCCCTGTGGGCCACTTTTGGCCCATGGGCCAGGGGTTGGGAACTGCTGGATTAACTGTTCTGCTTAATATTGTTGTCTTCTATAACATTACTGCTTGAAAATAATTGTATTATCATAACTAATTTTGAGCCACACATGGCCTGCTACTTTTGTGAAGTTGTGTGTATTTGTTCTTAAGCTTACCAGCGAAGTCTAAGTGTTCCAGACATTTGCCATCTACCCTGCTATACTGCTCTTCACTTGCAAATATTTCTTCCTTAACCTGAGTATGGCAATACCAAACCACAGTGAAGATAATGTGTTGCAGTCTTCATGTTGAACCGCTCTGTTGTAAAAGTACTTTGCAAACATTAATAATGAAGGCTCAAAATAAGTAGGTCTCTGGCCCAAGCAGCTTTCTGTCTTCACCACAGTCACACACCCCTTGAGTAAATACTTGCCCTGTGCCTTAAAGATTAGCACTCACTGAGTGAGTGACTCAAAAGGGAAGAAAATTTCAGCAGTGAAGGCCCTTTGCTAAAAATGTTTCAACTTCACGCTCACCATTCCTCTTTCAGATGTTCAAATCTAGCGACTGTGAGCAAAATCACCCCAGCTATATCAATACACAGGGTTATGAAACCTAGGACTTATAGGGCTTTATATTTCAGATGCAACAACATGAATGGCAACCTGACCTGAAAAAAAAGAGAAGTTCACCTTTTGGAGCCTGGTCCATTTTCCAGTCCATCAGCATCAGTAGTGCAAGATTATGGCTATGAAGAACAGATCTTATATGTCAGAGGTTGCCAGTCTGTGGGTTGTGTGCCACATGTGGCTCTTTTACAGTTAATGTGTGGTTCCTGAAACCCTCTCTGGCACCCCCTCATCCTCCACCTACCAGACTAGGGTGGGGAGCTCAGAGCTTTTGCCCTGCACCAGGGAGTGGTGGCTAGAGGATTCTGCCTTGCATGAAGGATGCAAGCTTGGGGAGGGTACGGTTAGTAAATTTGGCCACCCTTTTTTCATTCCTGTTAACATGCCATTTTGATGCCCAGGGCGTGTTTTGATCAGAATGCGCCCCTTCCCATTACCAGTGCTCAGAGCCGGCGCCACAAAGCCACCCCACTAATAGTGTGGCTCTATTGAGCCACTTCAGGCCGCCCAGGGCTGTGCCCTGTCAGCCCAACCATAGTTACGACCCTGCATTGTCAGAAGACTGGATCCTGGGCTAGATGGACCAGTGCAGTGGTTAAAGTATAATGTTACAGGCCCTGGAACCTTCCTAATCTCTGGGGCCCCTTCCTGTATTGTCCGAGCCTCCTTCATGCATGTGACTGTGAGGCGTTTTGCCTGATTTTTTTAGCTTCTGGAATCTGGGCCCTGGAACTCTGGCTTGTCAGATTTGTGGGGCCCCAGCATGGTGTTCCTAGGTGTTCCCACGTACTTTAACCCCGGGACCAGTCGTGTGACCCAGTATGGCCATTCTTATGTATGTTCTTATCACAGCATCATTCAACGTTAGCTGCAGCTTCTGATTCATCTTCACATAGAAGGAATTGCAGTAATCCAGTCAGTTTGGTTTTTCAACTGCTGTTTACTTTTGTGTGTGCAAACAAGGCTTCTTTTGTCTTAAGTTTGCCTGATAACTTTGTGGAGCCTTTTGTAAGTGAATGAGCTTCACTCTACACTGTATTCCTTGAACTTCACCCTCTTCAAGGGAGACAGCTCTGCTATGCTTCCTTTATGATTGTTGGCCTAGTAGAAAAAAAACAAAAGTGAGAGAAAAGAAGAGATTATAATGAACCGATAAGATACTCCCAGAAGGAGGAAAGCAATTTGGAACAGGTCTGGTTTCTTCTTGGGCGTGGCTTTTTTTCTGCTCAACAGAAATGTCTTATTTGGCAAGAAAAGAGCTCCCCTGCTTCTGCATATGGAAATTAAAAATGTCATAAGCTCTGATTGAAAAGCCTCTGTATACACGCAGGCTAACAGCTGCCGTTCCTCTGGTTTTCAAAGCAGCAGGAAATGTGGTAAGGATCCTCCGGGTCACTTTTAAATTGCAATGAAAAGGAAGCTCTTCTACTATAGACACACTCATTCTGATGAATGCAGCTTAAATCTTCTACAGAGCAACTTGATCACGGCAGAGTTGTTGACCTTGTACACCAGACAGTGAGAAAGGAGGGAAACAAAGGTGGGGTGTTGAAGGGGAAGCCTTTTGTGTGAAATGGCTAACTAATTTAGCTGAAGTAATTCAAAACCCAATTGATATGTCTTCACTGCCCTTTACACTTGCCACAGTTATTCCTTTGTTTAGGGAAAATTGATAAAAAATGGATAAAATAACAATTGAATTATTGGATGCCTCTTTCCAGGGACTCCCCAGGCACTGTTGGAGCTGTGATATTCTCACACTGCGGTTACAAATAATGACGATGTTCCTGAACAAAGTGTATGATGTTTCTTCCCATATGGGAAAAAAAAAAACAACACAAAACTACTCGTGGGACTTGCATAGTCAGAAAAAAAGAAGAATGTTTCACCTTTCTCACCCTTTTCGTATTAGTGTAATTCCACAGGCTGCAATGTAGTAACTCTAGATTTACTCTGGTGTGAGAGAAGAATCTGGCCTACTAATTGAACAATTATTATTAGAACTTGGTAACGGCTAGCTAGACTGCTTTGCCGAAGGGTGTGGGTGGTCTTGCATAATTCTGAATGAAGAAATCCGGATATTAGAATCTTTGGCAAGATATGGAATAACTCTATTCCTGCAGTCAGGGAAAAAGTTGACTTATTTTCCCTCTTCCCTTCCAGAGAAGCCTGGGGTATGTACTGTGGAATGTAGCATGATTCCACCATAACAGTATGTCTGTAAATCAAACATTTATGTTAGGCATTTTAATAGTGCCCATTCCTCATATTCTAAAGTTGCAATAAAAATGCACTTAACCTTCCTAGATGGCTTGAAGTGATGAATGTGCCACAGAGCCACTCCACCACATGTTGCCACACATACAGGAAAAGTTATTTGTCTCTAGTAATGTTTTCATTGTACATCAGAAAATATATCTCTTTTGTGAAAGTGACAGTGATCTAGACCTCTGTAATCCACCTTTCCTCATTCTTTTTTCTTTAAAGCAGCAAATCATAGGCGAATAGATTTGCAGGCAGACTTTAAAATAGTTTTGAAAAATTACAGTAGAGCAGCCACCTGTCTGCATCAGAGGCAATTCCTTTCTATTAGACTCTACAGCAGGAAATCACTTCCTTCCCTATGCTGCCATTCTGTTGTTTGGTTTTCATTTTAAATTGTTTTAAAATCAACTTGCTTTGAGGATTATGAAACTTTTGTAATCATGTGTTCCTACTCTGAATGGCATATGTTAATACAATGTTCAAGAAGACCAGTGTTCCTCTGCATAAACTGGTGCATCTTTCCCTGGTCACCTTCACAAAGAGTTCTTGAATTTATTACTCCTAATATACATATTGAGTTACCAGAGATAGCTGTTTTGGAAATACACTAGAGTTTGCTCCTGGTCCTAATTCTCCAAAGAGCTTTTGCAATCATTCATATCTTGAGCAGTCACTGATACCTGTACACAATGCTACCATTCTGTCTGGTAGTGTTTTACATCCATTTTACACTCATTTGGCATAACTATAAGTGATTATACAATGTGCAAGGCAGTGGAGAATAAGTGCTCATTGTAACAGGATTATTTTTATATCTCCTTGGTAGAACATTTCTGTGTTATTTATCCTTCTCTCCAAGCAAAGAAACTAATTTTCCTTCTTGTGAATTGTACATTTAAGCGGTGGTTTTTGCCAAGCAGCTCCTTTTTTGCTCTGTACTGACAAAGAACTCTTGTCCCAAATGACGATGTTAATGAGTTAATTTGCGATTTCCTGATTTTCATCTGCTCTCTCTTTCTCACTCGCTCTCTCTGGCTGTTAAATAAAGGGTAATTTAAAACTCAGCAAGATATTTATGGACTGATTGGATGTTCTTATGCTGTGACTTTCAGTTCTTGTAACTCCATTACTTTGCTGTTAAAATTAAACTTTTTTTTCCCTACAGTAAAACAATAATCACAGACAACACAATTGCACAGGCTTCCACAAAATGCTCTGCTGTTGTTTGAATATTGCTTTCTGCAGAGATCTGTTAGTGAGGGAAGCCCTTGTCTAACAGTAACTTTAGCTTCTTCTGATTTAGCTAAGCCAGTCATTAAGTTTTTCACACAATCTGCAACATAAATTCCCCTAATTCCTTAAATACACATGATATTGACATTGAGATTTTGTCATGACAAAGAAATAAAAATCCCTGTCCTGAACTATCTGTTCAAATATTCCTTGTTTTGCCTGTGTAAAGAGACCCAAATTAAACTCATATTCAGAATGAACACAGCCCGAGATAAAAAATCAATAATGTAAATAGCATACTGTCCTAGGAATATTGTACACACAATAAGTAAACAAAGAAACAAAGAGTAATATATATTCACATCTGGTGGTTATGCTATTCTCCTGAAAATCTAAAAGAAGCTCACAAAAAGTTATGATGATTGTTTTTCTCTTCTTCTAAAGCCTGCTGTCATTCACAGGACACTTTTCAAGTCAATCCTCTAACAAAACTACTAAAAGCATTGTTTAATCACCTACTATGTAGTACTGCAAAACACAAAGGGAAAAAATGTGAAAAATACATTTTTTCTTTTAACCAAAATTTCTTTATGAAATTGAAATCATTTGAAAACTTGGAGCAATTTCATAGTAATGACAGTTGGGGAACCATTCCACTTACATTTTCAAAATGCGGGAAAAGCGTACAAGTGAAATTAAAGAAACTTCTATGTAAAGACAGCAAATTTTTCACATGCTCAGACTTATCCCGAAAGCACATGGAGACATTTTCCAATGTGTTTTATGTGCAGAAAATCTATGTTAGTATATCACGCACAGCAAGAAAAATCGTATTGGTCTCATCCAGCTTCCAAGCACATAAGAGTTCATATCACAAATATCACATTAGATGCTGCCTCGCACATTTGTTGGTGTAGACCAAAAATTAACTGAAACTAAAGGAAGTGTCACAAACTTCACTTTCAGTCAGGGCTGAGTCAGACACTTTCTAAAGCCGCAGTTACAGATGGGCCTCTGACTAATGTAGACCTATGACCCATAATAGACAAGTTGAAGTAGCCTAATGCTACTGCCTGCCAAGTCTGCCTGGTCATGTGGACTGTATAAAATCTTTGTAAAGTGTAGAAAATGTACTAGTGGACCTGGAATCAGGAGAACAGTTATTGATGGGACAGCAGGGGAACAAGGAACAGGCAAACTTATATTTGGAAACAACCCTCTATCTGAGAAAAGCAGGGCACAAGGTTTAGTAAAGTTCCACTTGTTCGACTGAACTTGTTTTCAACGTCACTGTTTGCTAATGAGACATTGTGACAACATCTGATACCATTCAGAAACCTGAATTTTGCAGACACAAACCTAGACCTGCAGTGAACCCACTGGAACATATTTCAGCTTTATGAAGAGGTTGTCAGTTGACAGGATAACAGCAAGAAAGTAAAACTGTTATTTTATCTTATTGATGGACAAGGATGAGAGCCCTGCACCATTCTGCAACCCACTGCTGCTCTAAGTCTCATAGAATCATAGAATCCTAGGGTTGGAAGGGACCTCATAGGTCATCTAGTCCAACCCCCTGCCAGAGGCAGGACCACTCCCACTAAACCATCCCAGTCATGGTTTTGTCCAGCCGGGCCTTAAACACCTCCAAAGATGGAGACTCCACCACCTCCCTTGGCAGCTCATTCCAATGCTTCACCACTCGCCTAGTAAAAAAGTTTTTTCTAATATCCAGCCTCAACCTCCCTAACTGTAACTTGAGACCATTGCTCCTCGTTCTGTCCTCTGTTACTACCGAGAACAGTCGAGCTCCAATCTTCAAGTAGCTGAAGGTTGCTATCAAATCCCCCCTCAATCTTCTCTTCTGCAGACTAAATAAGCCTAATGCTTTCAGTCTATCCTCATAGGGCTTGTGCTCCAGCCCTTTAATCATTTTGGTTGCCCTCCTCTGAACTCTCTCCAGTAGGTCCCTGTTCTTTTTGTAGTGGGGAGCCCAAAACTGAACACAGTATTCCAGATGTGGCCTCACCAGTGCAGAATAGAGGGGAATGATCACATCCCTTGATCTGCTGGTAATACTTCTTTTGATGCAGCCCAGTATGCCATTGGCCTTTTTGGCAGCAAGAGCACACTGCTGACTCATATCTAGCTTCCCATCCACCATGACCCCCAGGTCCTTTTCTACACTGCTGCTACTCAGCTGAATGTTTCCCAGCCTGTAGCAGTGCATGGGGTTTCTCCGTCCCACATGCAGGATTTTACACTTGTCCTTATTGAACTTCATAAGATTTTTATTGGCCCACTGTTCCAATTTATCTAGGTCTCCCTGCATCCTGTCCTTGCCCTCCAATGTGTCTACTGTTCCCCCCAGCTTAGTGTCATCCGCAAACTTACTGAGAGTGCAGTCTATTCCATCATCCAGATCATTGATGAAAATGTTGAACAGAACCGGCCCCAGGACTAACCCCTGGGGCACACCACTCGTGACTGGTTGCCAGCTAGACATGGAACCATTGATTCCTACATGCTGAAACCGTTGATCTAGCCAGTTTTCTATCCACCTTATAGTCCACCTATCCAACCCATACTTCATTAATTTGCCAATGAGAATGCTGTGGGAAACTGTATCAAAAGCCTTACTAAAATCAAGGTATATCACATCAACTGTTCTTCCTGCATCCAGAAAACCAGTCATCTGATCATAGAAGGAAATGAGATTGGTCAGATATGATATACCCTTGGTAAATCCATGCTGACTGTTCCTGATCACTTTATTTTCATCTAAGTGTTTGAGGATGGATTCTTTAAGAATCTGCTCCATAATTTTGCCAGGGATTGAGGTGAGGCTGACTGGTCTATAATTCCCCGGATCCTCCTTTTTTCCTTTCTTGAAAATAGGCACTACATTTGCTTTTTTCCAATCCTCTGGCACCTCCCCTGTTCTCCATGAGTTTTGAAAAATAACAGGCAGCGGTGCTGCTATCTCATCGGCGAATTCCCTCAGCACTCTTGGATGCAGTTCGTCCGGCCCCATGGACTTGTGCACATCCAGCTTCTTTAAGCAGTCCCTAACCTGACCTTCCATCACCAAGGGCCTCTCTTCTTCTCTCCAATCTGCCATACCCATGGTAGTGGGCTGGGAGCTGACCCTGCCTGTGAAAACCGAAGCAAAAAAAGCATTGAGCACTTCAGCTTTTTCTTCATCCTCTGTCACGAGGATGCCTGCCCCATTCATCAAGGAACCTACACCATCCCTGATCCTCTTCTTGTTATTAACATACTTGTAGAACCCCTTCTTGTTATCCTTTACATCCCTCGCTAGCTGCAGCTCCATTTGTCCTTTGGCCTTTCTGATTTTATCCCTGCAGTCCCTAGCAATATCTTTATATGCCTCCTTGGTCATCTGACCAAGCTTCCACTTCATGTAAGCTTCCTTTTAATGTTTAAGCTCAGAGCAGAGTTCTCTGCTAAGCCATTCTGGCTGCCTCACATGTTTGTTCTTTCTCCTAATGGTAATGGCAACTTCCTGTGCCCTTAGCAGGGTTTCTTTAAAATATAACCAGCTTTCTTGGACTCCTTTCCCCTTCAGATTAGCTTCCCAAGGGATCCTGCCCATCAGTTCCCTGAGGGACCCAAAATCTGCTCTTTTGAAGTCCAGGGTGTTTGTTTTGCTTCTTTCCTTCCTTCCTTTAATGACCATCCTGAACTCAACCATGGCATGGTCACTACTGCCTAGCTTGCCATTTACCTCTACCTCCCCGATCAATTCTTCCCTGTTTGTGAGCAGCAGGTCGAGAGGTGCAAGGCCCCTAGTTGGTTCCTCCAGCATTTGTACTAGAAAGTTGTCCCCAACACACTCTAAAAACTTCCTGGATTGCCCATGCACTGCTGTATTGGCCTCCCAGCAGATGTCAGGGTAATTGAAGTCCCCCATCAGCACCAGGGCCTGTGATCTAGAAGCTTCCGCTAGTTGTCCATAGAACACCTCATCCACCTGCTGCTTCTGGTCTGGTGGTCTATAGCAGACCCCCACCGCAACATCCCCCTTGTTGCTTTCCCCTCTCAATGTAACCCACAGACTTTCTACAGGCACGCTTCCACTTCCATAATGGAGCTCTGAGCAGTCCTAGAGCTCTTTTACATATAGTGCTACTCCTCCCCCTCTTCTTCCCTGCCTGTCTTTCCTGAACAGTTTATACCCATCCATGGCAGAGCTCCAGTCATGCAGACTATCCCACCACGTCTCCGTTATTCCTATGATATCATAGTTCCAATGATATCATAGCAATCATACCAGCAGCAAAGCAAATTGTTGATCTCAAAAGCAGAACAAACCTGTGCAACAACACAGGTTTTTCACTGTGTACTGATCCAAAGAGAAAGGAATACTCACTGCTACATACAGTTTTGGGAACCTGACAGACTCCCTGATTCCAGACAGGCTGGTCTGTGTAACTTGGGATCCCAACCTGATCCACACAGGGGATCTCACATTGGACAGCTATGATATGGGATGTGCATCAGAAGTCTCAGAAGAAAGGATGAAGGCCCCAGAAGGCACAGCATCCCCAGAAGAACATGCAGTGAGACAACAGCAAAGGAGAGCAAGTGGGCGGAGTTCCATATGGGTGAAATGCCTTTACTGGGACACCACACGGGCAGGTTAAGGAGATGATCTCTGCTTTAGGATGGCATTGCAAGGAGGGCAACTTGAAAAGAGCAGAGGATGGTCCCTGAAAGATTCAGTAAGACTTGTACAAGGG
>ML682008.1:6867953-6973908 GCA_007922195.1 Podocnemis expansa
AGAGCAGAGGATGGTCCCTGAAAGATTCAGTAAGACTTGTACAAGGGGGGCTGACACATCAGAAAAGTTCAGGTTGTTGGGACAGGAAAGTAACAACATACCAACTTATGTGTATACAACGTTAATAAGGAAATATCTGGTGGCATTTCAGCTGGATAATGGAAGTTCCTGCAGTCTGACTCTTTGGAATGAATTGGACTCGAATATACCCGTTCCAAAGAGTATGTGCAATTCAGTAATGTTCAATGAAAGCATTACATAGTCCAGAGGGAAACATGACTTCATAATAACCTCAGAAATAACAGATAATACCAACTGAAGTTTGTGGTGGGTGGATGGATGGGGAATACATCATATAAATCAGGTATCTGATCATGGCGTTGCATCAAAATATAACTACAGTCCAAAAAGCAAAAGGGGGAGTCCCATGAGTATTGGAGACTATTTTAGAGCATATGGAGATATTTTCAAAGGTGACTAGTGCCTTGAAGCATTGATGGGAAATGGGCTCCACCGTGGACCTTCTGCTCATCATGAGGGAACATTCTAGAAAGAATGTAATGTGGCACACAAAGTGTTCGAAAGTTTGCAGATGAGCATATCAGAACACCTGAAGATGCCTCTACAGCCCGGTTAACACTATGGTGGTGGTAAAGAAGCCATTGGACAAGTTCCACATCTTTTTAAGCCCAAAACCACTGAACTAGGCATTGAAAAGATGCCACTACCCACTGCCTATATGTTATGCTATTATTGCATCTTGCCAATACTTTCCAAAACTGGAATCTTTACAGTGTGTGATGGTGAGTAATGATTTTTGGCACATGATAGGGTCCAGCATCCTCACCCAAAAGCTGAAAGGGTTGCCTGGAATGAAAATAACTGTGATTATGCCCTCACTGTTTGTGAAGGGAGTAATGATATGGAAGCAGAATGAGACCACGAGAGAAAATTACATGCTTTTTCTACAACTGTACAGGGGCAAAAACATAAGATTGGAGCCAGAAAAAATGCAGTTCATCTGACCTACGTCTGACATCCACTCACAAAAGCGACAGACTGAAATCAGATCCCAGTATGATGAAGGCGGTCAAAAACATGCCAGTTGCAGTGACTGTGAAAGGGATATATTTCTTCAAAAGAATGATCAATTTTCATTTCAAGTCCTGTCCACACCTGGCTGCAGTAGCAGAACCCATATGTCATCTCACAAGACAGGCTTCAAAATGAAGCTGGGCAGGTCCCCAAAAAGCAGGCATTTGACATGAGGCAAAAAGTCCTGAGAGCCAGGATTGCCACTGCCAGTCTTCAGAGGAGAAAGGATTGGGTGTGCTCCTTGTGCAGGAGGACCTGGATGTTTATCCCAGATGAACTTTGTCAGAAACTGACAGGAATAAGCCCAAAGAGAAACTGAGCTTCTGTCTGTGCCATTTGGAGTGGAGTGGTTCCATCAAAACACCTGCAGCCACTCAATAATAGTGCAATCAGAACATAAAGCCAAGGGACAATAGCAAAGTCCCTTCTTGGTACTCCAGCGAAATTATACCTCATGTTGATGGGCCTCCAGTGATACCAGCTGAAGACCCGATGCTGTCCAGGATGATTACTGGTGTTGGCTGAGACCCTGTCAGGGTGTTGATACCCAGTATCAATAAGCTGGGGAAGGCAATCAGGATGCTGATTCCATTAACATGGGGTACTATCTCCCAGTTTCAACAGCAAACCATTGGGAATTATAGGCTATGAAGAAGGATACTGAACTACAGGCAGTGAAAAGAGCAATCCTAACAGGGTGACCAGAAGAGAAAGGCCAGCTGTTGGTAGGAGCAGAACTATAGTTTCAAAACAAAGATGAGTTGAGGTTTGCAAGATGGAATGAAATCTTGTTGATCCTACCTCATTACATAACAATAAAATGCCCCAAAAATAAAATACACACCTTACATCTGAGCACTGACTGCTGTCTTAGGTGGGCTTGGGATTGGGTTTATTGGCTGGTAATGAGTACAGACGTAACTCCGCTCCTCCCCAGAAGCATGTGATGCCGACTGATTTTATGATAATCATCAGCAGAAAGAGACTTTATTACCACATGAGCTGCTCATCTATCCATGGCAAAAGATGGGAGTGGACCTATTTACCTGCAAGTAAAAGCAGTAGTTGACTACAGCGTGCAATAATTCAAACTCCTGGGAGGTTCGTACCCTGCCTGCTATAAGAAGGAAGTCAGTGATTGGTAAACTAATGGCCCACTTTAAGAGAGATGGTATTCTGGACATGGTGTTCAGTAACAGCAAACCCCAATGTATCCAAGAAGAATTCAAGGAATTTTCATGCAAACGCCAGTTTAACCACCACACCTTCTCCTCAGCATACTCACAGTTTAATGGTAAAGTGGAATCAATTCTGAAAACAACTAAGAGAGTGTTACAGAATTGCTTCCTCTGGTTCATGCACCTGGTTACCATTTTTGTCGCATGAAATACTATGTGAATGAGGTGGGGGTGCCAAAGCAGTCTAACACAGGCACTGATGGGATGAAGAGCCAAAACCCTGCTGAAGCCAGAAGGATGGAGATGCTGAGAGGAGATAGCCAACAACCAGACAGAATGGGCATTAGAGTGTGGCAGGTCAGACAAGGACCTATCAGCCAAGAAGACTGTGATCATCCTGTGAGGATACACCCATTAGAGAGACACCAGGAGTGGACTAATGATGGGTGCAGTGGGTACACTTTAAGAGGTGACTATACAAGAGGGACAGGTGATCCAAAGAAGCAGGAAAGATAAGTCAACAAACACAACATTCAGAAAAAGTCTCTGGTTATCATCACAAAAATGTTGAGAAAGAGACTAATTCATGCCCCAGCCCACAAGGAGAGAGGAGACTCTACAGAAGTAGTTTGCTGCACTAGGTGACAGGTGACAGGTAGCAGAGATTCATCAATCCCAGCATGGTTGCCCTTTGGGAAGACCAAACTATTTCAAAGACTATGTAACAAATTGAGTCTCAGCTAAGGACAAGACCCCAACTCTAGCCAAAAGAACACAAGGTGGAGGCCTGTGGATTAATTATTTGTTTTTAATGTGTGTAAAATAGAGAAGATGTATCAAGAACAGTGTCACTGGCATCAATGATGAAGAATCCATTTTCCATGGAAGGGCTGTCACTGATGGTGTCCCATCACCAGGGTAACAGGGAATGGGTGTGTTCTCTTCGTTCCTCTTTTCTGACTTTGCCTGCATTCAGCTTTGTTCTTGGTACTGGATTGGGCACGTATGGGGATGGTAAAATAAGGGCAGGAGAGTCAAAATGTTCCCCTTTATTGTGGCCCAGGATGAGGCATGTTCTATGTTTCCCCTTCCTCCGTCCATTCATCCCCAAATTTTTTCACAAACATGTATCAGCCCTGGACATCTGCCCTGGTCTTCCCGATATACACACTTGCTGAGACTGGAAAGGGAAGGAAGTCATTAACTGCCCTCTGTGCCTTACTGGAGAGGTTCCAATCGATACCTTCATAGGGTCACCATATCTACTGGAACCAGCCCAGCCCCATGAGGCCTTGCTCATCCTGTCCCTGTTTGTGTATAAACAGAGCACTGTGTGTTCCAGGACTGGTAATCCAGGCACCTTTTAGTTCACTCTGAAGAAAGAAAAATACAGTCCATATCCTGAGTCTCAAAATTCATGCAACTACCAGTCATTTTTATCTGCTGTTTTTTATTTCCTGCACTTTTAATAGAAAAACTTTCTGTAAAGAGTCATTTAGTGAGTCAGATCCATGCATCTCTGGAGTGCCTCTTAGAACTCATGCATTCTGAATGCAAGATCATGGTCAATTTTTGGAATTTCGAAAAAAGCCAGGAGACTAGTATATGGTTATGGAGACTGATTTCATGAAGCATTTTGTTGTCTGCTAAGGGAAGGAGGGCTAAATGATCTGGTTTTGAAGATCAGATTTCTAAGTGTATGAATCAGATTGGTATTCATTTAATCACCTCATGAAAGCCAAGACCAAACTCACTGACCTATTTAAAAGAAAGAACAAAGGTTACGCTTGTGTGGTTACAGCCAGAAGTTATTTACACATGGAATACATTATAAGCTTTATTTTGATTGCCATACACAAATATTAAACACTCACAAAGTGCTAAGAGGCTTAACTTGCTTGGAGGCTCATTCTACAGGGAGAGTTTACTGCTTGGAGGATGTAGGCAGAATTCCCAAATTCCCAAGGCAAGCAACTGTGTTCAATTTGAAGATCAGTAAATGTATAGACCTGTTAATTTCAGGCAAAAGAACCCCTCTTTTTAGAGGCTTTGTCTTATGAAATATTGTTAGGACGGGAGGAAAGCATGTGGGACATAAGTCTCTTTCCACAACCCAGGGTTCATTTAGTAGCACACTTTATTAAGTCAAAATTTGAAATGTGGCTTTATGGCAAATTTGCTTATGTCAAAGGACAGTTTATGGCACCATGGATCCCTCCTCACTTGACAAAAACCCATAGGAGGCCTGTGATTCGTATTTAGGCTTCAACCCACAGAAAGTACAAGTAACATGCTTATGTAGAACTGTATCTCCTGTGCTGGTGTTTACCACAAGGAGGATCTTTCCTTTCTCACTTGTGGATGCCTTTGACTTCTTTGTAGGGTAGTTCAGTGTCTGATGGTATGCTTCCATTCAGTGGCCTGTTTGAAAGAGAGTAGCCCTACACTTCAACTGCTGTTGCATGAAGCCATATGCCTTGTACCAAGGACAGTGCTGTAACAAAGAGATTGAGGCCCTGGAAAATGCAGGTATCTCCTTCTCTGGACATGAAAACATGGAAAGGACATGTTCATTTCTTCTTGGGTCTCTTCCTTGAGAGCAGTCCTTAGCACCCTAACTCATTATGATACCATTTATGGTATTTCTGAGTGCCCTGAAGGTATTATTAATGGGAAGTTTATATATTCTGGCATACTGACTTGCTGATTCTTTAGGATTTACTTTGCTTGTCACATGAGTGACATGATGGAGCACAGTCATTCAGAATACCCAGAGATATGTGATATTTTCAGTGGCTACTGCTATGTGTTTTAACTACAGCTTAACTTCGGAAGTACAATTGATGTGATGGGTCAGAAAATTCAGCTTTATGTTACTGCAGCCAAACAAAATCAGTATGGTGATTTAAGTAGTCAAGAGTCTAATGAGAACAAAATTTCCTTAATCCATTTGAAAGGTGAGCCTGAGAATTTCAAAGAAGGCTATAGGAGTTTAATTTTAATCAGACTTGAACACCTATTTCCCTTTGAAAATTCAACCATTAAAGTTTACAAAGAAGAATTTTAATGAAAAAAGAGAAAAAAAGAATGATTTTTTCAAGGGGTTTATAAGTAAATTTATGGTTCTCAGGTGCAACATGAACAATTTTCATGTATAGATATCAGAACCACCTTGATTTAAGATATAAAGAAAGGAGTTTGAATCTCATTTATCAATATTACTATTTTTAATACTAAAATATATACATTGGAGAGATACTCAGCTACTTTAAGTTGTCGTACCTCCATTGAAGATGAAAACTTACAACAGAAAAGGATCTGCCCCATCGTCTCCAAAGTTGTTGGCTAAACACCATGAGAATTAAATGAGCATAAGCTATTGCGTGTCAGAGTTAATGTGGTAATCCAACTCTCTTATCTAGTTAGCTTTGTTTTCTATATTTATATCTGCAGTACATGTATGGAGAACCAAACCCTGAAACCTTTGCTCACATAGATAGTCTAGGCAGGGCTGGTGGAGAATTTCTATAAAAAACTGTTTTCAGTGGAAAACTGGAATTTTGACTACAGATTTTTTTTTCCATGAACAGTGTTTATTTTCTATAGAAAATTTGAACATTTTGACAATCCTCGTCCCCCCAAATCTTACAGTTTTCGGACAAACTTTATGACAGCCCCATTGATTTCGTTCTGACTAACAGAATCAGTAATAGCTAAAAGGCCAGATCCTAGCATCCTCACTCAGCTCTTACTCAATTAAAACTCTTGTTAAAGATTGCAAGACTGTGGGGCAAAAACTGAGGCACACGTCTTTGTCTGGAGAAAATAAGTATAATTGCAATGATGTAAGTGGAGTTATGTCACTTTAATCCAAATAATAATCTGGCTCTGAGTGAGGGCCATGGGCTTTATTTTGAATTATGTGGATAATATTTATAGGATTGGGCAGATAGGACTTCATTTTCAGAGCTCCTGTGTACCTTAAGGCTTCATTGACTTCTCTTGGAACTGTTCATATTCAATAAAATAATCAAGTGGAGGCCAAAGATTGGCTGAGTAAGAAGAGGAAGGCTAATCTATCTTCTTATGATGTTGACAGGGTTGCTGTCATCATGTTGGACCTAGACTCTGAGGGAGACAAGATGGGTGAGATAATATTTTGTACTGGACCAAGTTCAACTGGTTAAAGTGAGAAACTTTGGACCAGCACAGCTTGTCTCTTTCTGCAGTAGAACTTAGTCCAATAAAAGATATTAGGTCAGCCACCTTGTCTTTGTCTTTGTCTTCTTAATGTACTTGTCTCTTCAGGACTGGACAGAAGTGCACTGGCAATATGAGGTGGGGTTGCTAGCATTACAAACACCTTTACCTTTTTTTTGGTAGGCATGAGTGTGCACTGTTGGAGGCAATTAGAATTTTGCCATTTACTTTAGTAGCAGAGGGGCCGAAGTGGTGTTTCTGTGAATAAACAGATGATTTCAAAGCTGACAGGATAACTTTGTTCTGCATTAGAAAAGGGGGGTGGGCAGGAATTGCCGGAGTTTGATTTCGTAATTAGATTTTCTTTTAAACTAACCATAGACTGTGATAAGTAATTAAAATCGATTATGGTAAAGAAGGAGAACATTTCACTTATATCAAAAAAACAAATCCTTCCACTTAAAAAAATACATAGGCAGCAATTCCCAGTGAAACTCTCTGGTAGGAAAAGTAACTGAAATCCATTTATGTATTTTTTTATTGATTTTTAGTCATAAACTTTATAATGTATTGTATCTATTATTTTATTTTATATGTAATCTGCTTTAAAAGCCAAAGAAGTACATATATAATAATATTCATTAAAAGAGTTGAGTTCATTAGTTGAATGGATAAAGCATTGTATGATTCTTACTTGACTTGTAAGAACAAAGCACTCAAACTTGGAAAGGAAAATTGGTTTTAACAAGAATAAGTTTATTACTGACAGTGTCACAATTTTTTTCTGTTCTTATTATCTACACTTGTATTAAAAGGGTCTTTTATTTAAAATAAGATGCAATTATAAAATCAAGTAAAGTAACTGAATGACTTTATTAACTTGTTGTATTCACTGTTACAGAGCTGCAGGAAACCAAGACCTCTGAACATTACAGTGTATCCCACCACCACCTAGACTACAGGATATTATTAATGGATGAAGATCAGGACCGGATCTATGTGGGCAGCAAAGATCACATTTTGTCTTTGAATATTAATAATATAAGCCAGGACCCTTTAAGTGTAAGTTTAAAAATTACTTTTAGAACCTAAGGCTGTATTCATACACAGGAGGTTATTTCGATAACGGTTGTTTCGAAACAACTTGTATCGAAATAATGCCTTATTTCGAAATAACTTAATTCAAATTAACAGTTTGTTAATTTGAATTAAGGAAAAAAGCTCAAAGCAAAATAGCAGGTTCAGGCAACAGTTATTTCGAAACAAGTCACCATTGTTTTGAAACAACATGTTCGCACGGCATTGTTTCGTCCCCGCATAGGGTTTAACTTGTTTCAAAACAACGTCGTTGTTTCGAAACAACGGGACCGGTTGTTTCAAAACAACCGTGCTTCGTGTGAACAGCCTAAATCTTATTTCGAAACAACCTCTGTTGTTTCAAAATAAGAGGGCTGTGTGAACACAGCCTAATATGTTACTGAAGGCCTTTAAAGAAAAAAAAGTGTGTTTTGTTAGAGCAGCTGCAGACAAAATTCAGATCCAAACTTCATTGAACAGTTAGTACTTGTTTTATGTGTAATATAAGACAAACAAAACTTTTCAGTCACTTAAAATGCTTCATTCAACCTTTTTACTTGTTTTTGAGTAAGCTGCATGGTGGCTAGGTCTCTTAAAGAGCACCTTATATGGGCTGACTGACCTAACCTTTCCTCTCCTCTCAAAGATTTGAAATAATATAAAGATGCAGGTTTAAAAGAACTCTGTAGACAGCCTGAGGATATATATCTGTATAGATATAGATACTGATATACAGGTAAATGTTTCCTTTTACAGGTGATGGGAGGAAAATAAATAAGATTTAACTTTAGCCTAAATTTGTTTTAAGTTTCTCTGATAAAGAATATCCAATATCTGAATCCTGTCCTCTGAACTTTTTGCTTCTGTTCTTATCTGGTTTGTAGTAATGCTCATTTTTTGCATGACACATTTCTAGTTTCGGAGACATTATGCTAGTCCCATCTCCATTGTACTCCCCCTCCATGCTGTGTATTTGCTTTCAGGTATTGTAACACATTTTACTAAGGCTACTTCATGTATCTGTTCTTTCTCTCCAGCATGTGCAAAATGTTTCTGCCTTCTCCCTTGGCTATATCAAAACTGCATTGGCATCATCCCTGTGTTTGGAAACCTCTGCAGGCTTCTGTTTTACTTCCAGAGGCTGTTCAAATTCAGCTTGCTGTTAAATATACATTATAGAACTTGCCTCTCTGATAAAGAACACATATTTAATAACAGGGGCTTCAGTCTAGCAGATTTCATGATCCAGTGACTGGAGTTGAAGCTAGACAAAATTCAAAATGGAAACAAGATGTGATTTTTATCAGTGAGAGTAATTACCATTGTAACAACTTATCAAAGATCATGGTGGATTCTCCATCATTAAACATTTTTAAATCAAGATGAGATGTTTTACTAAAAAGATTTGTTGTTGGAATTATTTTAGGAAATTTCTATGGTCTGTATTATAGAAGAGGTCAGACTGATGATCAATGTTTCCATCTAGCTTTATAATCTGTGAATTTTATTTGATCCTTTATTGCAGAATGGTCTTTTTACTGTACCTCCATGTGATGGGTGGCTGTCCTGCATAGGCTAGTAAGGCATTAAATGGGCCCTAGGAGAGTAGACAATGGGCAAGAGTGGTGGGAGAGCCAAACAGGGCCCATAGGCCCTGTGTAAAAGGGGTAGGAAATCCAGAGCATTCTGTCCATCCAGGGAGCTTGAGCAGGAAAGGTGGGCTGTATGGCTGGCTGAAGGAGTCTGCACCCTGGATAGCATCGTGGGTGACCACAGGGCAGGGACTGATAAAATTGTCTCCCAGCTAGGTACCTGCAGTTTTATTTTTGGTCATCAGAGCTAGGTGCAGCAGGGCTTGGTGTCAGGCTACAAACCCCAGGAGCCATGGCAGCCCAGCATTCAAGGGTTTGTTAAGTCCTGCTACAGGGATTCTGTGGAGCCAGGCAAGAGCAGACAAGGTCCTGTGGAAGTGATGGAAGAGTATAGGAAAGAGTTGGTGCAGAGGTCACTGCACATAGGGTTCGTGGGCAGGGTCTTGGAGAAGTGGTTGGACCCAGGTCGCTTCCCAACTCTCCCAGCCTGCCAGCAGAGTGGCGTGGAGCTGTAGTGGTCACAGACAGGAGAGTGGCAGAGACAGGACAGTAAAACTAACCCAGAAGTGAGGGTATATGGACAGGTGCCCAGCCAGAGGTTTGAGCAGATGGATAAGGAGTGATGGTGTATGGGCTATAGATGTCAGCACCACTTCAGCACTTCCCCAAAAATACCTCCAGGAAGGTGCCCGTCTGGCAAAGTTTGCTGCCAACCCATCACATTCCACATAATTTATAGTCTCCATTAGTATTAAAGGTTTGTACTACCCCCTGCCACACTGAGTAAAGCCCACTGCAAAACTCCTCTGAAAACCTTTTCTGTGAGTATCACTATTCTCCCACATTACTATTGTTTAGTCTACAAAGCATTTGGGTGAATGTATGTATATATAATATGTATATGTGCATCCAGTATGTGCTACTAAATTATGTTGGATTGAACTGTAATAGTAAAATGTAAAAAACAACCAACCAGAAGACAAAACTTATAAAAAATCCTCATACCGTTCTGATGGATCACATGACCACCCCCAAATTATGCCACTCGAAACTGGAATAGCAGCAGAATAGTTACTTAATCTTCCTTTACAGTGATTGCTCAGAGATACATGATCAATGTGATCTCTTTTATGTTGCCATTCACTTGCTTAAATATCACTAAAGCATCTATTGGAATAGTATTTTTAATAAAGGAAAGATGCACAGAAATTAACCCTCAGATAAATACATTAGACACAGATCTGTCACCACAATCCTCTTTTTATTGTTATGATATGGCCAGTCATTTCTTAAAACACAATTTTAATTTACTTTTCCTAATCCACCTAGGCGGGGATAGAGAGTGGTATCTTTGCTGTTGTTGTTGGTTTTTCTTATTACTGTCTTCTCTGTTTGTAGATCAGCATTAATGAACTTTAAATAATTCAGTCTGAATATGGTTCGGATAAGCATTCGGAACTTGAGGTGCTTATCTGAAAGTTATCTATACTTTCAGAGTCTGCTAAATTCAGCTGGAAATTTTAAGAGAACATATTTTCTCATGAGATATCCAAGACTTCAGCTTCTGCTTCCAACAAACACTGTAATAACAGACTTTCTTGCTGTATTTGAGCACTTCCAATCCAGTCATGGACCATTCCCAGAAGTAGCAAAAAGATATGTGAGAGTTTTTATTAATAAAAACATATCCTATCTGCGAACATTTGAGAATCTTAGAAAGTCTTTAGTCCTGATGTTCTTTTGTTCAGTTCTACAGAACAGCAAAAGTTCAGTGAGGTTTTTAGTTTGTCCAAGCTGGTTAATTAATCCTTAACTCATCTTGTCTTCATTGATTTCAAGGGAGCTCTGTTAATTTATGCATCTTAAAAATAAAAAGCTCTCATTTACCTGTGTTTTTTATGTAAGAATAAAACATTCAGAATAAAAGCCCAGTATTTCATGGCACATGTTTTAAACTGATGCATGCATAATCCAGACCAGTGGGAAAAAAGTAAAACTCTCTTTACAGTTGAAAATGGATTTCTGTCAAAAAAATACTTGGGGAAAATATTTTTCCCTAACAAAAAAAGGTATGAAATCTGTAAAAAATATTGACTTTGTGAACTCAGAAGTATCTTGAAGGAAACCTGTTAGCATAAACTAGATGTTGTGATGACTGTTTTATATATATATTCAACTAAAATTATATAGCTCTTTAAATTATTATTTCTTTCCAAATAGATTTTCTGGCCAGCATCAGGAATCAAAGTTGAAGAGTGCAAAATGGCTGGAAAGGATCCTACAGTAAGTTTTACACACTGACACACACAGAATTAAATATTTGGCCATTGAGTTAGAGCACCTTGAGCACAGCTGAAAGCCACCTGTAACCGGTGTGAGATTTTCTTTTTAAGTACTCTTTAGGCCAAATGGTAAAGTGAAATTATGAAAAATGAGACTATTTACATAGTATGTTGTCTTCAGATTTTGTCTGAAAAAAGTATGTACTTTGCTCATTTTCACTGCTGGGTTTATGATTTTTGTTTTCTTTTGTTTTTTTGTTAGTGATGGATATAACTAATAATGCTTGTTCCAAGTATCTCCTAGAGATTACATTGTAGACTGATGAGCTGATGATAATGGAAATGCCTGGACTAGCTTCCAGACAATATATTGTCTTTTCTTTGGAAAGAATCTTTGCAAAAGGGCAGTGGTTATTCACATTCCCACAGCACTGGTCAGAACAAACCCTCTTCAATAGGTCTGTAAAACAGTGTTTTAGGCAGATGTCTGAGAAGTTGCAGTGCACTCATAAAACTACATTTGAAACACACTATAACGAAAGATGGGAAATGGAAACCAAAGGTACTCTGTGTTAAACAGTCATGTATTCAGGCTGCAGTCTGGCAGGTGGGTCTGTGCCGATCCTGAATTCAGTGGCAGTATGTGTGGCCGTAGGTATCTGCCTGCAGTGAGCTCATTGTAGGATCAAGTATTCAGGTCTGTATATATTTCTGTATTTCACACACACACAGGAAATTTGTCCAGTTAAACAAGTAGACAACAACATTTCCTCTTCTCTTCAGTTTTAACTAATGGGTGATGCCACACCCCTTACTGAAATGAACCCAGTCTTATATCTCACCTTGACGCCACTATTTTTCCATAAAAATGTTTAAGAACCAGTGTTACAAATCTGGCAGAAATTGTCATTTCCCCAATACCAACCTTCAGGATCTACTTGATTAAATTTTGTTTTCATTGATTTTTTGACCCAGAGCTCAGCAAAATCAAGGCAAGTCTTTCCTTTAATTTCAGTGGGTTTTGGATCATACCTGAATGCTGGTATCACACCAGGATCACACCTTTGATGTTCAGTAAAGTGACCCCTCAATTATGCAGTTAGCAAAAGAAAGAATGCGCCTTTAGAAACAATGGATCTTTTGGGTATGTCTGCACTGAAGCCTTAGGTCAACTTAACCTTCCGTAAGTTGACCTAAGGAAAATTTTAGCCACATATGGAATTTATTAAGTCGACTTAAGGGCTTCCTTAAGTCAACTTCACTTGTTAAGGTCGATTTAACAGTTAAGTTGACCTTATTAAGTCAGCTTAAGCCGCTGTAGATGATTAAATTGACTTTATTAAGTTGACTTAAGCCAATGTGGAGCTTAAGTCGACATAAGCTAGTTTGTATCAGTGTGTATGCAGGCATTTGAGACTCTGTATTTTGACTTAACTGGAATTTGGACTCTCTAAGTTGTCTCAACAAGGTGACTTTAAGTTGACTTAAAGTTGACTTTGTTAAGTCAACTTAACTGAGCCTCCAGTATAGACTTACCCATTGAGTTCAGTGGGAAAGCTCCTGTTGTTCAATGGACTTTGAAACAGGCCCATTATAACCATACTTCAGGTATATAAAATCTGAAAATATTTGATGAGCAGCACAGTTTGTTGTAGAATACTAGAATACATTATATATATATATGCAGCTCATCAAATATTTTCAAGCTATATGTAGCTGAAAAATGGTAGAACCATGACTGTTCAAAAGGAAACATATATGTGCGACCAACACAACCCTGCACATTTCCTAATGTCAAGTTAAACATACTAGTGACATTAGATCCTCATTTTCAGGCACTCTCAGTCTATAAGAGTGAGCTCTCTAACCAAATTCAAGCTTACATTAAAATTAGGGGGGCAGCCGTTATAGTCTGTGTACAGCAAAAATGAGAGTCGTGTGGCACCTTAAAGACTAACACATTTCTTCAGGCATAAGTGTTTTTGGGAGCCCATGAAAGCTTATACCTGAAGGAATCAGTTAGTCTTTAAGGTGCCACTGGATTCTTGTTGTTTTTTATTAAAATTAGGTTTTCCCAAGTCTATGATAGTTTATTCTACTTCTGATTTAAGGCAAGGACAACAAAATATACTGGACCTACTGGAGCATAATGCAACATAACCTTTTCAGGGAAACCCTAGAAAATGCGTTGTAGTGTACCACAAAATGATTATTAAAAATAAATAAGTTTTTTAAAAAAATAAGATGGTGGTAGCATATCTGTTTTTCCTTTCCAGATAATTATAGAATTGAAATATGTGGCTTTTCTGAAGGCACATGTGGCACCTACATTTCAATACTTTTTTATATGGTTATTGCAACTTGCAACAGCCTTGATCTGGTAGCTTGTTAAACTGCATTAAACAGAGAATGCAACACACAGAACAGAATATAATTGCATTTTAAGAATTATGAGTTGGTTTATGCTTTTATTCAAGTCTCCAACATACAGTGACACTTTTTTGCAGCAAGAATACATCACAACATGGAACACACTTTAGCCTTTGATGCAATATACAAAATCTGCTCCATGGAAAAGCAAAACAAACAAACCAACCCTAAATTTCTATTCTCCAGTGAGCTTCTTTTAAAACTGATTACTCAAGAGTGAGACTTTTATAGCATTTTTCCACGATGAGGCATCTCAGGGCTCTTTACAATGTGATTAGCAGTAAAGGCCACATTTCTAAATACAGCTTCTGTTGTTGCACCTACAGCTGATTGTCTCCACATTTAACCAGGAGCCCAACCAGCTTTTTAAATATGGAAATCCTATCATTTACACCCACATTTAATTGCACCTGCTTTTTTGTACCTGTCATTCATTGTAGATCCATAATTGGAGGTACAAAACTAAAGTCTTACTTGCAGACACTTGAAATATTTGATCCTAACACTTGGTCCTCCCTAAACAGTTAATAAGAATTAAAAGTCTATCAAAAAATGAGACTTGAAGTCAAAAAGCCAGCTTCTGCTTCCACTGAAATTAGTGAGGGATCTGATCTAAAGTTTATTGAAATCAGTGGAACACTTTGCCATTGACTTGTTTTTGGAGTCTACCTGGGCAGTCTTGATTTTCTAGTCAATGGGCTGGATTTTCCTCTCACTTGTATCTCTTTTCCATCGATGTTATTTTACTGAATTTATTGGAGATACTTTTCATGTACACCAGCAATAGTCAGCTCAGAATCCAGTAGTCCTTCAAAGCAAAAGCAATTCATTGACATTGCAAAATATTACATATGCAAATACCAGTATACTTTACTTCAGACAAACGTCTAGAAAAATGAGTAATCTCTAATATTAAAAAACTAGCGTCCCTGTTGGTGAAGTAGTCATAGTAAATCCATAATCTGATAGGTATCAGTGTAAAGAGGAGCTACAAAAATTTTTCTAGTTCCCATCAGAATCTTAACACAACAGCAAGAAAGGCAAATAAGATACTAAAAGAAAAATGTTACTGAGTTTTTCAGGTCTCAGTGCTTTCTTTGCCAGACATATGAGTTCAAACTAACTTGAGTTCAAATTCATATGTCTGCACAGCATCAGTTCAAACATTAGCGTTCAGACTGACAATCCCTTCAAAGTTACAGGAGATTTTCTAACTTCAAAGGCACCTCTCTTGGATTTGACCTAAGGGAAGCCTTTGGTCGAATCACCCAAGTGCTGTGTAAACAGCTCTATTTTTAAATTCGACCTAATGTTTATTTGGTCGAATTTAAGCACATGTGTAGACATACCCTAAGGCTATGCCTACACTGGCAAATTAGTCTGGATTAATGATGCTTAATCTGGACTAATTTAGCCCATAGCCACAATAAGGTTTCCTTAGTTCGAACTAAGAAATTTCCTAGTTGAAAATAAGGAACGCTTAGTTCGAACGAATTAGTACCAGCACTTGGTTCGGATTAAGCACTAACGTTTGAACGAAGTCTGACCAAGACTTAAACTATCCAGGTATGTCTACACACGCATTTTAATTCAACCTCATAAACATAAGGCTAACCTAAGGCTTCCCTTAGGTCAAATTGAAGAGACAAGGGTTTGAAGTTATAAAACCTCATATAACTTTGATGCTACTGTCAATTTGAACTGGCTAGTTTGAACTGATGGTGTCTAGCCATGTTAATTCAAACTACTTTTAGTTCAAAATTAACAGGCTGACCTTCTTCCCACGGTGCACGGCACCCTGGAAGAAAGGTGCCCCCCCATCCAAATTGTATCTGCCGATGGGGCTTGGTCCCCTAGCTGGGGGTGGGGTGGTGGGACACCCAGACACCCCCCCTGATCTGGAGCCCTGCTCCCTGTGCGGGGAGAAGGGATCGCAATGAAGGGCTGCAGCCCTGCTCCCCAGGCAGGGAGAAGGGATCCCCTCTAATGGGCTGCAGCCCCGCTGGCTGCGTGCAGGGATGGGATCCCCGTGCACGGCCAGCGGTACTCCTGCCATGTGCAGGGATCCCTTCCCAGGGTGCGGCCAGAGGGGCTGGGACCATGCACAGAGGTCCTGTCCCTGCACCAGGGGAGCACCTGTAGCCCAGGCGGGATCCTTTCTCCCCACCGGAGAAGCTGGGCTCCAGCTGGGCGCAGGGGTCCCACCCACACCCAGTGAGCACGGCTGGAATGGGGCAGGGATCCCTCCTCCCCCAGCGCTACTGCAGCCAGGCAAGGGGAATACCTTCTCCCCCTGCCTCCCCAGTGCTGTGCAGGGGGGTGTCCTGGCTCCGCAGAGCGCAGAGAGGGGAAAACATCCCCTGCCTGGCACTAGCCTTCTGAGGCTGGCATGGGGAAAAGCATCCCATCCCCAGGTCTAGCCACACCGCATCTAGAGCTGGGCAGGGGATGCTTTTTCCTGTGCAGGACACAGAGGACTGGAGGCCAGCAGGGGATTGGGTGGTGGCATGGCCCTTCTAGGGGGCCATGTTGCCACACCTCCTGTGGTGCCCCTCTTTCAATTCAAACTAGCAAGTCCTGTCCATGGACATGCTAGTTCGAATTGGTTTTCCTAGTGTGGCCATGTTAGTTGAATTGACTGAGTTTGACTTGATTAGTTCAAATTCAGTTAATTCGAACTAAGGTTCGAAGTGTAGACATACCCTCCCTTAGTTCGAACAAGTCCATGTTGTTAGAACTAAGAAGTTTGTGGTTAATTTGAACTGACCTCAAATTTATTAATTCAGACTGACAAGTCCAAGCAAACTTTTGCTGATGTAGGCATAGCCCAAGAGAATCACCCAGATTAATCATTTATAAATTAGAGAGGTCATTGTCACTACACTGAAGCATATTACAAATCCTCAAGGCATCAAAAGACCATTTCAGAACTGGCTCCCTGACTCCATTCTGTGAGACAAGATTAAAATCTCAAAATTTCAGTATTGAGCCAAATTTGTGTAACCTGCCTGTTAATTGCTAGAGGGGAGAAATGAGGGCATTGAGCTCATAGAGTTGTCTGTGGAATGACACAGGAATGTCAGATTCCTGAAGCTAGCTCCATACCTGCTGCAGATACTGTGGAAAGAAGACACAGTTGTACTGGATCTGCTTTATTCTTGTTAACAGCAGAGAACAAGCTGTCACACTCAGGGGTTAGTCATCAGTCCATCCTCTCTCTGCCTTTATTTTCTAAAGAGCTTTTTTTATAAGATTACCAAGCACAGAAGGCTTTAAGTACAGCTGTTCCAATAAAATCCTCATTGACAGGAGCAAACATGAAAGCAGCATTCTGTCTTCTCTGTACTCATTACACATACGCGCATCTCAGTGACTTCCTGGTATGAAGCTCTGTGGCACTTATGTGCCAACAGTGTGTAGTAGGCAACCCAGATATTTCCTGTGCAGAACTGTTTGGACAGCAAAACTGCAGCAAAGCAGCTCTTGAGATGCAGCCGTGATTATTAAATATGGGGAAGTGGAAGGACTTTAGGAAAACAGCATATTCTGGCGAAGCCCCCTGTAAGAACCTACCTAATGTAACAACTGTAAACAAACCTCCTTGCTATTTGCTGTGCACATTACTAACGAGGAAGCTTTTTTTCCACCAACACAGAACTCTCAACAGTAAAATAACTACCTTCTGGTTGCCTTTATAAACAGGTGTCATAGCAGAATGCCAGTATATATTGGACTGAGAATGGGACTGTCTTCAAATATAAATAAAATGTGCGGTCTGTTGAGCAAGGATTAAATTCAGTGATTAGCAGGGGGGTGATTGATGACCAAGGTTCCACCCCTGTACTCATCATGCATACACAAGTCTCAGTGACTTCAAGAGATGTTATATGCTTGAATACAAGGGTAGAACTGGGCTCTTGATAACTATAAAGTCTGGAAAAGAAACATCTGTGTGCATAATCTAATTTAAAAGGCAGCAGCAGCTGATTGTTGTCAAGAAAGAAAGAATGAAAGGAAAAGGATGCGAGGAAGAGAATGGGAGAGAATGCAGAGCAATGCTGGCCTTATGTTTACATCTGCTCATTAAAGCGGGTTTTCAGTATGGGGCAACATTTCACACCCATTGGGAAATTGCTTAAGTTATGCACGTCTTTGGCTCCTATTGTTTTGAAGGGAAGCTGTCTAAGCAAGTAATAGGGGCTGGTGTTTTTCCATCTACCACCTCTGAACTGGTGGCATTTAACAGCAATACTGGGAAAATGAATGACCTCTTGGTAGAAACTTACTGGACAGGACTGCTGATTATGGGCAAATGTCTGCCTTCCTTCAGGGGCCTGATTCTCCCTGTGTAGGATATGGGTAACTTCCACTGAAAAAAATTGGAATTATGCCTGGTCTATGAGGACCCTTTATTGGATGGCCCTCCATGCAGCTGAAATACTGTGGGTTTCTGAGCAAGGAGAACAGGACATGGAGAAACTAAACAGGGAGAGTCTTCATTTTCTCCTTATTCCATGCTGGCCCATCCATGGCAATCCAGAGAATAGAGCAGGCTGGGAGAAAAGGCCATGGGCATGGCTTGTGGGTCTTCAGCTGTGCAGATCCAGTGGCCAAAACTCCCTGTGGACAGGAAATGAAATAGCCATAACTTTTCAGATGATGAGAACAAAAGTATTCTGTCTCTTCTCCAATCCAAACACTTGTACAAAGCCTGTTGACCGAAGGTTTTTTGGGGGGAGGGGGTGGTGACACACATCTGGGTCTGCAGAAGGAATGAGAAAGATAGAGCAAGTGACTGATTACAACACACATGTAATAAGTTGACAAGAACACCATTAAAATGATCAGCTGTTCCTGTTCCTTAGTGTGTCCCAATATTTAATAAGCTTTATCTGTGCATGTATTTATTAAGTCTTTTTCTTTCCCTACAGCATGGCTGTGGAAATTTTGTGCGTGTAATACAGAGCTTCAATCGCACACATTTGTATGTCTGTGGGAGTGGGGCGTTTAGCCCAGTTTGTACATATATCAACAGAGGGCGCAGGTCTGAGGTATGTGTTTTCATTCATTTTTCTCATGCTTTCTGTGGTGAATGTTTTTAGTGCTGGGCAAACAAACTTATCCAAATCTTGATGAGTCTCAAAATTGTGCTTGAAGGTCTCATGAGGTTACTTTATCCTGTCAGGCTAGAAATAACACAAGAACAGCCCTTCTCTTGGTTTTCTTGTGCTTCTGTTCCCAGTCCCAGGTGCTACCAGAAAACACAGCACGCAGAACATAATTTGATAGTATTAACCTCAGAAAAAGCTTATTTTAGACTTCAGGCTAAAGTTTGGCTATTTCTCATTGTATCTGAATTAGTTCCTAATTCATTCCTAATATGTAGTCCAAAAGCTGGGGAAAATCCTTGGAAATAAATAGTAGTAGAAGAAAACTCATTTATTCCCCAGTCCTGCAGGTGTTTAATCATGGGAGTAGTGGTGTAAAATTCAGTGGGACTACTCACGTGGGTCAAGTTCTTTACATGTGTACGTGTTCACAGGATGGTAATCTACAATCCTGAACCTGCAGTATCTATTCAAGTAGAACTCACAGGGAACCCTCATTTCCAAGAGAAGCTTTGCTTGGAGAGATGCTGCAAGGTTGGATTGTTAATTAACATTTTAGGGTGAGATACTCAGTTGGTGTAAATCTGTTTATTTCCATTCAGGGTTTTGATGGAGCTATGCTGATTTAATTTGATGCAATCCGCATAATATATGGTAGAGAATTCAAGAATTAAAAGGTTAAGTGTCACAGTAACTTTCAAAAGGCTTCTAGTGACAAGCCTAATTGTCTTGTAAAAACAATGAGAGTGCTGTGGCACCTTAAAGACTAACAGATTTCTTCCGTGGGCTGCAATGTGGGCTTCATCAGATGAATGAAGTGGAAACTACAGTTGAGAGGTATTTATACGCAGGCCAGGATTGAGGATGGCAAGTGTCAGCAAAATTAATTCAATCAGGGCAGGTGGGGCCCATTCACACCAGTTGATTAGAAAGTGAGAATGCGTGAACAAGGGCAATAATTGCCGCTGTTCATGCATTCTCTCCCTCTAATCAACTGGTGTGAATGGGCCCCTTCTGCCCTAACTAAATTGACTTTGCTGGCACTTCTCCTCCACCCTATACACCCATGTGTATATATACACCTCAAGTGTAGTTTCTGCTTCATACATCTGATGAAGTGGGTTGGAGCCCACAAAAGCTTATGCACAAAGAAATCTGATAGTCTATAAGGTGCCACAGAACTCTCACTGTTTTTGCTGTACCCAGACTAACACAGCTTCTCCTAATTGTCCTGTAAAGTTCACTACCTACCATCTACAAATCAACTTTTTTTTGAAGTATGTAAGGAATGACCATCCCGCCTGCTCTACATGCCTATTTTTTTCCTTCCTGGAAGCACAGTTGGTGGTATTAAGTACTGATTTGTCATACATTTTAAATCATAAACCACTTTCTCCTCCCACTGCACTGTCATAGTATCACAGCAAGCCAGAGGTTTCTTATAAAAAGCAGCCTGTCAGTACATCGTCTGAGTCAGTTTGCCCACTTTCGTTTTCATTACATTGGCTAAATGTGTAAAAGCCTAGATGTTTCATAAATTCATTTTCCAGACTTTGTGATTTGAAAATGAAATGTTTGTTTCTGTGTGTGCAAAATAATTCTTTGTGTATGCTAATATTAGCACTCTTGAATTTTTTTGTGCACACTGTAGTTTGTTGTGCACATGAGTTCATGACCTGCATGTGCATGCACACGTTCACAGGGGTCTCAAACTCAAATCACCATGAGGGCTGCAAGACGACTAGTACAGGGCCACATGACGACTAGTATGCTAGCCCGAGGGCAGCACCACTGAAACCTTTTCATACAAGAATATTGCAAATACTGGTAACAATAGTGTCATTGCAGCCACAGGAAATAGCTGTAGGTGCCACATGTGGCCTGCGGCCGTGTGTCCGAGTCCTGCTGCTCTGCTAGAGTTTGAGTCAGACTGACTCCTGCAGGCCCAGGAAAGGTACATTTTGTCTACATGCACATGGAGAAACCGCTGTAGTGGAGCGGAAGAGGTAGTTGAGTTTTACCACAAGAAAGCAGCTTTAAATGCCTGCTTCTGCTTCTATAGAAGTCTGTGTGGTTTCAGTGGAGGACTGGATCAGAAGTTATGGCCAGCCTGAGCCCAAGTACAAACTGTCTGCAGGGACAATGAATCAGTGCATATGCTGCCAGGTTTGGTTCCATCTCTGCCTGGAATGGTCTCAAGGAATTTGGAGAGCCACTGGCTGGGTTCAGGCCACCAAGTTAACTGTGCAGACTGAGTCACTCCTAGAAGACTGTCTGCCATTAGGGGTTAGAAACCTCGGTTCAACAGCAAGAGCATCAGAACCTCTGAAACAAATTTCTGGAATGAATGGATTGATCTACAGTAGAAATCTGCTCCTCTGCTCTCAACTAGTTAGAAATTCTTTGTTGTACCATCTTGGTGATATGAATTCATGTGAAAATGGAAAGTGATCCTATCAGTAGAATAATCAATACAATACCCTTTTTAATAGGGTAGCAGTAACAGGTGTACCATGCACCACAGACATTTTTAATCTGATGATATATGTGTTATCATACATGTGATTTAACTTTAAATAAGACATGGGGCTACAAGATGATGCAAGATGTTAAAATTCTTAAGTTAAAAATACAGATGAAGATCTTGGAAGAGGAAAATTGGCTTCACTTAGCCTGCCTTTATAGCTGCATGCCTATGATCAATTGATTAAATAAACTGCTGTCTCAGACGTCTGGAGTCTGTCAGCCACTTGACTGTAGGCATTGCACTCTCATTGCTGTTACTGTACAGGCCAACAATAGCAAAGCACTTTAAAGAGTATAGATTTAAATTCAAGTATTTCCATCTGCACCTATTGCAAATGCCTAATTAGGAGAGCTGAGTGAAAAATTATGTCGGGCTGGTGGGAGTATTGAGAAGTTATGTTTCCTTTGCTTTTGCAAAAACCATGATTTCACCTCAAATTTGTCACTGTTTTCCACAAACAAATGGTTGTTTTTGCAGGTGTAAAATTGCTATTTTAACCAGACACATCTATTTCTGCTGCAAACACACCCTGGAAACTATAAAGCAAAAGAACCTAGCACTCATGGGAGCCAGGAGCCAGGTCCCACGTTTTAGCTAATACATGATTGCACTAAGAGGGCATCGTGTTCCCAGTTAGAGAGCCCACACACAGGAGGAAGAATTTGGACATCTCTGTTAAATTGTATTTCATGGAAGCAGCTTATGAAAACACGTCTTCACTTCATTTTCTCATCCTATGCCTTGAAACATTGAGCAAAGGGGCAGTGCAATATGTCCTCTTGCCATCAATAAATTTAGACTTTGGTTAGATGCTCCCTGCAAGAACACATGAGAAAGTGGCTAATCATTTGCAGAATATGGTTCCTGTGAGCTCAGCCAAGTATTTTCTAGTATCGGAGCGGATGCAAACAGGAGCAAATATTATGGCTGTACGGAAGTATTATGTGATAAGAAAAAATGGCTTAATACATAGGCAAAATATATGTGGTCCTAGGGCTACTGGCAAATTAGTGGTGCAATGGCTGGGCATTTTGGAGTATAAGTATAAAATAATAATGTACATTAGTATCAAATTACATATTCATTAAGAAAATTGAACCTAGAGAGACTTATACTTGGGTTTGAAACTGTTTAAAAGATCTGTCTAATGACTATGGTGAGGGACACCAAATGTATTACCATCAGATGGGAGTTTAGTGGATGTGTAGCAGAGTGATTTGTCTTATTAGAGAAAGAGAATGTAGTGAGCTGGTGGTTAAGCTATGCTGCAGTGGTTCAAGAGTATGAGTACCAACCTCAGGGCAAACAGTTGAGAAGCAGGATTCCAGCGTCCTACTGGTTGTGAGTTCCATCATGTCTACACTAGAAAATTGTTCTGCAATAAGTCTTTGAGTTATAATGAATATGTTGTATTTATAGCTTAATTGCACATTTACACTGCACCCCTAACACAAAGGAGAGTCCACATTGTTCTTTGCATTTCCACAAAAAAGAGCATTGAATTGTGGGCACCTATCCCACGGTGCTACTCATCAATTTCCAGGGGTTGGAACCCTGGGTAGAAGGAGAGGAGCACTAAGACCTGTGAGCAAATTTACAAGCTTCCCTGGGATGCTGTGTTTCCTTGTCATCGTCCACAGTAGCTATTAGCAACTTGTGCCCTTTTCCAATGTTGTCCCAGGAAAAAAAAATTAAAAAGTTCCTGGGACTCCCAGGAGGGATGGACTAGTCACATCAGAGCAGTGAAGTCCAAGAGGAAAACCAAAGTGGTCTGGCTTGGAATTCTGGGACATTTCCAGAGACCACTTACTGAGGAAGAAAATTTTGTCTGCAATCGCACGCACTTTATAGCACAAGAGCTGTCGTTCTGACTCTCACACAGGTGGTAATTATTGTTCTGGTATAATGGAGTACTAGTAACACAAAAAGGAGCATTCAGGTGTGTACAATGGGCTTGTTTTTTGGCAATAAGCTAGCTTATTCCACAGTAACTTTCTAGTGTGCAGAGGGCCTTTGATTTCACCAATATATTAGCCAAAGTATAAACTCCTCAGTTTATCAGCTTTAACATGTAGTTACAAACAATCCCTTTGGGTACTCTAATCTATCTTGCCACCTAGGTAAGCTTACTTTTGTGACAGACACTCCCTTACATCAAAGATCATAACAATATTCCGAATGGGAGGGAAATAAATGCAGGGAAGGTACACTGTTTATTTTCCTCCCATTCTGTAAATTCTCTCATCTTAAAGGCATCTGACAAAGTGGGATTTTCTCCCACAAAAGCTCATGTGATAAACAAATTTGTTAGCCTTTAAGTGCCACAGGAGTTCTTAGCTGTCTTACTGAACTAGACAAACACGGCGGCAATATTCAGGTTACTCCCACTCCCAAAGGACCAGTCACTTATGCTGGGTCAATGGCACCTTAGATCTCATACCAAAGACAGCATAAGTAGCCAGTCCTATAATAAGTTATCTAAAACTATAACGACTAAGAAAAAGAAAGAAAAGAGTTATTTACAAGGGTAAAGTAGGTAAACATATATACGCACAAATGAGTCCCGGTCTTAAGTTTCAGAGGGTAATAGAAACATCTATAAATAAACAGGCTCTACGTGCCCTTTAGGGCTGACCCAGGCAAAGCACTGGAGACCTTTCATGTATGCCTAATGATACCTGCCCCTCAGAGTCCAAGCAACATAAAGGATCCAGTTTATCTTCATCAGGGCTTTTTATCCTCTCCCCGCTTCTCTTTGCAATTTCAGCCATGGGAAGGTTGCATGTCTCCTCTTTCTAGTGTGTGGGGAACCAATCAATCAGATCTTTTGCCCTCTAATGTTCCACAGTGACTTGTCTGGAATCAATGGGCCCTTTCTTGTTGGGCAGGAGATAACACCTGCAAAACCAGTATTTTACACTTATTGATAAATTTCACCTATCTGACTATTTATGAGTTAAAGAGCAAACACTTACTGTTACCTTATAATATGAAATGTATGTGGTGAATAAAATTATGGATTGCTTATGAAGTGTTGCATACATTAAAGTCTGAACACTAAGTATATTTTTATCACTCTGATACATAGTTAGTAGTAGTCACACACACACATGAGCCAGGCTGGTTCCAGTTACGTATTTGTCAGTGTGCAGTTGGGAGCTAGGGGCATTGGCTTGAGCTGACACCTGGTCCACCAGCATCACAGGGATTACTTATTTCCACTGGACTGACATCCACATCACAAAAAAGTCATTCGGTTTGGCCTTCTTGGGAATGTTTTGTGAACTGCCTGTTTCTGGTTGGGACAGAAATATCCTAAAACCTTTTCTTATCCTTGCTATTCTTTTTCTGGTTCTGGAGTCAGTAATTTAAAGGAGTAACAACATGAGGTGGGAAAGAAAGGTTAACCAAAAATAATCAGATTCCTTTGTTCAAGGAACCGGTAAAGGTCCAGATTTCTTTTTTGTAGCCCAGAGCTGTAACACTCTGTATCAGCGCCTGGGGCACATTCTGATTGCAACGCGCCCCATGCAATTAGTGTCGCTTGGTGCCGGCGGTGCAAAAAGTGGCCTTTAATTGAGCGTCTCTACTGAGCTGCCCTGGCATGTCCAGGGCAAAGCTCCATTCACCCCACTGTAGTTATGGCCCTGCCGTACCCTAAACACCTCACCCATTTTTGTCCTGTAGTACTGTGCATGGCCTCTACAAAGTCCCTTGCCATCTAAGCAAGATTCTTCAGTCTTCTACCAGCAGCAAGAGTTCTAGTTCCTCTGCTTTTAGTGTCTAGAAGGCACCTACTGCCATGTTATCTGAGCAGCGAGTGTACTCTAAGAGACAGCTCTGAATAAAACTAGTGCACTTTGGGAATTATTTTGGGAGTGTGATAAGTGGCCAGGCCTAGATTTTTGAAGCCGCTTAGGCAGTTACAGTCAGTATCACAACGGCTAACTGATTTAGGACCCTAAGTATCATTTTCAAAAGGGGGTCAGGCACTTAGAAGTCTAAATGCCATTGACTGTTGATGGAATTTATATTTGTAACTGCCTAAATCCTTTGTGAAAAATGAGATTTAGACTTCCAGATCAGATAGGTTGTGTCGCTGAGCCCAGAAACCTCTACCAAAGTGTAAAAATATAGGTGCTACAGATCTATAATATGACAAGCTGACAGTTGTAATGAAAAGCTTGCATTCATATATATAATTGCTAAAATGTTTTATTGCAGGTACTTTAGGCTAGGACTCTGATATAAATATCACTCTGAATAACCAAGTAAATGATAGGCAATTTGAAGATCACAGAAAAAATGTCCACAGATGATATTGCTGATATATAAACTAGGGAGACCACAGAAAAAGCAGTTCAGCTAAGCTGGGAGGATGCTTCTAACATTTGAGAGTGTCTTGCATTTGTAACAATAGTGAAAATAATTGGGCACAAGTGAAAAGATAATGAAAACTCAGCGTAAGACAGTCTTATTGCAAGTAGTGAAGAAAAAACCTGCATCAGTGCTGTCTATTCTTAACGTTGAGAGCAATGGAGGAAAAAAGCCCCCTCAGACTTAATATTTTGTTTTCATTTTCTAAGGTTTCTAAAGATCAGCAGTGACATGCATGTCTATATTACAGGATCAAGTCTTCAAGATCGAGTCCAAGTGTGAGTCAGGGAAGGGGCGCTGCTCTTTCAACCCTAATGTGAACACGGTATCTGTTATGATCAGTAAGTAAAATAATCAAGAATCCTGGTGGCCTAAGTAATAATCATGGAGCAGAGTGTGACATGATGGGGTGTCATAAACAAACTGAGTTCATGAAAAGGAAACTATTATGTTCATTCTGCTTGTTGGGAATCTTTTGAAGGTTTGCATGGAGCTAAGCATGGGTGTGTGAAATGCAAAAAGGAGCAGCAACAAGGGTTAGCTTCAACTTTCAAATACCATATCTCTCTATCTAGCTCTCTATCTACTTTTTGACCTCATTCATCCTGGCCAGTTCTGTGTCTCATCTAATCATTTGTATAATGTCCAGGTAGCTCGTGAAGCAAAAGCCTGCCACAATGTCTTTCAAGTTATTCTGAATATCGTGTTTGTTGTTTCTGCTGGTGAAGCCACCAGCTACCGCCAGCCTCTTCACTCTGTAGCTGGATTTTTTTTTTTAACCAACCTCCCTGCTCCCACTATGTCATTGACTATAAATTTAGCAACTCACTTCCATGTAAAAGAGCAGACAGTGCAACAACTGATTCCACTGACGTCTCACTGCTCAGTCTCTGGCAGTGTTCACTGAAAGTGATACTTTCATGCACAGGGTCAGCAAAATGCATGTGCCCCACTTAAATCTCACTTAAGCACTTTGAGACTTTAACGGGGCCTCAGCCTGGTATAGCCATTGCACAAGAGTGAATTAATTTAACCTTGGAAAAAAATGAAAGCTCATATGTTCCCCCCGGAAAAATTAACATATCCTCGCTTCAACATGCCTGATCTTCTGTGGGCCGGAAAATATGCCACCACATTAAGGGCCAGATTTTTCCATCGCCTTGTACTTTTTTCAGTGCAAAGTCAGTGTAAAACACTACAGGCCTGATTCTGAGTGACACTAAGGTGATTTTACACTCTGTTGGCAGTATAAGGAGTCTTCAAGTGTATGTAAATGTGTAATGTGGCCTTAATGCGAAGGAATCAGGCCCTACCACTTTGATTTAGCAGCATTTTATCCTCACTTGCTCTGGCTTTGCACTGATGTAACAGATTACAGCAGGCACAGGGCAAGGGGCAATCAGATCATCAGCTCTCCCAGAGTGCAGCACAATATGTTTTAGTCGTAACTCAGAGTTGGTCATTCTGCAACTGGCTTCCACAGCCAGGAATGAGAAGAATTTACTTTGGAATGCCAGGGTTTAGATGATTAATTTAAGCATTTCCCTGAATTCATTAGGCATGCTCAATCGATTGCTTTGTTTTCCCTCTGCCTGTTCACAGCCTGGAGTACTTTCTTAGGACTGTGCCAGGCCAGCAGTCAGTTTGGAGCAGCTGTCTGCACAGACAATGCTACAGTCACTTAAGCCACATGCGCTTTTGAATGTGCAGTGTAGACACACTTTTTTCAGGTTAGATTCTTAGTGTGTTCAGAGACTGTTGATTCCTGGCATATGGAATCTGTTGCTGATATCTTATTTGTAAGGACCCATCCATACTGACCCGCAGTTCTGATTACAGGGATGTCAGTAACAGTGCGCACCAAAGGAATGTGAACTAGAAGCCTCCTACCTTGTATTAATGTAGAACAATGTTATTGAGAGCTAGCAGCCTTTTAGCTCATGCCTCCGCAGCGGGGAGTTACAGCACAGCACTTTGGTGTGGGCTGCTATTCACACCTCTGTGGTCTGAACTACGTTAATATAGACATAGCCTAATTTAGCTGACACGCTGCAGACATGCTGCATTTTTAGCCAAGGGAAAGAAGAGGAGTTGCACAGATTTCTCCAACATATTTAGAGTTTTCTTTAAAAGGAGAAGAATTCTGTTGACCTCCTTGGACAGTATGTTATGTTTCATAGCGACTACTTATGAAATAGGAAGACATTTAGCCATTGATTTTCAAAGGTAATATTGTGTGACAGTTTAGCTGTGGAAGTCATTGAGAGGTACACTGTTGAAGTGCCTCAGTAAACAAGGGGTCCTGTGGCACTTGTAGAAACTAACAAATTTATTTATCACATGAGCTTTTGTGGGAGAAAATCCCAGTTTGTCAGATACATATCCCACAAAAGCTCTTGTGATAAATACATTTGTTACTCTTTAAAAGTGCCACAAGATTCCTTGTTTGTTTTACTGAACTAGATCAGTGGTTCTCAACCTTTTGCAGGTCATGACATGCTTGGCAGCGTGGTGCGATCCTACAGGACACACCAACCAACCCCCCCAAGGCCAAATCCAGCCATCTCCCCAGTTCTCCACATCACACTTACTCATGTGTGGGAACACACAGAGCCATAACTACAGCAGGGAGAATGGGACTTTGCCCAGGGCGCGCTGGAGTGGCTCGATAGCCGCTCTATTAACAGGTGCGTTTTGCAGCACTGGCCCCAAGCATCACTAATTGCAAGGGGCATTGAAACAGAGTGCTATGGCTCTTGCAACACAGTAACATGCCCTGTAATGGTGTTTGAGAAGCGTTGAACTAGACTGACACAGCTACCTCTTTGGAAACTGAAGCACCAGTCATTCCACTGAAGAAAGCCAGGGGAAAAGTCCTTTGTCCTCTCCTCAAAATTCTATCAAAGACAAGAAACATAACAGAATTATCTCAGCGTCTTAATGGCAGAAATATCAAGTTCCAATGGCCTGGCATATTAGTGAGCCGAGGTGCAAGCAGAAGAAGATTCCAAGCTGCGTGGAAGAAAGGGAAGTGTCACTTCCTTAGCCTGATACTCTATCTCTTTACGTGGTTGGCTGCATTTGTCTCTTATCTCATTAATGAGTTGTGTGCAGCATGTAAAGATGTTTGATCAAAGTCAGTTATACACTTGTCCACTCAGAAATGCCAATTTTAGTTTTCATATTCTTAAATGAGTTACTGCCATTGCAGAAGAAAGACTTCCTTACTTCATCCTGGGTTTTATGAATGCCCATTAAAGTCTTCTTTTTTTACATACTGTATATACAGTTGGACAAAGGCTTTTCTCCTTTGGACCCACTGCAGTTTTCTTCATTTTAGAAGTTATGTTATCTGCTTTAATCTCCCAATTATGTGGCTGAGTAAACCCTCTACATCTAGTTAATCTCTAAAGAAATATTTCTCCCAGAACTTTGAATTATTTGGGTTACACAGAGTACAGTGCTTCCACTTTAAAAAATTCTTGTTTTAAAAGATTCTACCAATTGGAGAAATATACTACTACCAGGGGAGGACTAGAGAGATTGAGTAACTAGGAAGCCAAAGACAACTCTGGGAATTAAACTTAGAGCTCCCAAGTCCTAGATAAGTGCCTTAATCGCAAGACTTCTTTCCTCCCTCTTCTGAAACTGAAGAATGGCACAGGAACTAGTAATATATAATGACATAAACATTTTATAGTGTGTTCCCTGTTTCTTGTCAGTTTCTGGCATCGCTTTCCACCTATGGAACACAGAATACAGACTTGGAATCAAACAGGAAAAGTGAATGACCCTTAGAGGAAAACAGCACATGACAAACAAATTAGAAGGTGGTAGGAAATTCACCATTTCACAAAAATGCTTTAGCAGCAAAGCTATGAAAAAGGCATCTTTGGGCAGGCAAGACATAATTAACATGCAAGCCCCCTTTCTTTCCGCAACCAGTGCTTCTAGCTTAATACAAGAGCAGACATACATCAATCCAGTAATTCCCACAGTAACAAAAAGAAACAGTGTGAACTGAAAAGACAAACTGTTATGCGGAATTTAAGCATTAAACCAAAAGGAAGTGGAGTTGACAGATATCATTTGGTACCTGATTAGACAAGTAGACTCTAGGAATGCTAAAGACATAACTAATAAAGCTGGTATGTGATAGGATTAAGAATTGCAAAGCACCATTCCAGCCTTTGTGGGTTTTGTTGTTTTTTTCTTTTCCAGGAATGAACATGAGAGCTCTGTGAGAGCCATAGGCATGGTCCATTGCAGCCAATCTATGTAACAGCAGCAATAAGTCACTAGACAGCTCTGGGAGTAATCGCTTTGATGTAGAAAGATTCATTATAAGTGGCTATTGATCCAACAGCGCTAAGATAGATCGATAGATAGATTGGAACAAGCCACATTGTGTAAATGCCTCTCTACTCCTCTTGTTGCTACCCCTGCACAATGACCCCCTCATTCATTGAGTCCCTGCTAAGGGAAGGAGGTACAGGAAACACAATGACTGCACTACTGGCTAATCAGTAGGGATCTGGTTCATGACCTAGCAACCAATGGGGAAAAAAAAAAACCTCTAGAGTTTTCGTCTCTTAAAGTTCAGTTATAATTTCTTATTGCTGCACAAACAAGAAAAATTGAAAGAAAGCTTCAACTGCTTCAGATATGGTGACTCTTGCCAGCTTGACTACACACTCATGTCAACTAGGCAAAATCGTCAGTCATAGGACCTAACTGTCTCGGAGTTTGTTGAGCCACCACTCCCAGTATGAGTTAAAGATTATTTCAGCTGCTATGTTTTACTCTGGAGTTGCCTTACCACAAGGTAGTGAAAATGGTTTTGACACACGCACTCATACCCACACGTGTGCACGCATGCATGTACGCACACACATGAACATATGGGCTCAATTGTCAGAGTCCCACACAGGGGGTTTAGCCAGGTAATCCTATTAAAGTAAATGAGATTTGCATGTCTAATTCCCTTCATGTCACGTTGATATTTACTTTGACTCTAGTATTTAATATGATGTATTTGTTGGTTCCCATTAAAATGAGCCAGGTTCATAGCATCCTCATCTAATTTCTGCAGTATGGAATTGTCAGCCTTGAAAAACAGTGTGATGGTATTGACTTCAGTTGGAGCTATGCCAGTTTACACTAGCAAATACTGGCTCAGGATTTTTGAGTGCTTCCATGCCATAGAAGCTTTTCAAGTACATTTTGAAAAAAATTAAATTTGATTCTTTTTGATAATTTTACCCTGTCTGTGCATTGGTGTTTAGCAATGTAAGTTCAGTCACTAAGTTGTATTTTAAATGAAAGGTTCACCGCATTGCTTTATTTAATTAGGTAGTTCCCTAAAGTTCTTAGCAACATCTTAGCTTTCAAAGCTAGATACTTCCTCCATGATTCAGGAAGCTGCACCCCCACCCATCCAATATTTGTGAATCAATTGTTATGCAAATAAAGAAATGGCACTTATAAAACAAAATATTCACTAGAAACGGATTTCCCAAAAGCTAATAAAGATGCATTTGTGTTCCCCCCACCCTTTCCACTTTCTTTAGATGAAGAGCTGTTTTCAGGAATGTACATAGATTTCATGGGGACCGATGCAGCTATTTTTCGCAGTTTAACCAAACGGAATGCAGTGAGAACTGATCAACACAATTCAAAGTGGCTGAGTGGTAAGATGATTGCTTCATTAAAACTTTTGATATGTGAGTAGTAGGTAGGCTGTTTTCAACCAAAGAGTTGTTTATTTCCCACTCTAATGTTACTCTACTAGAGGAAACTGTGGATGAGAAATGCAAATAGAAACATGCCACAGACAATGCACTCTATACGGGCATGTCTACACAGCACTTTCGTTATTTCGAAATAAAAGAAATTAGGTCTACATGACGTTTTCTTATTTCGAAAGGACAGACCTCGTCCTTTCGAAATAAGAATCGTCATTTCGAAAAAGTAAAACCTGCCCCCCCCCCCCGAAATGGCTGTTATTTCGGAAGGGATATTTCGAAATAAAGCTGTTCTTTCGAAACAACACTGTGTAGACCTGTTGTTTCGAAAGAGCTGTTTCGAAAGAACAGGTCCAAACGGCTTTATTTTGAAATATCCCTTCCGAAATAACAGCCATTTGGATTGCAGGCTTTCCCTTAATTCGAATTAACATTTTGTTAATTCAAATTAACTTATTTCGAAATAAGTATTTTATTTCGAAATAACTCATTTCGAAATCCTTATTTCGAAATAACAATGCATGTGTAGACATAGCCTACATGATTAACAGAAATTCTATATAACACAGATATTGCCATACTGGATGAGACCCATGGTCCATCTACTCCAGTATCCCATCCTGATAGGGTAAAAAACTAGCTGCTTTAAGCAGTGGTTTGCAAACCTTTTTTTCTTGGGACACAGTTGAAAAAAAAGCATTTATGCCCTAGACCCAACAATTACCTTTCAGGAAGAAATTGCATTTTTTTGGCAGCAACAGCAGGGGGCACCACGACCAAGTACATGAGGATCTGCAACCTATGTTTCCTCTAAGCTGTGCACGTGTGCACACACACACACAGGTCATGAAACCTGCACACACAATAAAATAAAGTGTCCACAAAAAAATTCAATGCTGCTAACATTTTTCAATTTCTACTCATAAATGGGAGATGGATTACAGTCTGGTTCACCAGATGCCACCACATAATTAAACACAGATGTTATTTGCATCATCCACACTTGCTTCGTTGCACTCACAAGTTTGACCATACTCACTGGAGTGCACACAAATTTGGACACTCATTCTGAAAATTTGCACAAAAGAAATTTTTTGCTCACACAGTGTATGAAAAATTAGAGGGAACATTGTCTGCAACCCAGGACTGGATCCTGACCTATGGTTTGAAAACTGCTGCTTTAGAGGAAAGTGACCTATTAGAGACAAATGTGGGATTGTCTGCCTCCACTGGAAGTTTCTTCTTAATTGCTAATAATATGAGATTGGTTTACATTGGAAGATTTTATTTTAATTATTTACATTTCATTATTAACTGAATTAAATTGAAATTACTTGTTAACTATGTTATTGTCGTAGAATGGCACAATGAGGAAAGTCTCTTCTATGCATTGCTTAGGTACAAAGGGTGAAATCCTGGCTCCAGTGAAATCAATGGAAAACTCCCTTGGATTTTTGTGAGGCCAGTTTCCCACCCAAGATCAGTGCTCAATGTATAATTTTATTCTTAGAACAGATACACTTTACACCCATCTTATTTTAACCAGTGAATAGTCCCATTGATTTCATTGGGTTAAAGTTAATCATGTTCATTTGGTTTTGTGCTGGCCCTCTGCACTGTGTTGGATTTCATCCAATAGGAATTATTCTGATCTGAAGATTTGCATTTATTGTTGTCAAGCCAGCAGAGGCACACTGAAGGAAACCAATCTGGTTTTTCTACCTTACGGAGTTTTACATGGCAAATCCTAATATCAATTCTTTTTTATTCATCATTAATGTGGCACCACATGTTATAATATTCATTTTCACTTTTGGTAACAGAATAAATGAAATATGTCAAAAAAAAAAAAAGAAACTGTTTTCTAAATTTGTCTTTAGTTATCTTTATTTTCTTAAACTTGCTTATGCTCCTCAAAGTTTGACTGCACAGAAAATACTTTGTTGCTAGAAAATCTATACCATGTCAGTTTATTTCCATATTCCTTCTGAGCTAGAATTATGAAATTTGATATATTCATTGATAATTGGTTGAAAAGTATAGAAAATATCCAAAGTGGAATATATGTGACCTTTCCATCGGAGGTCACCAAAAAATCAAAAGTGGTTTGCATTGGATATCAATCATCCAAGGGGCCTTGCATGGATAGTAGGAAGTAAGTGATCACTAGACTGTAGAAAATAGGTTATTTGAGGTCCCCAATGCTATTTATTAGATTTTAGCTAAGAAAATTACCAGAGGAAAGTATTTATACTGCAGACTCTAACACTGGTAGCCGTGACTACCTAAAAGTAGGCAGCAGAGGTATTATAATATACAAACAGTTTGACACCAGTTCTCTGAAATACTCTTATCTCAGTTCTTATTCATACTGTATTTAATACATTTAATGCATTTGATTTAAATAAATTTGAAAAGTTGTTTCTTCATTTTCATCCTAATGGCTTTTCAGATCACTGTGTCTATTCTCACATTTTGTTCTCGGTCTTCTCTAGAATCCTCACTCAAAATATTCTTCTCTAGGATGCTTCTTCTGCAGGGCTTTTCCCTGTAATAAATTAGCATTGTTGTTTTGGAAGCAAGCTTGCTTTTTTGGATCTACTTAGGCATCAACTTGAGTGTACAGAAACTATCCAGTATCCTTGCCTTTAAATCACAGACACCAATGCTTAACTTTACACATGCGTAAGACCATGGCCTAGCACAGTGGTTCCCAACCTGTGGTCCAGGGATGCCCAGGGGTCAGCAGGCATGTTGCAGGGGGTCTACGGAGCCTCTCCGTATGGGGGCCAGAATCCAGCTACAGCCCTGATGTTCCCCGCCAGGGCAGCCTCTCCTCCCCTATGGCTGGATCCTGGCAGGGGGATGGGGCTGTGGCAGCTCCCTAGAAGGAGCGAGAGCAGGGGGCCATAGCTGCCACAGCTTGGCTCCCCAGCTGTGTGGGCCATGGTGGCAGCAGCACTGCTCACCACCTGCCCCAGTGGTGCTGCCAGAGTGGTGCCAGACAGAGTCTGCCCATGTGGGCCAGCTGACATTATCAATCAGGGGGGCCGCAAAGATTTGTTGTTGTTGTTGTTGTTGTTAAAAAGACATCCCCAGCCTGAAAAAGTTTGGGAGCCACTGGCCTAGCACATTGGGCAGTAGGAGCAGAAGATGTATTCTGTGGAGGTACCTGGAGAGAGCAGTAGCTGTCAAAAGTTGCATATATTAATGTGTTGTTTGTCCTGTATCTATCTCTTTTCAGAACCAATTTTTGTGGATGCTCATCTCATCCCAGATGGCACAGACCCTAATGATGCCAAAGTGTATTTCTTTTTCAAAGAGAGGCTCACAGACAACAGTGGCAGCACCAAACAGATTCATTCAATGATTGCTAGAATATGTCCAGTAAGAATCATTTTTTGTTCAATTTTCAAGGACTGATGTGCTGGCTTGATTGAATAATCCTAATGAATCCATTGCATTAAAACAATATAAAAGACTTTAATTCCTATTACAAGCAAATTTCCTGTTCCTGCTTCCCCACAATTAAGAGCAAAGGCTGATGAGTACATAAGCAAGTCATGACACTGTTACAGATATCTGGAATATATCTGGAATTTTAAAATAATTATTAGTGCCTGATGGATCTGTACCCCTCCGTGTCTGCCACAATATAGTTAATAACAGTGAGTTACTGAGCTTGCTTCATTTCCCATAATCCAGTTGTGAGTTTTACTGAATCACAGAAGTACCATGTCTCCCACAAGATTTAAAGACATTTGGAAACATTGTTTTTATTCTTAAAACGGCTACACTTTATGCACTGGTTTAATTTAAGACCATTAATAGTCCCACTGATTTCAGTGGGTTAAAGTTAAGCACATGCATATTTCCTTGCAGAATCAGAGCCTTAGTTATTTCCTTTGTTTTGTAACCAGACTCAATTCTGCATGCAACATGATTGAAGCAGCTATCTCTGTCTCTGAGGACATGGATGTTTGTAAAATTAAAACTGTAAAAAGCTCTGTTTCTGATAAACTCTTTTATGCTTTACTAGGAGCAAAACTGGAGTTCAGGTTTATATGTTTATATGGGTTTCGTATTGAGTGTGGTTTGTGATGTGGCTCTACAGGGCACTGGGTGTGTGCTTTTGGTTTTGTTCAGCTCCTGCTCTGGCAGTACAATATGATGTGCCCTAGTTTTATCTTGTTATTACCCAAAAGGCCTCAGAGTGTTTTTCAAGAAGCCATTAAATATTATCAGAACATTATTGTTGTTGCTGCTGTTACAAATGAAGCCCAGATTTCTTCTGAAAGGACTGATTATGCTTTTAATGAAGTCATTGTCACGCTCCTGTAGATTCCAGTGGGAACAAGAACTGCTTCTTCACATCGATCAATCTCTAGTAACAACCTCAAGAAGAAGTGAATATTAACAATGCTTTGAGTCAGGAAGATGAAGTGGACTGGGCCTAGAGAGATTCTCAATATGGATCCCACAGAAATTTTTGCCTCTTTCAGTGCCCTTAGTGTGTGTACCACATTCTTGCTGAATCACACACACACAGCTTTCCCTTCCTCTTCCTGACATTGCTACAGGCTGCCTAGTGTCGCTGGACTTGCTCTGAGTTCTGTTAAGTCTAGGTCAGTTAAGGAAACCTGTGCTAATAGTTGTGTTTGGCAGCACAAAAGTTAATTCTGAAGCCTCTTGAGTTCACTGGTTCAATTGTGGAGAAAGTAAGAGGACAGGCTGCTCAAAAGGCTTTGTTACAGTTTAAAATGAAAGAGGTCAGGTTTCCCCTTTGCAGCTGGGCAGAACTCCTCTTACACAGGCACATTAAAAGTGGAATAAAACTAGAGCTGGTCAAAAATGTTGCAACATTTTGATATGTTCCCACAGAACATGTTCCTTTTTTTTTTTTTTTGCTGTGCTTTGTTTAACCAAAACAAAGTTCCTTATTTTCTTAGGAATTGAGTCTTCCACTCACTTTTCCATTGATAGCAGATACCCGAATAGTGCATTAATGAGATACTGTCCAAGTCTGGCATAATGCAATTTTAACAGTTAATTTATTTTACATCCACATTTCTATCAGTTAAAGTAGCACTTTAATCTTTGTCCTTTTAACTAAAATAGTTCATCTTTCCAAGCTCTGTCACTGAGAAGGGGCAGGAGGACTGGAGACTGAAGGTGTGAACTTTGCAGTAAATAGTTTTTGTGATTCCATATAAAATTAATTCTCTGTGATTCTTACCCTGTAGGGAAATACTTTTTAAAATGATTTTTAATAGAAAATTATTTTAAAAGCCTGATTTTTAAAGGCTAAACATGCATGTCTACACATGCTTTTGCTCCCACTTTAGGCTTTCAAATACTAATTCTGCTCTCCAGTCACAGACACAGATGTGCAAAACTAAAGGCATTCAAACTGTTCAAACCTAGACTTCATGATAGTATAAATGTTACTTGTTAGTGTTTTCTGCTGTTTATTCAAATTCTAAATAGTTCTGCTCATGGTGTGATTTGAGTAATTGGTTAGCACCTTTCATCATGGCAAGAACTCAGTTAATTGTGTTTTCTCATATTTTATTAGTAATTGTGCCTGTGGTTTTTTGTAATCTCAGCCAGCATGAAATACCTGTTGTTTACTATTTGGCTGGCTGACAAACAGAAGTCACCACATGATTGTTGCACATCTGTAGAAAAGCTGTATGGTCTGCTCTGTCTATTATAACTACTATAGTACAGGAAGAGGAAATCTGCAGCAACCTGATTGGATTGGCATTTGGGGCTCAACTCTGGATCTTATCCATTATTGTTTCTGCAAAGTGGTATGACTGAAGGGACTACATCTTTATTGAATTTTGTGTTGAAGACGGTAAAAATGTTAATGTAAATTGGAATTGCAATGATAGATAAGATCCAGAGTCCAGCTAGTCCTGTGTCTTATCTCTGACAGGAGTCAACACCAAATGCTGCAACAGAAGGTGCAAACCTTGCATTAGGCAGAGTGAGATTATCTGCCCTCCACATGAGGTCTTCTATAATCTCTAAGGGTATGTCCACACAGGCTTCTTATTTCAAAACAACAGAGGTTGTTTCAAAATAAGAAGTGGCATGTCCACACGATGCACCATTATTTCGAAACAATGGGACCTGTTGTTTCAAAATAACAGCCGTTATTTCGAAACCGTTAAACCTTGCATCTAATCGAAATAGCCATTGTTTTGAAATGGTTGTTTCGAAACAATGGCATTCAGACACATTGTTTTGAAACAACACCATTGTTTCGAAACAACTGTTTCAAAACATGTCCGAATGGCCTTGTTTTGAAATAACCATTTCGAAACAAGGGCTATTTCGAAGGCAGGCTTTCCCTTAATTCGAATTAACAAACTGTTAATTCAAATTAACTTATTTTGAAATAAGGACTTTATTTCGAAATAACTCATTTTGAAATGGGTTATTTCGAAATAATGATGTATGTGTGGACATAGCCTAAGAGATAGAGATTGCTCTCAACGTTGGAGGCTGAGATGTAACATCACAAGCTTGTGAAGTTGGCACTGTTACTGTTTGATAGTCCTGTGAGAAGAGTGGGATTTCAGTCTATCTGTGGTTGCTAAGGTAATCCTCAGTTTTATTATTCATAACTGGGATGGAACTTTCCCAGATTTGGGGGTTTATGGAAGAAGGCCTTGCTTCATGCCCATCTCTCTTTATTATTTGCAATATAAGTGAGGTAAAAGATGATGGATCATAATAACCTGAGAAAAAAATGGAAGGATTAATTAAGATTTCAGCCTTTTTGTGCTTTGTTTTACTTTTGTCAAATTCATTTGCTTTTCAGAATGACACCGGTGGACAGCGTAGTCTTGTAAACAAATGGACAACATTCTTAAAAGCCAGACTCGTGTGCTCAGTAATGGATGAAGATGGAACGGAAACGTACTTTGATGAATTAGGTATAGCAGTCTAATCTTTACAAAGCATTATCCAAATCATGTTACGTCTGTATGCGTGAAAATTTGAAAATATTATTTTCAAATGCAAAAAGATACACTTGTAATTAAAGCAAATGAGAAGTCCTGTGGCACTTTCAAGGACTAACAAATTTAAATTTGTTTTAATTTAATTTAAATTTGTTACTCTTTAAAAGTGCCACAGGACTCCTAGTTTGTTTTATTGAACTAACAAGGCTACCTCTTTGAAATTTGTAATTAAGTAGGTAAAAATGGCAAATTTGCTCAGCTACCCTGAGCATCTTTAACACTGTGAATCTATTGTGGAGTCTTCCATTTTGAGATGCTAAGGACATAAATTCTGCTTCAGATAAGATATATGTTGTTAGCTAGTGAGCCACACACTAGGTTTGATTTTAACTCATTCACACTGCTTCCACACTAATAAAATTACATTGACCTCAGTGCTATTGCCCCGATTGTCACCGATGTAAGAGGAATCCAGAATCTCTGGGGCTATAGATTGTTATAAATATTTCAGTGCAATTAGTTTGATTCCAAGACTCCCACAGAATATAATGGGGGCTGAATCAAATCCCAATTTGATGTTCCATGTGAGAAAGGTCATCAGAATCTGATCCTGGATCACTGTACTTTTATCTTGTAATAAAACTGTGTACTATATATTGCTGGCCTCTGTCACTGACATAAAGCACAAAGAAGTCCAAATTCAAAATTTTTGAGAATTCAAAGGTGCTTTACTCCCAACAGCTCCAGGACCCTGGTTCATCAAACCATCCATATTAAACAAAGCACTTTTGTTTACCTTTGAGCATTAAGACTTTTGAGTGTCATAGTGGGCTTACAGTGGATCATGAGCTCCCAGTATGATGCAGTGCCAAAAAGAGCTAATTTTTATCAAAAGGGAGATTGAGGGACAACTTTACGATAATATTTTAGTACATTCACAGAGAGAAACTATGAAGTACTAACAGGCCCTTTAACTTAGCAGGGAAGGAAAGGTATAACAAAAACCTGTGACTGGAAGCTGAAGTCAGACAAATTCAAACTAAGCACTGATTTTTAATGCTGGGAGTGATTAATCATTGGAACAAATTCCCAGTGGAGGAGGTGGATTCTTCTGACTTTATTCTCTCACTCTTTGAAACCACTGTAACTTTGACTATAGTGGGACTTAAACATTTGCCTAATGCTAAGCACATGATTAAATGCTTTCATGAATTGAGGTCCATTGAGGAGAATATGGGTGCTGAGCACGTTTAAAAATTTGATCCTTTTATTTATGTGTCTAAATAGAGGCAATTGTATATTGAGTTAATTTGAAAATCTGGCCCAGAATGTATAAATGCTAGTTTTATTACAGTCAGTCTTATGATGGGCCTGACCCCACTTCCGTTGAAGTCAGAGCCAAAATTCCCATGGAAGTTGATGCAAGTAGGATGGGGCCCTAAATGTGGAGGTTTGAAAATCAAGCTAGAGCAATTACTCAAAAGCTGCATTCTTTCTTTCTCACAGAGGATGTATTTCTGCTAGAAACAGATAACCCCAGAACAACACTGGTGTATGGAATTTTTACAACATCAAGGTAATTTTAAAGATTTGTAGGGGCAACCTCTGTGAGCTGTCTCAGTTCAAATTCCATACAAACACTGAATGAGGTATTTTGTGTCAAGGTAATTGGTGTTGACTGCATTACATGCATATCCTGAAATGATTTTTGCCACCTTAAGATGTCATTTCAATCCTGCTTATTCTCGTCAATTATGAACACAATTAATTACAATCTGTGTCGGAGGTGAATTCCTTGTGCCAAATTGATCTCTGGTGTCTATTCAATAAAACTATTTAAGATAAATTTCCCCTCTGCTCCAAACCTTTTAAAAATATTGTGGGTTATGCTGAGAAAATGTTTCCTGTACACTCCATATGTTTACACTTTTATTAGACAGTGGGGAAGAACAAGGACATAGTGTATGATTGACTACAGTGGCAAATGAGGACTCTGAGCACTTCATCAGGTGTCCTTAGCACCTGGAAAATCAAGCCCAGAATTTCTAAATACATTAATGCTAATAGTTTCCGTTCTCAGAGCTATTCCATGTACCAGTATAGCTGTGACATCCAAAAGACACTCTTATTTTCTTTTCGCTCAAGTCCTTCACAACCTGTGCCATCAGCTTTCTCTTGACCACTAGATAGGAAAGTATGCCTAGATAGCAATTATGAGAAATCAGAAAAGGAAATGGGGGGTAATATATAAGACAATGCCCCAAATATCAAGACTGTCCGTATAAAACTGGAACATCTGGTCACCCTGTGACTGGAAACCTGGGTCACTCATCACTGCTTGGGGAATGAACAATCAACTTGCTGTAAAAGGACAGACTGAATAGATACTTGAAAAAAAAATTAAGATTTCTTGTTATACTGGCAGGGGCATAGATGGTCTTACTGTGAAACAGTTTTTGTATTCTGATGTTGGGGAGGGGCTGGTCTTGATTCTTGTCCCAACTATCTGAATAATGGAAATTTTGTCTATGTATTTTTAATACATATCTTGGTGTAGCTTCTCAGATCTCTATATTTCTGCCATTACCTGGACCTGGTCAAAAAATATAATAAAATAAAATTCAGTTAGAGTTTTGCTGAAACTGACTCTTTTGGTTTGAAGGGGGGGGTGTTATGGAAAATTTTTGAATAAAAAGAAAAAAAATTAGTTGAATATTTTCGCCTGAGAAAAAGTCATTTCCTGACCATGTCAACCATTACAATAGTATATTTGCATGCAGGCCAATTCTTAAACTTACATAACAGCAAGGAAAGAATGGTTTTGTTAATATTTATGTGGGGGGGGGGGAGAAACAGCGCTGTAGGTTGTAAATAGCTGAGGTTGTCTATATTGTTTGACTCTTTCAAGCACAAGGAGACAAAACACTGAGGCAATGTTTAGCGACAAAACCACACTTATAGTTATGTTACGGATTCAACGTGTCCGAACTGGAAACTTTTATCTAATTCTTATGCCAGTCCTGCAGTAGAAAAGCAGATTGAGTAAAGACACCAAGTAAGGTGATGACAAACTGAACCCTTGGTCTATTCCAGGCCCTCTAGCCATTTCCTCACTTTACTCAAGGTTTTACACTTGTCTAGTTTTCTATTTCCACAAACCACAAGGCTTCTGTTTCTTTGCACTCTAGACTCCCCACATTGTGTAATTAAACCTAATAGGCATCATGAATTTCATCTTGTAGCACTGCCTGAATGTTTTTCACCTCTGTAGATCACAAACTGACAATAGTAATTGGAGAAATATGCTGCAAGAAAAAATAACTGTTACTTTTAATAAAGCTATATTTGTCTAGATAGTGACTGAAGTGAATTATTCTGTAGTAGGAACTATTAAAAATTAACAAAGATACAGTGTCTGCAATGGCCATGTTTGTCTTTTAAACTTTATCTTGTATCTCTCATAAATACCTGAGGAAACTTCATAAATAAATTTTGACGAAAACAGGATTCAGATTACTGATATGGTTATAATACATCTGTGGTTATGATACAGGATTCAGACTAATGATATGGTTATAATACATCTAAAGCTAACACGTGTGACGTAGAGCAATCATGATTGCTGGGTGACGTCCTGTAGCGGTTACCTTATTTATAGACATTTTTTGCTACATCTCACAACTGCAGGATAGACATTTTTAGTTTTCAAATTTAGTTTTCAGTTTTCTTCTTAGTGATTTTACCCGTGCAGTACAACAAGAGGTATTTGGATATTTTTTATTTATTTATTTATTTATTTATTTATTTGTTTGTTTGTTTGTTTGTTTGTTTGTTTGTTTGTTTGTTTGTTGCATCTCACATTTAACATGGGGCAAACCTGGAATGTATGAATGTTCAACTATGATTAAAAGTCCACAGTGTGCCCTCTGCTGTCCCTGCCCCCACAGTGCCCTTTCAAACACTATATAGAAGGGAGAGTGAATGTCACAGTAGATGTCTTAATTTCTCACAGAAGAACCATCTCCCTGACATTGGAGGTCATCCTTAATGGAGACTGCCATGGGGAATGTGCTGCCTGCAAAGTCCCTAGCAATGTGACTCCACAGCACCAAAGAGCTAAGAAAGAGTTTCTGTGGTCCCAGAGCAATGTGAAGGTACAGGGTCTATGCAGCTGGTTCCATACGTATCTTCTGGGACCCTGGACTTTGTGGGTCATAACCACAGTTGAGTCTATAGGAAGCTCAAACTTCACCATTTTTGATGAAAAAAATCATAGGAAACTGCAAGTAGAACCTCATGAAGTTTTCTGAGAATGCTTCCATGTAACACAATTCTCTGAGCCAGTAATGTTTATAGAAAGCTGCTGACAGTATTCTAACTACACTGAATTGTGATTACTGTTTTAACGACTGTTCTATCCAGGTGTTTTCTATAAGGAACCTATGAGCTCTCATGGACTGGGGGCTAGAAAAGCAGAGTTCTGTCTCCAGCTTGACAGCACAGAGTATGGTCTTATGGGAGTCAGTGGTGTTTTTACCACTGATTTCACTGGGAAAAGATTATGGTCTCGTGTGATACAGAGGAAGTCACTTAACCAATCTCTGCCTCTATCTTCCCCATGGGGATGATAATACTTTTTAATTTGATTAGGAAGACTAATGCTCTTTGTGAGGAAAATGTTACCTAGCCTTACAATTTGATGCTGTGTATTTTGAAAGTAAATTTTGTTTGTAAGGTTCTTTGAAGTCCTTGGATGGAAGATGCAATAGAAGTGTGAAACATTATTAAAAGTGTCATCTTTATAGGCCTTATGTATCATTGAACACTATGTGATGATGGAAAATATTATGTAAAAGATGTCCAATTGCAGTGCAAATATTTTCCTTCTTTTTTTCCAGCTCTGTATTTAAAGGTTCAGCAGTGTGTGTGTATCACTTGTCTGAGATTCAGACTGTGTTCAATGGGCCCTTTGCACACAAGGAAGGTCCTAACCACCAGCTTATTCCATATCAGGGCAGAATTCCATATCCGCGACCTGGCACTGTGAGTACTAAAGACATTTATGAAAGTACAGCTTGGCAGCTAGGTGTCTTTGTTTAATGTAACAAAATATTATAAAGTCAGTGCAAAAGCATGGGCTGTGTGTAAATTATACCTAAAGTTAGTTGTAATTCTAGGTACTGTATGTTCCTATCTACTTATTTATCTACCTCTCATGCACATCACTAGAGTATCTGAGAACTATTAAAAATATCTCTCTCTCTGTGTCTCTCTCTCACACACACTCTCTCTCTCTCTGTGTCTCTCTCACTCACTCACTCACACACACACACACACACACACACACACACACACACACACACACACACACACACACACACACAATTTCTGTCCAGAAGATAGAAGTAGATTATTTCTTGAGATGGCTGTTACATTTTTTAAGTATGTTTGATAGTGACAGACAAGGGAAGAGCACAGGTTATTAAAAGAAGTCATGTTGAAGGCTCTCATATTTTGTGCTGATCATTGTCACATTGCATCTATATTTTAGGTCCAACTCCCATAAAAGTATATCTCCCTCGCCTGTGAATCTTCCCCAACTTTTAACAATTTCATTGTTCTAATGAAATGTTGAGTAACTGTGGAGGGAGGTCATGGTTGCTGAGAGAGAGGCAATCTCTCAGATGACTATGCTAATCCCATGGAGGGCATTGAGGATTAGGCAAGAGACCTTGAAATAGACTGTGCAATGGATGAGAAATCATGGTGATCTGTTCACAGAAACCTGTGTTGCTGTTTCCTTTTGTCTCAGTTGGAGCTCTTTCAGGACTTCCTTTCACCATATAAAGAGTTTCCATAATCAGACTGGGGGTACTAAATGCATGGAAGAACATGGCCAGGTCTGTGTCTCAAATCTTGTAAAAGTGTCCTGGTAAGGAATTTGATATATAGAGAAGTCCTCAAAGAAAAGAAAAGAAAAGAACCACCTGCTTGAATTTTATTTCATAAATATCAGGAGTCTTCTGTTTTTACCAGGGAATCTGTGGAGGTTCTCTGAAATGTTTATTCTAAGCCCTTGCATCTTAACCGACAGATTGCACTGTTATCTCTTTAACCAAAAGAGCCTTCCTCTATGCTGTTATTCACTTGAGTTAGGAATGGCCACACAGAGTCAGACTGATGATCCATCTAGCCCCAAATCCTGTCTTCTGGTTGTGGCCAATATCAGGTGCTTCAGAGGAATGAACAGAACAGGTAATCATCAAATGATCCATCCCCTGTCACCCATTCCCATATTCCTGGAAAACATTAAGTAGTTTCCACAGAAATTTTAAATCCTGTAACTAAAAATCACATACCCCTCTCAGCTACTCCATTTTTAATCTTTTGATCCTTGTCGTGTCATCATTTGATGAGTTCTCAAATCATCATAGAGTCTTTCAGGACTGGCAAAATGTGAATTTCTAATGTGAAAAAATCTATAACCTGGCTTTCCCTACCCCTGCTTCATGCCACCTGTCCTTTTTTTTTTTTTTTGGTTACTCAAATCTTTTCAGGCCTTCTCCATATACCTTAAGAAAGAAAAATCATCTCACACCCTTCCCACCATCTCTTTATTTAACTTTTGCCTGTCACTGCATGACCCTTTAACTGCATTATTATGTAATATCCCTGCAAATATGATACCCATTCTTCTTAGCTCTTGGTTATTTGCCTGCTGAAACAGGGTAGATGAGTCCCGGCTATGCCTACCATGAGTAACTGCCATTAGTAATGAGTCTTGTGTGGCAAATCTGTTAGTCTTTAAGTGCCACAAGACTCCTTGCTTTTTTTTCTGCCTTTTTTTTTTCTTTACTAGACTAACACAGCTGTCCCTTTGGAACTTGCCATTAGTAATGAAGCTGTTTGTGGGCCACAGATCAGATAGTCTCCAATCCCTGTACAGGCATCTGTGGAATTTGTAGCCTCTCCAGGCATAAGAGCTGATAGTGGTGGTGACAAAAACATAGAAATTGACTAGTCCAATATACAACATCAGTCATTGCATCTGGGTTTTGCAAAGAATAAAAGTCCTGGGGACAAAAGAAATGTAAAACTTTGGGAATATTAGTTCAGGATTTTATGATATTACTGGCTGTCAGATTTAGGAGTTTCATATCACAAAATCTCTTCAGAGTTTTTAATAAATACCTGATGTTCCACTGTGGTTGAATGGTAGCATTCTTGCCTGTGATTAATTCAAACAGACCTAATCTCATGGGCTCACTGTTGCTTTAATTTTACTTTTTATGAAAATATAAAATAAATGGCTCATTTAACTAGGAAGTTTCACGGTCTGGTGATTAATCGCATTTCAGAGTTTGTTCTGCTTCAGGAGTATTGTATCTATGTATTTTCTCAACTGCTGTCATGTTATTCTTGGTTCATCTTATGGAGGCTTGTGAAATATTCCAAATAGGTCTAAATGCAGTAGGGGATCAACTAGCACAAATTAAGGGAAAAGTTAATTTGCAGTTGAGTTTAACATAGTGGCAAAAATTGTCTAAACTTATAAGATATGCTGAAGGACTCTGAGTTTGAAGGAACCTGAGAAGAATGATTCTTGAGGATCATTATGCAAACCTAATTATTGGCCTTAATTCATTATGAAGGTGCAATTACAAAATTGCCAGTTAAATGGTTTGGTACATTAATAAAGGAAGGCAAAAATAGATAGTATAGTATAAGTATATGATTAGTGAGGTCAAAACTGGAATCTCTAAACCAAAGCTCTGCAAATTCCAAGGGGATTGCAGAATTCAATCTGAATTTTTTGCCTGAAATTTGTCCCTATATCTTTTCTTCAGGTCAAATTCAAATCTTCAGTAGTTGGTTTAATAATGCTAGTTCATAAAAAGCCATGAGAACAGCTATGCAAATAACCCTATGGTGAGTGTTCAGCCAAATTTTCCCTCTTTTACCACCTGTTTTTCCATGACAAGATGTGATTGGACTCTAATATTCTTTTCCCAGGATATTCCAAATTCTTCTACACAAAAGTCTTCCCACAAACATGTAAGCAATTTTGCCTTTGACTTCTAGTTGTCATGTCATGTCATTGCCCCATGCTGCTTCCATTGTTCTTCATAAACTTGTCCTGTTCAAATCATGACAATAATCTCATCAAATTTGACTAAACTCTGTATTTTTATCATTTGAAACTGCCTTTTCATCCCATCTGTTCCCCGGATGCTTCTTTGCATACACCCAACTTCATCACAATTATTAAACAAAACATTCCCTAAGATGACATTTCTGTAGCTTCTCTTTGCTTTTCTTCACTGGCAGAAGGTTCAGTCTCTGACATCATGGGAGGATTAAGGGTTAAATTCTATTTTCCACTGAAGCCAGAGCACGTGCAGCACCTTTGCAAATCACTCGACATTTATTTAGACGTTTAAGTGTATATTCAGATGCCTTCTTTGGGACATCCCATTTTGAAATGTTAGGTCAAAATGCATTATGGGTCAGGGACCCCTTCCCTGCAGAACATCAACTATAGTCTCCTGCCTGGATGCTAGACTTGAAGGGCAAGCAGCCTGACTCAGTATGGCAAATCCTGTGCTCCACTAGTGTAAATATATATTTCAATTTAAACATTTTGATATAAATGCACTTAAAATCTGCCAAAATGCCATAACTGTAAACATTGCAAATTCTTTAGCATGACTTAAATGGAATTAAAGTGATACATTCACTTGACCACAGTCAGGCTCTGCAGTCTTTGGCTGCCCTTCACTACATACCAAAGTTTCTTATTTCTTCCACAAACTAAAATTACTTATGGAAAATCTTTTATAACGTAACTGGCAGCTTCCTACCATATTCAGTGCTCTTTAAGGGTTGTTTCCATTATCCAGATTTTACAGAAATATTTTTTTTTGTAACTACAGCTCATTGTAAAATGAACTGTAAACCAAAGAGTTCCTCTCTTCTTTTATTTCATCTCTAATTTATGGGGCTTTCCCAGTGGGTTATTGGTTGCAAAATATGCTACTGTGAATGCATTCATCATGTGGCTGTATCTTTGTAGGGTAGGTAGTACAATAGAGGTAAACTCAAGTCTGTGAAGAAGGGAAGTCCTTATGCTGTACATTGGCGACTTCTAGGTTTGGCAGTGGAGTAACGTCAACTACAAAGTTTTCTGAGTCCAGTCCATCATATTCAAAGCAATTATCTTCTTGAAATGGATCTTTGGGTTGTAATAGAAGCAATGAACTGTTTCCAGAAAGATGTCTAGGACTTGCCTGAAACAACTATCTAATTATCCATCTGAAATTCATGAGGGCTTGCATGACAGGGCAAGAATAAATAGAAACACTTGAATCTAGGGAAACACAGGTAGAGGGCATAGAATCTGTGAGGCAGGAATATAACATAAAAATAACCCTGCTGTGGGACACTATTTGTTCATCTAGCCCAGAATTGTGTCTGCCAACAGTGGTCAATTCCAGGTATCACAGAGGGAAGGAGCAGGAAATCATTGAGTGATCCATTCCATCATCTACTCCTAACTTCTCAGGAATCTGGCCTAGAAAATAGAAAAGATACCTGCCATCTAAGGGAGGAGTGCACAGTGGTCATTATCTTTGAAAACTCAAGACAGTGGAGGGAGATCATAGACGACTTGAAAATGACAAACATAGTGTCCATCATTAAAACAGAGGAGAAGGAGGATCTGAAGAACTACAGACCAGTCAACCTCATCTTAGTGCCTGGAAAAGTTATGGAGCAGATCCTCAAGGAATCCATTATGAAGTGCTTCAAGGAGAGGAAAGTGATCAGGAAAAGTTGTCATGGATTCATGAAGGGCAAGTCATGCATGACCAGTTTGATTGCTTTCTATGATGAGATGATTGGCTCTATGTATGTGGGAAAACAGTGGACTTAATATATCTTGACCTTAGCACACTTTTGGTACAGATTTCCACAGTATTCTTGCCAGGGAGTTAAATAAGTATGGATTGGGTGAATGATTTATAAGGTGGACAGAAAGCTGACTAGATAGCCATGCTTAATGGGAAATGATCAATAGATTGGTGGCTGGTTGGTGGCTGGTACCAAACAGAGTGCCGCAGGGGTCAGTCCTGGGGCTGGTTTTGTTCAACATCTTCACTGATCATTTGGATGACAAGGTAGATTGCACCCTCAGAAAGTTTGCAGTTGACAGAAAGTTGGATGGGGGAGTGATAAATATGCTGGAGGGTAGGGATAGGAAACTGAGTGTCCTAAACAAATTAGAGGATTGGGCCAAAAGAAATCTTATGAGTTTCAACGAGAACAAGTCCAGAGTCCTGCACTTAGGATGGAAGCATTCCAGGCACTGCTACAGAGTGGGGACTAACTAGTTGAGGAGCAGTTCTGCAAAAAAGGATCCAAGGGTTACAGTAGAAAAGAAATTGCGTATGAGTCAACAGTATTCCCTTATTGCCAAGAAAGCTAACAGTATATTGGGTTTTATTAGTAGGAGGACTGCCAGCAGATCATGGGAAGTAATTATTTCCCTGTATTCAGCACTGGTGAGGCTACATTTAGAGTATTGTTTCCTGTTTGTGCACACACACCCCACCATCACAGAAAAGATGTGGACAGATTGGACAGAGTCCAGCAGAGAGCAATGAAAATGGTTTAAGGAGCTGGGACACATGACTTATGAGAAGAAGCTGAGGGAACTGGGCTTATTTAGGTTGCAGAAGAGTGTTGTGGCAGTGCAATTTGATAGCAGCCTTCAACTACCTGGAGAGGTTCCAAAGAGGATGGCGCTAGGTTGTTCTGAGTGATTACAAATGATAAAACAAGGAGCAGCAGTCTCAAATTGCAGTGGGAAAGGTCTGGGTTGGATATTGGGAAAAGCTTTTTCACTCAGAAGGTGGTGATGCACTGAAATGGGTTACTCATGGACCTGGTGGAATCTACATCCGTAAAAGAGGATTTTAAGGAACAGTTGACAGCCCTGGAAGGGATGACTTAGTTCTTAGTTCATCCTGATTTAATCAGGGGTTTGGACTAGATGACCTCTCAAGATCCCATCTAACCCTGATCTTCTATGATTCCATGATTTTTGTGAAAGGTGACACTGATCAAGGTAAGGAGGAGTTCTCTAACACTGAGCTGGGAGTACCCTTTCAGCCTGGGATCCTTTGTCAAGAATCACCTTACTTGTCTGTCAGTGTGGTTACTGATTCCTGAAACCTCTGGTGCTGTGTTTCCTTGAAAATGAAAAGTGCATGAGTTGCAGAAAGCCAGTAGTGATTTTGAGCAGCAGAAATTCAAGGAGTTGATTGGAGCCAAGACAGCTCATGTAAACAGGATTCCTGTACCAGCACAGCACAGCTTTGTGTATTGGGGCTGATTTCCACTCTCCTGTTTTCTTCCTCATATTCCTCCTGGATACTCACAACCAGTTTGTAATTAGTTCCTTGTGAGGGGCCAAGTGGACTGACTGATTACAGGACTGATCAGTGAGATGGTTTTTCATTAAATGTAAAGAAATATCTGGAGCTGAATGAGGGCCTGTTATCTCTGATTGCTATTGGGGGATGAGGGTGGGGAGGTGTAAAGAAAAGGCAGGAACCAGGGAGGTGATGAGCCATCTGTCCATGGTGTGTCCTTTCTTCAGTCAAGTGACAGGTAAAGAGGTTATGCTATCTCTGTATTGCATTATCTTAAAACTGTACAGACACTGATTGAAAACTCTCACTTTGGGGATGCCAGAGGCCTCCTTGAGTTCAGTGCACCCCTGTTGTCATTGCAAGAAATGTTTGTCACATTTAGGATCAAGGTAGGAAGAGGGGACAGTTAGTGGCAGGTTTGCAGTGCCTAATCTGAGCAACAGCCTCCACAGTTGAGCAGCTAGCAAAATTCATGGAGCTTTTGAAAAAAGGGTCATTTTAAGGTTTTTTCCTAGCATTCTCCAGAAAGTTGCAGATCCTTCTGACAAACCCCTGGCTCTGAATTCAAATGTCAGTGATGTTCCTTGGATGTTTTATCAGAGATGTAGAGTCAAATCCTGACCTCCCTGCATTCTACAGGGCCCCAAAAACACCAGAACTCCATGCACTGCGGAGAGGCTGCCTGCTAACTCTTATGCTATAGAGCAGTGTATTGTGGGTGACTCTTCCAGTGGTAGCACAGGCCATGTTTCCACTAGCAAGCTTCAGTGGCACCGCTGTACCAGTGTAGCTGCTCTCTGTCAACATAATAAAAACTCCTCCACAAGTGGCTGTGGCACTGTGCACATTATCATGTATGCTGGTAAAACTGATATCACTGTGGTGGCACTGTGGACATTACCACGTATTCCGGTAAAACTTATACAACCTCAGAGGCAGGGAGTGTTTTATTCACCTCTGAGCTAGATAAGTAGTGGCTGTGTAAGCGTAGACATAGCCATAAACGGCTGCAGGGCTCTGTTTACATGACCTGTGTGCAGCAGGCCAAAATTGAAGCCTGTTTCAGGATATCATGTAAACTCATACTTAGCTTTAAGTTGTGCTTTCACCCAGACTTAACTAGTTTTTCTGGAGGTATGAATTACAGTCCAGATACCATTTCCGCACCTGTTGGAAATCTGCCCACTTTGCAGAAAGGATGCAGGCTGATTCACCTGTGGGCTGATGTATAATCTCCAGTTCCTCCCACAAGTCCTCCTCTCTGCCAAGGGGAAAGAACAGTTCTCTCACAATTCACTGGGAAGGAAACAGAAAGAAGCACAAAAAACTGCCTCCAGAAGTCCTAGTGAAGCACACAGGTGAGCATAGGACCAGTGAGGAGATAATAGCACAGAAATGGTTTTGCAGTGTCACTCCTCACACACGGGCTACCCTGGGTACCCATGTACAGTGTGAAAAGGTCTGAGGAAGACTCCTTGCATTTTCTCCCTTCTTGTACGTGTGCATAGAATTTGGCCAAATGTAGCCCATGTGCCTGGAACAATTATTACGCATGGCAGAGATAAGTCCCTAGTTAGGCAGCTAAATATACCTATACATCTATTTGTGTGCTACCCAGAGGCAAGATCTTTGTTTCCTTTCCATTGCAAGTCACTTGAATTCTTTGCAGAATGAACTTTGGGAGCAACAGGAATGCAAGAGGCCCAATAAGCATGGAGCATTGCCATCAGCCTAACTCTTAACAATACTCAAATATGTTTTTGTTTGTTTTGTCCCAACTGAGGGCAGTTTATAGACATAGCTTTTAGAATACAGCTCTTCTGCTATTTAAATATAATCGTTTTCACATGGAGCATGAAGTGATTTTTCCAAAAAGGTTACCGTGTCGCCTGAACATCAGTCAATGTTTGTAGACATTTTGAAGACAAGAAATCCTTGATAGATGCTAAACATTGTGAAACTTATCAATGCTTCCTCGTAGTGTCCTGGAGGAGCCTTTACACCGAACATGCGGACAACCAAGGAGTTCCCAGACGATGTTGTGACCTTTATCAGGAATCATCCCTTGATGTTCAATCCTATTTACCCAATACACAAGAGGCCGTTAATCATTCGGACAGGGACAGACTACAAGTATACAAAGATAGCAGTGGATCGAGTTAATGCTGCTGATGGAAGATACCATGTCTTATTTCTTGGAACAGGTAAGACAAACTTAACAACAGATATGCATGGAATTCTTTTAGTAATTCAACTTTGATGTACTGCATTGTAGTTTTCATTCAATTCCACACCCTGTACACCCTGTTGTTTTCACAATTAAAACATAATTAATATTAAAACATGATCACTATTTTACAAAAAAATACGTCTCCAGAGCTATAGTCAGAATAAAAATTCAAAGAAAATTAGAATTTAGTCACATGGTTTTCATCAGAAACAAAAGCCAACTTTGATGTATACAATGTATAGTCTAGATTTACTCATCCTAAGTAAAACAAATGAGGAGTCCTGTGGCACTCAAAGACTAACAAATTTATTTATTGCATTTGCTAGTCTTTAAGTGCCACATGACTCCTTGTTTGTGTTGCTGAACTAGGCTAACACAGCTGCCCTTTTGGAACTTGGCGTCATCCTAAGTATCATTTTACCCATAAGTAGTAACATTAATTTCAGTGGATTAATGGATTATTTTACATGAGTAAGAATGTCAGAATTTGTCCTTGTATTACTACTAATTGTGATCATCATCTAAGAATCATCTTCTGTTGACATGCAAGCAGTCTGTGAAAAGAGTACGAGTTGGCCAAAAACATTACAAGGGTAGAAATAATAACTTCACAACAAAGTAAAAATACAGAATGATTAAGCAAAAAGAAAAGGAAAAACTGTACTTATAGCTGTACAGTATCACAGAATTTGTAAATCTGACTCAATAATTAAAAATATTTCTTTTATAACATAATGAGCCAAATTCTGTTCTTAGTTACAGCTATGTGAATCTGTGGCAATTCCAGTGAAGTCAATGGATTTGCTGAATTGACATCAGTGTAACTGACTGGTCTTGTGATTTTCATTCAGAACTGTAAAGTTAAAGGATATTGATCCAATTTACCTTTCAAAAATATTGGGGCATGGTTACAATTGCAGAGAACAAAACTGCAGTGGGAGAGAAATAGGCTAAAGTATCTGATCAAGGGGTGGATCCTGCAAAACCTCTGCGCCTGGAACTGCTGTTGATTAGTAAGGTTTGTGCTTGTGAAGCACTTGTTGACTCAAGTTCTGATTAGCTACAGTCTAGTCATCCTGATAGCACAGAATAGTTTCAACCAGAAGTAAAGTGGATAACACTGTGAGAACCAGTTTTGTCTCTGAATATCAGGTTTTACAAAGATGTGAACTACTGTTGCTGCCAGCAAACTATCATTTTGGCCACATGGGTTTGGAACTGACAGTCCTCGTATTAGACACAGAAGGTCAAGTCTAAAAATCTTCCAAGTCCCCAGACTTTTAGGAGGAGAGAATTAAGAGAAACTCTTTTCACTCTTATTAAAGCAAGCTCCTCAACCACCAAAGGGAATAAGAATACAGAAAAGCTCTGTCATTGTTCCCATGGCAAACCATCACCAAAAGCCTCCATTCACTGTTGTGATTCATTAGAATGTCTCTCTCTCAAGTTTAGTGTACACCATTATGAAACACAGCAGTGACAGAAGATGTATAGGGCCTTGTGCAATGAATCAAAGCATGAATTTAGTCAGTTTTGGCTGGGCATTTTTTTTTTTTTTCAGCCATCTGATGCAAAATTCATTTTAAAATTGCCTTAAGATTTCTTGGTCTCACTTTGGTTGTCAAGTCATCAGACTAATTAAGAAACTAATTAAGAAACATTTTTCCTAACAAGTGTCAGAATTACCAGTAAGCCCAATGTATCCAACTACAACCTGTAACCTTTGGATCCTTCATGGTTTAATTTAACATGGTGTCTTCTTTTCTATGGAAGAAACAAAGAAAGGTGCTGTGCATCCTACTGTGGGAATCTTTGGAGAAACACATATTCCTGCCCTCCCTAGTTATTATTCATATAGCTTTGTATCGGCCCTGTCTTAACAAAAAGAAGCCTTGATCCTTTACCAGCATAATTTTTCCTTGCCAATTCACTGTTTTTAACCTCACAAATACCTTGGCATGCAAGAATAGAGTTTTCACATGAACATTTGTATGTCAGTATAGTTTTTATACTTGTGTCATTTTTCTAAACATTTGATTATTTAACTGAAGGGAAAAAAGTATTCAAGATTAATTAAGATGCCAAGCCATACAATTCTCCAACTCACACACAGTGCATATTATAGCAGTCACAAAATATGTAATAGCAATAATAATAAGTAATGTACTTCTTTTATAAAGTGCCTTAGGTTTTCTGAAGCACTGGACAATAAGGATATTAGCTTTTCAGTGACTCTTTCCATTTAAGGCTCTCAGTGCACTTTACACACCTTATTGAACTGAGCCTCGTTGATCAGGTTTTGATGATGAACAACAATTTAGGATCTAATCCAATACCAAGTGGAGTCAATAAAAATATTGCTAGTGACTTGAAGTGGAAGTTGGATCAAGGCTCAAACGCAACCAATGAATATTAGCAAATTACTTCTCACCTAATTCCATTGAAGAGGATAAGTACAAACAACCTCATTTTGTTGGTTTGATAGGTGTCAAAGAGTGGTTAAGTAATTCAGCCATGGCTACACCATGACTGAGGGACTCATTAAAGGCATTAATTGCCTAGTTACATGTGTTTATTTTTGTTCTATAATCTGCTATAATCTTTCTAGAATTGTCCTTTGTGGGAATATTTGTGCATTATATATAATCATGGATATCACTTATTGATTTACATGTTGTATCATAGAATCGTAGAAGATTAGGGTTGGAAGGGACCTCAGGAGGTCATCTAGTCCAACCCCTGCTCAAAACAAGACCAAAACCAATTAAACAATCCAAGCCAGGGCTTTATCAAGCTGCACATTAAAAACTTCTAAGGATAGAGATTCCATCACTTCCTAAGGAACCCATTACAGAGCTTTACCACCCTCCTAGTGAAAATCTCACCTAGACCTCTCCACTGCTTTAAAAGGATCCTTGTGGTTCCTTTTAGCCTTATGGGCCTATGATTCCAGCTTAGTGCACCATTCAAAGAGTTAAGATTAGAGCCACAACTACTGAGAACAATATGCTTGATTACCTGTGATAAATACTATTTCTGAGTTTTGCTAGGGTTTTTTTTTTTTTTTTTTAACATTACAACTCCTGAGTGGTACAGAGATTTCTTCTAAGATGCTAGTAACTTCCTACTCCTGCTTTAAAATAAAGAGATATACCATAGGCACAGAACCTCTTGACCGTTATAAATATGAATGATCAAACTTCTGTCTGTGTGTGAAAAGACTCTAAACCCTTTTCCTTTGTTCTGTGCCTTCTGTGAATCTTTGATAAAAATACTAACAGTCAGAAGAAATGCAGAGGGGCATTTACTTTTATGTCAGTTCATCCTGGCAAATGCAAAACCCACATTGTATAAGGGAGTTTCATTTGATACTTTCTCGGGAACCCAGAGCCCCTTGGCAGTAGAGAATGGGACTTGGTACCTGGTGACAATTATACTCAGCCTCTCATGGAGAGTTACTGTGGACAAACTGAGATGTTGTCAGTCATGTCTGTCACTGTCAGTGACCTGTTTCATGCTGCAAATTGGAGTGTTTTATGCCTTCCCAGATGCAGAGCACACAAAATGTTTAGTTTTCCCCCTCCTCTTTAAGAGCCTCAGTTATAAATCAATTCCTGAGTGCCAGTGAACAAAAACAGAAGTAGCTCTAGGAACCCCTGTGTTTTTCATCATGTAGCCAATGGCACAGGAAGGGTAGAGGTGGTTATACTTTTTTTTACATTAATGTCAAATAGATAAAATATTTCCTTTACACCCCCCCAATCATACTTGCAGTGAGCGTCCTTGCCAAGAGTTAATTTTAGCACACTACTTCTTTTCTAGCCTTTGTGACTAGTGAAACAAATCGCATAGACCTGAATTGTGCCTGCAACATTATCCATAGCTTTTCAAATGAAATGATCTCACATTAACACCAAGCCTTCCATTCTGAGGAATCCCAAAGCACTTTACAAGACCTGCCAGACTTATGTGAAGACTTGACACAATGGGGAGTATCTTTATCCACCACAGAAATGGAGCTGTCTTTGGCGTGAAAACCAGCAACTTGTTAACAGTAGATAGTGATACAGCTAATGACACAGATAGAATACTTTAACTTCCCAATAGAAACCACAGCTGTAATTACCAGGGCACAGTATAATTATCTGTTTGCATGTTTGAAAAGGACAATGAAACTAATATCTCCTCCTCTGTGCAACAGGTAATTACCTAGCCTGGTTAAGACCTTGGATTTAGATCTCTTCTTCACTTACTTTGCTTGTCTGCTAGGCCTGTGCCTGTCTAGCTTTGTAGCTCATAAAATATTTTATTTTAGTTACGTTATTCCATTCAGCTATGCCTCAACCCTCTAGTTCCTCCACTTTATCCCCTGGTATGTTGTTTTTTCTTTATGTTTTGAGAAAGGCCATAAAGCAGCATGAAGACATTTTCCTGAGATTAATATTTATTTGTTAAGCTTGCCACCTACCGTCTGCACTGGGACAGTCTGTACAAAGTACACTATATTGTGCAGTCAGAGACTATGCATGTTTTCTTCATTGCTGTTGGTGTTATGAAAATATTTAAATATATGAGTGAGGTTTAGGAACATTAAGCAGTCATTGGCCATCCCTAAGAATTTTCTCAGCTCCTATAAGGTATGATGTCATACACTTTTTAAAAGGGGTGGTGGTAAATTACTATTGTGAAAAGGTATTTAAAATTTCAAGATGATTTAGCGCAATTTCATATGTTTAACTTGGGCTCTGTGCATGTGGTTTTGTTGCCAGTGTCTAGAGGTTGTGTAATGCTTGTTCAGTGTTTCTAATTATCTTTCCTGCTCTTGTCCAATTGTTTGAACCCTTCATTTGAAAGACTGGTTGCACTTAGCACTTTCAGAGCATGAGGTTAAAATATGGATGCCACATATGTGACTAAATCCCTTGAGTACTTGCTTTTGTGGTGTTACATGATAGCTGTCTTTTTGGAAGACTAACCCTTGTTGACAATGGTAGTATCCACCAATAGAATAACCAATAACATATAACAAGCTACAGATTGTTGCAGAGTTGGATAATCTGGCTGGAGAAAGAAGCCTGCCTTCCTTAAATTCATTATCTTGAGTGTTGTGTTTGAACTCTGGAAGAAGGTATTACGCCAAGAGTGATATGACAGGCAGCCTGTTTCCTTGGCTCACTCAGACATATTGAGCACATCATTCAAAATGTTATGACAGTCATCTTCTCCAAAGTTTTTTACCCCTTGCAGCCATTTTAGGAGTTGCAAATTCACCTAAGGTCTGTATCCTGAGATTCTCTACTCAGTTCTTACTCAAACTCACATTGACTTTCAGAAGTTTGCCCAAAAATGGAGTGATTAGACACTAAGTAAAGACCTAAGTACCTATTCCAGTAAGTCTTTGCGCTTGTACATTGCTCTTTGAGATTGACCTAAAAGTGTTTAACAGATGGTTCATTAAGTTTCACAGCAAATCTACAAGCTGGATAAGTACTATATTGATTTCAGGGTTGGGTAAACTTAGACATAGAACAGTCAAGTGCCTTTGACCAAGCCATGCAGAAAAACAGTGAGGTTGTGTCTACACTTAAAATTTAATTTGAATTAATGAGGATTAATTTGAATTAAATTAATGCATGACTACACTGGTTTTCATTAATTCAGACTAAGGAATTCCTTAGTTCGAATTAATGAAATTTTACTTCGAAGTTATAAAACCTTGCTTACCTTCAAAGTAATGGTTAATTTGAACTTATTGCCTTCCTCTTTCTATGTATTGGGTGCAGGCATGGCGCTTCTTGGGGGCCATCTTGTCACACCTCCCATGGTGCCCTTCTCCTTATTTGAACTAGCAAATCCTGTCCATGGACATGCTAGTTTGAATTGGGTTTCTAGTGTGGTCATTTTAGTTTGAATTCACTTAATTCAAACAAATCATTATTAGTTTGAATTAAGTGAATTCAAACTAACCTTCTAAGTGTGGACATACCCTAAGAGAGTTAGAAAGGGAGAACTCAGAAGACCTGATTGTCAGTTCTCAACTTTAAATGCTAAGCAGCACAACCACTCCTATCAGATTTCAAGCCTTTAAGTGCTATCCCATGACTACAAAGAGAGTTTAGACATCATGGAAGACTTATGCGTTTTCTTCTTTTTTTCCTCGTTGGCATTCAAGTCAGTTCAAAGCTTGTGAAATGTGTACTATCACTGACCTCAAGACATGAGGTCACAGACTCCGTCTGTCCTCACTACAGGTACCACAAAGGCAAGATCAGTACAAATATTCTCACACTGCTCCACCCATCTCTTCATACCTCAGCCTGAGGGACCAGTTCTAAGGAGAACACCTTTGTGTCAGATCTTCAGCAGGGTAGCAGTTAGTAGGAGCTATGATGGTGGTTTTGATGATGTGGACAGCCAGCCCTTTGACTCATCGTTCTTTGTGGCATTGTTGTTTGCTTGTTTTAAGTCTTTCTTTAAAGTTTGCAATACTGACTACAGTGAGCATTGTGGAAAAGCCATGAGTGGTGGAAATTTGGAGAGCGAGATGTAAACTCAAATTTTTGATGTTGAACCACTGTATTTCAGCCAAACTGCTCTGCACTTGATATCACTGTTCATGGTTTTTTACCTTCTTTGTCACAAACTGTGAGCCAGGTAATCAGCTGGTGTAAATATGCATAGCTTAATTGGATTCTAAAGGACTCTGCTGATTTGCACCAGCTGTGGATCTTGCACCTTGTTTATTTTTTCATTCACATTGTTCTCTTTCCTTCTTTTGCTTTCTTCACAGTCTGTCCCTACTCCTTGCTCCATTTCCAAGCCTAGGGGATGTTTGCTCTTTCTCCTCTTGCTGCTTGCTCTTTCCAATCCCTTATTCTACTAACATTTGAGTTTAAGTCAAACTTTGAAATTCATGTTGTTTGAGAAGACTTGGCATAAAAGAAACTACATTCTCTCATTATTTATTATTTGTATTGCGGCTGTCCAAAGGCCTCAGACAGAGACCCCTAGTGTGCTAAGGACTCTATAAACACAGAGGAAGGACATGAGCCCTGTGCTGAAGTAAGTGTGAAAAACAACAGAAGAGAAGAGAGAATGAGATAAATACTAAAATCATTTTGTTCCATAGATTAACTGTATGCCTAATCCAGCATTTGCTGAAGTCAATAGGAGCCTGTACTTCGGTAATCTTTGGATCAGGCTCTATATAAGTGATTAAATTGTTCCAAAGAGTTTGATTTATATTTGGGGATTCAAATTAATTAATCTCAAACTCAAAGCAAAGCTCAGATATCAGTGTTGTAAGGTTTGATGAGTCTTGTACAAACTAAAATTGGTGGTTTTTGCCCAGACTTGTTTCTACTGTCTAAACAAGAATACTGCTTCGTCATTGGAACTGGACTCAGTAGTTCCAGAAATTGTTATTGAGGTGTCTGCTTTGTTAGTCAACATATCAGGCACTGAACCAGGGAGCTGCAGTAACATGTAATAAACACACTGACCACTGGGTTATATAATGACACAACCAATGATTATGGATAGCTAGGTTAGTATTAATTGTGGGGCAGGAAAGTAATCATAGCAGTTTTCTTTGTTAGCGTATGTGGCTGTAGTCTCTAAAGCAAAGGTGAATGTCACTAGTCGGTCATAGAAATTATTAAGTATCATTTAGAGATTAAGGTCTGTCATTCCAAGAGTTTGTCTGCATTTGAAAGAGGCTAATATACAGCACATGGCCTTGCTGTGGTACACATGTTGTACAGAAAATGATAAGGAAAGAAGAGAACCATCATGTTAAGCTATGGGCTAGATCATGAGAGGGACTGATGTCACTGGAAGTTGCAGATGCACACTTCTCTGAATTTTGCACATAGGAAAGTATGAAACAGGACAGAAAAAAAAGTATGAAACAGTGGAACCGCATATGTTAGTAAGATTACCTGTTTGAGGAACCATAACAGAGATAAAAGTGACAGTTGCAAAGAAAAGCAATGTGTAAGCCAGGAACTCAAATTCTCTTAATTTTGTCTTGCAGAGAATAATTTCCACATGATAGAAGTTTAGTATACTTTAACTCTTGCTGTCTCAGGAGGGGAAGGCCACTTTTTTGGTTCACATTGTCTGGAGCTTATCCAAGAGACCACCTGTTTGTATTCAGATTGCACCTACCTACAGCTCAACCAGGCCTCTCTCTCTCTCTCTCTCTCTCTGATACAATGTGGGTCTGGGCACCTACTGTAGTAAGGTCCAGTATTGCCTATTGCTTACAGAGACCAACGTAAGGATTAAATCTGCCATGTAACTAGGTACATTCTAGTGTTTAGCAGATCAATGGCTTGTCTCCTAATTTAAGAGAACAAACATGTTCTGTGTCAAATTCATCTTTGAAGTGACTCTAGGGAAGTTAATAGAGTTACTGAAGGAAGGAAATTGTCCCTCTGTTTGTTTGAATTTGGTAAGAGCTTGCAAACATAACAGACGTACGTTCATGCTGTGTGCCCTTATATCTTGCTTGTGGAACAATAAAGCCCTGGAAAACACATCAGACTGTATAATTCTGCATACTCCTTGTGTCCATTAATGTTTTACTATTAGCTTTCCAACTTTGGTTTTGACCCAGGAATTTAATTCCATTAGCAGAAGTGAATAAATAAGATTATCAGCCAAACTCAAATGTAGTTATTCTAAGACAAACTTATAAAAAAGCACTTGATTTCACAGCTATTGTTCTTATAGTCTAGAGAATAAAATGTTTTTAAAGGGGACTAGGAAAGCCATCTGGGGGCAGTTATTTTTATTTCACTCACACAGGAAAATATTGAACAATAACAGTAAAACAGTTGTTATTGTGTTGTTGGGATACAACCCACAGACCATACGTTGTTTAGGAACACGCCTGCAGGCTGAGGTTACGCGTTGCAAAAAGTATTTTTAATGAACAATTTTCCACTGTCATGCTTTATCTTGCATAAAATACCTTGAGAATATTATAGCTGGCCAAGTAAGCACAGTAGAAGAATGCAGGGAGTCCCTTATAAATGTATTTGGAGACACAGATCTGGCTTCTAATGCTAATATAATATTCAGACAAAAGGCAAAGTATTGACATGCAAATAGGAAATACTGTCCTAAACTTGTCCTGTTCTACTTAAGGTATTACAGGAGGAATCCAGTTTTCAGATTTGGAGTGCCCCATGGGTACAAGTCCCTGAATTTCTGTGCTCATATCAGTGCTTAGTCATGTAAATGTCCAAGTTGTTCTCCTAATGTGAGTTTTGATTTTAGAATCCCATTTCAGGGTTTGCACATTGAAGACCAGTTTTCAGTTTTAAATGTATGGTATGGATTAATACATAGCTCAAATTAATCTTCTTCTGTATGGCTCAGACCACCTTTGTATGAAGGTAGGAAAGGTCTCTAGCAAATGTGCACTTGAGTGTTTTACATCCTGTTAGGTTTACAGGATGGGCAGGAGAGCATATTGCAAAAGTCATAACAGTGCAACTCATCCCCACCAATGTTGTCTGATACTGTATATCCTGGTAATGAGGGAACAAAGCTCACTGCTGAAGAAGAGTCATAACACAATCCTGTGAAGGGAGGTAAGAAGGAGAGGGCGTAGGGACAGATTAAGTGTAGAAGCTATGTGTATTCATGCCCTAGTTTATGCTTGCCATACTTTCGGCAGCAGTTGACAGGAGATCCACAAGGTATGTAAAACAACTTGCGTATCTCCCGTCACCTTGCTAGCTCCCACTTACTGTCTGGTTGACTTAGCACTACTTCAGTTATGGGGCTGGAGTTAAAGTATCGAGCTGGAGATTCAGCACATCTTGACAGACCACTCAATCGAACCCAGAAGACTGCGCTGATTGCAGTGAATTTACCACTGTCAGTATAGACATATGCCAAGATTGCTTGGCTGGCTTTATACATGTAAAGTTTGGTGCCGTAGCCACACATTCTCAGCTCCACAGAGGCCTTTAAACAGCAAGTAAATCTCTTTCTGCTCCGCACAGATTTGCTATATTGGCACCCTGTCCATACCACAGTGGTACTATTAAAAAATTTAGGTTGAAGAAAGCTTCTTTGGAAGGAACTGATTTATCATGTCATTGTATAATTAGGAGAAACAGTATCCGTAGAACAAAGCCTCATGAAATGCTCATGGCTAACAATTATCGAGCACATACATTTGATAACTGTACTTTTATATCTTGGCTTATTTTGGTTCTTGATTTAATGTTTAAAAAACAGTGTGCTTTAGGTGTGGGTCAGGATATTATAAATGAGCACAATCCTTTAGTCTGAAACCAAAGTGTTCCTATCTGACGGTTTACACAGTGAATAAAGAATGATTTAAGTTATTTACAGCAACCAACTTGCCTTCTAGCTCCAGCTATGGAATTTAGTCACTGACCCTAAAAACAAAAACTAAACTCTCCCTCTTTTGCTTTCCTCTGTCAACTTCACAGATTGCCTGATGGGAAACTCAGGTTATCTCCCTATCGCCAAAAACGCGTAGTGGCGCACACACAAACACACACACACTACAGCTCTAAAGATTTAGAAGCCTACACAATTCAGCATTGTTATTGAAACATTTCAAGAGAAAAAGGGGTACAAACTCCTTGATCTTACTCGTCTGTGACAACACAGAATACAATAAGCTTGTTAGAGTCAGTCTGCGTTCTAGGTCTTCCTGATAAGAGGCCCTTTCTTAATCCAAGGCTATGACTAGACTACAAGGAAATGGTGTGATTTCCTTGCTTGAGTACATATATTTGCACTAGCTGCCTTTGAGCAAGCAGGCATATAAACTACACTGTAATTTCACTAGCATGAGTAGCAGCAGGAGATGCACAATTGACTGCTGCTGAGCCGAAACTGGCCTGGAAGAGGTGAGTACCTACATGGCATGATTTGGCCATGCTACAGGAGCCGTACTGATATTTATACTCACACAAACTTTATGAGAACTAGCATGAGCTACATCTACTTGCGCAGAAAAATTACAACCCTAGCTAGCAGTGTAGATATAGCCCAAGGCTCATGGCCTTCTAAGGAGTCAATACCCATTTCAAATGTAATGCTGGCAACTTGGTTTTTGGGACAGAGATTGCATCACACTGTGTGTTTTTATAGTGTCCCAGCGGGAGAGCCGTTTCTGTACAGTGCTCATGTACATCTATGATTTTTATAAACTCATAGCAGATTAGAGTTGGAAGGGAGCTCAGGATTTCTTTTACTCCAACCCCTGCTCAAAGCAGGACTAAACCCAAGGAAATTTTCATGTAGATCAAAGCAGGGACTCCTGCTGTTACGTAAGGACCCAATAATGGATGGAGCACACTAACCCATACTGGCTAGGACTTGTCTCTTAGCCACGTCAAAATTGATTCCTGCACTGAAATTTGTACCAAGCAGGTGGGTTAAACATCATTAATTTCTATTATATGTTGCTATGAATTGCACATAAAATTCTGCATTTTGTCCATTTCCCCTTTCCTTTATTTGCCTTGTGTTTTTATATTTTAAACTTTGTGACAGGGTCAGCCTCTTGTATGGTGCTAGTACAGTGAGATCTAATTCCAACTGGCATCTTTGAATGTTAATGAATGAATGAATATCTGACCATGACCTGATCAAAAAAGATGTGAGAAAAGTTTGATATATTGATTACCTGTTTGTAGGAATCATACTAGAAAGAGTTATTACAGATATTTTTAAAGCAAACATAAAGATATTGGGTTCATTACAGGAGTAACTGGATGATATTCTGTGGTCTGTGTGGTACTTTAGGGTCGGACTGATATGATCTAATGCCTTCGAGTCTTTAAATCTGTGAATTTACGAAAATTATTTTCACCCTTCTCTCTATTAAGCTTTTTCGTTTGATATTTTTTTAGTTGGGAAGAATTCATCTATTCTCGCTCTCTCTGTTCCAGATCAGGGAACTGTACAGAAAGTTGTTGTCCTGCCCACTAACTCTTCTGCAAATGGAGAGCTCATTTTGGAAGAACTGGAGGTTTTTCAGGTTTGTCTCACTCTGTCTTTCATTCCTTCAACATGTCTATTCACACAAACACTTTGGTTTCAGAGACTTTGGCCAGGGTGACTAGAATTTGATAAAAAAAAAATGAAATTAATTAGTGTAATGTCATTTTGATGCCTTCCGTTAAGAATGTAAGAATAAGGTTATGTCTCTTGCAGTGTTGCTCTGCGGACATAGTGAAGTGTTCCATGAGTAACCCCAGCCTCTCCTTGTTGGTGGGAATGGGTAGGGGAGAGTAATATGGTGACTGACATAAGCCTGGGAGATTTAAAATGCCTCAGCCACAGCAAAGCTTCTAGGTGCACATTGGCATCCACCGCTGCCTTGCTCCTTGGAGGTGGCTGGTGCATGTTCAATTTCCCATCACTGTTACCACCTGCATCAAAATAGTTTGGGCATAAATTTCATGGCAAGACTTTCTTTGACAAACCATATGCCAAGAATAGATAAAATTGTTTGAACGTGCAGGTCCAAAATTCCCATTAAAACTTGAGTAATATTTTCAGTTTTAAGTATCTATATTTCAGAAATAAACAGTTGTTCATTGATAGAATTGTCTTTAATTTGGTTTCCTGACCTGTCTTCACAGGAAGGCATAGTGTGCTGATCTTATAAAATTTATAGCCCATATATACAGGCTTTTTCAAGAAAGTTTTCATCAGGTGTTCTGCATAAAGTAATTAATACATTTAGGTGTTCCCTGGTCCACTAAAGGTTAAGAAAAACTAGTCTAGTGTACTGGGAAGTGTAAATAGGCTCAACTCTCTTTTCTGCATTAAAGTTCCTTGTTTTTCTTATGTTGTCATCCTGACTCAAAGGATTTAATAATCACATTTTTAAGAGGTCATGTTATACCGAAGACCTTTATCATAGGCATCGCATACTGAGACAGCAACCATTTGCGGCTAGAAGCTAAGTTTTTCTTTTTGTTTTTCCTTCTTTATTTCCTTCTTTGATTAAACGATAAGCTTTCTGATTATCAGCCACAGATTTGAAGCAAACGGGTGTTGTTTTTGCTTTGCTCCACTTCTTTAAAGTCAGATGTCACTGAAGTCAAAAAGCTTTAGGCCTAAATCATGCTAAGTTAAAAAAGCGGCCTAAGCCAATAAGAGAAAGGATATTTAAACAGTCTCTGTCAATCATTCTAGTGGGTAGATGCTTGCTAGAACAATAAGGAACTTTGTTCACCCTGCTGGTGAAAGCTCTTTAGCTTTTGTGAATGGACTTTTGTTTACCAGGGATACTCAAGGCAATTTGATGCTTAGCTAGAAGCCTGAGTAGTGACCTGTACTGAGTTGCCCTGCACACAGGGAAGCTCAGCCTAGTGTACAGAGGGACTGGGAAGCCTTCTCCCCCTGGTGTGGCTAACTTGCTATATGAGCAGGTATGGAAAGAGCAAAGTCATGGCTCCATTTTCACCCAGCCCTCTCTTTTGGTGCACCAGAGAAGCATAATCTATTCTTCCCTGTGGACAGAGGCTGGCCTTTGTGTAAGCCATAATAGTGTGCTATCTGTGCCCATCATCCTTCTCTGCACACCCTCAAAAAGACCTGCATCAACTGAGGTTGCATAGTCTTTTTGTAGCCCAGGCTACCTGTGAACTTAAAGGGTCTTGTTAGGTCTTTTGTGGAAGACTGAGCTTTTTTTCTTTCTTTTTTTTTGTGTGTGTGCAAATAATATTTTATGGAACTTCTTTTGCCAGAAATATAATTAATTCTGTTTACAGAAGGGGAAACCGAGTGAGGAAAGGAAGGACTCAAAGGGAGTCTGTGCCAAAGCTTGGGAGAGAAGCCAGGATCATGACTCTCAGTCATCTGCTCCGTCCTCTCAATTGCATAACATTTCATTTTGAACCCACATTGTATCATAAGCTCTGGCTTCAGAACCCATGTACTTGGTTTGGAGCTTTACTAATGATTCTCAAAACTAGAGGGGACAAGAGTAGCATAGATTTAGTCTTGAAGAATATGAAGATAAAGCATGCAGCGTCAAGTATTTTCTTTTTGTAAAGTAGCTCTGAGAAAGTGTGCTGTGTTACTAAATTTTGGAATTTGAGGCCCCAAGTGACAGTAAGAAAGACAATTGGAGGAAAGTCACTTAATCTTCTCTACATGCTAGACAGAAGAGACAGAGAGCCCCAGAACAGCACAGCTGAGACAAAAGGGGAACATTTTGATTCACTTCTGTGTTCATTAAAATGAGACACTGATACAACTGTTCAGAGCAAGGAGGGAATAGACACTGCAAGCCACCCATGCACTGAGCTGAGTTCTGCAAATTTACTGCCCATTAGATGTGATCTGGAAGCTACAACCTTATTAATCTGGCCATTTACTCCTTACAGCTCTGTTAATATGAATCATTTCTCACTTGTTAAAGCTTCATTGCTCCAGTCCTAAGTCCCAACATCTACCAATGAATTATCTACCTCAGGTACTTATATGTCCCTCACTACTGTAGAATCATAGGTCTAGAAGGGACTGCAAGAGTCATGTAGTCTAACCCAAGATGCAGGATTTGTTGTGCCTAAACCATCCAATACAGATGGCTACCCAGCCTTCTTTTGAAAAACTCCAGTAAAGGAGTTTTCACAGCCTTCTGAAGCCAGGGATGTCACTGCCCTGAAAAAGGATTGGGACCTGGATGCAGGCCTGGGCTCCACCCCTGGGCCCGATTGACCCCTGGGCCTGATCTGTCCCTGAGTCCCTAGCCAAGATCGGTGCTGGATCCTACTTCCGGTGGCCAGCTGCCTGGCCCTGTGTCCCTGTCTGGGGTCAGGGCGAATGCCAGATCCTGCCACCAGTGGCAGCCTGACCCAGGATCCCCATCCAAGGATGAGGTCAGCATCAGAGCTGGCTCTAAAACCCATTTCTGCCACCATGGCCGCCAGCCTGAACTTGAGTCCCCTTCCCTACTCTTGGGGCACTGGTGCTGGTTCTCAGGGCTCATTCCCCATGTGCCCAAAACCAGCAAAACCACTGCCTGAAGCAATTTTTTTCCATTGCCCTACTGCTCTTACAGTTAGGGTGTTTTTCTTGAGATTTAAACTCAATTTGTTAAGCTGTAATTTGAACCTACTGCCTCTTGTCCTGCCCTGTACTGCAAAACAGAATAACTTTTCTCCTGTATTGGCTGAACACCCCATAATCTTTAATGGATCTGTCCTACCAACATCCCTGTGAGGATCCCCCATTTTCTAGCTGAGGAGCTGAGGCACAGAAAAAGTAAGCAATTTGCCTAAGATCACATTGGAAACTTGTGGTGGCACATGGAAATGAACTCAGCTTTCCCAGGGCCTAAATACTCAATCTTAAAGTACTGCAACATCACACTCCCACTTTTGAATGCCCACCAAGTGCTGAAAGCTCCTTGCTGTTCCAGTCCTGAGCCTCCACGTGGCTCTTTTAGTCTGTCACTTGAATCCTAAACCACCAAAATGATATTCTTCTCTTGTGATTACTGTAGTAAATCCTTGATTCCCCAAATAATGTTTACCATTCCTGTGTGCATTACCAATACCATTAATTTTGATGAGAATAAGGAATTCTTTCATTGATTTAAGACTGTGGATATAACAATGCCTTAGGGTGTTCTTTAGCATTCAGTTTGACACAGATAATAAAAGACACTAAAGACTACATACAGTAGTGTGCAGTGTTCTCTGAGTATGCTGAAGAAAAAACAAAATTTCAGTAACCCAACACATCATTTGTAATGTTGGCGTTTCTTATTGATAATTTAAACCCATGTGTTGGACAGTAACCAAGGGGATGCACTGTAGACATAGTGTAGGAGAAATATTAATTCTCCTTGTCCGGCACATGTGCTAATTATGTACGAGCTGTTACATGATTCCTGCATGCTGTTTCCTTACAAAGAGAGAGTGATTGTTTGAAAACGCATACTGCCTATCTGCAGTGGTGAGGCAGCTCTTAAGAGCAGTTCATCCAGAAGTGTGAGAACACTTGTGAATGTGTATGAGTCAAGTCCGCAGGGTTTATGCAGTCAATATATTTACTGACTCTAACTTTGTGTTTATGTCATATTTCTTGAGTTGTGGAAAAAGATGATTAGGTGTGAATGACATCCTATCAGAAGGCTAGAAAAGACTGTGGCTTACCAAACTGTAAAGTTAATGTCATGACATCATAAATAAAAGAAGATATTTAAATGTGATTTGTCTTTCAGAATAATGCTCCTATAACGACAATGAAGATTTCATCTAAAAAGGTAAAGAACAGCGGAACACTCATTCAGTGGTTATTACTGGAGGACAAAATTGAATAAAGATCCTAATAAGGCTAACTATGAAAGATGTTCAGTATGGTACCATTAACTTCCAAATTATGTATGCTAAGGATCTGTTCCAGCATCATCAGGACAAATCCTTGCTAGGGATCCATTCTGGCATCACCGGTCAACTGTTCATTATTTGTTTTTTGCAAAAGTATCAGCATTCTAACTGGGGTACAAAACATTTACCATATGATCAATCACATCACAGTACATAAACTGAAGCTATTTGTCTGAAATATTGATTGAGTTCATGGGGAGTGCAGGAAAGGTAGTACCAAGCCTATGAACAGGTTGTGTCTATCTAGCTCACTCATAATGGATATTCTATCATGAATCATTAATAATTACGATGGTGGTGATTATAATCATTGTGTGACTGCTTGACCAAAATAAAATGCAGTTAAAATAATTTAAATGTACTAAAATGTGCCAAGACTTTATTAATCCAATAACTAATATTTAAAAAATTAAACTCAGTAAGATTTGCCAGCATTGTCAAGAACAATCATATTAGACCAACCTGATAGCTTTCTGTGAGGGGATAGGAAGCTTTGTGGATAGAGGGGAAGCAGTAGATGTGATGTATATAGACTTTAGGAAGGCTTTTGTTGAGGTTTGCATCACTTTTTCATTAACCAATAAGAAAGTGCAATTTAGATGGAGCTACTATAAGATGGGTGCACAGCTGGTTGGATAACTGCTCCCAGAGAGTTGTTATCAATGATTCACACTCATGTTGGAAGGGCATCATGAGCAGGATACTTTGGGCAGGACAGTCTTAGTGTTTCTGGGGCCCTGGGCAAAAGTTAAGGTTGGGGCCCCCCCTCACCACATGGAGGCCCCCGTCCTTGACTTTTGCCCCCCCTTTTCCTGGGGCTTCACCACTTCCCTGTCACCTCCCCCCACCACCTCACTGCCAGACCCATGTTCTCTGCTCCCATGGTCATATCACAGTCCTTGCTGGGGCCGCCACCCTGTGCACCTTCCCAACCCCTTCCTCCTTGACCCCACAGCCCACCTCACCTGCAGGCACTGTGTATCTTGGCCCTGCCACTTGTGCCCTGGCTCATATGTGGAACGTGTCATGGTGGGCGGTCAGGGCATTTTAAACAGCCAGGCAGCAGGCAGCACCAGTATGGTCCCAGCTCCTACCCTAGAATCCATCCCAAGTGGGCAAACCCCCCACCACAGCCCCAGAGACAATTGCCCAGTCTGCCCCATACCTAAGACTGCTTATGACCACAGGGATTGGTGCTGGGTCCATTTCTCCAATATTTTCATCAATGATTTATATGATGGCATTAAGTATGGGGATGATACCAAGCTGGGATAGCTTGCAAGAGCTTTAGAGTACAGGATCACAATTCAAAATCATTTGGAGAAACTGGTGAAATGGCTTGAGATAAGTAGAGTAAAATTCAATAAAGACAAGTGCAAAGTACTCTGCTTAGGAAAAAACAATCCATTGCACTCATACAAAATGGGCAATAACTGCCAAGGAAGATGTATTGTGGAAAGGGATCTGGGTGTCATAGTAGACCACAAGCTAAATATGAGTCAACATTGTAATACTGTCGCAAAGAAAAAGCAAACACCGTTTTGGGATATATTAACAGGAGTATTGTAAGTAAGACGTAAGAAGTAATTCTTCCACGCTGCTAGACCCTGATTAGGCCTCAGCTGCAGTACTGTGTCCAGTTCTGGGTGCCTCATTTCAGTAAAGCTGTGGACAAATTGGAGAATGTCCAGAAAAGAGCAACAAGAATGATTAAAGATCTGGAACACCTGACTTGTGAGGGAAGATTGAAAGAGCTGGGTTTGTTTAGTCTGGAAGAGAGGAGACTGACAGGAGACATACATGATAACAGTTTTCAAGTACCTAAAAGGTTATTATGAGGAGGAAGGAGAAAAATTATTCTCCTTGACCACCGATGATAGAACAAGAAACAATGGGCTTAAATTACAACAAGGGAGGTTTAGGTTGGACATTAGGAAAAATTCCTAACTGTCAGTATAATTAATCTTTGGAATAAGTTGCCTAGGAGGTTGTGGAATTTGCATCATTGGAAGTTTTTAAGAGCAGGTTGGACAAACACTGGTCAGGGGTAGTTTAAGAGGGTACTTGGTCCTGTCATAAGTGCAAGGGGCTGGACACAATGACCTTTCACGCTCCCTTCCAGTTTCTATGACTGTGACAGATATGGGCTCAGGGCACACAGTTCAGGATTGTTCAGATCCAGGGTTTATCTACACATTAAGAAATGTTATTTAAATGGCTTCTCGTTAGAACCAGTAATTTTGTTCCAGATCCTGATGCCTTCACTCACCTTGAATGTTCCTTACTCCATGAGTTGCCTCATTGACTCCACTCCTGAAATAAATGTTTCTGTTGCCTTCACCAGCAACAGTTGTATGTGAGCTCTGAAGAAGGAATCACCCAGGTATCTTTGCACCGCTGCCATATCTATGGAACAGCATGTGCTGACTGCTGCCTAGCCAGAGATCCTTACTGCGCTTGGGATGGGAATTCCTGCTCCAGGTTCTACCCAACAGGGAAAAGGTGTGTAAGTAGTAAAGGAGTCTGATGAGATTTCCAAGGAAAGTACAAGTCAATGTTTTACTTTCATATCTAGTCAGGGATCATGTAATATGATAACAGAAGGAAATTGTTTTTTAGTTGCTCGCTTCTTTTAAAATAATGCTAAATTGATCCTGAGATACTTCTTGTGTTCATCATTACGGACTGACTAAAAGTCTCTGCTAAAGAAATAAAAGCAATATATTAAAGCAATATATTGTGAAAAAAAATTCTTTCTACATTTAATTCAACAAGGACATAATCCTCCTCTGCTATACAATATGTGCACCAAAGTTAATGGAGTTACGTTGAAGTAATGCTAGAATAGACTAGAATTAGAATGAAGTGATGCTTTTGCCTTTGTTTAAATTCATCTCTTCCCTGTGGATGTCATTATGATAAAACCTCTTTCATGCAACATAATATCTGACAGTGCATCTGATGCTTTATATTGCATGATTTTCCTCGCTGAAAAGGACTATTTCAGGGGAATCCTTTGGTGGGGAATTTTTTGACAAGTCATTTTTCAAAATGCTGATTGGTTGACAACTAAAACTATTCACAAATCTGGGTCTGTTTGAGAAATCTCCTGACTTAAAAAGAATGTTGGAATAAAGAAGTTTGGAAATTGTCAATAGATTCAATTTTAGCACTTTTGAAACAAACAAAAAAAAATCAAATTCTTATGTTCAAAATGATATTTTGAAATTTACTCTTATTAGTCAAGAAAAGGTTGAAAAAGGAAAAAGTTGAAATCAAAACAAAACATTTAAAATTATGAAAAAAGTTTTGATTGACATGAAACAATCTTTAAAAGTTTTTCAATTTTCAAACACTTTGTTTGACATTTCGATTTGTTAGCTGATGCAGTATAGTTAATATTTTCATGCTGTCAGAAACATTCATAGGATAAGAAGACTGTTTCCCACCCTGCTCTGGGAAACAGACCAATATAGACAAGTGCCATTTCCATATCATACCCACTAGATTTGGGATTCTCTAGATGAGGTTCATTAAAGCAGTCATGGAAAGAAATTTTTCTTTAATTTTACAACAGAAGGTCTCTAGTTCATGCTGAGATAATCACACAAACCATATTATTTTGTGCAAAATAGCAGCCTCATGCCACTTCTCTGGGGAAATATATAATAGCAGAGGGCTATGGTAAGGCCTTATATTACTGGGGCTTCACTGCTTGTACAAATGGCTACAGAATATCTAATAGACGTTGCATGAAGTATTATCAAACTCAACTTTTCATGACAAGCTTAGTCTGAGCCTGGCCTGTGGAAGAATGAAAGGGGAAAGAGATCCACATGCCCCGTGCAACCTCTCTGCATCACAGTGGTAGGTGCAAGGGGGAGCCCAGAAAGTATGTGCGTAGTTCTCCGCCCTGTTCATGTAAGTGGAGAATGGATAGAAAGGGATAGGAAATGAACGGAGCCTTGACTCCATTGCCCAGTGGACCAGCCAGATGATCAGATGCCAGTAGTTGATTACTAACATCTGGGAGGAAAAAAAGGAACAGAGACAATTCCTTCACAGGGTTTCTCCTGGGATGAGGCAGCTCAAGGTCACCATTTACAAGGGATTAACTCATAAATCATCAGCTAGTTCTAAGTGAACAAAGTATACCTTATGATGCAATTACCTTCTCGGGGGTGGGTAGTATTTGTTCACAGTTTGCAGAGTATGGGACCATAAGTCTTCAGGACAGATTTCTTTTGGTTTTTTGTTTTTCTGACAACAAGCAAAGTCCAGGGTGGGAGGATGGGGAATGGCTAGGTAGTTGGCTCCAGTTCCCTGTTTTTTAGCACACCTGCAGTTCCAAAACAACTTATAGCTGCCATGAAGTATAACAGAATGAAAACTCAAGTCCAATATTTCTAATTTACAGTTGATCTCTTGCCATTTCCATCATGTATATCCATGGCATTTCCATTTGGTTTTATTCTGCTGCTAACATTTTGTTTTTAAGAAAACAAACGAGGAGTCCTGAGGCACTTAAAGACTAACAAATTTATTTATGTCATGAGCTTTCGTGGGAGAAAATCCCATTTTGTGACTTTTATAGCATACCAAAATAAACACCAAAAACAGTATGGAAAACTATCTGTTTTTCATATGCTAAGAAAATGAGTTGTTGCTTTATCCAAAGAAACAGCTTGTGCTGGAGAAAACATCAGTTATTAAAGCCAAATCCTCAAATCTAGGCATTAATATCTTGCTACAGTTGATTTTTCTCTTGTCACCTCTGTGTGTGTTACTTCTGTGTGTCATCCTCCGCAGCATAACCTTAAACACCTGACCTTTCCCTTATGTCCTGAACACACCCACAAACCAACCCTCCCCAAACAAACATTCCCACTTCTTATTTGTGGTCAAAGAGTCAACTGTCAGGGTTAGGTCTGGTCATTAGATTAGTGGGTGGTAGGAGCAGCTTCTGAAAGACCACAGCAAATTACAGTTTACCTGGATATTTTCCTACTCTGATGTTCATAGAGAAGTCTTCACTATTTTCTCCCTCATCTGTAAATAGCTCACAGCATGTTACAGAGCTGCAGAACTTGTAATATTGAGCTAAAAAGATGTGCAGGTGCATTTAGAAATGCACCTTTTAAATGTTTCTTGATAATTGATATAGGGAGGTGATGAGGGACTGTAAACTATTTGGGGCAGGGACTGTCTCTCAATCTGCATCTTTACAGTACTTAGTATAAAAGGTCCATAATCTTATTTGGGGCCTCTAAGCATTATAGCAATATAATAATAATATTGCACTGGGAGGGCTGCATGTGACAGAAGAATTCGGTTCAAGGATTTTTTTGCTTCTGTAGTGAAGGAGCTGAGAAGTTAATGAGCTGAAAGCCTTAAACTCCCAGTGAAGTCAAAGGGATGAATTCAAGATGCATTCAGCACCTTGCAGGATTGAACTATAGAAGGATAGGCTGATCTGTTGTTGCTGCCTCTCCCAATGAGCTGGACTGCAGTGTTCTACAACTTTTGGATCCTGCTCCGTTAATGACAAAATGCATCAGACTTTCCTGCAGATTTTCAGTAATCAAAACACTCTGACTCTATTCATGCTGGGGGCAGTTAATCTTGTCTCATCTTACACAAAATATATTTTGGTTAGAAGTTTCACTCTTTGTGCAGTGCCTGAGAAAACAGGTTGCAGGTGAATCTGTTGTCCATAAAATGAATGGTGTTATTGTTATTAGGACTTCAGTAACACCTTGTTGATTTAACTGAGCTTGGATACTGCTGTAGTAGGTGCTACAAAAACACATAGTAATAGATAGTGCCTGCCCACGGGACCTAGCATTCTAGAGAGGTAAGATAGACCAGGGGTCTGCAACCTGCAGCTCCAAACCCTCATGCGGCTCTTTGGCTTCACCCTGGTGGCCACCTGGGAATGCTGCAGGGGGCCCATGCCTGGCTCCAGGCCTCCTCTGCTCCTTCCATTTGGCCAGGGACCCTACAGCAGGTACCCTTGCAAGGAGCGTCACTGCCTCGGGAAAGTACCCAGGGCACTGGCCCAGGCCCTGCCCCTTACCAGAGGCCACACCCCCTGGTCACAGGCCACGCCCCCAGCCGGGGCCAGGGCCGGGGCTGGGAGCAGCTGCCACAGCCGTGGTTGGCTGGGCCCTGGATCCCTGGCTGGGGATGGGGCCAGGAGCAGCAGCTGTGGACACTGGTGCCGGGATTCGGGGCCTGGGCCCTGTCTGCCCGGTGCCAGCGACGCCCCTGGCCCTTGCCCAGGTCCCCCCACCAGGAGGCTACACTTATTGTGGTTCTCAAAACACTTGGTTATTGAAGGAATTTTTTAAAATGGCTCTTCTTATTTTTGGATTCCCTCTCCTGAGATAGATGGAGCTGCAGGATGCTGAAGAAATGTAAAGAAAGGCAACAAAATCCTAAGCCACAAAAAAGATTGCCTGATTTCTGATTTTGCTGAAGTCAGGCAGACAAACAGACAGACATCCACCACGTTTAATGAGAGCCATGAATTCATGTGGAGAAAAATAATTATAATAGGGTACATCATGACTGTCTGATGGTCCCAAACCCCTTCACAAACATTAATGACTTGAAATTCAATATACTCCCTTAAGGCAGAGTAATACTCATGCATTGGGAAATTGAGGCACAGAGATTCTGGCACACATTTCCATACCTGTTGCTTAGAGGTGGACACCTTAAATCATAGGCAGGAATATAAGTGGTGTGCTTTTCTGAGCTACAAAGCAGCCTCAGCTCAGCCAAGGAGAACTGATAACAGGTGTGGATGTTCAGTACCTCTGTTCATCAGATTACTCACTTTGGTATCTAACTTCAGGCAGCCATCTAGAAACACTGGCCTAGGTAACCAATGGAAAGTCAAACAGCGAGTAATTGATGAGGGGTAGTCACTGAGTCTACAAGAGTGCCCTGACCCCTAGAACGAACTGATGAAATTTGTAGAAACCTCTGAAATATGAAACCTCTGAGCTTCATGTTGCTTTATGGTATAACAAAGCCTGTTGGAAGGACATACTGCTTGATCGTGAAGAATGAATGAACCAGGCTGATTACAATACAGAGCATTTGGACCCTTTCTCAGGCACCTGTACGCAGCCCTCCTTCTTCACAAAGTCTGGGGTTTATTTCATGACTAGGGCAATTTTAACACCCAGCTCTCCTCCCAGTGACCTCAGTGGCAAACCTTCCATTGACTTAAACAGGAACAAGGTCCAGGGCACTCAAACTGCAGAATGTGGAATTGTATACCATAAACCATGGCCACTGAAACAAATATATAATCTAGTGAATAGTTTCTTTTACAGTGGCTATCTTAGAGTAATAGTTTTATTTCCCAAATATTTCAGGAGGAGTCGGAGGCAAGATGTGAGACATGGAAACCCTATGACTCAGTGCCGAGGATTTAACTTGAAAGGTATTGTAACTGAAAGATCACCGTACTATATAAAGAACATTTGAACTTTCATTTATGTGAGTCATCCTTCACATTAGCCTTGTGGTTTACTGGTAAAGCAACAACAAAGCACAGTCATTTTCCAAGCCTGAGTTGTTTTTTTTGTTTTTTTTAACATTCTTTCCTTGCATGTTACATGCAATGTGCCTTTGTACAGTAAAATGGCATGAGATTTTATAATGTGAGAGTCTGGAACCAGTGGCTTGAGCCAGCTGTAGGGAAATGATGGCCTGGTCTTGTTCCCTGCAGACTTCTGCCCATGTCCTGTCTGTTCTAATCTTGAGCCTGCCAGTTGTGCTGAACTGTAAAGTTGTTTGGGGCTGACTTGTGCTTTTGGGTCATGTAAGCTGCATCTTGTCTCCCCCAGAAAGAGCGCTAGGGGGCACTTTGATTTAGACACCTCTCAGGGTCACAATTCTTCCCCTTCTTCTGCCTTCTACTGGTGGAGAAATAAATTAATTCATGAAGCATTTTACACTCTGCTGTGCACCTGCCCATCTACTCTAAACCAATGAATTGAGCCAGTGGAGCTAAGGTTCCTTTGTCTCCCAGTTCCAGGGCCAAACAGGTTACTAATCTAGGCCCAGACCCTCAAAATGGTATTTAGATGCCTAACTCCTGTTGATCTCAAAGGGAATCAGGTACATAAATATCTTTGAGGACTTTTGCCTCCATGTTACTCACCTCTATGGATAAGGGCTGTGATAATCTAATGCTTTGAGCCCCTGTCTAGTTCACTCTGCACCATCTAGGGATTCAGCAGTAGAGCTGATGTCTTCTATCAGTTTGTCAAAAACAAAACTTGTCCTTAGAAATCTATCCAGATCCACTGAAACTTTCATCAGGAAGGTTTCCACGATCCAGGGTACAATTTCTGGGAAAGGAGAGTGAGTGACTCACTAGCCTGTTAAGAGACCTAGCTGTGAATTAGGGAGAACAAAGACTTGCACATGGGTTTCCTACAACTTAAATGAGCGTGTTAACCAGTGAGCTGATGGCTATTACTTAGGGGTTTCTTTTCAACTCTGTCTTTTCAAGGAAGTTTTGGTGATAGTAAGTAAAGAGAGAGGGTGTAGGCACAGGCAGTTTTAGGAATGGGGCAAACTGGGCAATTGCCCCAGTCCTGCAGTGTCCTCCCTTCAAGGGATGGGAGCTGGGGCTGGGCTGTTTTAGATCGACTGGCCCCCCACCGATGCACATTCCACCCATCGGCCATGGCAGCAGCGGTGGGGCCAGGAGCCCCTGTGACTGCAGCTTGAAGCTCCAGCCAGCCAGCCAAGTGAAGTGGGGTGGGGGGCCAGGAGGGAGGGCGTTGGGAAAGTGTGCAAGGAGGGGCTCCGGCAAGGACGGGATGTGGCGGGGGGGTAGGGATACAGCAGTAGCAGCAGTGAATGGGGGTCATCAGCGGAGGGAGGTGGCAGGGACTGGTGCCAAGGCCCAGGAGGTTGGGGGCGGGGGGCAGGAAGGGCACTGAGGACAAAAGTCAGGGATGTGGAGGGCCCTATGCTTGGCTTTTGCCCGACCCCAGAGCCATTAAGACTTGCTCTGGATATAGGAAGATGGCCCGTCTCCCATGTTTTCCAATGTAAGTAATGATAATAAAGAAACCATAATTTAGAATCTTTCAACATATTATTTATATTTTAAGTCATTTTCTGGCAAACTGGCATGCTGAGAAGGAAAAACATTGAACAACCACCAAAAAGACAAAAGAGCCAGTGTGAGCAAAGTGTATTAGCAATTTCATAATATGATTTTGAAACCAAAGCACAGAGGATGCCATGTTTCATACCATGATACTGTTAACATGTGAGATTTTAATGTTTTTCAGCCTAATGCTATATTTAAATATAGCACTGAGCTCTGAAAGGGTTGTATAAATATTCTGTAAAGGCTTTTAGCATTACAAAATTATCATTTGCTGTTAGGGCTGTTAGGAAAGCACATTTGTTTTCTTCCTCTCTGTCTTTCAGAGCTTACATAACAAGTAAAAACTAATATGCAGTAGACCTGCAGATGAATGTTTAGTGAAAAGATGGCAGTGTTTAGATACTACAGTGCTATAGAACATGTGAAAAATGTAGACAGATAGGGTCTCACTCTGTATAGTGTATATTCCTATATGACTCAGTCCTAAAATTCCTACATAAAATTCACTTTAGCCCCAATCATTCAATAAGCTCCATGCAGGTGCAGTGTCTGGCTAATTGCCCAGTTAGGACCTTTGAATGCCAAGTAGTTCAGGATTGCTTCCATAAACTTAATATTATTACTGTTGTTCTTACAGAACCCAATGTATGCTAAGTAACAAATAGAAATCAAAGGTTTCTTCCCTCAACTAGCCTAGAACCCAGTTTTAGAAGTAACTCAATGAGTGAGGGTAGGAAGAAGATGGGGGAATAGAGTGAGGAAGGACAGGGTTACAGCCTGATGACATGGTTATTTGATTTAGGTCCATGCCCAAGTGGTTCAATTTACAGTATTTCTTTTTAACTATTACTGACTCAGAAATAGAAATTAGATTTCATGTAATTCTAGGGGAAAAAATAGGCCTTGGCCAATATTATTATTTGAGCAAACTAATAAAAATCTTAAGATTTTGAGATTGGTAACAGTCTCATCTATAAAGAATGTGAAGTAGCCCACTAAGTCTCGGTGATCCCATACACTCAACATATGTCCAAGTATTGCAGGAGTGTTATAAATCAATCAATAGCCTTTCCAAGGAGAAGCCTAGCATCTTCTCCTTCTGTCTCGTGGTCTCTGTCTCTGTCTGATCTATGCCAAGTTTTCATTGTATTTTAAGTTTAGAACTAATCCTGTTTTTTCTGTATAAGTAGCTATACCTAGTGGGTGTGTGGGAGCAGAGTGACTACATGATGACTAGAAACGACTGAAGGGCATCTTAATGTTGCTTTGAAAAGAAACTGTATTTGGCCCTTTTTAGCCCCCACTCCATACCCTACACCTCAAAGTGCATGGGCACAGTACAGTTACAGCCTAACCACACCCCTGACGCAGCAGGATTTTTGATTCTGTGGGGCATTGACAGGCATATTAAGCTCCCTCTTCTTTAGAGAGCACAAACATGATGCTCCAGACTGCTGCTGCACAGGAACACTGGGAAGAAGAATTTCCCAGTGCCCTCTTATTATTCCTAGGCTGCATAAGGTAGGATTTGCCACAGGATATGCTAAATGAACCACAAGCAGGTGTCCTATTTTCTCAGAACAGTCTGTGCCAATAACTGAAATATTTGCAATTTGGTTTGGCCTAAGTCCTGTTTCTCCAAACTTCATTCTTTGTCTTTTATGGGTCTTTGCCCCAGATTACAGATTCCCGAATGTCTTCAGTCTAGAGTGTCTGACATCATGTCTGACTCAGCTGGGTTAGGGAACCTTGACTGCCAGTTTTTCAGACACATGAATGTTTGCTTTCCAAGTCAGACTCAAGCATCTGTACTACAGTAGCCTTACCTGCCTTCTCTTGTTTCGTAGCATACAGAAATACAGCAGAAGTCATTCAGTATGGAGTGAAAAACAACACCACTTTCCTTGAATGCACCCCTAAGTCTCCTCAGGCATCCATTAAATGGCTCTTACAGAAAGACAATGACAGAAGGAAAGAGGTGAGTAATTCAGGCCAGCAACACCAATCAATCTAGAAGGGGAAAATGCATTTACTCAAGGGGTCAGACAGTCTGGTTACAACAAAGCAGGTTAAGAAAGTGACAGGAACCTATTGTAGAGTTTTGGCATGATGGAGGCCAATTGCATTACAAATTGTAACTGAGATTTTCACAGAAACTTAAGGGAGTTAGGCACTTTACTCCTGCTGACTTTTAATGGGAGTTGGGCACCTAATTCCCATAAAAAATCCTTGCCTAATCTAAGGTCAATCGAGTAAATAGAAATTCTTTCCTCTACAACAAAGGGATTGTAATGGGAGTATTTGCACAGTCCAAACATGCAGAGGCAGCAGGTATAAAAGATACAAGGTGTGTAAAATCCACGTGTTAGGTCTGTGTACAGCAGTACTATTGTGCATTGGAGAAGATAAAAGAGGGAGAGAAGGGAAATGGGGAAGGTTTTTTTCAGCAAGAAATTAGCCCAAGCTAAAACTGTTTATGGCTAACAGCATTTTCCCCACTGTAATCATATTTTCCATTACTGCATACTCTAAGACACTCAAGTTTCAGCACTCAAACATACAGTATAATTGCTTACGGAGAGCAATGTCTTCCTTGAGTGATGCAAAAAGGAAAAACCATTTCCAATTCAAATCTTTGAAAAAAAGGGAACATCTGTTGTAAGAGTAAGACAGTAACAAGGTTCAAGTGACAGTATAAATAATGGAAAGCGTTACATTCCTGTCAAGCCACTCTGTGAAATGAGAAGACTAATAAGGCTTTTTCTGAGTAAAACATGCTGTTTCTCAGATACACCCAGTGAATGCTCAAATATTACGTCAGCAGGTACTAGATTCAGTTCTTCATTCCTTGCCCAAGAGAAACATACACTAGAGCCTGGTCCCCTTTCGTCTTTCTATTTCTTAACTGTGTTGGAATAACACATGCTGGAAATAGAAATAGGTGAACCACTATATCACCAGAGGGTCTTTCTTTTCAGCTAAGCTGAATCTCTCTGAATTCTGAAATCCTTTGCTTAACAAATTCACTTGAAAATTTCACAAAAATAAATTTACTCAAAATAGCTTCCTATAAAGCATCTTGCCATGTGAGTTGCCATACCATAGGAATATTTGATAAGAATACCATTATGGAGTGTCATAAGCATGACACTAGAATTAAATTGTGTGCGGTAGAATTTTTTCCAAAAGCCTGCAAAACTGAATATACACTTATATCCTTTCTACAGGCACTTTTGCACCATCATATAGAATTTACATCAAGTATATAATTCTTTATAAAATTTTCCTCTGGGGTCATTGACCAATTAAAGCCTTTACACAAAAGCTACCCAGTGTCCACTGAGACATCAATTTCCTGTCTTACAGTCTCCATCTTTCTTTCAGCAGATGTCAGCAAAACACTCTGATGTTAACAGGCAGGCCAGGTCTGTCATGCTGGCAGAAGAAGTTTCTTTTCCCCTTGATGGTTTGCTCTCTTTGGAGGTGTTGAAATGCCTTCCTTGTTTAGCTCCTCCCAAGGGCCTACGCTGGTCTTTGTGGTTTGATCTTTTCAAATTTTAATAGTAACTTTTGAAATTTTTAATAAAGATCAATTTCAGAATAACTTTCCACAGAACAGGCTCCTGTCATGTGAAAAAAGAGTCACCAGAGTATATTACATGTGTCTTGTATAATTAATTGACCCATTAAATTCTGTCGGAAGTTTATTTTACCTTTCATTCTTTTAGGTCAAACTGAATGACAGGATCATGTTGACAGAGCAAGGACTCCTGATTCGCTCTGTCCAGGACACTGACCGAGGACTCTACCACTGCATTGCAACAGAGAACAGCTTCAAGCAAACCATAGCAAAGATCAACTTCAAAGTGTTAGATTCAGACATGGTGGCCTTCATGACTGACAAGTGGTCCTCCTGGGCCTGGGCCAGCTCGGTACGAGCGCTGCAATTCCACCCGAAGGACTTCATTGGAGCATTCAGCCATTCAGAAATGCAGATGATTAACCAATACTGCAAAGACAGTAGACAGCAAGGACAGCGTGGAGAAGAATCCCAGAAGATGAGAGGGGACTACGGCAAGTTAAAAGCCTTGATTAACAGCAGGAAAAGTAGGAACCGAAGGAATCAATTACCAGGATCTTAATTTTTCATTGGGAGTCTCAGATGTGTTTGTTCCCCCTGCAGGTTGCTCTTGTTTGTCTGCTGAGAGCATATTAAAATAAAAACTAGTAAAGCAAGCCTGAGAAACAACCCTTCTCCCAGTAAAATGCAGTGTACTTTAATAAAAGAAAATACACAACAAGCATTTTCTTTGTGAGATGCTCACTGGCACTAAATAAACACCCCTACCTTAGCAGCAAAATCGAGTATTTACCTTAACCCATTTGTTGTCCTCATATTTGCTTACAGCTGAAAAAAAAAAAAAAGAAAAAAAAATCAGTGCATTAACTTGCAGTTTTGGAATTAAGCAGAACAAAAGAAAAGAGAGAGAATTTGGGTTAAGATGGATGTTCAAATAGGATGGTGCCCCACGGTTTCCTGCAGTGCATTTAAATCTGTGAGTTTCTAACTGTTTATGGTTCAGTGTTGGGTTTACAGCTTTCACTCACTGTATAAGTCACATGAACGCATGTAGCCAGGAAGCTGGCAAAAGTAAAGTACAGTAGACATGGATACTACAGAAAAAAATCTGAATGTCAAACGAAGGTAAAAGTAGAACAAAATAAGAAAAATGTATTTATATGTCAGTAAAAACAGATTATTTTTCATAATATGAGTTGTAATACATTCTTTAATTTACAAATATCTCTGCTCCTATTGACATGAAATAGCATGTTGGCCCAATAACACTGCATAGCTTATAAACAACATGAGGAATTTGATTATAGATAATGCATTCAAAAATGTCAGTTACTTAGGTACTTTTGAAACTATTACCTTCCTGTTTATTTCAAGTGAGCAGACTGTTGGTGTACTGTACAACATTTCCTCAGAAACTAGAACCATGGATTTCTTTTAGTGTGTCCCAAATGGTAAAGGTTAGAGCTGGTCGAAAGATGTGGGAGGAAAAAAATCATGAACTTCTTTGAAAATTTCAAAAACAATGTGTATTCAAAATTTTCTAAAAGAGCTGACTTTCAAAATATTCACAAAGCAGTTCTCAAAGATATATGGTTTAATAAATTTCCAGTTTTAATGTTTTTACCTTTCTTTAATCCTTTTGTAGAAAAACCCATTTGCTATTTGTTGCTGAAAAGGGTAGAAAGAAAGGGAAAGTTGTAGAAAGGTGCAAGAAAGAAAATGGGGGGGAAAAAGGACATTTCAAAACAAGAAATTTTTGGAAAATTTTTATTTTCAAAAGCCATTTTTTCCAGTAAAAATAAGTGTGTTTCCCTGAAGTCTACCAGCACTAACGAAAATCATGATTTCTAACATGTTGAAGAGAACTAGCTGAAAACTTGGAGAATGTCTTTCTATCCATCGATCCATTTGGTTAAAAAAAAAAAAGTCATCATTTTCCAGCCATCTTTAGTGCAAAAATACCAGGGTCAAATCTTTGTTAGTCCTACTTTTGTGAGCAGTCTCCTGGAGTCCAGAAAGACTCACAGGAGTTAGCCACAGATAGTACCAGAATATTGAATTTAATGCAGTGTCATTTTCCAAATGCAGCAAAATAAGTTAATTAAGGAAATGACAGAAACAGCCAACAAAACATAATATGATGAATTGAGGAAATCCTGAGCCCTGAGATGGTTTTCAAAAAGAAATGCAGCAGCAATAATAAAATGATGCCTTCAAATTGAGTATGTATCCATTAGTACTTTAACTTTGCTGTTTTTAAAGCTGTTAGTGGAAGCTCTTCGTGCAGGACTCTCATCGTGTTTCTGCTGGTGTATATCAGGTGTAAGTGTGCTGAAGTCAGTAGAATTACTCTAGATTTGCACCAGGGTGACAGAGTAGCTGACACAGTTGAGTTATTCTGCTTTCAGATGCAAGTGGTATCAGAGACAGGCATCTTACTTTTTTTTTTTTCCTATTCAGTGAAGGAAGAGCTGGGAAGTAAGCCTTGATCCAGCAAATCACTGCAGTATATGTTAATCTCCCATTGACATGTTGGGCCACTCATAATTAACTGCAAGTTTAGCATGTGCTGAAGTACATTCTTAAAGGGGAATGGGATTGTTTGTGTGCTTAAATTTGTGCATGTATTTAAGTACTTTGCCAAATCAAAGCCTAAATGCATATTAGTGAACTATATACACTAGTCTTTAAGGCTCTGCCTACATCACAAAAGCTTAGTTCAGACTTCCTTAGTCCGAACTAAGCAGTTCCTGGTTAGTTTGACAGGTTGGTTCAGACTAAACAGTTCTTTTAGTTCGAACTAGCTGCGCGTCCTTGTTCGAACTAACTTTTTAGTTTGAACTAGAAAGCGCGGCTAGTTTGAACTAATGGCTTAGTTAAGCCATAGACCGTGTCTACATCATGCTTAGTTAGAACTAAAGCTCAAACTGAGCGCTTAGTCCAGACTAACCAGCTGAATTTATGAGTTCGGGCTAAGCTTTGCTTAGTTCTAACTAAGAAATTTCTTAGTTCGAACTAGGCAAAGACTAGTGTAGACATGGACTAATTGGCTAGTGTAGACCCAGCCTTATAAGGATCTGAACCAAAGGCCATGGAAACTAGTGGGAAGATTCCTACTCACTTGAACTTGGATCAGGCCCCAAGAGCTGACAGGGTTGACTCTACAAAGATTTATTCAAAAAAAAAGAAAGAGTAGATAAAAATCAGGTTTTTGCCAAGTGTGGAGAAAAAATCCCTTTTGCAGGACAGGAAACTCTGTGAGGATTCAGTACTAAAATTACAAACCAAAAAGTTGTTTGGGGCCCCACAAAACAAAACTACCTCTTACACTGACATTAGTTCATGTACTCTGTCGGCTGCACTTGCTCTTCCAATGTTATCTGGCAGATTCACGGCACAGTTAGCATAACATTAATGTCTGTTGTGAGGATCATAATTGATTCCAGATGAAATATGGCATTTAATAAGCATTTAAGGGTACGATTATATCTTTGAGTGGTAGACTACAGTGATATTTTAATAGGCCCCCATCAGGCCTCAGAAATGATAGTTACATTGTTTTTAACAGAACATTGGCAATGTGGGATTCAGTTAAAACAATCATAACTCCAAGTTTCTTATGATTATAAAATAATATTTTTAAAGCTGCTTCACGTCCAGTTCTTATGGTATGACTGTTTAAGGGATTACACTTAAACTAACATTTTTCTGCTGCATGAAAACTTGTGTATACATAACGAGCGTCTGTCAATGTGTAGCCAGTCCAGCCTTTCATGCTGTAGCAGGTCTCTTCTGTGTATAGTATAGGTAGGATCCTCAGCTGATGTAAATAGGTGTAACTTCCTTGATGACTACAGAGTTTTACACCTGCTGAGGATCTGGCCCTAAATGTATAGGTTAGATGTGTTACATTTTTTTTTCTTTTTAGAGTAGACCCTTCCACCCATTACTTGTATGTAACATGGACATTTAGGATTGTAATGTTGTTTGTGCTATTTAATAACTTCCTATTTGGAGGATTACTGAATAATGTATATAATTTTATTCCTTTTTTTAAAGAAACACCCCCTAGACATAACTCTGCCAAATGTAAAGGTAAGTTCTCTCTTGAGAACGCCAAAAATGTACCTTTTTTTTTTTTGCTGTTTTTATTTTGTGTAGTTTGTAAAGTTTGCTGAAATCCTGATTTAAGAATGTGTTTTTTGCAATTGTTGCTACTGTAGATAGATGTGTTTCATTCAGAAACCCCTCTTTTAAAAAAAATGTAGGTATGTGTATAGCTCGTAGCATGATGAAACTGTCATTACGGTGAATATTCATTATATCTTGTCCAAGAAGGAACAAAATGTAGTTTAACACAGTGCTATTTAATTTGTTACCTAAAATATTATTTGCCTGACAAAATAAAGTGTGTTGAAACCACTTTAGAATTTGCTTTGATTTTCCTTTGTAGATCTTTGTTAACAATCAAGAACTTTCTTGTTTACAGGAAGAACACTTGTCTCCCACATCTTTGCCCCAACCCCCTGCAAAATACGCTGGGTTTGAAATTTGTAGTGAGTTTTGCCCTCTTGCCCACACTGAGTAATACCTTACTCTGTGAATTTAGTATTATTGATTTCTCAGAAAAGTCTGGAATTTTACTGGACAGATTGACCCTCTAATAATGAGCATTGCGAAACATCTATATCTCTTTATGACATGAAGGAAGAGTGGGTTGAATTTTTTCATTAACTTGGTGGGTTTTGTTGTTTTTTTTTTTGTTTGGTTGTTTGGTTGTTTTTTATTTTGGTCAGGAAATATTATTTGGTACGAAATTTCTGGTTTGAGATCTCCAGACTTTCCAATTTTGTCAAAAAAAAATGGTTTTAGAAAGTGGGGAAAAAATGGGGGGATGGAATTAATCCTCCCCCCTTAGGTTTTGTTTCAATGAAAAACTCTGAAAAAAATCAGTGAACATTTTCAAATGAAACATTCTTCATCTATGTGGGATTTGTTCGCACCAGTTATGTGGCATTTTTCAAGCAGCTCTGTATAAGGAACACAAGGCCAGAGGTGCACTTCAAGGTCTCCACTCGTTCCCATCTTCTGCCCTGTGGCTAAAGTAATTTGCCCCTCGTCTGTAGCACAAGCCTTTCTTCTCCATGGCACCACGTGCTGTCTCAGCTGTGTTTTGGCGAGACACCTATCCCCACCCTTCTCTGCCTAGCTACATTGATCACGGGAGTAGTAGAGGATCTACAGTTCCTGCTCTCTCTCTAGGGAGTTGCAAAAGAAGGCAGGAGAAAGGGTTTTACTCTGCCTACATGACTACAAAGAGCTAGGCTTCAGTCTGTCCAAGAGACTATTGAGGTGAGGGAGGCACTACTGAACTAAAAGAATAGTGACAGAATGAGCACAATATCCAGCAGCCCATGTTCACTGAAAGGCTCAGAAAACTGTGAGTTAACTTGAGCCAAGTTTTGAGGGAAGCTGAGTTCAGGTTTGAAGGAAGGTGAAGCTTGGTGTAATGGGTTCTCAGCATGCTGAGGACTGAGTCTCCTTGCTACTGCCAGGTCATGGACTCGTATAGTGTGTGAAATGCATGGCTCCATCCAACTTTTTGGCAAAAACTAGTAGAAAGTCAGCAGTTCCTGACAGATTCTCTGTGTTGCCACCACTGGGCTAATCGTATCTCTCACCCTTCCGGGTTCAGCTCCTGAAGTGCATTCCCCTCTGAGGGGGGAGCTATGACCAGTGGTACCCAGGGACCAGCCTTGTGAAAGCAAAGTATGATTTTATTTGAACCGAAGTGTGTCAGTGGAATAAGTTCACTCTTGCTGCTTGAGGAAATTATAGCTTTAAATCCATCTCAGGCGCCTCCTCTTCCCCCAACACTTTCACAAGGTCTAAGCCACGTTTATCACCCTTTGATCTGTTAGCTCCTAAGAGCTATTGTCTCTTATTTGAAAGACACCACTGAATTAAATCAATACAGGTGTAACATAAAAAGGCCAGGGTAATTGTTCAGCCTCTCTCAAAACTGATGTCACACAGTATTCATAATGCTATTACATCGCAGACCCATCCTTTCCATTGGGCTGCACTACCTTGAGTAAGCCCTGTGGAGCTTCGTGTTGCACAAGTATACTATACAACCCATAAGACCCTTTTAAGGGAAGCAGAGCCCCCCAGAGGACTTAGGGGGCCTGGGGCAGATTTGATGTGAGGGGCCCACCCTCATTCTTCCATACATACAACTCATACCATCTCTGCCCACCCTCACGTCTTCTCCTATCTCGGCTCACTCTGGCCACTTTCCCAATTACCAGCCCTTCTTGGGTTACCCAGCCCCAATGTTCCCCGGGACATATAGAGTCAGAAACTGAGGCAGGGGTCAGGGTAGTGGGCCCCCTCCTTGCTGGAGGCCTGCAGCAACTTGCCACTGTGTCCTCCCCATGCTAGGTGGCTCTGAAGGGTGCAGCATTATCATTCCCAGTGGGGCCCGCCAGCTGAAGGCAGTGGCAATTCTGCCAGTTTTTACAAGGATCAAATAAAGGTTTTCTTCTGACCACAGCCCCAGCCCCAGGGTTCACTCAGCTCTGTACTTGAACCACAGATGAAAGTGACTCTTCATTGTGCTGTGAACACACGTGAACTAAAGCTAACGACAGCCTATTAGTAGTTTGCATGGGGGGGGGGGGAAAGAGAAACCATGTTCCCACTCATATGCACTGCCTATTTCAAATAGGGCCTGATCCGGCTCCTTTTACTCTCAGTGGGAAGCTTGCTATTGCTTTAATGCGAGCCCAGACAGGCTCCAAGGTCACCACTGTTCAACAGCTTTGTGGGCAGAATGTCATTAACGTCTATGAAAGCTCCACATTTCAAACAGCCAAGTAATTGGCCTGCTAACACTCAGTCCCTCTAATCAGCTGGTTCTAGTTTGCCTTTTTATATACCCTGCAGAAGTTGATGCATTTCTTAAGATGAGGAATTCTCTTCTCTTAGTCACTCTAGTGCAATATAAGAAGTCAAAAATGTGCTATAATGTAACGTCTAATCTAAGCTAACAACTGACATTTAAGGATGCGGTGGAGCTGTGTATTAGTCCAAGAAGCAAATGCTACACAGCTGGTACAGAAGTCACCAAATAATTTCAGTACACTGAGAGACAGATTGTTCTGTAGCCAAGGATTCATTTTGCTATTGGAGTCAATAACTAGCTCTACAGAGCAAACAATATTTCACATACTCTTAGAACAGCATCATCGTCTTTAGATGTGATTTGACTGCTGGGCTCATGCATGACTCAGAGTGTTTGCTGAGTTTTGCATTCAGGGGAATTTTGAACCGTCCTTCAGCTTTAAGTCCCCTAGAACTTTTTATAATGCCTTGTCAGAATTAAAAAGCGATATTGCCATTGGACAAATGGCCATGGCTACGTTCACACATGGAGGGTTATTTCGATAAAGTTGTTTCAAAACAACCGTGCCTCATGTGAACAGGGCATTTCTTATTTCGAAACAACCTCTGTTGTTTTGAAATAAGACTGCTGTGTGAACATACCCCATGAGAATTGAAATTCTGATCTTTCCATATAGCTAGTCATGGCCATGAGAAATAACTTGGAGTCAACAAAAAAAAATTGTTTTCTTACTAAACAACTTACACAACAATTTGTAGATGGGGACAGAGAAAATAATAATATATTTATTCAAGCTCAGGTTCACAATTCTTTTGGCCAGATGGGCCTCCTGAGGTCCGACCACTCAGTTCATTTGCAGTGCTTTTCTTTCCTGTATCTGTTCCTTTTTTTCTCGCTCCCTTTCAAGGGTCCCTCTGGGATACAGGGTCTCTGTTTGCTTCCAAGGTCATGTTTCTCTTCTTCTGCTTCCAGGACATCATTTAGCCCTCTATATCTAATACAGTCTTAATAGAAATAACATCTACAGTATCTGCCTAAAATATTACAATTTATGTGGTGTTTGGAGCCATAGTAGCAGAGTACTATTTAAGGGTTTGATCAAAGCAACAGACAGGACGAGAGTAGGCTAATGGAAGGAGGAAGAACGAGCAGAATAAAATATTTCATAAAAAGAGCTCAAACACTACATAAACTGGCATTTATAACTGAATGCTGTATTTGTTTTATAAGGGAAGGAATTGTTGGTCTTCTTTGAATATTCTCTGTTTCCTCACCCTCAGTTTTGGGCCCATTCCAAATCTCAATGAGCTCAATCAGTCTTTTCACTGCCTACAATGGAAACTGGATCAAACTTTTTCCCCATCTGTTTTCATTGTGAATTCTTCTAGTCATCTCTTTCTGAGGTTTCTCTTCTTGTTGCCCCTTTAATCTTGTTCCGTTCTTCAGTCAGTCTCTAGTAGCCCCAGTTCTGTTAATTTGCTTTGATTGTAAGGCCAGGCTTCATAATGGTAATACCTAACAGAAGTAAATCTCAAAAGCTATGTCTACACTTGCAAGTTAGTTTGAATTAAGGAGGCTTAATTTGAACTAACTTAGTCCCTGTCTGCTCTAGGCTTTAATTAGTTCAGATTAAGGAATTCCTGAATTCAAACTAATGAAAGTTTAGCTTGAATGAGTAAGACCTGCCCTTTAGTTCAAGCTAAACCCTTGGTTTGATCCTTAGTTTGAACTCAGCACAGTGTGGACTTTTAAGTAGACTTTGTTAGGTCAAACTAAGGGCAGTTAGTTCCAATTAACAAAGTAGGTTAAGTTGCTTGCTAACGGGGGACTGCAAACAGGAGAGTTTGAGAGAGAAGGAGTAGGTGAAGCCCTGAGAAGGAGGCAAAGGCAACACCTTTGCTGAAGAAGCCAGGAACAGAGTGAACCTTGGGGTGAAGGAATTGCTAACTGTGTGTTTGTGTCTTTCCTACAAGTGATTTTGGTTGTGAATTACTGTGTGACTTGGGATTGGGATTGTGTTTTTTTCTGGGGGCTGTTTGTACCATTGTTCCCTGACCACCTTTGATCAGCCTCAATCAGCCTTGTGATCACCCTTCTCCATGTGCTTAACGAGGGGCAAGGGCTGATGTGAGCAGAGAAGGCTTTAAAAGCCATTGGCTGAGTGACCAGGGGGACTGAAAACAGGAGAGTTTGAGAGGGAGGTTGGGGAGGAGTTGGTGAGGCCACAATGGTGCAGGGGAGCTGCACTGCTTGCTCCAGCGCCCCATCTGTCTCCTCCACCTGTGCCTGTAGCCAGAAGACATTCTGACCATGGATATCTCTACCCAGATCCTGGTGTGGAGTTGCAGGGACTGTGGCCTGCATTTCCCACTCACTGACAGTCAGGCTGGGGAGATGAATCAATGTGACAGCTGTCTTCTGGTGGAATCTCTCAGGAGACGGGTGGGAGAGTTCAAGGCGTAGGTGTCTAGGCTCAGGAGCATTCATGCACTGGAGAAATTCCTTGATAGCATCTCTATGAGGAGACATCCAAGGCTGAGGAATCTATCCAGCTGCAGAGAACTGCTCCCACACCACCAGAGAAGGAGGAGGTGGCTCTGGCACAGGGACAACACTGGAAGCTGGTTACTTCTGGCAGCAGACAGTGCTCCACCCCTTCCCCCATCCCTCCCTCCATTGTGGTGAAGAACTGTTATGCAGCACTAGAGATGTACGATGAGGTGGAAGAAGAGACGCCATGCACCCCTGAGGCTGGGAGGATCACATATACCACACCCAGGAGGAAACGTAGGGTTGTGGTTGTTGGGTACTCGCTTCTGAGGGGGAGGGAATCACCTATCTGTTGCCCTGACAAGGCTTCCCAGGAGGTATGCTGCCTGCCAGGGGCCTGAATCCAAGATGTGATGGAGGGATTGTTGAGAATCATCTTCCCCTCTGACTACTACCCCATGCTACTCAGCCATGTGGGAATCAATAATACTGCGAGAGGTAATCCTCAGCTGATCAAAGGTGACTACAGAGCTCTGGGAGCACATGTGAAGGAGTTTGGTACACAGGTGGTGGTCTCCTCGAGTCTGTCAGTCAAGGGTAAGGGCCTAAACAGAGATAGATGCATCCTGGAGGTGAATGCCTGGCGGTGAAGATGGTGTCATCAGGAGGGCTTTGGCTTCCTCAACCATGGAGTACTGTTACAGGAAGAAGGACTGCTAGGCAGAGAGGGACTTCACCTGTTGAGGAAGGGGAAGAGCATATTTGGATGTCGACTGACTAACCTAGTGAGGAGAGCTTTAAACTAGGTTTGAAGGGGGAAGGTGACCAAAGGCCACAGGTAAGTGACAATGCGGGAGACCTGGGGGAAGGGATGGAACTGGGGGGGGGATGCAGGGACTGTAATAGCAGGGACAAGAGAGAGAATAATTGAAACGGGGGGGGGGGCAGGGGAATCAAATCATTGTCTAAGTGTCCTAATGAAGCCCTAATACCTGAGGTGAGTAGGGAAGGAGGACACCAGAAGAAAATGCAAGGAAGAAGATGCAACAGGGGAGATAAGCAACAGACGAACGTAGGGCATTTGGCCTGGTATTTTAGGTGCCTGTACACAAACATGAGGAGCCTGGGAAACAAGCAGGAAGAATTGGTAGCACTGGCACAAAGAGGGAACTATGATGTAATTGGAATAACAGAGATGTGGTGGGATAGCTTGCATGACTGGAGCACTGCCATGGATGGGTATAAATTGTTTTGCAAGGACAGGCAGGGAAGGAGATGGGGAGGAGTAGAACTATATGCAAAAGTGTTGTATGATTGCTCAGGGCTGCACTGTCAAAGTGGAAACAAGCCAGTTGAGTGTCTGTGGGTTAAGTTTAGAGGGGAGTGCAACAAGGGGGATGTCATGGTGGGTGTCTGTTATAGACCGCCAGACCAGAAGGCAGAGGCAGATGAGGCATTTTATGGACAACTAGCAGAAGTTCCCAGATCACAGGCCCTGGTTCTCATGGAGGATTTCAATTATCCTGACATCTACTGGGAGGGCAGTACAGCAGTGCACAGGCAATCCAGGATGTTTTTGGAGATTGTTGAAGAAACTTCCTGGTACAAATGCTAGAGCAACTACTAGCGGCCTTGCACCTCTCGACCTGCTCCTCACAGACAGAGAAGAATTGATAGGGGAAGTAAGGCTGTGTTCACACAGCACTCTTATTTCGAAACAACAGAGGTTGTTTCGAAATAAGAAATACCTTGTTCACACGACGCACGGTTGTTTCGGAAAAACAGCACCCGTTGTTTCAAAACAACGGCGTTGTTTCGAAACAACTTAAACCCCATGTGGGGATGAAACAATGTTGTTCCGAAACGATTGTTTTGAAACAATGCCGTCCGAACATGTTTTGAAACAACAGTGACTTGTTTCGAAATAACTGTTGCCTGAAACTGCTATTTCGCTTTGAGCTTTTTTCCTTAATTCGAATTAACAAACTGTTAATTTGAATTAAGTTATTTTGAAATAAGGCATTATTTCGATACAAGTTTGTTTCGACACAACTTGTATCAAAATAATGCCTGTGTGTAAACACAGACTAAGAGTATTGAGAGTGAATGGCACCCTGGGCATCAGTGACCATGAGATGGTAGAGTTCAGAATCCTGATCAAAGGAAGAAAAGAAAGAAGCAAAACACAAACCCTGAACTTCAGAAAAGCAGATTTTGGCTCCCTCAGGAAACCGATGGGCAGGATTCCCTGGGAGGCTGATCTGAAGGGGAAAGGCATCCAAGAGAGCTGGCTGTATGTTAAAGAAATCCTGCTAAGAGCACAGGAAAATACTATATCAATGTGCAGAAAAAAAAGCAAGTGTGGAAGGCGCCCAGCATGGCTTAGCAGAGAACTCTGTGGTGAGCTGAAACATAAAAAGTAAGTTAAAGCTTGGACAGGTGACTGGGGAGGCATATAAAGATACTGCTTGGGCCTCCAGGGATAAAATCGGAAAGGCCAAAGGGTAATGGTAGTTGAAACAAGCAAGAGGATGTGAAGGATAACAGGAAGGGGTTCTACAAGTGTGTCCACAAGAAGAAGAGAATCGGGGATGGTGTAGTTCCCTTACTGAATGGGACAGATATCCTCATGGTGGATGATGCAGAAAAGGCTGAAGTACTCAATGCTTTTTTTTTTACTTCAGCCTTCACAGGCAGGGTCAGCTCCCAGGCGACTACACTGGGTAATGCAGAATGGACAGGAGAGAAGCCCACGGTGATGGAAGGTTGGGTTAGGAACTACTTAAAGTTAGATGTGTACAAGTCTATGGAACCAGATGAACTGCATCCAAGGGTACTGAAGGAGTTGGCTGATGTGATTGGAGAGCGAATGGGGGAGGTCCCAGAGGATTGGAAGAAGGCAAATATAGTACCTATCTTCAAGCAAGGGAAAAAGGAGTATCCAGGGAACTATAGACTAGCCGCACCTCAATCCCAGGAAAAATCATGGAGCAGGTCCTCAGAGAATCCCTTCTGAAACACTTGGAGGAAAATAGAGTGATCAGGAGCAGTCAGCATGGATTCATCAAGGGTAAATTATGCCTGGCCAACCTCATTGCCTTCTATGACAAGATGACTGGATTTGTGGATGCAGGAACAGTTGTTGCCTTGATATTCCTCAGCTTTAGCAAGCCTTTTGATACAGTTTCCTACAACATTCTCGTCAGCAAGTTACAGATGTATGTGCTGGATGAGTGGACCGTAAGGTGGATAGAAAACTGGCTAGATCAACAGGCTCAGTGGTTAGGAATCAATGGCTCAATGTTTAGTTGGCAACCAGTAATGAGTGGAAGGCCCCAGGGGTTGGTCCTGGGGCTTGTTCTATTTAACATCTTCTATAACAATCTTGATGATGGGATAGATTGCATGCTCAGTAAGTTTGCAGATGATATGAAGGCAGGGGGAATTGTGGACTTGCTTGGAGGGCAGGGACAGGATTCAGGGAGACTTAGACAAATTGGAGCAGTGGGCCAAAAGAAATCTCATGACATTCAAGGATGTGTGCAAAGTCCTCCACTTAGGATGGAAAAAACCCATACACTGCTACAGGCCGTGGACTGATCGGTTAAGCAACAGTACTGTAGAAAAGAACCATGGGGCTATGTTGGATGGGAAGCTGGATATGAGTCAACAGCAAGCTCTTGTAGCAAAAAAGGTTAACAGAATATTAGGCTGTTTCAATACAAGTGTTGTCAGCAGATTGAGGGACGTGATTATTTCCCTCTATTCGGCGCTGGTGAGGCCACATCTGGAATCCTGTGTCCAGTTTTGGGCCCTCCACTACAAAAAAGCTGTGGGCAAATTAGAAGGAGTCCAGTGGAAGGCAAAGAAAACAATTAGAGGGCTGGGGCACATGACTCATAAGGAGAGACTGAAGGAACTAGGCTTAATTATCCTGCAGAAGAGAAGGCTGAGGGGGGATTTGATAACAACCTTCAACTACTTGAAGGGGTGCTGCAAAGAGAAGGGAGCTAGGCTGTTCTCAGTAGTAACAGAGGACAGAACAAGGAGCAATGGTTTCAAGTTACAGCTGGGGAGGTTGAGGCTGGATATTAGGAAAACCTTTCTCACTAGGAGAGTGGTGAAGCATTGAAATGGGTTGCCTAGGGAGGTGGTGGAATCTCTGTCTTTGGAGATATTTAAAGTCTGGTTAGACAATACACTGGCTCAGATGATTTAGTGGGAGTGGTCCATCTTTTAGCAGGGAATTGGACTAGATGACCTCATGAGGTCCCTTCCAGCCCCATAATTCTATGATTCTATGAATTAACTGAAATGCAACTTAAACTAAGTTCGAAAGTAGTTCTAAATGCATTCAAATCTTTTAGTTTAACAAATTCAAGCAAAGTTTGGGAAGTGTAGACATAGCCTATATGTATAGATAGCTGAAGAGCCAGAAGAACAACATCCATATTACGGTGTTTTGCTCATTCCTCTGGAAACTTGTATGAGGTGTGGACTATGACATCAGGCCTATGTCTACACTTACAAGTTATTTTGAAGTAAGGAGGATTAATTCAAAATAACATTCCCTGGCCAAGGAGGCATTTTATCATATTGAATTAAGTGGTTCCTTAATTCGAAATAAGGAACCGCTAATTCAGTATAATAAAACCTCCTTTCCCTTCAAAGTATCGCTTACGTCAAAGTTATTAGTTCAGATTAGGCCATTTTAAACTGCAGAATAGGCTCAATTTGAACTAATTTCCCTATTTTTCTGCCTTCCCCTATTTTGAATTAGAGAGTCTAGTGAAGACTCTCTCCTTTGAATTAATAAAGCCAACTTTATTTCAAATTAGAGTCTTCACTGGACTCCTAATTTGAAATAACAACTTTGAAGTAGTGCTAAAACAAAATAAATTCAATTTAAGTTTGAAGTAGTTATTTCAAATTAACTACTTTGAATTAATTTCGTATGTGTAGACATAGCCATAGAGTTAATTTGAAATTAGTTAATTAGTTAATTTGAAATAACTACTTTGATTTTAAAGTGAAGTTATTAATTTGAACTAAAGAGTCTTCACTGAAATCTTAGTTCAAATTAAAGTAGAATTTATAAATTCAAGTTAGTGAGTCTACCTTAGACTCTGTAACTCGAACTGGGAGAGGATCCCCCGGAGGGCTGCTTCCCCTACCTGCAGGCCAGGGAACCCCTACGGGGCCGCTTTCCACATGGGCCAGCATGTCGTTGCCCCCCCAGCCCCTCTGTGCTGGCTGCAGGGGCTAGGAGCTGTCTGGGAGCCTGATTTAGCTCTGAGCTGCTTCCAGAGCCCAGCAAGCAGCTCAGAGCCTGGTCAGTTTAAGGCTCCCAGTCAGGCTCCCAGACAGCTCCTAGCCCCTGCAGCCTGCACATTGAGGCTGGGGGCCAGATCAGCATGCTGGCCAACAGGGAATGCAGCCTTCTGGAGGCTTCTTGCCTTCAGTGAGGAACAGAGCCCACTGGGGGATCCCTGCCCTGGTGGAGAAAGCAGCCGGTTGGGGGATCCCTGCCCCCAGCCCATTACTTTGAAATAACCCTAATCCAAAGCTAAAATAGGATTATTTTAAATTAATAACTTTGAATTACAAGTTAATTCAAAATAAAAGCAGGTTTTATTATTTTGCAATAGTGCTTCATTATTTCAAGATAAAGAAATGCTTAATTCAAAATAACAAAATGCATGCCTGGACAGGAAAAAAGTTATTTTGAAATCAGCCTCGTTATTTCAAAATAACTTCTAAGTGTAGACGTACCCTTCAACAGTACAGGATGATGGATGGGGGGAGCATGTGACTAGATCAGAGCTGATTAGATTGTTTTAAAAAGAAATGACATAGATTAGAATACATTCATTGAATAGATCAAGCGATGTATCAGTTTCTGGTCCCTTCAGATAAACATCCAAAAATTCAGATCTCTACATATAGCTAGTCTGATTATCTAAAAGCACAGAGCTAATGCAAACAACTTTCCCTTTTCCCAGCCGCCATGGTTCTCAACCAGGGGCACAAGTACTCTGTGGTAGGGGAGGAAGGGATGCAAAGGTCTTCCAGAAGATATATCAACTCCTAAGGATATTTGCCTACTTTATAACAGATTACATAAAAAGTACTAGCAAAGTCAGTTACAAATTAAAAGTTCATACAGACAGTGACTTGTTTTTACAGAGCTATACACTGAAATGCGGATTTAATACTTACATTCCAATTGGGTTATTTTACAATTGTATACTAGGAAAGAGAAAGAAAGCATTTTTTCAGTAACAGTTCATTGTGATACCTTTGCATTTTTGTGTCTGATTTTGTAAGCAAGTGGTTTTTAAGTGAGGTGAAGCTTGGTGGTATGCAAGGCAAAGCAAACTCCTGGAGTAGGTGCAGTGGTCTGGAAAGGTTGAAAGCCATTGCTCTGTATCTTGTCTGTCTTCCAATGAGTCAGGCAATGAGGGCTCTCCCTTTCCTCATTTGTATACCTACAGCCTTCTTCACATCCTTAGATTTCCAGGGTCAGCTAAGAAGCCTTCTCCCCTTGCTAGTATCTCCAGGGAATAAAGACATATCAGATTTATCCATCCTGGCCCGTCAAGCCCTGACTCTCACAGTCTCTGGTGCCTAATACCTCAGAATGCACTTGGCTTTTTCTGCAATGGAGGGAATGTGCCTTGACACCATTGGGTGACCAGCTGACACAGTGATGCATGATGCCCGAGTCCTATCATCAGTGTTTTTACAGTGCAGTATGTGTTATGGCCCAGGGGCCCTACATGAAATTAGGGACAGTTGATTTTTCCAGTGTTGTTGAAGTCCAGTGGACCTCCCCGCCAGTTTATTCTTTTCCTGTCAAGAAGGCAAACCCTTATTTTGGAAGGAGCTAACAACATAATAGCAAAAACCATATAAGCTGAAGAATATTCCCCCTACATTCCTCCAGCCAATTCCGATGTCAGCCAGCACTAATCTTGGAAATTGTACAAGTCATTTTGGACAGAGAGCAATCAAGTGTGGGTGCCAAGAATAAATGTCCTTCGGAGGGAAACCTCTGCAGTAATTGCTGTTGACTGAAGTATCACTGACTGGGGAAGGCAAAAGTGATCATGGCAGATAGGTTCATACTATGCCAAATGCTGAATTCACCCTCTCCGAAGGGCTTTTAGCTTCCTTGTTGTGGGCAAAGAGCTGCTATTACTCTTAAGCCTCAGAAACGCACTACATGAAGCAGGAATGAAATTGCTGTTCCTTTCAGACAGCTACACTTGGCCTGGAGAACTGGGGCCTCTTTGCACTCCAGCTACTTTGTGCTACTCCAGTGATGCATAACAGCCATAAACAGTTTAACGGGATGGCAAAGTCAGTTTCACAGCTGCTTTTCATCACTAGAGTGGGGCAACACAATCACAGTGCACCGCTGAACCTGCCCTGTTATTTTAAGTTCTTTTACCAAACCAAACCCTTGTTTCTGCAGAGACACAGCCTCAGGCCACAACCAGCAATGTAAAGCAGGATACAGCTGATACGCACTGAGACAGTCAGGACTTACAAATAATTGTTTATTGTGGCCTCTTTTCCTTAACTGTAAGATATTCTGATACTGCACACATGTCCTTTGCTGATGAAAGCAATGTCTTAACAAAGGCTGTTCCTGACACTCAAAATTGAGTAACTGGAAAAAGCTGAGGGTCAGGGACATGAAAAGTACAGAACTCCAGGTCCAGGTCTTGTGCAGATGTCAGAAACTCCTTTGGCTGACATGCACAGTTCGAGTCTTGGCATCCAGGAAAGAACCAGCTCTTATTTCTTTGCAGACAAATTGGAATGCAATATTCCATTTCTTAGCTTCTTGGGCCGCACACTGCAGATCTTAGTCAAAAGTGCCAGTAGCATGAATAGACGGTGTGCATAAAGACTGACTAAGGCTGCAGGATTTGGCCTTTTGAAAAGGATTTCAGTCTCTCTGCATATATTTATGCTGCAGCTGGCAGTGTGCTGCCTAGCCCAGGTAGACAGTAATCCACCAGCTCTGTTTGAGTTAGTGTGCTAAAAATAGGAATAACAACAAGACTCCTGTGGCACCTTAGGCTATAGCTACACTAGAAAGCTTAGTTTGGACTGCCTTCATCCAAACTAAGCAGTTCCGGGTTAGTTCAGACTAAACATGGCTTTTTAGTTCAAACTAGTGTCCATTTTTTAGTTTTAACTAAACAGTTACTTTGAACTAAAGCACGGCTAGGTCGAACTAAAAAGTTAGTTCAAACTAGAAAAAGTGGTTAGTTTGAACCAACCACTTAGTTTGAACTTACTTAGGTGTCTACATTGCTCTAGTTCAAATCCAAGTTCAAACTAACCATTAGAACTAAATTTTTTTGTTTTGAACTAGGCAAAGCCTAGCGTAGACCTGGACCAAATTAGTCCGGACTAAGTTTGCTTTCAAAACAAACAGGTCATAGCATCCGTGCTTTCCCTGATATATTACCAAAGTTATAAGTTCCAAAAGGGTAGTCATTTTAGTTTAGTTCAGCAAAACAAACAAGGATCCTCTGGCACTTTTAGGCTATGTCTACACTTGCCATGTCAGTTCAAAGTACTCCATTCGAATTAGTCTATTCAAACTAATAATTATTAGTTCAAATTGTGTCAGTTCAAATTGACATGGCTAGACAAGAAAATCCAATTCAAATTGGCATGTCCATGGACTGAACTTGTTAATTCAAATTGTAGGGGGGCAGCATGGGAAGTGTGGCAAGATGGCCATACAAAACGGCCACTGCCACAGCCAATCCCTTGCCAGGGTCCAGCACCCTGAGCCCGGCATAGGGAAAAGCATCCCCACCCCAGCTCCTGTGGCAGTGCTGCTAGAGCTGGGTAGGAGATGCTTTACCCCATGCCAGGCTCAGAGTGCTGGAGCCTGGCAAGGGAAGTTTCCTCTGCAAGGGGGTGGAGGGGAGGGATACCCCCTGCCCTCTCCCAGAAGGGCTGCCCCTGTGGGGAAGGGAATACGCCCCTAGGGCTGGAGCCCCCTCCCTTCTCAGCAGGGCTGGAGCCATGCTGGTGGCACTGCTCCATCCCTGCTAGGAGCAGGGGGCAAAGCACCTCCCGCACAGCTCCTGCGGGGCTGCCAGCGTGGGGGAAGGAACCTTCCCGCATGTGCGGCTGGTGGTGTGGGGGGAAGCACCTTTAGACATGCCTGCCCCAGGTGGCAAAGGGCTGTTCTTCCTTCCAAGTGAGTTCAAATTGCCATGGCCACACTGGGTCAGCTTGAACTACTGGGTTCGAATTGATCCTGACTTCGATGTCAAATGAGGTTTGAAATTCAAAGTCAGCTTTCATCAATTTGAACTGAAGAAGTCCTCAGTTCAAATTGAGGAAAGCGGATATCTCCATGCACTTAGTAGAATTTGAATTGATGACAATCAATTCAAATTCTGCTCTAAGTGTAGACATACCCTTAAAGATTAAGAAATCTCTTCATAGCATTAGCTTTTGTGGATGGAATCCCACTTTTCGGATGAAGTGGGATTATATGCACAATAGCTCATGTGGGTTGTCAGTCTTTTAAGTGTCACAGGACTCCTTTTTCTTTGTTTTTTTATAAATAAATTTGTTAGTCTTTAAAAGTGCTGTAGGATTCCTTGTTTGTTTTACCAAAGTTCTTTCTTACAAAGGCAGTTTTATTTATTTGCTAGTGTGATGAAGAGTTCAGCCTGTCCAGATTTTTCTGTTAAGGTGCAACTGGGTTCTGTTTACACATGTGATTTACCCTAGAATTTAGCTAGGGGATGATGGGGCACATGTGTTGGGATGCTAATGTAATGGTGTGGTTCACATTCTCTATACTGTTGGCCAGAGAGCAGTATTCTCTAACTTCCATTGGGTGTACAACTCCACACAGCACAAGAAGGCACACTTTTGGCCCAGTCAGTCCTGCCTGCTACACTGACACGGGTGTCAAGCGTGAAGAAGGAGATAAAAAGCTGAACATAGAAAGGAGAACATCACCTCTGGTTCTCATGAAGGGACAGGTGCCTGGCTGGAGCCAGGGAGTTTAGCTGGCTTGACCGCAGACAGAGCCTCCCTGAGGAAAGGCAAGCTGGAATCATAGATGATTAGGGTTGGAAGGAACCTCAGGAAGTCCAACCCTCTGCTCAAAGCAGGACCACTCTCCACCAATGCAGGAGCAGGACTATCGAATCATAGACTTATAGAGTTAGAAGGGACCTCATGGGGTCATCTAGTCCAAACCCCTGCCAAAAAAACAGGACCACTCTCACTATCGCAGCCAGGGTTTTGTCTAACCGAGCCTTAAATATCTCCAAAGATGGACATTTCACCACTTTCCTAGCTAGCCCATTCCAGTGTTTCACCACTCTCCTAATAAGAAAGGTTTTTCCTAAAATCCAACCTCGACCTCCCCAGCTGCAACTTGAAACCATTGCTCCTTGTTCTGTCCTCTGTTGCTGCTAAGAACAGCCTAGCTTCCTCCTCTTTGCAGCACCCCTTCAAGAAGCTGAAGGTTGCTATCAAATCCCCCTTCAGTCTTCTCTTCCACAGGCAAAATAAGCCTAGTTCCTTCAGTTTTTCTTCATAGGTCTTGTGCTCCAGCTCCTTGATCATTTTTGTTTCCCTCTGCCAGACTCTTTCTAATTTGTCCACCTCCTTTTTGTAGTAGGGGGCCCAAAACTGGACACAGTATTCCAGATGCTGCCTCAGTGCCAAATAGAGGGGAATGATCACATCTCTCAATCTGCAGGCAACACTTCTGCTGATGCAGTCCAGTAAGCAATTGGCCTTTTTGGCAGCAAGAGCACACTGTTGACTCATATACAGCTTCCCATCCCCCAGGACTTCTGGTCCTTTTCTAAAGTGCTGCTACTTAGCTGATCGCTCCCCAGCCTGCTGCTGTGCATGAGGTTTTTCTGTCCCAAGTGCAGGACTTCGCACTTGTCCTTGTTGAACCTCATGAGATTTCTATTAGCCCACTGCTCCAATTTGTTTAGGTCTCCCTGAATCCTGTCCCTGCCTCCAGCGTGTCCAGCATTCCCCCTAGCTTGGGGTCATCCGCAACCTTACTGACTGTGCAATTTATCCCATCACCCAGATCATTAATGAAACTGGTGAAGAGGATTAACCCCTGGGGCACACCACTCGTTACTGGTTGCCAACTTGACATGGAACTATTGATTCCTACTTGCTGAAACCGTTGATTTAGCCAGTTCTCTATCCACCTTACAGTCCACCTATCCAACCCATCCTTTCTTAACTTGCTGACAAGAATGCTGTGGGAAGCCATAACAAAAGCCTTGCTAAAGTTGAGGTATATCACATTAAAGGCTCTTCCTGCATCCACAAATCCAGTCATCTCATCATAAAAGGCAATGAGGTTGGTCAGGCATGATTTACCCTTGGTGAATCCATGCTGACTGTTCCTGATCACTCTATTTTCCTCCAAGTGTTTCAGGATGGATTCTTTGAGGACCTGCTCCATGAGTTTTCCAGGGATTGAGGTGAGGCTGACAGGTCTGTAATTCCCTTGATCCTCCTTTTTCCCTTTATTGAAGATAGGCTCTATATTTGCTTTTTTCCAGTCCTCCAGCACTTTCTCCTTTCACCACGAGTTTTCAAAGATAATGGCCAGCGGTAGTGCTATCTCCTTGGCCAACTTCCTTAGCACCCTTGGATACAGTTCGTCCAGCCCCATGGACTTGTGCACATCCAGCTTCTTTAAGTGGTCCCTAACCTGACCTTCCGTCACCAAGGGCCTCTCTTCTCTCCAATCTGCCATACCCAATGTAGTGGGCTGGGAGCTGGCTCTGTCTGTGAAAACTGAAGTAAAAAAAGCATTGAGAACTCCAGCTTTTTCCTCATCCTCCATCACAAGGATATCAGCCACATTTAGTAAGGGACCTACACTGTCCTTGATCCCCTTTTTGTTATTGGCATACTTGAAGAACCTCTTCTTGTTATCCTTCACATCCCTTGCTAGCTGCAACTCCATTTGTCCTTTGGCCTTTCTGATTTTATCCCTGCAGTCCTGAGCAATGTTTATATGCCTCCTTAGTCATCAGTTCAAGCTTGCACTTCCTGGAAGCTTCCTCTTTGTGCTTCAGCTCAGTGCAGAGCTCTCTGTTAAGCCATGCAGGGCGCCTTCCACATCTTCCTGTGCCCTTAGAAGGGTTTCTTTAAAATATAGCCAGCTCTCTTGAATGTCTTTCCCCTTTAGATCAGCCTCCCAACGGATCCTGCCCATCTGTTCCCCGAGGGAGCCAAAATCTGCTCTTTTGAAGTCCAGGGTCTATGTTCTGCTTCTTTCTTTTCTTCTTTGATCAGGATCCTGAACTCTACCATCTCATGGTCACTGGTGCCCAGGTTGACATTCACTTCTGCTTCCCCAATCAATTCTTCTCTGTTTGTGAGCAGCAGGTCAAGAGGTGCAAGGCCCCTAGTTGGTTCCTCCAGCATTTGCACCAGGAATTTGTCCTCACCACTCCCCAAAACTTCCTGGATTGCCCGGGCACTGCTGTATTGGCCTCCCAACAGATATCAGGGTAATAGAAGTCCCCCATGAGAACCAGGGCCTATGATCTAGAAATTTCTGCCAGTTCTCCACAGAATGCCTCATTCACCTCTTCCTTTTGGTCTGGGGGTCTATAGCAGACACCTACCATGGCATCCGCCTTGTTGCACTCCCCTCTAAACGTAGCCCACAGACTTTAAACTGGCTCATTTCCACTTCCATTATGGAGTTCTGAGCAGTCCTAGAGCTCTTTTACATATAATGCTACTCCTCCCCCTCTTCTTCCCTGCCTGTCCTTCCTGAGCAATTTATACCCATCCATGGCAAAGGTCCAGTTATGCAAGCTATCCCTATGTCTCTGTTATTCCAATTATATCAAAGTTCCTTGTCTGCGTCAGTACTACCAATTCTTCCCGCTAGTTTCCTAGGCTCCTTGCATTTGTGTACAGGCACTAAAATACTGGGCTGATTGCCCTACTTTCCCCTATCGATTTTCTGTTCTATTGCATCTGTCTCCTTGTATTTTCTCCCAGCGTTGTCCTCCCCCACTCACCTCAGGTATTAGGGCTTCCTTCGGACACCTAAGACAATTATTTGATACTGCCCCATGTTCCAGTTACTCTCTCTTTTATTTCTGGTGTTACAGTCCCAGCATCCTCTCAAGTTCCATCCCTTACCCCAGGCCTCCCACAGTGTGACTTATCTGTGTGCTTTGGTCTCCTTCCCCCTTCATACCTAGTTTAAAGCTCTCTTCACTAGGTCAGTCAGTCTGTGTCCAAATATGCTCTTCCCCTTCCTCAACAGGTAGAGTACATCTCTGCCTAGCAGTCCTTCTTCCTGAAACAGCACCCCATGGTTGAGGAAGCCAAAGCCCTCCTGATGACACCATCTTTGCAGCCAGGCATTCAACTCCAGGATGCATCTGTCTCTGCTCATGCCCCTACCCTTGACTGGAAGGATTGAGAGGAACACCACCTGTGCTCTGAACTCCTTCACCCTCGCTCCCAGAGCCCTGTAGTCACCTTTGATCTGCCGAGGATCACCTATCACAGTATCATTTGTTCCCACATGGATAAGTAGCATGGGGTAGTAGTCAGAACTCCATCCTTCTCCAGTGGTGTGGCAGGAGTCTTCGGCACTCCTTGCATGTCTCTTTGTGGATCCTATCAAGGAACTTTTCTAGGGCATGGATACTCCTGAGCCTAGACACCTCCTCCTGTTACTCTCCCACCTGCCTCCTGAGAGATTCCACCAGAAGGCACCTGTCACATTGATTCATCTCCCCAGCTTGACTGTCAGTGAGTGGGAAATGCAGACCACAGCCCCTGCAAGTCCACACCAGGATCTGGGTAGAAATAGCCATCCTCAGGATGTCTGTCTGGCTATAAGCACAGGTGGAGGAGACAGAAGGGGTGCTGGCGCAAGCAGTGCGGCTCCCATACACCATTGTGGCCTCACCAACTCCTCCCCAACCTCCCTCTCAAACTCCCCTTTTTTCAGTCCCCCTGGTCACTCAGCCACTAGCTTTTAAGGCCTTCTCTGCCTAGGTCAGCCCTTGCCCCTTGTTAAGCACACAGGGGAAGGATGACCACAAGGCTGATTGAAGCTGGTGATCAAAGGTGAGCAGGGAACAATAGTCCAACCAGCCCCCAAACAATCACAGTCCCAATTTCCACAGTAACTGTCAACTAACAGAAATCATCTGTAGGGAAAGACATAAACACACAATTAGCAATTCACTCCCCCAAGCTTCCCTCTCTCCTTTGCTTCTTCAGCTGGGGAGAGGGAGACAACGGCAGACTCAGCCTGACCAGCTCCTGGCCCTGCTCCTGCTCATACCACCACAACCAGCTCTGCTGTCTTTTCCTCCCCTGCTCCTGCTCCTGCTCCTGCGGCTGGCTGGCCTCTCTCCTTCCCACCTCCCTGCTCTGTGGGGAGGTGGGGGGGGAGAGCTAGCGAAGAAAAAACTTCCACCACCACCACCTGGAGAAAACCACCTCTCCTGCCAGCCAGCCAGCCAGTCCCTGCTGCTCCTGCTGCTCCTGGAGCCTGCTGCTTCTTCAAGAAGAAAGCACCATCACCACCGAGGGGAGGCCTCCAAAAACTGAGCTTTGCTGCTTGCAGCTGGGGGTGAGCTACCAAGAAATTCTAGCTTTAGTACTACCACCACCGCCACCCCCAGCTGCTGCTTCCCTGCTTCCCTGGCCTCCCCTCCCACCACCAAGAAGGCAGCAGGCTCCCAAACTTTGAACACCTTAGGGACTCTTTCAGCAGCAGGGACCATAGAACACCCCCCACCCCAGCAGTAGCAGTCCTTTTTTCCCTGTAGTTTAGTTTCCCCACCCCCTTTTATTTTCCCTTTCACCCCCAGGGGCTGGAGGGCTTCCCACCCTCTGTGTTGCCCTCCAGCTAGTTCAGTGCCCCTACCCCTCACAGCCCTTCCTCAAACCTCCTGAGTTTGGTTTAGTTTTTCTGCCCCACCCCAGCCCTGAAAGTTTGTTTGTTTTTGGTTCCCCTGCCCCACCGTTGAGTCCCCATTGTTTTTGTATCCCACCCTTAATCCCTGGCAGCCCCACCCCTGCACTATCCACCCCCAACCAGAGTTGGCCAGGCCTTATAGGTCCCTGATTCCTTTTTTGTTTTTTTCCCTCTGCA
>ML682008.1:6980797-7150541 GCA_007922195.1 Podocnemis expansa
AACGAGGTTTAGCTTATTTCGAAAAGCGCACGGCTAGTTCGAAAGAAGCGGTTTGCTTCTTTCGAAATGGCCGTGCGTCGTGTGGCCATGCCATTCCTTATTTCGAAACAACCTCTGTTGTTTCGAAATAAGGAGTGTGTGTGGACATACCCCTTAAGGTAGAAAAGTTACATTGGTGATGAATATCAGCAACTCGCTCCTGCGTCTAATAATGCTTGACTGTATGAATATTATGATACTATGAAAAAGCAAGATGAGAAAATCCCTTCTGCACGAGAATGGGTGCAGCTGGTTGTTGTACCCCATTATTTTGTAACTGTGCTATTTATTTCTTCTTCCTCAATGTAGGCCTCTGCATCATTTCTTATTTGTTTTAATATGATTTGCCTTACTAATATTTGAATCCTTCCCTCGATCTTTTCATTGATCTTCTTTATTTCAGCTGCCCATGCCATGCTAATCTCACTCAATAACTTTATCATTTGGTTGTCTGCTCCTATATCTATACCCACTTTGATTACTGTGCAAACTTTCAGCATGACTGAGTTCACTCCAAAGAAACAAGTGCAATGACATCAAGGAGCTGCAAAGTCTAGTGAGGGGGGGATTAGGTTTATTGCATTGTGTAGGTAGTCAGAGTATTGGGTGCAATTCAAAATAAACTGGAGTGTATATTATCCCACATTTCACATTTCCTTACTTCGACAACTACACAGGACACTGGAGTTGAAAGAACGGAAATGAAAAAGCAAGCCTAAGGGGATTGGTAACCTCCACTATATCCAGCATCTCCCACTCACTCTAAGAAATGCTTATTTATAATTTCACAAGTGCACAAAGATATTTGGAAAAGCAGGAGAATGAGATACAATCATATAATTTTTGTGTCCACTAATACAGATGGATCCTGGTCTCACTACCTTCGTGGAAACATGTTTGATATCTTACTCTGAGATTAAACCTGGGGAGAATCTGTTCAGGCCTGCTGCAACACAACACAAGACCAGCAGCCTGTCAGCCTCCACACAACTCCTGTGGAGCAACAGAAACGGACTCCTGGGTTCGGCTCAGCAAAATAACAACAATACTTCTAAAAGTAAAATGAGAAAACAAAAATAGCAGGTGTGGAATTTTAAGCAATCAAAATAATTTTCTTCCCAGACGTCCGCCCAACAATGCTAAAGAGAAAAAGGGAACTGATGCGGATCAAACAATTTCTGTTAAAGTAAATATTGATGCAGCTGTTTATAGCTGTCTAAGCAATACAATATTTTGTTAGGGACAAAGGACTGGCAAGTACATTTATAATATAAATTCTGAATGAGCAGTAACCCAAGGTTATTGCAATAAAGAAACTGTCATGTGAAACTCAGAATTCACTAAAATCCTGCTTCTGCCACCCTTACTGACCACAGGTGATCCAGAACAAGCATAGCATCTCAGTTGACAAATATGTGGTGCTTATTAAACTAGATTGTGTCTCATGTTTAACTCTGTGTACAAGGCGGCACATAATTCTGCTGCCCCAGGACCAGCACAGTCAAGGTCAAAATTCCTTTTTTGGGTCCCTCACCTCTTTCCAGGCTTTATGTCAGAAGTAATTTACTGGAGCCTTTACCTTCTTTGTGCCTTTTATTACTATTACTGTTATTTTGCTATTAACCCAGGTCAGGCCCCTTCTGATCCAGGCACTATTCGAATGCTAAGAAGAGTCAGTCCCTGCTCCAAGCCCTTGGCTAAATCACTGTGAGACCCAGAGGTTAAATCAGTTGCCCAAGGTCACATGAGAGCTCAGTGGCATAACTGGAACTAAAATTCAAGTCACTTGATATAATGTTTAGCACAGAGGTGGCCAAACTATGGCACATGAGCTAAAAGTGGCCCACCTGAACCTTTCATCCAGCTGGCAGCCCACAGCATGACTGCTGCAGTCACTCCTCCCTGCTAGTCAGGTGGTCCTGCCCTTCTCCTGCCACATGAGCCTTGGTTGGGGTATGGCAGCCTCTCTCTCCTCCCTCCCAGCTCCACTCCTTCTGCCCATGGGCCTGTCAGCACCATGCAGTAGCAGCTCCCCCTCCTAGCTTCATCCAATGCCTCCACGGTACCAAAATAAAAGGGGGGGGGAAAAAGAACAGTGCAAAAAAGTGCAAAGAACAATGCAAAAAAAAAGTGGACAATGAACAAGTTTATGTTTCTATTTATGTTTATGCATATGTTAGCTGAGAGACGGTGGGGCAAGAGGCAGGATTGGGAGGTGGCCACTATACCAGCCAAGCCCTCCCCCTTTCATACTCCATGTGGCCCATCATCCACTTTATGATTTACCAAAAGGTTTGCCCATTCTTGGTCAAACACCTTACCACACTGGGCCATGCTGCCCCTCTAGGCTACAAAGGCACTTTACGGCAGGACCTCTTTACTAACCCTGTACTCCATTTCAAGCCCACTGCCACTCTCACTATGGCTATGTCCACACACAGGGCGGCGTTTCGAAAGAAGTTATTTAGAAACCCATTGTTTCAAAATAAAGCCCTTATTTTGAAATGAGTTAATTCGAAATAACTAAAAAAACCAGTTTGAAATAAGGGAAAAGCCCCAATTGAAATAGCATGTCCAAATGCAGGACTTGCTATTTTGCTTTAGGAGAAGGGCACCATGGGAGGTGTGGCAACATGGAACCCTCACTGGGCCATCTCGGCAGCCATGTTGCCAGCCAATCCTATAAAAGCTGGCACTGACCTCACTTCCTTGTCCATTCTGGTTAGCAGGAGACTGTAAAACGCAGACATGGACTCTGCCCAGCTGCCTAGCCAGTGCCGTGCAACACATAGACCCTCTGCCCACCTGCAGAGTGGCCTTCTGATGTGAGACACTCTGCTTGCAGACCCTGATGGTGCCCAGCCTGTGCCCCAGGCTATCATCCATCTGGTCCGCAGAGCAGAGCTACTTCTCCTGCCCCCTTCTGTGCCTCGCCAGGTCTGGGCCCGGGAGCACAGCCCAGACTGGTGGGAGCAGGTAGTACTCTGAACTGGGGGGGATGACCAGTGGCAGAGGAATTTCTGCATGAGCAGGGTCAGCTTCAACCTCCTGGTCGCAGAACTCGCCCCACTGCTGCGCCAAAGGGACACCACAATGAGACCTGCTATCCCTGTGCACAAAAGAGTGGCCATCACTCTGTGGCAGATGGCCACTCTGGAGTCGCACAGGTGGGGCACCTGTTCAGCATCGGTAGGTCCACCACTGGGAACATTAGGTTGGAGGTCACCAGGGCCATCAATAGGATCCTGCTGCGATGCCTGGTCACATAAGGGGAGCTGCAGAACACCATTTCCAGCATGGCCACACTGGGCTTTCCCAATTGTGCGGGGATCCTGGACACGACGCACATCCCCGTGCAAGTCCCAGTGCACAGAGCCACGGAGTATTGAAATCGCAAGGGATACTACTCTATCATCCTGCAGGCCCTTGTGGACCACCGGGGCATTTTTCAAAACTGTTATGTGGGATGGCCAGGGAGGGCCCATGATGCCAGGGTCCTCCATAACTCTGCCCTGTACCGGGGCATGGAGGCAGGCACCTTCTTCCCCCTGCATAACATCAATGTTGGGGGAGTAGAGGTGCCTGTCCTCATTGTTGCCAACGTGGCCTATCCCCTCCACCCATGGCTCATGCGGCCATAGGCAGGGCCCCTCGATCCCCGCCAGCAGCTTTTCAACTGCCGGCTGAGCTGCTGCTGCCAGGTGGTCAAGTGGGCATTTGGCCACCTGAAGGTATGTTGGAGGTGCCTCCTTACGTGCCGCCACCTTGCAGAGAGGACAATGCCGCAGGTCATCAGCATGTGCGTGGCCCTGCACAACTTCTGTGAGCTGCGGGGCGAGACTGTTGCCACTGCATGGGAAGCTGAGGCACAACTCCTTGCCAGGGACTACGAGGAACCCAGACCTGTGCATCCACAGGAGCAGCCATCACAGAGACCTGTGACAGTTCGGGAAATATGGGGGGGGGTCTGGGGAGGGAGGGCCTGCAACTTGGAAGGGGGAGACTGGGAGGGGGAGGGGGAGAACTTAGGCTGGGCCTATGGGGGGGTCCAGGGGTTGGTGGTGTTCCCTGCCCCTGCCCACGGCCGCCCTGGGTCCGAGCTCGCCTCCGGGGAAGGCCACTTGGAGGATCCCTGCAGCAGTTGGAGGGGCCATGTGCTCCACCAGCTGGTGGACGCTGCCTGCGATGTCTTTGACCGCGGTGGGCAGGTGGTCACAGAGGCGCTGGATGGCCTGTGCCTGCTGCTCGCTGGCCAGCGCCTGCTGCTCCAGTGTGGCGACCATGTGGTCATCCGCAGCTGCTGCCTGCTGTAGCAGGCGGAGCGCAGAGTCCTGAAGCCTGGCTTGGTCTTGGCGGCATGCCTGGGTCAACACCTCCGTCCACTGCCCCAGCTCGTCTAGGCTCTCAAGAATCTCCCCGTGCATCTGGGGGGGCCTCCTTCTCCTCTGCTGTGGTCTCAGGCTGCCACGTCGGCTAGGTGGTTCTGCACGGCGGGGTGACCTGCTGGATAGAAGCAGAAAACACAGTTGACCCCTGCTGCCTGCTGGCCTTGTCTGTGTGCAGTCTGTCTGCAGCACACACCTCCGCCCTGACTGTCAGCAGGACTCAGGATCCTGTGGGACATTGCTCTGGGGTAGCGCTACCAGATTCCAAAGCCTGGAAAGGAGGACAGGGAAGTACGAAAAGGAGGACATTGGAGGACACATGGGAGAAAAATGTAGTATGAATGTAATATTCTTCGGTTTTTAGGGGGCCCTGGAACACTTTCCTTTAAAAATAAGTATTCTATGTCATTCCAGGATACTCCAACCCCTATAAGTAATGAGCCTGACAAAATCCTGTATTTTAAAATGCCTGCCAGATAGAGAATGTGAAGATAAAAAGAACACAAAGGTAAAAAGGAGACCACGTTCTCCTTTTGCCTGACATCTGGTAAGCGTACCCTGGAGGCACACATGCTAGTGGTGCCCACAATGGTGAGCTCGACTCACCCACACCTTGCTTTAGGGAGTCTCCCAAGGCCACTTGCCAGTGGTGTGCTCTCTACCCTACCCAAGATGCGGCTGCATCTTTGACAGCCAGCCCCTGTTAACCAACCCAAGGCACACAGGGGCCTGCGACCCAGGTGCCATCAGTCTCTTGGGTACCTGTGCCCATGGGAGGGCATCTGCACCCGCCTACCCTGTGCCCTGCCTGCCCCAGTGCCCGGCCTTGTACTCCCTCACTGCCCGTGACCTGGACAGGCCCAGCCCTGGGTGCTTCAGCAGGAGAGCACGACTCACCCACAGGGGCTCCAGAGGTCCAGCACGATGTCCCTGCGTCAGACTCAGACTCCCCAGAGGCTGCGATGGTCTCAGGCCCCTGCTTCTCTGCGCTGCTCTCCTCCTGTGGGGCAGGGAACAGCTCAGGGTCCCTGGTGCAGCCTCTGCTGCTGATGGCGGTACAGCAGGAGGCTGCCCGATGTCCAGGGACACCTCTGGCTTGGTGTCCGCTGCCTCAGGGCCGGAGGACGAGCTCGGGCGCTGGCCGGTGTTGGCAGGCCGAGCTGGCAGGACACTGGGCTCCGGCCCCAGGAAGGCATGGAGCTCATCATAGAAAGGGCAGGTAGCAGTGCTACCTGCCCCCTGGAGCTCCCGTGCCTCCCTGGTCTGGGCATGGTCCTGCCACAGGGCCTTTATTTTCGAGCGCACTTGCTTCATGGTGCACTTGTGGCCCTGCCCAGACATCTCTGCGGCAATATCTGTGTAAATGTCCCAGTTCCGGTAGCTAGTCCGGAACCAGGACAGGATGTCCTCCCTCCTCCATATGCTGAGGAGGCACTGGACGTCCTCAGCAGTCCAGATGGGGGCATGGTGTCGCCCCCCTCAGGCACTGGAGCCATGTGCTCTCATGCCTTACCAGGGCTGTCAGCACACTGGCAGGCATGGGCGTGGGACAGCACTTCCTGTTTCCTTTGGGTGCTATGCACCCTGGGAGGAAGGTCAGAACTGTTATTTTGAAACAAGCATTGTTTCGAAATAACATGTCCAAATGGCATTATTTCGAAACAACCGGTTTCAAAATAACAGTCTTTTCTAAACGAAAGTGGTTTAAGCCATTTCAAAATGACGGCTCTTGTTTAGAAATGACAGGTTCCGTTGTTTCAAAACAAGAAAGCATTGTGTGGACATACAGTTTTTTATTTCAAAACAACCAGTGTTGTTTTGAAATAAAAGACTCGTGTGGACATGCCCTATCTGTCTGCATCTACTTGGTACATGGAGGAAACGTAGCATCATCTCTTTATACTCCATGATTCATTTTGCCCAGTCTTCCTGTTTAACCCTGCCATCCCAATTGATCCACATAGCTTTTAAGATTGTTTAATTTACTCACAGAAAACCTTCCTTGGCCTCAATCCTTAGTATAGCAGCTTTCAGAGAGATTGTCTCATCTCCACTCATTACATCCATAGCTGAACCACCTACTTCAATATAAAAACCGTTGCAGCCCCAGAGGACAGCATTAAGTAATTAAAAGGCAACCAGATGTCATTTTCTGTAAATGAATCTGCAGCTTTAATCAATAGCTGACTGTATCTCCATAAGCAGTCAGCACTTTAGTATGCCGAACCTCGTCGTGAACTAGACAGCACAAAAGCAAGCTCCTTTATCCATGACAGAAATGCTTAGTCTAGGGCATGGTTTCATTAGGCAAAAGATTCACATGAGCCATTCTGTCAAATCCAACCACACAAGAAGGACAGATTTATTGTCTGCTTGGGAAAGCATGGCAAGCAAGCCAAGCTGCAGTTACAAGTCAAAGGCTTGATGAGCACTGTAGGGACAGGACTGATTTATATCCATTGTTTTCAACCAGGGGGTACGTGTACTCCTCGGGTACATTAAGTCATCTAGATCAGAACTGTCCTAGTGTGCCATGAAATTTTGTACAAAGGTAATGAAAATCAAGGTAAAACAAACATCGATTTATTTTAAACACTATTCTGTCCAATCAAAATCACAACTCATAAAACTTGTGAAAATTAATTATCAAATTAAAAGCAAGGTAGCAGGCTTCCGATTCTAAAACAGGAACATTCTAAATGGAGGTGGCCAAAGGGCAAAACTGAGATGACATATTTTTTTTCTGGTGGAGCTGAAACATTAATGCATATGATCCTTCTTTAGCTTCTGGTATGCACTATGTTTCAAACCTCTCTGGTGAGACTGTAACCATAGTAAATGTAGGTAAATGTGATGTTTGTGAGCAATTGCTGGGTATGTCTACACTACTGGCTTAAGACAACTTAAGGAGGCTTAAATTGACTCAAGCAAAGCGCTGGCCACATTTGGAGTTCATTAAGTCAATTTAAGGGCTTCCTTAAGTCGCCTTAATAATGCTCACTCTGTCAGTCTACTTAGGCAGTAAGTCAATTTTATTAAGTCGACTTAATGCAATGTGGCCATCTAAGTCAACTTGGGAAGCCCCATGTAATAACATCTGCCTGCTTAAGTCGACTTTTTTATTAAAACACTCTCTTAAGTCGACTTAACCAACTTTATTAAGTTGACTTAAGAGAAGTGTGGACTCACTCAGTCAACTTAATAAAGTTGCCTTGGCTTTTCTAGTGTAGACAGCCAATCAGCTGAAAAAAGTGGGTGTGTCATGGAATTGTCTTTGCTTACTTTTACAACAAGTACAGAAAAAACACAAGCAAAGTTAGTACAAACTCAGATTTGATACAGACAATGACTTGTTTATACTGCTCTGTATCCCATACACTGAAATGCAAGCCCAATAGACATATTCCAAGGGGTTTATTTTATAATTAGATAGTGCAAATAAGAAAGGGAGCAATTTTTCAGTAACAGCATGCCATGAAACTTTTGTATTTTTATGTCAGAAGTAGTTTTTAAGCGAAATGAAGCTAGGGGAGATACAAGACCAGTCAGACTCCTGAAAGCAGTACAATTGTCTGTAAAGATTGTGAGCCACTCATTTATATCACTGATTTTCATAATCAGGCCATGTTTCACCTTTAAAATCTTAGTTTACTAATCCTGCAGGCCAGTTTTGTTCAAAATTCAGCCTCCTAATGCAGCTACAAAGACGGTTTTCTATTTTTTTCTCTGTTCTACTGGCTGAAGCCCTATGCAGCTGGTGTTTCCTAGATATTGCACTCTTAGGGTGAAGAGTTTGTTCTGCACATGCAGAATGCCTTCATTTCTCAGGAATCGAATGACCACACCAGAGCTAAACAATATGTGAAGCATTCAATTAGTTTTGGACTAAAAGTTTGCCAGATGTTGAAAGCTGGTAGATTTGCTAACCTCTGGCTAAACACCAGTTCACGCTGATTTTCAGTAGAAAAATGCACATACAGAAGAGGAAAAATTTATCTGCAGTGTTTTTTGGAATTTTAGTGCTTGCCAACAAGTGGCCGAGTTAACACATGTTATTTCCCAGCATTTACCTTCCAAATAGATAAATACAGTAGAGCAGAAGAGCTCTACAAAACAATATGCTCTATGAGGACAGGCTAGAGGCCAAATCCTCCTCTGGTTTAAGGGGACTGAGCCAAGACCTACTGGAGTCAATGGAAGGACTCCCACTGATTTTTAGTGGGCACTGAATCAGGCTCTAAAGCTTACAGGAAAACTTGCCAGCTGCATGCACGGCAGTTGCTCACACACAGCTACAGGGCCAATGCTGCACTATTTATACACACACCACTTACACCAGTAGTCATTTCTCAGTACATGTGTCAGGTTCTGCAGAGATAGGGAGACATCATTAGACCAGTTCTGCTCAGGTCAAGGCTTTGAGCATGTGGAACAGCTGGAGATTTATGGCCTTTTTTTTTTTTTTTAAAAACAGCAGTAGGCAACCCCCAGCACCCGTGCCAAAAATGGCACAGGGGTCCAAGCCTGAGCAGCATGTGGCACTGCTCAGGCCCCCCTCTACTCCCCCAGGATCCTGTGAGCCGTGCTTCGCCCTTGAGGAGTGCAGCCAGCAGGGACAAGTAAGCTGCAGCGTGCAGCTCCTAGCCCCTAATGGCCCTGCCTCCTGGTGGGCAGGATGGGTTGACCAGCATGGAGCCGCTGCTTCTGGGGGACAGGTGCCTGCTGGCCCCAACCCTGGCCCCTGGAGGCCACCTGCTGCTGTGGGGGTGGAGGGGGTGCTGGTCAGCCCTGGTCCCTGGAGGCTGCTTTCCGCTGCCAGGGGTGGGTGCCAGCCCCAACCATGATGCCCGGCCCCATCCCTGGCAGCCACTGAGGGTGTAGTTGGTGGGCTGGCATTGGGGCCAGCAAAGGTTGCTGACCCCTGATTTAAAATGAATGAAGGTTAATTTCTGGGGCACAAGAAAATGCTGCATGAAGGAGATGCAGGACTGTCATATCCTGCACATAGGCTTGGTCTGGCTGGAATCAGTGGGAGCTGATTTCAAGGGAGCATTTTCTGGGGAAAGAATAAAGAGTTACACCACCGCTATTATCGCTGGTAGCTTCTGCCGAGAGAACTGCCTTTGCTACCCTTCACTCAGTTTACATCTCACTTTAAGGCCCAGGCCTGAGGACACTCAGTCCGTCACACAAGGCAGCCACAACACCCAATCGCATTGGCTATGTCTATACTGGGGGGCTTTTTAAAGTCAACTTAACAAGGTTGACTTTAAGTCAACTTAAATCAAGACAGTGTAGACATACCCCAGGAGTGTTACTGGGCCCAGGTCCTGACACTTGCCCCACCCCTCCGGGCCCAATGCAGCTCTGGGGCCCCAGTGCAGCTCCAGCTCCTGCCGGCATGTGGCTCAGAGCCTGATCCTCTCAGAAGTCGCTTGCCGCAAGCGGCTCACAGCTGGATCAGGTTCTGAGCTGCTCGCCAGCAGTGGCAGGAGCTGGCTTCCAGCCGCCTGTGGCTTGTGGCAAGGGGTTTGGGGCCAGATCAGACTCTGAGCTGCTTGCTGGCACTGGCAGGAGCTCACTCTGAGCCTCCTGCATCTTGTGGCAAGTGGCTCAGGGCTGGATCGGGCTTAAGTCACCCTCAGGGCTGGATCAGGCTTAAGACTTAAGTCAACCTTAGGGGCAGGTATTATTAAGTCAACTTAATACCAGCCCAATTTAGATGCATAGCTACTTAGGCCCACTTAAGGGATGTTAAGTTGGTCTAAAGCTCTTGTGTAGACACATCCATTGAGACATTGCCATACTTATGTGGCTCATCTATGTATCTTACACATTCATTAAAGGTGTGTTTGGTGCTGAAATGAGCACACTGGCCACATGTAACTGGTATGCGCTGACACTCTGACTGCATTCTCAGTGGGAATTTGTCCTGGAACCTCTTGCTTTAAAACATAGACCTCTGTTATTCTGCTAGGCTATGTCTACACATGCATCGTTATTTCGAAATAAGGATTTTGAAATGAGTTATTTAGAAATAAATTAATTCGAATTAACAAAATGTTAATTTGAATTAAGGGAAAGCCTGCAATCCAAACAGCTGTTATTTCGAAATGATTATTTTGAAATAAAGCCGTTTGGACCGGTTGTTTCAAAACAGTTGTTTTGAAACAATGGTGTTGTTTCAAAACAACAGGTCTAATCAGCGTTATTTCGAAATATCCATTTCGAAATAACAGCCATTTTGAAAACATTGGGGTTTAACTTTTTCGAAACAACAATTCTTATTTTGAAAGGACGGGATCCGTCCTTTCGAAATTAAAAAAAGGTTGTGTAGTCTAAATTTCTTTTATTTCAAAATAACGAGTGTTATTTCGAAAGAAATGTGCCGTGTAGACATACCCCTAAAGTACTAAATGAGAGGGGGAAGCCATAACAAGCTGAAGCCTCTGTCTTAGTCCAGGCACTTAATGTGAGCGGGTGGGAGAGAGTCACTTCACCAATGGATTACAAATGAAAAATAACAAAGTAATCAACAATGTCTGGGTTGTTTCCCCTTTTTCTCAGCAAGGATGGTAAAAGATGCTGGGACAATCCCCTATTCATTTTGAAAAGTCTTGGAAATATTTTGCTTCTTTAATATTACTTCCCCAGACTGATTTTCACCTTTCTGAGCCACTCTTTTACCAAATTTCCTTCCTAATTCTAGTAGCTGCTGATTTTTGGTATAGTAACTGATTGCGCAGGGAGATGGTAGGTCGGTAAAGGGGTGTTTGCAGAAGGCGGCCAAAGTGGGTGATAGCAGACTGGGGTTGGCCAGAACAGGGTTAGAGTGTGGTGCATGCTGGTAACAGTAAGGTGCGTAAAACAAACAAAGAGTCCTGTGGCACGTAAAGACTAACAAATTTATTTATTGCATGACTTTTTGTGGGAGAAAAATCCCACTTCATCAGATGCTTAGAAGATGCGGGAACTGATCAGAGAATCATATGGTTGGAAGAGACCACTTCTACTAAATGATCCCAGCCAGGCTTTTGTCTAACCAGGCCTTAAAGATTTCCAAAGCTAGCGATTCCACCACCTGCCTGGGTAATCCATTCCAATGCTTCACCATTTTCCTAGTGAGAAAGGTTTTCCTAATATCCAACCTTGACTGCCATAGACGCAACTTGAAACCACTGCTCCTTGTTCTGTCCTCTGTTCTTACTGAGAACAGCCTAGAGCCCTCCTCTTTGGAGCACCCTTTCAAGTAGTTGAAGGTTCCTATCAAATCCCCCCTCAGTCATCTCTTCTGCAAGCTAAATAAGTCTAGTTCCTTCAGTATCTCCTTGTAAATCATGTGCTCCAACCCCCTAATCATTTTCATTGCCCTCTGCTGGACTCTAATTTGTCAACATCCTTTCTGTAGTTCAGAGCCCAAAACTGGACACAATATTCCAGGTGTGGCCTCATCAGCATTGAATAGAGGGAAGTAATTACAGCCCTCAGTCTGCTGGCAACACTCCTATTGATGCAGCCCACCATTCCATTTTCCTTTTTGGCAACAAGAGCACATTGTTGACTCATATTCAGCATCCTAGCCGCCATAACGCCCAGGTCTTTTTCTACAATGCTGCTTCTTAGCCGATCGGTTCCCAGCCTGTAACAGTACGTGGGATTTTTTCCATCTTAAGTGCTGGACTTTGCACTTGTCCTTGTTTAGCCTCATGAGATTTCTTTTGGCCCAATGCTCCAATTTGTCTAGGTATCCTTGAATCCTACCTCTGTCCTCCGGTGTGTTTACCATTAACCCCATCTGACAAAGTGGGATTTTCTCCCACAAAAATCTCATGCAATATATAAATTTGTTAGACTTTAAAGCAGGGGTCTCAAACACGCGGCCCCTCAAGCTATTTCCTGTGGCCTGCAATGACAATATCGTTACCAATATTGTTATATGAAAAGGCTTCAGTGGGGCAGCCCTTGGGCTAACATGGTAGTCCTCATGTAGCCCTCGTGATGATTTGAGTTTGAGACCCCTGCTTTAAAGGTATGTCCACACACACTGTTTAACTCAAAATAATGCTGGTTATTTCAATTTAAAAAATGGTAGGTCCAGACGACGTTCCCTTATTTTGAAATGAGGAGCTCCCTCATTTCAACATCAGGAAACTTATATTGATATAATAAAACATAGTATTATAATGATTTGACAGTTAAATTGAAATTGTTATTTTGAAATTACAGTGCGGACATGTTATTTTGATTTAATTGTTAAATCAATTTAACTCTTTTTGCCCTTCTCCTTCCCAGGTGCTTTCCTTTTTCTGTATATTGGGTGGGGGCATGGCCCTTTTAGGGGACCATGTTGTCACACCTCCCATGGTGCCTCTCTCCTAAATCAAAATAGCAAGTCCTGTCCATGGACATGATATTTCTATTTGAGTTTCTAGTGGGGACCGATTTACTGATTTTTATGTCAATTTTATTAAACTGATATAAGTTAAATCAATTTACCTGTTTAAGTATGGACATAGCTTAAAAGTACCACAGGTCTCCTTCCTTGGCTATGTTCACACATAAACTGTTACTTTGAAATAAGTTATTTCAAAATGAGTTATTTTGAAATAAAGTCCTTATTTCAAAATAAGTTACTTCGAATTAAGGGAAAGCCTGCTATCGAAATGGCTGTTATTTCGAAATGGTTATTTCGAAATAAGGCCGTTTGGACATGTTTCAGAACAGTTGTTTCGAAACAATGGTGTTGTTTCGAATCAATGTGTCTGAATGCCGTTGTTTTGAAACAGCTGTTTTGAAACAACGGCTATTTCGATTTCAAGCGAGGTTTTACTGTTTCGAAATAATGGCTGTTATTTCAAAACAACGGGTCCCATTGTTTCGAAATAACAGAATGTCGTGTGGACATAAGACATTTTATTTTGAAACAACGGCTGTTGTTTTGAAATAAAACTCTTGTCTGAACACAGCCCTTGCATTGTGGAACTAGACTAACATGGCTAGCCCTTTGGAACCTGGCAATAAGGTGTGTGTTTGTGGGTGGAAGAACAGAAGGTATGTGCTGATACATGGCTTCATCTTTAATCTTCTTAGTTTTGTGGATATGCTTTTGGTATGTAGAGTGTGTAGTAACCTTAACTGCTTCATGGAAAAGCTTTCTGTATGCTAATGACCTAGGACCTTCTAATTCCTCATTGGATGTGGTTGCAGTAGACACCAAGGGAAGCAGACTTTTGTGGCCAGAAGTACAGGAGGAATATATCCTATCTGTCAGCAGGTTTGCAGGATCTCTCAACTATCAGCAGCTGTGTATGAACCTGTCTGTGTTGCAGCTCCTCATGCAGAAGGATTAATGTGTGCCCCAGTCCTATCAATCAAGTCTTGGGTCACATTTGTGTATATCCAGCCTCCTCCCTAGGATCAACCAATCAGGCTTGTGTGTGCTTATATAGACGCTTACTTCCCCATGCATTAACCAATAAGATTCAGCTTAACTAGCCCTCCACGGCCAATCAGGCTGCCATGTGCCATGCCTCCATCCATCAGGCACACACCTACGACTCATTTTCAGTGAAGGTGTGAGCAATGGTTAAAAATTCAGCTTTAAAATGAATCCTCTCCATTGCACCAGTTCTTTTCAGGAACTATCTCATTGCCAAGTTCTTTGTAGATAGACAATATTTTTTTTGCTGATATTGGTCTCCAATGAGAAGTATGGCTGCCAAGGAAAAAATTTCAGCCAGAGTCCAAAGTCAAAGGTTTCCTATTTAAAATGTATGCAGAGACACCAAACAAAGACAAAACAGAACATTCAGAGGGCAATACTCATGGACTCTATGGTCAAAAGGGACCAGTATGATCATCTAGTCTGACCTTCTGCACAATGCAAGCCTGAAAACCACAAATACAAATTTCTCCTAAGTGCAATATCACATCACTGGACTATTTGCTTTTAGAGAAAACCAGGGGATTAAGGCCCATTTAGAAGCCTGCTTATAATGCAGTCATAACTCTAGAATTGCTACCAAAGATATGCATAATACATATAGATGAGAAAGAGAGCGAGAGAGAGAATTTTTACATTTCTGGTCAGAATGTTGTTCCCATCCTATAAGACGGAGGCCAATCCAAAACAAACAAGGAGTCCTGTGGCACTTTAAAAAACTAACAAGTTTATTCATCACATGAGTTTTCATGGGTATAATCCCACATCATCAATGCAGAAAATGGGGAAACTGAGGTATGTAGGTAAATATATACATGCAGAGAAGGATGATTCACAAGGTCAGTTCAGACCTTTCCAACAAACCACACAAGTTGTTCTGATTCAAGCAGAGTGGAACGATAGATGAGAAGGTGAGATTGTAAATTACCTTTGATAATGAGTTAGCCATTACAGATTCCTATTCAAGGCCTATCTAAATTGCTCCTTGAAATATGGCATCCAGGCATGATTTTCCCATCTTCAAGCAGCTGATGAAGTGGGATTTTTCTCCCACAAAAGCTCATGCAATAAATAAAGTTGTTGGCCTTTAAAAGTGCCACAGGACTCCTTGTTTGTTTGTTTGTTTGTTTGTTTTCCATCTGGTATAAAACTCAGCAGACAATCTGCTTAGCAGCAAAGGTGGCTGTGAAAATATCACCCTGTACTACAGCTGCACTCTGCACATTGAATGCAGAGTTCAGTTAAAATCTCTCTCATATTCCACAGCTTCCCTGAAAAATGCCTCTCCATGCCCAGGACTTCCTATGTTAGCTGTCCTCCACTGGAAAAAGGACTCAGTCAACTAATAAAGGGATGCACATGTATGTGGGAGGAAGAACATACATGTAAAATAGAATTCCAGTGGACAAAAGATAAGAAAACCCAGGGGCCACACCACCTTCAGTATTAAATACAAAATTCAACTTTGTTACTTAGCTTTTGCACACTCACTCACTCACTCTTAGCCAAACAAACAAGGAGTCCTGGGGCACTCTAAATTTATTTATTGCATGAGTTTTCATGGAAAAAAGTCCCACTTTGTCAGATGCTTTGAAGATGGGGGAACTTACAGAATGGGAGGAAATAAATGCAGAGGAGTGTAAGTTATGGGATCAGGTCACACTGTAACAGGAAATCAAAGCCATTGTTAAGATTCAAACACAGGGGAACAGCATATAGAAGAAGATGAGGGCAGACAAAGCGGGATTTTCTCCCACAAAAGCTCACGTGATAAATAAATTTGTTAGTCTTTAAGTGCCACAGGACTCCTTATTTGTTTTACTGAACCAGACTAACATGGCTGACCCTTTGGATCTTAGTCAAATGTATCAGCTTTGGGAACAGAGCTGATCAAAACACGAACATCTTTTTTTGCCAGACATTTGGGAGTTTACAAGTTATCCTCAATCCTGAAGCATTTAAAACTGACTCATATTTTTTTTTCTGGTTTTCCCCCAATTGTTAAAAAAATGTGCATAAACATATTGTTTAAATAGTTTTCAAAATGGTTATCAAAATTTTTGGTTTATTCAAAGCCCAGTTTTTGATTAAAAAAATCATTAATCATTTTGATAGTAGTTTTGGTAAGTTTAAGTCCAAAATATAGATACACAAGCATATTATGCTATCATTGAACCTAATGTTCACCTTTGAGGGGAGTCTGCAATATTGTTTTGTCTACTAGCTTCAGTGCAAAAGTCAGGGTCTTAACTGACATCTTTATCAAGAGCATAGAACAACTCACCCTTGATTGCTTTTTGGAGACTCCAAAATAGTTATCATGAAATATAGCATTGCCATCTAGCGGTCATTGCAGAAATCACATGTTCAAACTTACAAATGAGTCCTGTGACCCTTTTAAAGACTAACAATTTTATTTATCACATAGGCTTTTGTGGGAGAAAATCTCATTTCTCCAGCCACTTGAAGATGGAGAAATTCAAGAATGGGCGGACAATAGATTAAGGGAAGTATATGTCATAGGAGCAGGTCAGATTGTTACAGCAAATCAAAGCCGTTGTTAAGATTCAACCAGTGGAGAACAAACAGTATATTAGAGGGAGGTAAGGTAAAATCACTTGTTGAAATAAGAAAAGAACCCCAAAGCCCTATTTAACCCCAAGGCAAAGGTGTCAAATCTGCATATGAATTCCAATTCTTCAGTTTCTCTTGAAGCGTTGATTTGAAGAAGCTGTTTACCCCAACCTCCCACACAAAGATAGATTACAACAGGGGCATCGCTGATGCTGGGCACAAGGGGCCTGTACCCTGAATCTCCCAGCCAGTGCCCCAGGTGAATTTTCCCCGGTGCCGGCAGTACATGCCTCCCAGCCAGTGCCCCTGGTGAATTTTCCCCGGTGCCGGCAGTACATGCTCAGAAGCACGTCTGCCTCGGAGGGCAGCCCACAAATCCTTAAAGAGGAGGTAGAGCTAAACTCGCAGCAGGCCCACACTTACCTTTAGTTTTCTTCTGGAGGACAGCACAGCAGGACACCATGTAAGCCCCTGGGCCGGCATGGTGGGAATTGATGGGGGAGTCGGCACCAAAGCCTGGGCCAGCGGCAGCAGGGCAGGGATGGGGGGGGGTCGGTGGCAGGGCCTGGGCCTCAGCGGAGCTGGTGGCAGGACCTGGGCTAGCAGCGGCGGGGCAGGAATTGGGGGGTCTGCGGCATGGTGGGAATTGATGAGTGGGGCCAGGCAGGACCCATGGCAGGGATTGATCTGGGGTGGGGGGGGGGGCAGGACTGGGGCCTGAAGCATGGTCTGGGCCCAGTGGGGGGGCTGCAGCAAACTGTGGCAGGAGAGATGGCCTTAGGGATGGAATAGCTGCTGGGGGACAGGGAATGCTGCTCACTATCCATTTCTCATCCTTATCCGGGGCCAGCAAGGAACGGGAGCCCCTGAGTGCCGAACAGAGCCCACCAAATGATTTTTTAACCCGTGGATGGGGGTGAAGGCTCTTTTCTTCCTGTACTGATTTTTCAGTAATAGTTTGATGTAAATCCTTAATGCTTGGAGAAGCATCACAGCACACTGGTTGTTCTTCAAAACAGTGACAATGCTTTGTATCAAATTTGCTCAGATAACTTTTGTTTAGCAACTCTATTGCCACTCCTCCCCAGATATGACAATAGCTATCTCCTTTCTTTTTCATGCAGCACCAACCAGCCAAAATCAGCCTTGAGTTGCATGGCCATCTAACTTGAGTAGTCCTGTGTTATTGAAATTCAGCCTCTGGTGGCATGGGCTGATACCCTATAACTTTCAGTGGGTAAGTAGGTCACAGGTACAACTGCAGTTTAGCCAATAAATTTAAGATAGAAATAGAAAAATATCTGATTTTTTTTTTTTTTAAAGAAGGACCTACCTTAGACTTGGGTGATGTGGGGGGGAATGCTGCTCAGGCTTGCATGGGGTGGGGGTTGTGTGTATGTGGAGTGCACGTGTGGGGCAGGAGCTTTGTGGGGGGCTGAGAAGTGGTTGCAAATGGCTGCTTGGCTGGGGGCCTGGACGATACAGGAAAGAGCCCTCCTATTTGGAGGGTTTCAGGGCCCATCAAATTATTTTTTAACCACTAGATGGGGGCGAAGGCTCTCTTCTTCCGGGACTGATTTCTCAGTAATAGTATGGGGCACAGACAACTAATGTAGGGGAACAGACAGATAATTAATTATATTTACCTTTAAAGTATATGTTAGTTAATGTTGTGTATATGGCTTTCAGTGTCATAAGTAAAATAATTTTGTAATCATGTGTAATAGACATTATAACCAATGTCCAACAAGACTCCATAATGTTAGTTTGGAACTGCTGCTTAAACAGTGTTCTCCATTTTGTATACTTGATGAAACCTGGTTTAGGCATATGCTGTACATGTTCTTTTAAATGTGTGAACAAGGTGTGTGAATGAAGGGGGTGTGTGTGAAGGGGCCAGTCTCAACTGCCAGCCTGTCCTGATGAAACACAAGTACCATCTAACGGGCTGAACAATGCAGACATCTCTGATTAAAGCAAACAGAAGGAGCCACCCCAGAAAGAAAGAACAAAATACAATCAAGTCTGCAAGTGACTGGTGAGCAGTGATCTCACAGGAACCCTGAGACAACATGACACAGCAAATCCCATAGATATAGATGGAGGAGAGGGGGTATCAGGAGCCGGCTTAGGTAGAGGGGGAGGGAACTAGGAGGGCTTTAAACAATTAAACAGTTCCTTTAAATATTTCTGTCAATGGCGCTTAAGAGAAAAGAATCCAACATCCTCTGCAACTGGATTTGGCTCTGTGAGGCAAGGAGGGGTACAAACGCTAAGATCAGACTGGTTTGATTACTTAGTATCATTTATTCACTCCCACTCTTCAGACTGGAAGTACTATTTAATTCTTCTGCTCTTCAATTTTGCTCTTTTATACACAGCATAAGAACACCAGACAGTAAGCCACAAAGTTAGCCTTTCTCTTATTAACAAGCTCCTGAGGGGTAGCCATTAGTGTAGTTCAACAAAACAAGTAAGGAGGTCTGTGGCACCTTTAAAGAGTAACAAATGTATTAATTTCAGAGCATTTTCTGGTTGAAATCCCACTTTCCAAGAAATTCGAGACTACCACCAGCAGGTAGTCATGTCCAGCAGATTGGTTATGCTGTTTAAATTAACTCCATTACTATTAAATTGTTTCAGGTATATAAATGCATCCAGCACAGCATGCTTCAGACACGTGGGATTTGGGGGCGTGGCTTGGGCCGGTGCCCTGGATCTTTTTCTTATCCAGCAATGCCCCAGGATTACAAGCCATTAGGAGAACCATCACAGATAATGTTATGTCATGCCTCGTGGCTGAACTTTGTGACTTTGTACTTACAAGTATTTCAGATTTGAAGATATTTATATCTTCAAGTCAGCGGCACTGCTACGCATACCCACATGGCCCCACAATGTGCCAACATTTTTATGGTTGTGTTAGAACAATGCTTCCTCCACTCTCATCCCCAAATACCAGGGCCATCTCTGGGGGTGTGTGAGGCCCAGGGCCAAGCAGCTTGGCTGGTGGCGCAGGCAGGCCCAAAACCTGGGACCCATGCTTCTGCCCACCCCGCCCCTGAACCAGCCACTCCATCCGCAGGGGCAGGAAAGGCCAGCCCAGGGATGGAGCAGGCCAGCCCAGGGGCTGGGTTTTGCTCTTCCAGCCAGCCTCTGGACCAACCCACCCCACCACTGCCCCAGCTGTTCTGCCCTGCGGGCAGGAAGAGCTGGCCCAGAACAGAGGCCAGTTGCTGTTTTTCTGCCCCACCCTGATGCCTTTGGCTTGGTGCAAAATGCAGCAGGCCAGGGGCTAGGGACAGTGCTGCCATGGGAGAGGGGCAGCAGTGTGGTCCCTGCACTGCCCTGGTTACAGCAGGATGGCATGGGGCCCACAGAACCGCAGGGCCTGGCGCGATGGCCCCTCTCACTCCCTCTGTTCCACTCCTCTACTTATGCTATACTGATGGCATCTCCATCATCTGGACCCAAGGCAGGGATGCCCTTGAGCAGTTCCCACAGAGATTTCAACAATTTCCACCCCATGATCAACCTTAGCCTTGAACACTTTGCACAGGAGATCCGTTTTCTGGACACTATGGTACAAATTGGGGATGGACACATCAAATACCACCCAATACCAAAAACCTACTGATAGTTCTAATTACCCACATCCCTCAAACTTTCATTCAGGACACACCACTTGATCCATTGTCTATAGTCAAGCCCTAAGATACAACTGCATTTGCTCCAGTACTTCAGACAGAGACAGGCACCTTCAGAATCTCTATAAACATTCTTAAAACTACAGTACGCAGCTGCAGAAGTGAGGAAACAGAGTGACAGACCCAGCAGGCTACCCAGAAGTCAACTACTACAGGAGAAGCCAAAGCAAGAAAACAACAGAACACTAGGCATTGCCTACAACACCCAAGTCAGACCACTACAGGATATTTTCAAGGATCTACAGCAGGGGCCTCAAACTCAAATCACCACGCAGGCCCCATGAGGACTAGTACATTAGCCCGAGGGCTGCACCACTGAAACCTTTCCATACAACAATATTGTATCAGTAATGATATTGTCATTGCAGGCTGTAGGAAATATCTTTAGGGGCCACACACAGCCCATGGGCCGTGTGTTTGCGACCCCTGATCTACAGCCTATTTTACAAGGCAATCCATCAGTCTCTCAACCCTTAGGGGACAGACTTCTCCTTGTTTACAGACAGCCCTCCTAACCTTAAATACTCACCAGCAACTGCAGACTAAACAACAGAAACATTAAAGCAGGCACCGAGCCCTGCAACAAACCCTGTTACCAACTTCAGTCACATATTTGCACAAAAGACACCATCACAAGGCCCTAATCAGACCAGCAACTTCATCAAGGACTCATTCACCAATGTGTTTTATGCCGTCATGTGCCAGCAATGCCCCCTGCCTTATACGTTGGACAACGAGGACAGTCTGCGCACAAAAGAAAAAAAATGGACACAAATCTGACATCAGAAATAATAACATTCACAAACCAGTAGGGGAACTCTTCAATCTTCCAGCTCATTGTATTGATGACATGTTAATAGCTGTACTTAAGCAAATGCACTGCAGAATTGGAATTCATATGCAGATTTGACACCATTGTTTTAGGGTTAAACACGGATTTGGAGTTCTCTTCTTGTTATAACAGGTGATTTTTTACCTCACCTCCCTCTAATATGCTGCTCTCCACTGGTTGAATCTAAACAACTAGTTTGCAGTCTGAGCTGATCCAATGACTTACACTTCCCTGCATTTATTTTCCTCCAGTTCTGTAAGTTCCCCATCTTGAAGTGCCTGATGAAATGGGATTTTTCTCCCACAAAAGCTCATGTGATAAATAAATTTGTTAAACTTTAAAAGTGCCACTAGACCCTTTGTTTGTTTTGCTGAACTAGACTAACACGGCTACCCCTTTGGAACATTCAGACTTAGCCACCTTTTATTCATTGTAACAAACAAGGAGGCTGGTGGCACTGTTAAAGACTACCAAAGCCATTCAGAAATAAAACATCTATGAACAAAACCAGGGTCCTCAGAGTCTTTTTGGATCTGAAGAGACATGAAAGAAAAAACACATGTAGGGAACTAACTAGAGAAATCTCCAGAACATCAGGATTCCAGGCCCCTCCCAAAGTACTCAGGACTACCTGTAGTAAATAACCTTGTGTTAATGTCCATGAGTTCTGCCCTATCCCAGCCTACTAAACTGGACACTGAGGGAGCGGGCCAGGAAAAGAGATCTCTCCAAGTTAAACAATGTAACAGTTTTTTTTTTCTCTTTCTTGCAAACTGAACACATATCTGATATAAGTGATGCAAAAGATGTATTTGCTTGCTCAAAATTCTACACAATTGTTTGAGTGATTAATTCTGGGTTTGTAGCTTTTTCAAAATTGTGAATAATGACAACCTGCATTGCATTGGCTACTTGTGCAGTCACATGGTATGTATGTTTCTCCCTTCTATTGATGCCATCTGACCTTTGCTGCAGTAGAACTGAATGTACCATTGAACGACAGATGCATGCACCTACTGTGTTTAGAACCTTCCAATCCTCCCGGGCTCATTCGAGTCAAATCCTTATTATATTCAATAGGAATTTTGTATGACAACTCTGGACTGGATCGTTTGGAAGCCTAAAGAGCTAATACTCTAAAAGAATGGGCAAGGGGCAGAGAAGCAACTGAAACACTTAGGCTGTGTTCTCACACAGCCAGTTATTTCGATACGGTTGTTGCGAAACAACTTGTATCGAAATAACGCTTGTTTCGAAATAACTTATTTCGAAATAACAAAATGTTATTTCGAAATAAGAAAAAAAGCGGGAATCGAAATAGCAGTTCACACAGTGGGCATGCTATTTCGCCCCAGGGGCAGGGCACCATGGGAGGTGTGGCAACATGGCCGCCCCACTGGGCCATGTCGGCGGCCATGTTGCTAGCCAATCGCACAAAAGCCAGCCCTGACCTCACTTCCCTGTCCACCCAGGCGAGCAGTACACAGCAAGCCATGGACAGTGCCCAGCACCCCAGAGGGCGCCGTGCCACCCAGGGACCCTCTGCCCGCCCGCAGGGTGTCCTGCACACGCGGGACACCCTGTTTGTGGACGCAGAGGGCTCCCAGCCCCCACACCAGGCCCTCATTTACCTGATACTCAGGGCAGAACTAATGGACCTGCCTGCCCCTGTGCCCCGCCAGCTCTGGGTTCGGGAAACCAGCCCAGACTGGTGGGAGCGGGTCGCCCAGCACACCTGGGGCGACGAGGACTGGCGGCGCAACCTCCGCATGACCAGGGCCAGCTTCACTGCCCTGGTCACGGAGCTCGCCCCGTACCTGCACCGCAGAGACACCCCGATGAGGCGTGCCATCCCGGTGGACAAAAGAGTGGCCATCGCCCTATGGAAGATGGCCACTCCGGAGTCCCACCGGGCAGTGGCACACCTCTTCGGGGTCGGCCGATCCACCATCTGTGCCATCCTGCATGAGGTCGCCAGGGCGATCAACCGGGTCCTGATGCGGCGCCTGGTGGGCCCAGGACACCTCCACGACATCATCCCCGGGATGGCTGCCCTCGGCTTCCCCAACTGCGTGGGGGTCCTTGATGCCACCCACATCCCTGTGAGGGCCCCGGAGCACAGCGCAGCGGAGTACCGCAACCGGCGAGGGTACCCTTCCATGCTTCTGCAGGCCCTCGTCGACCACCGGGGCCGCTTTCAGAACTTCTACGTCGGGTGGCCAGGGAGGGCCCACGACGCCCGGGTGCTCTGGAACTCCTCCCTCCACCGGGACATGGAGGCGGGCACCCTCTTTCCTCGCCACGACATCCACCTCAGGGGCGTCGTGGTGCCCGTCCTCGTCATGGCTGACGCGGCCTACCCCTTAAGGCCCTGGCTCATGCAGCCATACGCCAGCCACCTGGACCCGAGCCGGCAGCTTTTCAATCGACGCCTGGCCGGCTGCCGCCAGGTTGTGGAGCAGGCATTCGGCCGCCTGAAGGCCCGCTGGCGGTGCCTGCTCACCCGGCTCCACCTTGCGGAGAGGGCCCTGCCACACGTCATCGGGGCATGTGTGGTCCTGAATAATTACTGTGACCTGCGGGGGGAGCCCATTCAGCCAGCGTGGGAGGCCGAGGCCGAACACCTCGCCGAGGACCTTAGGGAGCCAGGACCCGTGCCCACAAGGGAACAGCCCTCCCAACGGGCCCTCGCCGTGCGCGATGCCCTCCGGCTCGCTTTCATGGAGGGGGACCTGTGAGGGCCAGGCCTGCCCTGCCCTGCACCACCCGCTCCTCCATCCACCCATGGCCAGCCCCCACCCATCCACCCGCACTGTCCACCAACCCCAATAAAGAGACTGACACTCAGAAACGGTGCAACAGGGGTTTATTTACAGTGGTGTTGGGCAAGGGGGAAGGGGGTTTTGGGGGTGTCAGGGAGGGGGGCAGCAACTTGGGAGGGGAAGGGGGTTTTGGGGGTGTCAGGGGAAAGGGGATGTCAGGCTGGACCCGGGGGTGGCCCGGGGGGGGGGGGTGGCGCACCCCGGCTGCACCCACGGCTGCTGTCCCTGCGGCGTCGCCTCTGGGGAGGTCCGGGCGGTGGGCTCCTTGGGGCCTGTGGTGGTGGCGGCAGCCGCTGCGCAAGGTCCCGAACCGCAGCTGGCAGGTCATCGGCCAGGCGGCCTAGGGTGCTGGCCAGGTCGGCCTCCACTGCCAGCAGCCGGTCTAGGCGCTGGCGCTGCTCTTCCCGCCAGGCCTGGGCGGAGGCCTCCATCCTCTCGCCCAGGCCCTCCAGGGCTTCGAGGAGCTGCAGGCGGGTCCTTGGAGCCCTCCGCCGCCTGTGGCGTGCTCCGGCCACTGGCGGACCTGCGACCTGCAGGAGGGAAGCACAAGACACAGTCAGCCCCTGCCGCCTGTTGACCCTGTCTGTTCGCGCCTGTCCACTGCACACACCCCTGCCTTGACCGCCAGAGGGCCCCGGGATCCCATGGGGGAGTGCCCAGAGGTGGGGTTCCCGGTCCCCAAGGTCCGGGGATGAGGCCAGGGCGGTACCCGGCGGGGGACACTGGGGGACACCGGGCGGCGATGCTGTCCGGCTGGGGTGGCCGTCGGGGCCTGGGCGGTCTATGGCAGTGCAGGCCCCTTCCACCCATCCGGGCTGATGCCTGGGAAACCCCTGTGGCTTACACAGCCTGCCGGACCAGGACTCAGGGTCTGGCCAGGGGCACAGGACCGCATGAAGGGGATCGTGTCCTCCCCCTGCCTGCCACCTGGGGGCCGTTCACTGGGGGGCACGCCCGTTGGTCGTGCCCACAGGGGTGAGCTGGGCTGGGACGCACCTTGTCCTTGGGGGCCCTCCCACAGCTCCCGGCCAGCGGTGTGGCCTGCATGCTCCCCACCCCAACCAGGATGCGGTCACCCCTCTGCCGGCCAGGACCTGTCCACTGCCACCAGGTGCACGGGCCCCTGTGCGCCCGGTGCCACCCATCCCCATGGGCCCTGTGACCACGGGGGGTGCCTTTGCACCCACCAATCCTGTGCCCTACCTGCCCTGGTACCCAGCCCTGGCCCCCCCGCTGCCTGGGGCCTGCTGGACAGGCCCAGCCCTGTGTGCCTCGGGGGGGGGGTACTTACCAACGGGGGATCTGGCCGTCCGGCGCGATGTCCCGGGCTCCACGTCGGACCCAGGGGCGGTGGTCGGCCCCTGGTCCTCCCCGCTGGTGTCCGGGTCAGGCCTCGGGAAGAGCTCCAGGCTGCTGCTGGTGGGCCCCACCACAGATGGCGGTGGCGTGGCTGGAAGCCCCCCAACAGAGACATCCGAGGTGTGGGCCTCGGTGCCGGATGAGGGGCTCAGGGGCTCCCCGGTATCCACCGCCTCTGCAGGGTGGCCACTGGGCTCTGGCCCCAGGAACTGGTGCAGCTCCTCATAGAAGGGGCAGGTGGTGGAGCTCCCTGCCCCCTGCAGCTCCCGGGCCTCCCAGGACCGTGAGTGATCCTGGCGCAGGATCTTTATTTTATTCCTGACCTGCTCCAGGGTCCTGGGGTGGCCAGCGGCGGACATCTCCGCCGTGATGTCGGCGTAAATGTCCCGGTTCCGGTGCGATGCCCGGAACCGGGACAAGATGTCCGGCCGCTGCCAGACCCCCAGGAGGCACAGGGTGTCCTCCCGGGTCCAAACTGGGGCCCTGCGGCGCCCCCCCGCGGAGGAGGCTGCCTGTGAGGCCATGTGCCTGTCTCACGGCGGGCACGCTGCCTGACAGGCACGCCCAGACCGGAACTTCCTGTTCCCCAGGGTGCTGGGCACCCTGGGAGGAAGGTCCGGCGGTTGTTTCGAAACAACCGTTGTTTCGAAACAACGTGTTCGCAAACCGTTGTTTCAAAACAACTTGTTTCGAAACAACCGTTGTTTCGATGCCGCATGAGGTTTAAGTTGTTTCGAAACAACCGTGCGTCGTTGGAACAGCCTAAATCTCATTTCGAAACAACCTCTGTTATTTCGAAATAAGAGGGCTGTGAGAACACAGCCTTAGTGTATGTCTACACTTACAATTTAGTTCAAATTAATGAGGATTAATTCAAACTAAATTAATGCCTGGCTACACTGGCTTTCATTACTTCAAACTAAGGAATTCCTTAGTTTGAAGTAATGAACGCTTACTTTGAAGTTATAAAACCTTGCTTGACTTCAAAGTAAAGGTTAATTTGAATTTATTAGTTCAGATTAACCCAATGGAGTCATGCTAATTCGAACTAACTGTTAGTTGGAATTAATGCGGTTTGACCTTCTTCGTCCCAGGGTGCCTTCCTCTTTCTATATATTGGGGGGGGCATGGCCCTTCTTGGGGGCCATGTTGCCACACTTTCCGTGGTGCCCCCTTTCTAAATCAAACTAGCAACTCATGTCCATGGACATGCTATTTTGATTTGGGTTTCTAGTGGGGCCATGTTAGCTTGAATTAACCATTATTATTTGAAATTAATTAATTTGAACTATGCTAACTTGAACTAACTTCTTAAGGCAGAGCCATAACGCAGTGTTTTGCCACCCAGGGCGCATTCTGATTGGAACGCACCCCTTCCCATTAGTGGCGCATACAGCTGGTGCCGCAGCACCGTCTCGTTAAGAGAGCAGCTCCATTGAGCTGCTCTGGGCTGCCCAGGGTTTTGCTCCATTGGTCCTGCCATAGTTACAGCTCTATTAAGTGTAGACATAGCCTTAGGAAATTAATTCATTATATTACATTAATTCAATACTATAATTCAGATGCAACTCTATGCTGACTAGATAACTTCTGAAACTAATCAATGCAGCATGAGTTAGAAAATATAACTTTTCTAGCTGAATATGCCTTTCAAATTTCAAGCAATAATTGTGCATTTCAGTTAAAAAAAAGTTATGAACTCAGCAAAACTAGAGCACTTGAATGATCACAAAAGTGTGTTCCAAAGGCTGGCATATGCAGCTGAATACAAAGCTGCTTTGAATTCAACTGACGAGGTACATGCATATAGGTTTGTGCCATTGACAGCGCTCCACAAAAAGGATTTTAATGTTTGGTCTGTTAATAATAATGACCATAACAAGTGCATGAGTAAAAACGATCCAGAGCCTGATTCCCCATTTACATGCATGACTTTTCATAGACTTCAGTACTCTGACATCTAATTTACACCAATGAAGGTGACAGGACATTCAGGCCGACAATATTTTTGTGAAGGAGTTCAGCAAAGTACATAGAGGGAAAGGCAACCGGTAATTCATTAAGGATCAATACAGATAGGGAAGGAGCCAAAGGTCATCAGATAAGCACATAAGTTGTGGAGGTGATTCACCAGCTTGTTAAGAAATGTTTCAGTTCTAGTGTTAGGTGAAGGACTGGTAACAGGTTTCAGAGTGGTAAACAAACATGGATAAAGGTCTGACTCTGTTTAAGGAAAACAGAATATTACTGGATTCATATAAAAGGGTCTCCAAATAGCAGATACAATCACATTGCCTTTATATTTTCCATTTGTGGATTTAGGTTCCAACTGTGTTCTTTCTACAGATCCCAGGGGAAGTGTTAGACTAGAGGATGAATTAGCATAGTATAGTATTCAGCACCAAATACTGAAAGGTCTTCTGTTTCGAAAGGGTTACTGAACAAAACCTGAGAGAACAGTCCCATTAAGTGCCTGATTTCAACACACAGGCACCGCTACCTAGCCTGTAAGCACTTAAAGTGGGCTGGGGCCAGATTCTCAAAGCAACTGAAGGGTTATGATGGCAGGAAACACAGAATATGCATCTCTCCAGCATGGCCCAGTCCAGTAGGTGCACTCAGAGCATGTGCATCTCATTGAAAAAGCAGATGTGTCCAGGAGCATCATTGGCCTGGGAAAAGACCCGGGCCTGGGTCCCACCTGCTGGCCCCAATCCAGAGTTGGGGGCCCAGGCTCCTGCTGCTGCCAGGCTGTCCCTCCCCCCCCAAGTCCCAGCCAGGGATGGGATCTGGCGAGGCTGTGGCTGGCCCAGCCCTGGGGCCAGGAGAGGCAGGGGCACGCCTGCCATTTGGGGCACTGGCGCTGGTACTCAGGGCACACGCCCCTTGTGTCAGGTGCTAGTGATGCCCCTGGATCTGTACCTTTTTATCCAACTACCTAAAACACTCTTCAGGATGCTGTAGACCAGGTTTAAAACCCTTTTCCACCTCATTCAGGTCAGGGACTTGAACCCCTGATTGCTATCACCCAACTGAGTGCCAGGCCATCGGGCTATAGAGTCATTCTGATACTTTGGCCCATAACTGTTTAAGTAGTTCATAGAAAGTAGAACAGTTTCAACACAGAAACTCTCCCTCCCACCCTAGCATCACTAGTTAAGGCAATCAGCTGGGTGCCCTCAGTTCAAATCCCTGCTCTGAATCACTCAGAAGAGGGATTTGAATCCAGGGTCTCACAACCTGGGTGAATGTCCTAACCACTGAGCTGCTGGATGCAGAGGCACTGTCATTACTGGTGACAAAAGGCTGTTCTAGCTTAGGCATCCAGTTCCAGGAGAGGGGTCATGGCTGTGGGGATAGACACCTAACTGTGGTATGGGGTTCAAGCCACAGCCTTCTCCTAGGGATTTCCTATTGACTGTCTTAGACAGCTCCCAGCAGAGCACACTGGATTTGCAGGCATCTATTTTATCCGCCACTCTCTCCCTCTGCATTGTGTAATGAGTGTGTGCGCCTTTGATGGCAGGATGGCTAAAGTTAGGCGTGCAACAGTTAGCCAAAGTCCTTTGTGGATCTAGCCCCGGGGTCTCAAATTCAAATCCCCACGAGGGCCACATGAGTACTAGTACATTGGCTCAAGGGCTGCACCACTGAAACCTTTTCATACAGCAATATTGCAAATATTGGTAGCAATAATGTCATTGCAGGTCACAGGAAATACATTTAGGGGCCACATGTGGCCCATGGACTGTTTGTTTGAGACCCCTGATCTAACCTATGTGCATATCCTGAACTATTTTCAGCTGGTCAGTTCAATCTTAAACTACACGCAGTGGTGGTATAGCTGTGTTGCTTGTGCCCATTTATGGGACCAACTTCTGTGTCCAGACCTGTGTAGCTAAAGCTTGTTTCTTTCTCCAACAGCGGTTGGGCCCATAGAAGAGATTACCTCACCTGTCTTTTCTGTTTCAATCTTTTGCAGGCACATGTATGCCCACTGGGCGGCGCATTGTTCAAAGTTTTCCAGTCCTTTCTGACCTAGTAGCAATTAAGAAAGCCAAAATCTTATAGCAGCTTGACAATTTTGTCTCGTTTTTTTTGGGGGGGGGGGGGGGGGAACTGCAGCCCAGTAATAGCCAGAGCTACTGAGAATTATATGCAGAAGTAGCAGAGAAATCTGGCGCTCATTTAGATTCAAGAAGTGAAGAAAGGGGAGACCATACATTATATCTAATCAAAAATGTGGCTAGAATTAGGTTAAATAGCTAATTGGTTTATTTTGTTTCTGTATCTCTTGATTACTCCAAAGTAATAAAAAAATATTACATGTGCTGTTTTATATATTAATGATTTACAAAATGCTGACAGTAGACTCAGTATAAAGTATAGTACCTCACCCCACCCCGCACTAAATGGGCAGACCAAATGGTTTAAGGCACGCTGGCTGCCAAAGAGATTGCAGTTTGTTCTTAGGGGGCTGCCACAGTACATCTTATTTAAGTGAACAGGCCCCAACAGGCTTATTGGGAAAATTATGTTTTCAGGAAGGATTTGAAAGGCTGAAACCACAAACTAGACTGTGACTCAGAGGGCACACCTGTGCTGGGAATATGACTGTCTGGGGTACCCAGCCAAGGCATGATTAAGAAATTAAAGCAGGCAATCAAAGAACATGTTGGAATGGGTGGATCCAAGGCTTTGCTCTCCAAAACAGTCAGCCTGAGCAGTTCAGCCAGCAGGGCTGTGTTGTAATTTGTTGCTGGAATAGGCTAACTACAAATCAGGACTCCCTCCAGCCACCGGGGAAGCCAGAAGGGGTGACCTTGTGGAGCTTCTGTGGACATGGGGAAACTTACACTCCCCCCTTGCTTCAGGGTGTCCTCAAAGGCACAGTCTAGCCTTTGTAATAATGCATATTGTAAAAACTACATGGCCCCAGTCTTTATTGCACAGCTAATTAAATGGTGGACCAGACCAAATCCAGACTGCTAGATGCTTTTGAAGAGGACCCCTCCCCTTTTTTTTTCTTAGCATTGTTGTTTGCTCTAAAGTCTGGACCCTGATTATACCTTGATCAAGAAATGTGGACCTTGACAAAAAAATAATTGACTGCCCTTGTGATGTGGTATGGTAAGGATTGTAGAAGTACAAGAGAAAAATGAACTTCTAAGAAACAGTGACTTATACAGAATAAATTAATTCCATGTATTCTTTATGTATTAATTTATAACTGCAGTCATGAATTTCAGAAAGAGGATGTCCATTACATGGTGAGCTTTATTTTCCTCCTACAAGGTCTGGAAACACTGTCATAAATGCATTCAGTATGTAGGTTAATGAGAAGAAATGGAGTGCTTATCAGCTACAAAAGTATATAATTAACATTAGCTTATTCTTTTCAGTACATTAATTTAGACTCTCTGTAAAGAGTCCCCTGAGGAAAATAACTGGTGATTATTGTCCAAGTGCAGGTTAGATGGGGAATATAGCCTAATAGCTCAAACTTGCATTGAGTGGTAGGACTAAAGCTACTTAGGCAGATTTAGGGACAAGTCCCAAGACTTTTGAAACCATAAACTAGCATTTTGGCCCACAGCTGCAATAGACAGTAAGTCAGGAAAATGTGATTTTCTGGCAATAGCCCTCAAGCCAAAGTTTTAGGTTGAAATTTTTACCCCTTTGAAGCCAACTGGAATTTTGCCAATGATTTCAATTGGGCTGAAATTTCACTGATTTTCCAGCACAAAAAAAAAAAAAAAAAATCAGGTGTTGTGTGGGATATGGGGTCAGATCATGAGCTAGGTTATAGCTGTGCTCAGTTCAGCTCAAGAGGCAAAAGGATAAAAGGTGTTCTGACTTCAAGTAATCCTATGTCTCCACCATCCTTCTCTGGTCTTTTAGGACAGCTTTAAATTACTCCAAACTGTACACAGGGCCACTCCCTCACACTGAATAACCAAAAGAAGGCAATGGAGAATTCATAGTGGAGATAAAAGAAGTAGGACAATAGTGTCCCTGAACCCCAGCAATCCTTGGCTATCAGAACAGCCTCTCAGGGTTGTTAGCACCTAATACGAGTTAACTTTGTGCATAAGACCCAACCAACGCAGAGAGTGCTCCAGGATCAGGGGACATGAGGGTAGCTTGCCTAATAATTTTGTCTGGAGTTAAATGAGTACACAAAGTACAAGGCAGTTAGGAACAGCCTCAGCATAAACAGCTTATGAGAAACATATGGGCTGAAATTTGCTTACACAACCTCTTCAGGAAGACTAGTGATATGTTAACAGAAATCAAGATGCAAATGTTTAAACAAACAGGAACAGAGTTGAATTGCTCAAAAATCACCAGGACAGAGTCACCCTTGATCTAAAGCAGTTTGCCTCGATTGATGTCAACAGACCTATGTCAATTTATGCCATCTGAGGATCTGGCCCCACATTAGAAATTAATAATTCCACCAGCCCCAATTCACTGTGTACATAATACTGAATGTCTGTCACAACACCCATGGTGGGCTTTTCTCGATATGTCATTAGTGGGCCTTTTTTCCCCCACAGCCTGTGGCTGACGCTGGGATAATAAAATAAAAAAAAAAAAAAAAAAAAAGCTCTTAGTGATTCATCTCAACAACATAGGCTAAACTCAAAAGGTAAGAAGAATATTGCATGGTTTTGAGCTCTTGCTGCTGTTTTGGCAACTCCAGGGCCACCATGCTAGGGGCAGCTCAGGCTAGCCCAGAGCTCAGGCCCATGCTCCTGTCCCTCTCCTAGGCCAGCCAACTTGGCTGCCAGGAGTGGGGCAGGCTGGCTCAGAGCGTGAGCTCTAGTCTTCCACCTCACTGCTGGTCTGGACCTCCCCAGCCCCAGGGTTGAACAGCCAGCCCAGGGCTGGGGCAGGATGGCAGCAGAGCCAGCTGATCCACACTGGAGGTAGGAAGGCCCAAGAAAGCAGGTTCTGTGCTCCCACCCCACAGGCTTCAGCTTCCCAGTAAAGGCATCAGGGCAGGAGTAGGGGTGGGGACAGGCAGCAGTGCAAGCCCCACACTGCCCTATTAATAGCAGGGCAGCATGGCACCCACAGGCTCTTGCTCCTCTCCCCCATCCCTAGGCAAATCCTATGGTAAAATCAGAACTGACAACATAATGTACAGCTGCTACAGATTGTACACTTTGATATATACCTGCTCCATTCTTTCTGACTTCAGTGGGAACAGTGTTTTAAGCCCAGGGCAGAATGTTCTGTAAATGTACAATAGCATTTCATTTTCTTTCCCTTCCAACCAGCAGTTTTAAGATGTCACCATTGATCCTTCTGTCATCCCTTGGCTTGAATGTGATTGAGCAATGCTTCACCATTCTGGGCTATGTTATTAACCATTTTAGGCTATATTTCTGTGACCTCAGTTTGCATTTTGCCTTTACAATTAGCTTTTGAAGGCACAACCGCCAAATTCCAAGAAGTGCTGAGCATTCATACAGCTCATTGAATTCAATGAAGGAATGAGAGCTGGAAGTGCTCAGCATCTCTCAGGGTTTGGCCTGTTGACATCAAAGTTAGAGAGAGCTTACCAGGTACCTGATCCATATCCACCTTAAATTAATCCAAGTGCATGCCTTGACTTCAGTGGTCATAGGCTCAGGCCCCAGGAAGAATTTTCCATTTGTGCCTGTACAGCTTTAGTACAGAGCCTTGGGGACACCTCCTCCATTGTGTTCTACATCTGGAGATTAGGACTGCTTGACACTCTACCAAAGCTAATATTAGCGTGTCCACTAGTCTTCTCTACAGTCTGTTCTTGCCTCTAGAGGAAAAGCAAGCAAGCAGGCTGGAAGTCCACTGCTCCAGTTGTGAGGAAATCTGAGAAGCAGCAAGTGTCCCATGTTAAGGTAGTAGTGTAGGATGTGAGAGTTGGGCTTGAGAGGAGGGACTTGGAAGCGGAACATGTTTTGCAGAGAGAAATGCAACAAGTCAGGAACAGAGCTGTCATACAAATGTTTAGAAGGGAAAGCAATTTGCAGGTATGGATCAGGAACAGCTAGCATGCATGCTATGTAGGCATACCTGTACATGCACAGTTTAAAATAAACTTTCAAGAAGCCCTTAACATTCACATAGTGTAATAAGCCACTTTCTATAATGAACTTATGTTCATTAAAATTCACACCTCGGACAAGAGAAGAGTCCTATAACAGCAAATTCCATTCCCTGAAGGAATAGAAAGAAAATACACAGCTTCTAGAGCACTGCAAGATGCTGATGAGGTCACCATATCACATGGTTAAAACCAGAATATCAGCAGCTGACTTTTACTCCTTTTTTCACACAGTCCCATGAGAAGCAAATGAGCAAGTTGTATAAATAAAGTGGTTTAGATTCCAAACTAGATTTCAATTTTCACTTGTTGATATGCTATTTGTAAAAAGAGGTTTGTGCAATAAGGGTTTCACAATATGATTCTGCGGTGGCCTCTTGCATGAAGTTGTAAAAATGGGCTTTTCTGAAAAACACCACCTGTTGGTGGGGGAGAAGCTGAATTCTGTATGTTCTTCACAGAAAGGAAAGGCACATTAATTCCATGGCAGGTTTGTGTATTTATAAACAAATATAGGACATGATTGTTTTGCCATTGAATTTTGTGAACTCCTTGTCTGAAATATGAAGGATCTATTGCTTACATGTGAGCTCCTTTGGTACCTGGAATAATAAAAAAAGTCAGAAGTTAACAAATCATGGTGTATAGGCACTTCCTACAAAATGGCTAATACATTTGACCTGAAGAGAAAGGTGTACTGCACCTGTTAATATCATGGGACACACTGCTCTGCACTATGATACAGTATAAAAGATCATCACACATAAGATCCAAGTAAACTCAAAATCCAATGTCATTATTTGGATTACTCAGCTGCACTTACTTCTGCATTATAGCACCCTATTCAATCATAAGCTCCATGGCTACATAGGACCAAGACCCAGAGAAGTCACTATGGTTCTGATGCAGAACAGTGAGCAGCGAGAATTTGGGAGCCCATAGAAAAGAAATTCTTACATCCTGATCATTCTGCTTAGAGTAGGGGCCCTGCACTCCAGTGCAAAGACATTTTAGGTAGTCCAAAAGAGACTAGCTGCTAGGGGATCATATGGAATATGATCCACTGTAAATATGTAGTAGTTTCACCTTACATTTGACCCAATAAATGGGCAGGGTAACAGCCATGTAGGCCATTCTGATCTGTGGAAGAGATCTAAGCAGTAATGTATAGGGTATTTTTTTTTTAGGTCACAGAAGACATCCATGCTTTAAAGAGTAAGACACCACCCTTGGAGTCAACCAATCCCCATGGTTTTATTGGGCATAAACTTTAATAAGTCAATAGCCATTGACTGAATAGGGGTAGTAACAGTATTTGCAAACATTGGCTGAAGAATCCTGGAGTAGTTACTCTGGAGAAACTCCTACTAAGAGCTGCACTTTCTACACCTGAGATATACTTACTTAATTTCTTTGATCTGCATATGAAATATGAGGCTAGGAATGCTAGAAACATCACACAACCCACTGTGATCAGCACCACCTGCAGCAAGTTCAGTAGCTTGATTGGATGGATCAGTTTTGATCTGAACATTGTTGCCTTTGCATCACCAATAATCGCTGTCTGAAACAGAGCAAGAGCATTTATATTTGAAGAATGCAAGTCCTTTCTCATTGAACATATACATAATATAGCCAGCCTGATGGTATAAAATGTTATCACATTTAAAAAAAGATTCACAAAGATCACCCTTTGCAATGTTCAGCGGTGTTGCCCTGCCACCTAATGGAACCCACAGCTCAAATTTGGTGCCAGGCTTTCAACACAGCACCTATGGAGGAATAGGTACCTAGGAATGGTATCCACTAAAGTCAGCTTGTTGAATAGCAAGCTGCCAGAACTAGCCAATGGGAAATACCCAGAAGAGGATTGGCTCCTAAACCCGTCCATATGGGATTTTCATATCTATATCTAGGTGTGAGGGAGGGGCCTGTCTGATTATGATTCTCTGCTGTAAACCCTCTCCTGGAGTTCAGTGCACAAACCCAGCTTGTTACTTTCAAGCCAATGGTTAGAGCACTCACCATGGACATGGGAGACCTGGGGTCTATTCTCTCTGACCAACACAGAGAAGACACTTGAATTTGGGTTTCCCCATCTCAAGAGAGTGCCTTCACCACCTTCTCTTCCAACTGTTTTGCAAAGCTGGAGGCTTGCAGTAAAAATGCCTGGTGGATCAGGCTTGCTGGTGAGACATGTTGGTTAGCACCTAGTTTGATGAATCTGCTGGGGCCCAAAGACCTAGACTGAGACAGCTCTGTTCATGCTCACTGGAGAAACAGGCACCCTGGGGAACTTTAACCATGAAGAACTACAGGTGCTTACAGTTTTAGGCAGCAGCTGGGTGAGAGTTTTAGGATTTCAGTGATTAAGTTGGATTTAAGCACCTAAAGTAGAAGTTGCACGTTTAAGTCGTTTTGTGCATCTAGCAGTATTTGCCTAACTTCAGGCAAACAGGACTCAACATTTTGGCTCTGAATCTTTTTTGGTAAAGAGGATAGATTATATTTATTAAAAAAAGGAAGTAATTAGAATGAATAGATTGAAAACATACCTCATTCAACCAAAGAATGGGGAAAATATAGGATTCTTTAAGTTTTGATAAAGTACTGTAAGAAACATTGAATTAAAAAGTTAAACACAATCATACCTTATTTATACATTCTACAGCCAAAATTTCCATTTAGCCTTTTCTCATCCCCTATTATCTACTGCTTTGCTGAAATTACCAGTAAGTACAATTTGTGTTCAGGTAGGAAACCTCCAGTAAATTCAAACAATAGTATTCTTAGCTGGAAAGTATACAGGTGACTACAGTCCTTCTGCACACTGTCTTCCACCTAGCGCTCTCAGTGTGAAAAAATAGATTGATAAATAATAAGTCTAGGAACTACTACTATGTTTCTCTACTTTACCAAAGGATTTTTGCTGTGCTAGGGATCTCCACTATCAATGCTGTTGTCATGAAATGTACATTTAATATCTAGCAAAAACAAAAAAACAAACAAACAAACAAGGAGTCCTGTGGCACTTAAAGACTAACATTTATTATTTATTGCATGAGCTTTCAAAGTGTGATAAATGTTAGTCTAAGTGCACCAGGCCTCCTTGTTTACACACTTTGAAAGCTCATGCAATAAATAATAAATGTTAGTCTTTAAGTGCCACAGGACTCCTTGTTTGTTTTACTGAACTAGACTAACACGGCTACCCCTTTGGAATTAAATATTTAGATTATATTTATTGGGACTCTAGCAAGCATTTTCTGCAGAGACAACCACTCTAACTCCAAAAGGAGTATCAGAAAAAAAAAAAAAACACTGTGCCTGAGTTTTAGAAATAAGACAGAAAACACTTACTCGATTTTTGATGATGGCTTCACCAATAAGTTTATTTGCAGCTTTTTGGCAAATTGTAATGTAAAACCAGTTGTCTAAAGCAAGAAAACAAGAGAAAGAACACAATAAACCCAAAAGCAACTAAACTGCCACAATGAATTTAGCGCTCATGATGGGGTCCAGTACAAGCTTCAGTCTGGAATAGCAGTTCAGAGAAACTTGAATTGCACTGTTTATGATTTTTTTTTTTAAACCATTGAGAATGCCTCTTGGTGTTAGAGACTTTTCATTTTTCATCTCCATTCTGTTCTTGTGTCTTTGACATCACAAGCAAGGATGTAACTTAGTACTAGCCATTTTTCATAAGACGACTCTTGAGTAAATCAAAAGTACCTTTGCAAAATATATCAATTTAATCAAAATTTCAACTGACAAAAATGTTGTTTCAGTAAAGAAAAACTGATTCTAAAGTCAAAACAAGAGTTGGAAAAAAGTTCCAGATAATGAAAAAACAGTTTTTGAAATTTTTCATTCTGCCTTCAGAGAAAGTGAAACCACTTGAACTTTTTCCTACAAAAATTGGAAAGAAAGGTTCTTCCCCCATAGCCAAATCGCTCAGATTTGTGTGTGAGATTCAAGTATTTCCTCTGTTTGATCTGCATGAAGACTTAAAGTGTGGTGTCCTGCATAGATGGGGAATGTCCTGAACAGTCTATTGACTATTCTGGTCTCTCACACACTTCCTAGAAATACCACCCTGAAACTGATATTTGCCATAAAAAAAGTTATTCTTTCCCAACCAAATATTTAATATTGGCATTTAATAGTTCTGAATATTATGTTTGATGAAAAATTCCAAGGTTTCAATTAACCACACCAATTTAGGACAAATCCTGGAGTCCAAGAATTTCCATTTTTCAACTCCCTTCTAATTAATGCAAGTTGCAGAAACAGTTTTTGTGGACATGTGTGCCTTAGGAAGGGAACCAACTTACAACTAGTTTCTCAGACACAGATGAATCAAATATCATCTTAAAAGGTCAAAAGTCTTGGTATCATCTATTCATCCTCCTCTCCCCCCAGATCTTAACTTTCTTTTTGAATTCTTCTGCTGGGTTCCAATCTGCCAAAGTGTTTAAAATTAAATATTGTCAATACTCAGATTGAAATAGTTCTATAGGACTGCTCACATGCTTTAAGTTAAGCACATGATTTACAGCACTAGGACTTAAGTAGAGAGAAAATTAAAGCTGATTAAAATCAAAGATATGGCACAATATTTACATTTTCACAGCTGCAAAGTATGGAAATTAAATGCACTTTAGAATCAGACTAATGAAAGGCATTGTTACAGTCATTTACTTAGATGGAAGAACAGGCTGTACTGCATTTACTTGGTCAACTTAATTAAGCTATGACTACAATTTAGAAGAGAATCATCACTTAATGAAGCCAACAAAAAATCAAACCATATTTAAAAAACAAAAAAAAAAATAGATGAGCTTTGCAAGAGATAACTTCAAGAGGAATATACAACTGATTTGTGTTAAAAACACCCTTGGGCCAGGTCCTTAGTTTGTGCAGAGTAGGTTCACTGACTTCAATAGAGTTATGCTGATTTACATCAACTGAAAGTGTGGTTGGAGCAGAGTTTTCACCCACCATGGAAGAAATTCTGACATCTATGGCATACAATAGACCACATGATGCTATGTTCACCATATACACATTGAACAGCGATCATAGAACAAGACTATGATTGAATTTCATGTCATAATTCATAGTGTGACATTGATAGATTTTTGCTGTGTGATGTTATGTATAGCATTTGCCTAAAAGTGGTCATTTGATCCTACCTATGTGTTTGATTTACAGTTCAGTTGGTTTCATGTGGATTGACAAATTGAACAGAATTGAATTTTTTTTTTTTTTAATTTTGTGCTGGAAGAAGTAGTAGTAAGTGATTAAAACCATGATCTGTGTAATGCAGTTTATTCCTATATCCTCTTAAATAGCCTTTTCACTCAGAGTATATAAAGAGACTAATTCTCTTAGAATGTTAGTTTTCCATATAAAATGGAAGAAACCCTGATTTAAGATTTTGCCACCCCAAACTGACTAATCAGTTAGGGAGATGGGTCAAAATTAATGCTTTTACATGACCTCAGATAAGATACTTAACCCTAAACTTCATTTGATGTGGTTCTGCAAAATTAAGCCCCCCAAAATACAAGCTTCACCGATCATATTTGAAATGAATCTGTAGTAATTATAATTACATGATAAAGCAACAGTGTGCACAGTTATCAACAAATACTGTAAATGTTGGCTTACCGGCTCTACATCTAAAAAGGTTTCATGTTCATCCTTATTCGGATTCAGTCCTTCAATGTGCTTAGACACATCTTCACTTGCATACAGAAAATGTGGAAGTGTAATATACACTGGCTTTCCTATTTGAAAAGGCAAGCAAATTTGGAAAGTCAAGCCTTACTCTGTCTTCTTTGATTTCAATAAGTATACATTCACATACATACACTCCCCCCCCTCCCCAGTGACATGGTCTTCATGTACATACAAGTTCTACACACATTGTGTGTATGTCTACACACACACACACACACACACACACACACGTAAGTGTATATAATAGATACACAAACAAGGAGTCCTATTTGTTTTACTGAACTAAACTAATCTGGCTGGCTGCCTCTCGAACTTGGCAGTCCACCAAATATGCCTTGATTGCGAAGACCTACTAAATCTAAAAGCACATGACTATATCCCAATAGGTCCACAACCCTTTTAGAATGTAGGGAATTTGCATGGTGGACCAGATCTGCAGCTGGTGCAAGTTTATTCCAGTGGAATTGCATTGAGTTAGAACAGCTGCTGCTCTCACCCTTTATATGCACATATAGTTATCATACATGCATACAAGATCTCACAAAGATGGGACAGTTTAGCCCTAAAAATGTGTAAGTGGTACTGAAACATCTTTTCTTCCTTATGCATCTCAAATATTTTGTGCATTTCTGCCATCTCTGAAGCTAGATAAATAGCCCCATCACCAGTCTGAGCATCTCCAAAGTATTCATGAATTATCTTCACAACACTCCATTAAAGTAAAGGAGTTTTCAAATCCCCATTTCAAGATCTACTGTTTCAAACAGCTGAAGTTATTTGCATGTCAAAGAAATCTGTGGTACAGTGAAGAACTGAATCCAAGTCTCCTGAATCACAATCTAGCACCTTAACTGCAAAACCATCCTTTCTTCCAAGTCAAATTGCTAGTATGATTAGTAACATCTATTCTACCTTCTTTGCAGGCACTAATATCCAGGGCTCCAGCTGCTGTGCAGTTGTTTGAGAGAACAGTTTCTGTGCAGAAGCAAGTGTTCTCCGGTGTTTCGAGAGGAGATGCAAATGCTGCACGAGGAACAACAAAACGGTACAAGGGGATTTCCTTCACAGTCTGCTCACCCTCAAATATACCATATATCGATCTGAATGGAAAAGACATTTCATTTGTCACTTGTTTATTCTGCATTTATAGATGTTTTTGGTTGCTAATAAACATTTGTGACTATTTAAAAAAAAAGGAAGTGCCTATCTTTCCCTTTTTCAAAATAAAAACACCTGAGAACTACTTGAGTGATTCCTGTATTAGCAGTTTGTGGAACTCCCCAGGCAATGATATAAAGTATACATCATCTTCAAAAAAGAAAGATAGATAGGCAGTGGTGACTATAAAAATGCAAGGAAAAACAATAGGACAGTGGAATAAACTGTCTAAGGAAGTCATGGAACCACCTTCATTGGAGGTTTTTGAAAAAAGATAGCCATCTGTTTTGTAAACTGAAAATAGTCTACCTCTTGGCAGGAAATTAGATTAGATGACCTTCACATTCCCTTTTAACCTAATGGTTAAGAGAACAAACAGTCATGGTGGGTCAGACTAGTCCAATATCCTGTCTTCCCAGACTGGCCAATGTCAGCTGCTTCAGATGGAATGAACAGAACTGGTAATCAAATGATCCAACAAGTGATTCATCCTGTCACCCATTCTTAGCTTCTGGCAAAACAGCAACCTCAGCCTGTCTTGGCTAATGGCCATTAATGATCCTATCCTATCCTATGTGAACTCAAGTAATTCTTTGAGCCCTGGTATGATCTTGCCTGTCACAAAATTTCTGGCAAGAAGTTCCACAGGTTGATTGTGTAAAGAAACACATTTAAAACCTGCTGCTTATTAATTTCATTTGGTGACCCCTAGTTCTTGCCTTCTGACATCAGAAAATTTATTTTCATCTGTCATGTGCTCCTTTAAGCCCCCCAAAAGGTTGAAAAGTCTGCCTTATTTGTCTGTTCTCTTTTTCCATACCCCTATCATTTTAATTGCCTTTTCTCTACCTTTTCCAATTCCAATGCATCTCAAGATGGGATGACTAGATCTGTACACAGTATTCAAGATGTGGCCATCTTAAGGATGTATAAAGAGGCAATAATAGATAAAACAGAATATCACTTTCCTAATGATGCCCAATCTTCTGTTAGTCAAAAAAGCTATCACGGCACATTGTGTTGATGGTATCAAAGAACTATCCATGATGACTCAAATCTTTGAGTGGTAATAGATGAAGGAATCCTGTGGTACCTTAAAGACTAAACTTTAATTGAGCGTAAGCTTTCAGATGCATACAGTGGAAACTGTAGCTTGTTAGGTATATATACACACACGTGAAGAAGGATGAGTCATTATTATGTGGAAGACCAGTGTTGTTAATGTCAATTCAAACCATGTGAATGCAGCCCATTCACAACAGTTGATTAAAAAGGTGAGAATTTTTAGCAAGATTAAAATTTTATAGTGAGCTAGCCACTCCCAGACACAGTATGATTGCACCAAGATTGCATAAGAATTGGAGCTCTGCAGTTTCATTCTGAAATTTGAATTTTTTTTTCCTGAAGTATGGTAACTTTCATTTCTGTTACAGAATGTCCAAGGAGACTGAAGAAGTCTTCTGCTGGTTATTGATTACCACCATACTTGATGTCTGATTTTTATCTATTTATTCTTTTGCACAGGGACATTCCAGTTTGGCCAATGTATGTGGCAGAGATGGATTGTTAGCACATGTCGTCATGTATCATATTGATAGATGTGCAGGTGAAAGTACCCAATAGGGGGATTGGTTTGGTTAGATCTTATGATGGTGTCACTTGAGCAAATATCTGGGCAGAGTTAGCAGTGGGGTTTCTTACAGGAACAGGTTTCTGTTGTAGGGTGTATGGTTTCTGATAAGTTTTGCTTCAGCTTGCAGGGCTGACTGTAAGCAAAGACTGGCCTGTGTCTCAAGGCTTGAGAGAGTGAGGGATCATCTTCTAGGATAGGTTATAGAGGTTTGACTTGGGGACTGTAGGCGATGTCAAGTAGTCTTCTGTGGCATTCCTTTTTGGGCCTGTTCTGTAACAGGTGACTTCTGGGTACCCATCTAGCTCCATCAATCTGTTTCTCCACTTCCCCAAGTGGGTCTTGTAGTTTTAAGAATGTTTGACAGAGATCCTGCAGGTGTTCGTCTCTTTCCAAAAGGATAGTTTAAGTTGCTACAGGACTCCTGGTTTATTTTGTGGAAACTAAACATGTCTATCCCTCTGGTAATTAATTTAGATGCCATCATTTTATATGTATAAATTGGGATTATGTTTTCCAATATGCATTATCTGCATTTATCAATACTGAATTTCATCTAACAGTTTGTTGTCCAGTCACCAAGGTTTATAAGATTCCTTTACAACTCTTCAGTCTGCTTTGCTTCTATCTTCAGTAGATTTTTTTTTCCCATCATTAATTTTCACCACCTCACTTCTTACCCTTTTTTCCTAGGTTATTTATGAATATGTTGAACAGTACTAGTCCCAGGGCTGACCCTTCAGTGACACCACTATTTGCCTCTCTCTATTCTGAACTCTGACAATTTATTTACCCCTTTTATTTCTTGTCTTTTAAAGAGTTACTGATCAGGAAGAGGACCTTCCATCTTACCCCATGGCTACTTATCTTAAGAGCCTTTGGTGAGGGACAATGTATCTTCTTGGGATTTCAACTTTGGCACTGAAACTTTTTAATTTCTGTTTAACTGAAGTCTTCATTTTTTTGTAGTTTCCCCTTCTGAAATTCAATGCTACCATGGTGGGCTACTTTGGTATTCCCTCTTCCTGCTTCTGTGATGACAAGTTTTATTATGTTATGGTCACTATTACTAAGTGGTTCAGCTAGATTCACCTTTTGGACTGGATCCTATGCTCTGCTTATGACTAAATCAAGAATTGCCTCTCTTCTCATGGGCACTAGCTGCTTCAAGTAGCAGTCAATTAAGATATCAAGCAACTTTATTTCTGAATCTCATCTTGAAGTGACATATACCTGGTCATCATGGGAATAGTTTTTATTGAGTTTTTGATATGTAGCCTCTTTGCTTGAGCATTTCACAGTCCCTATTGCTCACCTGTTCAGGTGATTGGGGTAGTACATCTATGACATGATATAAAATATAGAAACAGACAAATGTAGAGTTAAGAATTATGTATAAACAGCTCCTTCCTTGGCACATATCTACAGAGCCTGTTGTGATGAAACATTCTCAGTTTCAGAGTGGTTTCTGCCTGGCTATACTACTAGAAATGTTTTAAAGGTATTTCAGAAGTGTGATTTTTTAAAAAAAATGTTATTCAGGGATCATCATATCATTAAATAAGCTCTAACATGGATGTAGTTCTATTAGTATAAAGGTGCCCTATAGTTGTATAGCTCATTTCACCCAACAAACTATACTGATATAGCGGCATCCATACTTAGAGGGGAGGCTGTTTCTGCAGGTATAGTTGTTCATGGGTATAGTTAAAGCAGCAAAAAAAAAAAAAAAAGTTTTACTGTAGATAAGCCTTTTTAAAAAAGTGTTTTGAGCATGCTATGTCCTATAGTATAGCCAGAACTACCTTCCCTGTCTGCTGAGACTAGGCCAGAATTTAAGGAGATCCTATACATTACTGCTAGGAAGAAGAGGTTCTGATTATTTGATCTGAGAACTAAAGACCCAGACAGGTCTGTTGGAATCCAACAGCTTGAACAAAGTGTGTTTTTTCCTTGCCAAATACACAAGAAGTCCTTTACTGTGATTGGCAAGTTTGTCGAGATTCAAGCTGCTTCAAGACAAGAATTTTATTTATAAACATTAATCTTTTGTAATGCAATTTTAAAAGAAAAATGACCCATTTCAAATTCCAGTAAAGAAGAAAGTGTTCATTCCAAGCACTGAATCAAAGTTGGGCCTACAGATGTGTCTCCTGAAAGAATTATACTACTGTTGCCTTGAAATCTATGAGCAGCACTTGTAGCAAGCCCACTGGAGTATTCAGAGACATTGTATGGCAACAGCAGAAAGGGCATATAAAAAACCTGCAAGAAGATTTAAAAGTATTTTTTTAAATTTGTTTTGGGTCACATGTTCTGAGAGAAAGCACTTTGGTGTATTTAAACTATGAAAGATGAAATGCACCCTTCTATAAAAGGCCCATGCATCAGTTAAGTTCCACATATGCCTTCAAAATAATGCTTAATAATGTAATAGTAAATGTAATAATTCAAAATAATGCTTAAATAACTCTAGCACTATGCATGTTGGTTAATTGTATTCCAAAGACATGACCATACAGCAACCACCAACCTGTAGCAGTCTCACAGCAGACTCTATAGACTTGAACTCACAGGGCTCATTCCATGAAGCTAAAAAAATAAAGAGCTGCATAGACATTGGGTCCTGATCTACACTTGCTGCTATTTTCGGTGGCAGTTGAAAAAAAAAAAAAAAGAGAGATACAAGAGTCACTTAAAATAACTTGAATATTCCCCTTTGACTTCCAAGCACCCACTTACCTCCCTGGCTCCACAGTGCTGAGCTGAAGGGAAATGTGTTCCCTATGACTAAGCACAACTCTACTTGAGAGGCTTCGAGTTACTCAAGTGACTTCTTGACCAAAAATGCGGGTCTTGACAAACTGCTCAGTTGAACCAGGAAGTTCAAGCCGACAGCAGTGAATTTACTGCCGTCAGAATAGACAAGGACTTAGACCTTGGCTGGAGCTTTGGTTCACAGTTAAGCAATGGGGTAAGCTGCTAAGCCTGAGCATCTACATGGAAATTTTTTTAGTACTACAGCACAGTCCTGAGTCTGAAGACCTGGGCCCTGACACTAACTGCTGTGACTGCTGCTTGTCATGTGGACACACCCTACAGGCCAACTTCTACAACACCAACACTAAGTATTACTTGGCAAATTGTCCCTGTGACCTCAATGGGCCGAGTCTTTTACTTGTACCAAATACAAGTGTGATCTTCAGTGGAGTTACTCCTGATTTACACCAGTATAAGCGATCAGACACTCGGATGCACTGCAGTTACAAATCCGAGTGAAGGCGGCAGAATCAGCCTTAAGTAGGAAATCATGAATGCAGAAGACTGACGTGTTTACTTTAAGGCCAAAGGTTTGGTTGCTGAGTTTCTTCACAGTCCTGAGATGAAGAGCAGTTTCAGCAACTGTCACAATTAGCTTTTCAAAGAAAATCATTTGTGGTGAGCACAGATAGGAATATGTGCATCTCCAAGCGTCCTACCTGCAAATATCAGAGGAAAAGAAGCGCAGGATCTGGTCCTTCTTTACAAAAGGAGGAAATGATGCACCATCTGTAGATGGAATAAGAGCTTGAATGAAATTCCACTTTTATTACATGAGATTGTTGACAATGCCACAGTCAGCCATAGCCTTTTCCATAAATTTCTGATGAGGAAAAATAAACCTAGTCTGTGTGCACAGAAAGATGTCCATAAGTTACTGGCCAGTGTTGCTCTGTTAAAAGAATATGAGAGCCTTTGGAACCCCCTCTAAAGTCTCTGAGCTTAATCTAAAGTCCTCTGATCTTAAATCTGGCATATACACTCTATGGCAAGAAGGCAATATCTTTAACATGTATGAGGGTATATGGAGAAGATATGGGGCATAGAAAAATATTAATTGTGGCTCCCTGCTGTCTAGTAGGTACAGCTCTCAGTTATATGTGACTAGAAGGTTTAGGGCCTGATTTTCAGAGATAAGCATCCTATTAATTGAGCTAGAATTATGGATACTCCATTCCTAAGCATCTTGTCCTTAGGCTTCTAAACCCTGCACTTTTAACCACATATTCACTTAATATCACCACCACCATCCCACTGAACACAGCTCAGCAGGCTGTTAGGAAACCTCTAACTAGTTCATTTTCTGCATCCTATAACAACTTCATGTTGCGTGCATCTGACACCTCCAGATGCACCCTCAACATCTGTTTTGACCTAATGATTTTGTGGCTTCATTTCAACTTCCTTCATCTAAATGTCTCAAAAGACAAACATTACACCTCCAATATAACGCTCTATATTCTGTCACTACCCTTAATTTAGATTCCCTTTGCCACATCTGTAACACTTACTATTGCAATAGCCTTCTTTATTGGCCGCCTCAGGTTTCCAACATGTGCAGTATAGTGCTTACTTTGGTGTCGTTTTCTGTCAGCACATTACTCAACTCTTGGTAGCATTTTGAGACACACAGATTACATTCAGAAATTATGCAAAAAAATCTGTTGCATTATGCTGAGCAAACAATTAAAGAGGAAAGATTGCTGGAGTCTTTCAAAGCCTATAGTGGTCTTACTAAGATGGGAAACCTCTTTCAGAGCTGCAAATTATTGCTGTGACCAGAACAGAGAAAACAGTAAATCTTTATATGAATTTCAAGGTTGGATCTTTGTTCTCACATAATACTAGGTAAAGATGCATTTAATACACAGACACCTACATCACTGGTTCCCAACCTGTGGCTTAGGGAGGCAAAAGTGGCCTGTGAGGGTTTTTAAAGTGGCCCTCAGCTCTCCTCATTCTAGCTCAGAAAGGAGCCTCTGCCTAAGCACCCAGGGCAAGCGCATGGGCAAAAAACAGATAGACTCCTTGTTTCAATCAAAGGAGATAGGAGACAATTGCTCTCCTTCCCCAGTCTGCAGCAGGGAGCTGTGTGCTTGGGGCCGTATGAGCTGGGGCAGCCTCCTCACTAATCTCCTTTAATTTGGCTGCAGTGGGTGTGAGGAGGACTGCTGGCAGAAACTGGTGGGATGTTAGGTTGTAAAAAATGATACCTGTGGAAGCCAAAAAGGTTGGGAACCACTGATTTATATATCCACAGAAAGAGGGAGGGGCTCACCTGTACCATTCACCATGTCACACTGGCCTTTCCAGATGGAGAGAGTGCTTTAAAGAAAACCACAAACAAAAATCAGTTCCTGGCACATGCCACAACGTAATCTTTCATTACCCAATTAGCTACTTAGGCCCTACTATGGAGTTCTGTCCCTGCAGAAGCAGGGCCTGGGTAAATGAACAACAATGCTTCCAATATAGAGAAGTCCCTCTCCCCTCCTTGCTTCAGGGGGCTGTTTTGGTTCACAGTTCAGGTGCAGATTATTAATGAGTGAATCACTTCATCTGCTCTTCTTGTATTGGTTTTGGGTCTGATTCTCCTCAGTTACACCACTATAGCTCCACTGACTTTACTGTAACTATTCCTGAGGTAAGAGTAAGGAGAAAAAGGATTCTAAATTTGTGCTTCCTTTACATGCTGGCTCCCTTAGGCTGAGAAAGGCATGCTTTGATCTTTGCCAATGGGAAAATGGAACCAAAAAATATGATGAGATCTTCTAGTTAGAAAGAAAAAGTACAAGAGGTTAAATGGCTTGTAACAGAGCTACAAAATTCAGTTTAAACGAAACAGAAGAAGTCTGAAGTGTATGCCCAAAGGTTTCAACAGTATTTTTTTCACATGTTATTGAAACCAGTGCTAATATATCTGCTTCCTAACACTTGTTAGGATATTTGATACTGTATAGCAACAATGAGTCCTGAGACACCTTCAAGACTAAAGTTTTTTCATGCATAAGCTTTCGCTAGTTCCAACCTACTTCGTCAGATGCTTTTAAGGTACCACAGCACTCATTATTTTGCTGTACCCGGACTAACAAAGCTATCTGTCTGATAGTGTAGAAAGACTTGTCTTAACAGGGACTAACAGATGCAATGTATGAACTTAAATATGTGTTTAAGTACTAGTTAAAAACTAATGTTCTAGATGAAAATATAGTAACTATGACAAATGGAATAGAAAAAAAATCTGAATTTCCACACAACCTTAACAACCCTTCCATTAGGACTTTCTTGTAACTGTGAGAAAACCAGACAGATCATAAAAACTGGAATGAACCATGGAGAGGTCATTGAGTCCAGTCCCCCATACTGATGCAGGTTACTGGACTCAATGATCATTTTGTTTTGATAAAGGCATAATAAAAGGTTGCCATCTATATAAAAGTCCCTGTATCTTCTCTGAAATGCTTCTAATGTAATGACAGTGCATTAGACTAGCATTGAGGTCGAGGGATACCAATAGAATTCACAGTAATTTTTTTTTTCCCCCTAGAGCTGGCGAGTCAAAAAGATCAGCAAATTTATCTGCCCAAAGGTAGATATGTTTTATATTCCAATGGATGGTTAAATATCAGCGCCTGGAGTTGCCATTCCTTTCCAACTTTAATGGCTCCCCTATAAAGGGGTCACTTGTTCAATACCTTGAAGGAAGAATATGATTTAGTGACACTTTCTTTTGGCCTTTTTATCTTGTAAAACTGTATTTAATCATATTCCATGAAACTAGTGGTATAGGAAAGGGGATTAAAAGGATCCAATTGCAAAGGAAAACAGCTGCAACCCAGTATACTACATTATCCATAACTCCCTGAAATTCAGAGCCATAACAGAAGCCTAGTTGGCTAAACTAGAGACTATAGTTTTCTGACCCAGCATTCACACAATTAAATGAGAGTCTTTCAATGGGAAGGCTCTGAATAGGCCCGTAATGTCTTGAATAGTCATGCCAAGAAAATGTATACATTTGTCTCAAACAATGCTTATGGTACCTTTTGTTTTTATAGGACTGAATTATTGCAGTTTTGCTTATGTCATCTTTCCCAGTAAAGACTCTGTACAGTCCATCAGATGTGCCATTATACTGCAAAAACCAGAGAACAAAAAAAGTTGAGTTTTATGGCTCCTGGGGCTTTCAGTGAGATCACATATGAAGAGTCAGCCATTATATTCTTATCTACCGATTTTAGGCTCTTCTCGACCCTGCAAGCATCAGGATTTTGCCGTTATGCATTAAGTTACTGCAGGGGTGGAGATCTTGATGTTTGGAATCATATCTGTTAATACTAACAAAGACAGAAATGAAGAATCTGACCCAACAAAACACTTGTGTGGGTGCTAAACTTGACATACCTGAGTAAGTAGCTCCATGGGGATTTAAGTACCTGAACTAAGTATTTTGCTAAATCAAGGCCTAAAGTGTCAGATCTTCCCCCTACTCCATAGGTGCACTAGTGTAGGGAGATAGTAGTAAGCACTACTACTTTCCTAAACAGCAGCTGAAAAACACATTTTAAGTGGGGGGGGGGGGGGAGAAGGACTAGGAAGATGGCTCTCCTCATATCTGCAAGTGCCATTGTGGTTAGAGTACAAGTTTTGCTATCCACTATACATGCTGGCTTAGTATCTTTCTATCTGTTGCTTCAGTGTAGGAAGCAGAAAAAGAGATAGTAAGCCCCAAAGGGATTCTAACTACAGAACACTGTCTCCAATTTCAGCCATCCACTTCAGCTGTCCTTGACTTGTTTGGATGACTTAGACCTCGGCCATTCTGCCCATCTGCCCTTCTCCTCCCACACAACTATGGTTTGCTTTGACTAAATGGAAGAAAGCATATTCTCCTGACTTCATTAGGTAGAAGAATGCCACTGAAAAGCACTCTGCCAACTTCCAGTCCATCATGGGCTCCATTCCTAGGAGTTCACAAAAATAAAAGACTCTTGTACAGGATCCCTCTAGTTCCAGTAGGATTTTTGCAAAGGACAATCCTTGGATAAGGGTATTTTTGCAGCACTGAGATCATACAGATGAGAGTTGATAAGCTTTAGTCACTTCCATTGATTATGGCCATTTCATTTCTCATTTTAGCCTCCCATGAGATAATGTAAATATCTGAATAATGGGACACATTAGGGCATTTCTACAACCAGGGGTCTCAAACTCAAATCACTTTGAGGGCCATATGAGGACTAGTACGTTAGCCTGAGGGCTGCACCACTGAAACCTTTCCACACAATGATATTGCAAATATTGATAAAGACAGTGTCATCATGGGCCACAGGGAATAACTTTAGAGGCTGCATGTGGCCCACAGGCTGCAAGTTTGAGACCCCTGTTCTATGTTGTGCTTTAAAAACCTGTGGCAGTGCATCACAGAGGCCAAGTGTACAGAATCATGAGAGCACTAATGATTAGAACAGCTGTGTAGTCATTGCACCTCTGGATTGAGGCTTGGCCTCTGAAACCCAGGCCTCTTCCTGGATTTCAGAGCCTTTGCTCGAGGATGAGGTCAGATGGCTGCACTGCTCATTTTAGCACCATAGTGCAAGCCCCACAGCCTTAACACTCACTGGCCCAGGCTCTCAGACTTGTGACCACAGGTTTCAAAATGGAGTAACTTCAGGGACTATCACTAAACAGCCACAAAACAATTTAGCTGTTCAAGTCTTTTCTATAGAAGGAAAACTGAAAGTGCTTCTCCTCACAGATTTGACTTACCGGGTAGAAGACACCAATTTTTTGCTCCACAGGAAATGGTACTTTCTTTAAGAATGGATCTTCATAGCCCCAAAGAATTTCTTTCACACTTCTGGTTTGCAGCATCTGTGACTTAGAGGTCTTGATCCATGTATTTAGCAATATTTGTATAAAAGAGCTTGTGTACAGGGCAGGTGCAGCCTGCAACAACAACATTATGTTACAGCAGGCACATTCAGTACCAACACAAATGTGTTCATTATTAGTTTTTATATATGTACTTGGGGACAGATATGGACCAGACTAATGAGACAGGGAACCAGGGTATAGAGATAAAACCTATGTGAGTTAAGACATGAGGTGTAAGCAAGGTGTCAAGGTCACTTCTCCGATTCTGCAAGAAAGTGAGTCTGGGGCTGGGCAGACCTTTCAGTTTAAAACATGCTTTGTGGAATAAGAGTATTACTATGCATTTAGTGCTCAACTTTTTGCATACAGGTTCAAAAATATTAGCCTTGAGTAACATTGCTAAAGCACTTTGGATAATCTTGATTGAAAGGAGCCATGCTTATCTAATTTAAGGAAAAGCTGGCTTTAAAAAAAAATAGAAATTTTTAATACATCCACTCCCAAAATCATCTCCTTTGAACCAATAAACACTGGCATTGAAATTTTTCAAGTTTAGAATACAACCATGCTTTAATGGTATTTTAAACGACAGAGTGGTATTTTCTCCCACAAGAGCTCATGCAAAAAAATAAATCTGTTAGTCTTTCAGTGCCACTGGACTCTTCCTCCCCCCCAACCTTTTTTTCCCCCCCTAAAAAGACAGTCTCTTCTCAGGGTACCGGAGAGTAAGATAACCTTGTTGCACAGGTGCTGTACAAAAAAAGAGCTAGGAAGTCCCAAGAAGCTTTCATAGACAAGAGAGGTGAAGGGTGTGGAACAGGAAATGTTATTCTCATAGGACAGATGGGTAACTGAAGCACAAAGAAAATCAAGTACAGGTCACACAGAGAGTCTGTGAAAGAGGTTGGAAAGTAAATCCACATCTTGAGAGTCCCCATGTAGTGCCTTCACTAGATGACTATCATTCAACTGCTGTTTCCCCATCTGTGTTGCACACCTCAAGTGTCCTATTGCTTTTAAGAATAATCATTAATAACTGGTAGTTTAATAAGGCACCACTTCATGGTATCAGTTTTAAAGCAGTTCTGCTTAAACACAACATAACATTGCAAAGTATTTGTCTCAACTCAAGATAACTCAGCAACAATATGAATTGCAGAAACAATACCAATATACAGCTTATAACTTCAGGAAGTCAAATGTTCTAATGATATTAAAATACACACATAATTCAGGCAGAAACAGCAAGTACAGTATCATTCTACAAATCAGGTCCCAGATGCCTTGGGCAATGAATGTGCTCTTAAAAAAAAGAGATCATCTCAATAGGATTGAACGGCTCAGAGGACATAACCACATTTGCACCAATTGGCACATTGTTAGTCATTGCAGCAGGGAGACCAAGTATAAAACGAGCCAGGATTTGTTCCAGCCTCTCCCTCCAGAGAAGGTCAAAGAGATTAGCAGAACTGTGTTTAAAGCCTGCCATGCACTGCATTGCTTGCTCTAACTTGGATAGAGAGGAAATTCTGGCTGCAAGACAATCAGTTCAATTTCACATTAAAACTGGCCAATAAGTGTCTCACCCTACATGGTGAAGTCCAGTCTGAAAGAATTTGCTGCTGGCTTTTGAGTTCTGACAACACTGATCAGGCTGGGGGCTTGATCTGTGTTACAGACTCCTGTGCATTAAGAGTAGAAATGAACCTTAAATCACATGTAATAAATGCCCACTTTCAGGCTCCTTTACACTGCCTGAGTGGTGCAAAAAGTCAAGTTCCCTGTATTTTGGAATGATGGAGCTCTTTCTGCAGTTTTGTTATTAGCAATGTCTCTTTTTGCCCATAATCTTTCAATGCCCAAGCTGTGATGTTGTTTCCTTTCTTTACTTACAACAACAGCGAGATTGATGCAGGTAAAGGTGTCATTTTCTGACCCAACTGACATATCAGGCTCGAATCGAGCAATGTTTGGCAGCATATAGGACACAGTGTTGTCAGGATGTTGAGTGATATTCTCTTTGGGTAAATATCGCATCCTTAAAATACAAAAACAGAAGACAGAACAGTTTATTTTTAGAGAGTCGTGTGACTTACTGGCATGACTACAGCTGGTTTCCTTTGTTTGAAGCAATTTAAAAAAAACTCAAAGGAATTTGTACAGCTTGCCAACCAGTGACAATGAAGAGACCCTCTTAGGGTACATCTGCACTGCAGTGAGAGGGGTGGTGATAGCATATATAGATAATACCCACATTGTCTTTAATCTAGGTAGCTTAGGTACAATAGTAGTGAAGATGTGGGAGCACGGGCTTTACTGTGGTCTAGTGGGCTGAGTAAGCACCCATGGTCCCAGGTTGGCTTGTACAGCTCTAATTGAAGACCATGTGGTACTAAAGTCACTGCTATTGGTACCTGTGCTAAGTAGATTTAAAACTAGCCTGCGTGCTTCCCTTGCAAACCTCAGCTTCACTGTAGACACACCCTAAGAGATCTGGGAGCGTCTGTGACCACACTATGCTCTGTAGAATGTTTTTGCCTCCTCAGCAATTTCCTCAATTCATGATTAGATAGTGCATGGGTTGGGAGAGGCAGCTACCTGGATGATATACATTTTTAGACAACTCTTCAAGTTTTGATTTGAATGAGTTGGATTTCAGCACAGCAGATATATTTCATGTTCTCGGACTGGGCAAGGCCAAGTTATTTTTTGTTTTCTTAGACCATTGGGTTGTAGAGAAGGCTCGTGCGTCTCCAAGAAACAGTGAAGTGGAAAAAGCCTGATGTCTATAGATTAAACTTTAGTCCTGTCCTTAAGTCCAATCACATGCTTAAGTGAATAGGAGTGAAGTGCTGAATCTGGGCCTTGGTAAACAAACTTGGAAAAAAAAACAAATCCTTTGGTGGGTTAAGTTTTGCAGAGCATATTAAGAACATTTGTGAACCTTTGGGTGAAATTTTAGCTACAGATGCAGCAACAGTATTGGCAGCTCTCTCAATTTTATTGCAAATTTAACCACAATCAGTGCTTTCAGTAAAGCACTACCTACCAGTCATATGAAGATGTTAGAATAATAGGGGTCCTTTTCCTCCAAAAAAAAAAAAAAAAAGCTTCTCATCCTGACGGTTGCAGAGACAAGCTTGGAAATAAGACAACTAAAAATTTCAAACCCAGAGACTGGGCACAATTTTTTAATTCTCAATTTTTAAATCAATTTCATGGTTTTAGGGATCTATATTCTATTTTAGATTGGTAAGTACTACAACAGTCACAGCCACAAAATGCATATCCCACTGTCATGCCTACAAATCCCTGCATGCTTTCATGCCTTGAACCAGCATGCCTGAGCACCATGCTAGACTGGGGCATCAAGCAGCTTCCCCATGTGAGAATCATTATTTGGCACTCTGGTTTATTTTTGCATGTACCTTATCTGTGCACATGAATAGGATGTGGTTGGTTGTACAATGGGCCTATGCAGATTTTAAGGCACCCCAGTCTACAATTCTTTAATGTCAGTGTTTCATTCATAAGCACTTTCAGAAACCTTCACAATAATCCTAATCAGGTCTGGATTAATTAGTTGTGGGGCCCCAGACTGGGACCCCACCCCTCACCACAGAGCCCCTCCCTGGGGTCCCAGCCCCCCACCACAGGGACCTGCAAGCAGGCCATCACTGGGGCCAGACAGCTCTCCTGCCTGGCCAGTTTGCCCTTGGGGACAGGGCAAATTGGTGCATGGTGACTGAGGCCACACTGTGAACCAGATGGTCCTGACCCCTAGGTGGGATGAACAGGCACTAGCTTGCCTTGCCCTCAGGGGCAGACCAGCTGGCCCAGGGTTGGGGCAGGAGCATGGAGCCTTGCCACAGGGCAGTGCACCAGCCAAGTAGGGGCACTCCAAGCACTCCCAAGCTGTGCTAGAGCCCAGAGTCCCCCCCCACTTCACACTGGGGCCCAGGGCTACAGACCCTATAGCCCCTGCATTAAATATGGCCCTGCTCCTCATGTGATACTATGCAGTTGAAAGCATTTGCCTACCTGTACGTGTAAGGTCCAATTTGTTTTACTATTGGCCGTGATCCATTCATCACTTCCTTTGGGTTTTGCACATCATAGAACCAGAATTGCCGGTAAACTGGACTCCCAGGCACAACCCAGTTGTCGTAAGCTATTGTACCATTTTCAATGACATCTTGCTGCAATCACGGAAGCAAAACTAAAGTTAGCCACAGCAAAAAAGTGTTGAGTGAGCATTCCAAGATACAGAGGAAGGACATTAGGGCAATAACCTAGGACACAGATATTGAACTTAAGTCTCCCTCCTCTGCTTCAGACTTCCTTGGGACTGCGGGTCACTCACTTACCACTCTGTTATGAGTCCCAGCTATAATGAGGGAACATGGTGCTAAGTCAGAGAGGCAATGTGAAGTTAAGCACATAAGATTATGAGGAACTTAAGTATGATAGTGATGGGTGCCTAAGGGTATGTCTATACTACAAACGTCCACAACCAGGCCATGTCAAATCACTCAAGCCAAAGGGCTTGGGCTAATAAACTGATTAATTGAAGTGGAGATGTGGCATCTTGGACTGGAGCCTGACTCCAGTCCAAGCTTGAATGTCTACTCTGCAGTTACAGTCAGTTCAAGCCCTGAGAGCATGGGTCATCTGATGCAGGCTAGTTGCAAGAGTTTATTTCCACTGTAGATATATTCCAAGACAGGGAGGTTAACCTTTTGCTACCTAGATGGAGAAAAAAATATCTAGCAATAAGCATCTTCAAACAGATGGCAAAACCCCTTTCATCATTCATACAAGGCTTCTGGCATTTCTGGTGAATCTTTTAAAAGGGCAGATTTGACTGGCTCTCCTATGAAGAGATATAAATAAGGACATAATCTGGTCACTAATACAAGTCACCAAGAACCTGACAATTCTCAGTGAAGTCAATGGGAATTTTATCCCTGACTTTAATGGGAGTTGACTTAGTCCCTGTGCCACATCGACTATGTTTAGAATACAACTACATTATCTAGTATGGTCTTTAAAAGACTACCTGCAGCTAATCAAAGGAACCAAAACTTTGTTTTACATAAAGATGCATAACCATTTAGCAAAGAGTTGACAGATTTCAGTTCAGCCACTAACATCACCCCCCCCCCAAGTTAGAAATTTTATTTAGGGTTAGTACAAAATGTTTCTTGCTCAAACAAAAAGTCAAAAAATTTCAGTTGGAATGGAAAATACTTTGCTTGAAATGAACAGGTTTGGGGTGATTAACATTTTCTTTTCTTTAAATGAAGTTTAGGCAAGTTTCAAAAGGAAACATTTAGACATGAGAAGTCAAAACATTTTATTCCAAAAGTGCCAAAATAAAGTGTTTTAACTTTCAATTTATCCCCCCCCTTTTTTTTGCACCAAACTAAGACTACATTTTTTGCCTAACAATTTGCTCATGATGTTTCATATAGCTCTATTTATGAAGTCTTGTGCAATGTTAGTTAGTTTGCAGCTCCTGCAGCAAAATGCTAGCATTTGTTCAGTGTTGTAAAAGAACAAACAAGTTTTGAAGTTAAAGTTCTCCAGATTTCTGCGCACCACAATTTCTGCCATTTTGAGCTTGCTCAGCACAAGCAAGAGCTACATAAAGATTGGCAGAAATCGCATAAAATTTCATTTAGAAGAGCATACTGTGGCTCAGAGGGCACTACATCAAAATATTGCTTTGTTTAAATACAGCCAATTTGTATGCTGATTCACAAATACCCTCATGATAGTTTACGTCTGGGTCTGTTTAAAGCTGCAGTAATTTATACACACTCATATTTGTGAGAGGGAACAGGAACTTAGCAGCAGCAGATATGCTAACTTTTCAGATTGTGCTCTTGTGCAAAGTCTGATTCAGCTCTCAAAAAAAAAAAACCTTTAATATTGTGCAAGCTTTAGATGCCAGGGAGGCTGTCACAGCAGTAAGTTAATCCAGGCAAGAGATCAGACTTTTATTAATAAAGTCTTTTTGCAGAAGAGGCAGGCCAGAACATAGGCATGTGAGGATTCCAAGATTGCAGTAGAACACCAGTTCAAGAGTTTCTTGGGGGGTAATGCCTTAAGGTTAACAATAAGTGTTTTTGCATTTTTGGACAGGGTGGGAAATGGGGAATCTGATGTTCATGAAGAGTTTTGCATTGGACGAGGAGAAAAAAAAAAGATTCATGCAAGTGCCATATAGCTGCCTCTGCTCAGAGTCAAGTAGTCTGTACTCATACTTCTCTATGGCTGGAGAGGATTCACTAGTGGGGTTTCAGTCCTGACCCCATACATACCTGATAAGGGTAGTAACAGAACTGACCCTTCTGAAAGTCAACAGGAGACCTAGCCTCTAAAGGAGAGCTGACAAACCAGTGCTAGCATCCTATTGCTAGTTAAGGGAGTAAAGATGTTACCTAGAAATCAATTCTTAAAAATCCAACTGCAAATACAAAACAAAAAAAAAAAAAAATCAGTGGCGCTGTTGCCTGGAAAGCTATTCTGCACAGCAATGACAAGACTAACACTTTCCCCCATTCAGTTGTCCTCATCCAACTAAACTTCTCTTTCCCCACTCAGAGAGACAGGTGCAATCTTCAGGACAAAGCTACCCTTCGCATTCTCAGGTGCAACTGAAAAAGTTTGATGTTTGTTTCTCCAAATGGTCTAGCCCCCATGAACACATTTCGGTGTATGCCATTACTTTAATAGGGCCAGGCAGAGGACTTTTGGAGCTTTCCCACATTTAAGTGGCTTATTCTATATGAAAGTGTGAGACCTTGCCTCCCATACCCAACCTGCTCCAGTTGTGGAGTCCATCTGTGCCATCATTTAAGTGTTTCAAGGACAATTGTCTAAAGATGAGTGAGTGTGCAAAATCACTTGTGCTTGGAGCCTGGCAGCATTCTTTTCACTTGTTTAAAAAGAAAGCAAGTGTTTTATAAACATTTGGACTGGCCCTTTTTCTCTAGGTGCTATGTCAACTTCACAGAAGGGGAAACAATGGCAAAAATGTGAACCATTTGACTTATGGTCTCTGCAGAGGTTTTTGTACTAGTATAAAAACAATTTGGGCTAGGGTTGTGATTATTTTACTAGCAAGCCCACTGGTATGGACCCAGTTACAACAAAATAACAATGTACCAGTATATGTACACCCACAAGGAACATAGGATTATACCATTCTCATGATACCATATAGTTAAAGTGGTGCAATTTGTGTGTAAGGAGACTGGGTCACAGCTGGGATTAGAACACAAAAGGTCTCTTGTTCAGTCCCATATTCACTTCTCACGCTATTAGTATGCATCCAGGAAACCACATTTCCTTTGCAGCAGCTCCAGCTAAGAGGCAACTTGTAGATGTCTTGGCACCATAAAAAATGTAGGCTATTATATTGTCACTGCCAAAAAAGGCATGTTTTTTTTACCCCAAGATAATAAATGCCCATTAGCTCTTTTGCTGTAAAGAGCTAGTGGAGATAAAGCCCCTGCACTTCTTGCCACAGTGTAGGTCAGCAAAGGCAACATAATATATGGTTGGCCTTGCACAGTTAAAGGTAAAACTACAGGGGTTTTACCTCCACTAGCATTCTACAGCAGAAGAGCTAACATTAATTGCCCCATGGTAAAACCTCACCTGTTTTGGCACTGAAATAGGAGCCTCAGAAGCACTACCTTCCCAACCCACTAAAGGCTCTGTTCTTCCTGAGAGTACACAAGGTAACAGGTTTCACTAGGTCTGAACATGCAATCCTGTGTAGCTAGAAGGAGAGGGGAAGTTATCAAAGCAACAAATATTCATCTCTAGGGATTGGACATGATCACTATGTATTTTTGAAACAGCCTTTGCAAAAAAAGGCTGCAGATACCTTAAAAAGCCATGCAAACTGGGATTTTCCTTTACATTCATACCCTCTCAGAACTGGAGGCCATGGCTAGGTACTTCACAGACCAGCTCACCACATGATCCATCGCCTCTTTCTTGGTTGACCTCTATAGTAAAATGTCGGAGAGGGACTCCATGCTTGGGCTATCAGTTCAGCCATTTCTTCTGCCTCACATTTGTCAGCTCAATTTAGGATTAAGAAATCAAGTGCAACCCACAATACGCTTTCCAACTGCTTGATTGGTATCTAGGATAAGTGGATGAGACTGCACAAACTGAGGGAGATTCATAGACGTGGGTCAGAAGGGACCATTGTGATCATCTAGCCTAACCTCCTGCACAACACAGGCCACAGAACCTCACCAACTCACTTCTGTAATAGAGCCCTAAACTCTGGCTGAGTTACTGAAGTCCTCAAATCATGACTTAAAGACTTGAATTTAGAGAATCCATCATTTACACTATTATATATCTGCAAGTGACCTACACCCCACACTACAGAGGAAAGTAAAAAAAACCCTAGTGAAGTGGTACTCACTGTGTCAGGACACATTCCTGAGTCACCACAGTGTTAAGTGCATTATGGACAGCTAGGGAGATGACTAGACTTTGCTTTCTGGGGGGAGTAGAGGGTGGGTTGTTGTGTCCTGTAGTGTCATGATGTGCAACCAAGTGTTGCAACCTGAAGAAGTTTGAAAACCACTCCACTAGTGTCTCTGCCACTCTGACCTGAGGGAAATTCCTTCCCAACTCCAAATGTGGCAGTTAGCCCCTAAGCACATAGGGAGGCCCAGTAGCCAGCCAGACACTTAAGAAATAGTTCTCTGTATATGTCAGAGTCCAGATAAATTGATAGTCAGGAAATTTTTCTTCTTGTAAAATAGTTTCAGTACCAAAGTTATTTTATTCAGGTTTTTCTTGGAAGATATTTTGGATTTATATTACAAAAAAATAGCTTAGATAAGAATTTCCAAACACTAACCCCTCCCAATAGATACAAGCTGATTTTTTCCTGCAAATATATCCATTTACTCCAAAAGCTGCTATTATCCACTTACATGTTTCAATGGAAACACTGACCATTTCTAATACCACATGTATTGGTTACAGTGTGTTGAGTGCAAAATTTAACAGTTCTGTGATGCCATTTCACAGATTAAATTCTCTCTATGGCCTAAAATGTGAAAACCCCCCCAGAGAAACCAGTGAGATTGTCAGTCACTTACTCCTTGATTGACTCCACCCTCTCTTCCCCACACTTTGCTTATGACAGTTAGCAAAAGGAGAAAATACAAGAATGATGAGACAACTGGCTTCATTTTGATGCCTCACAATAATCAAATCAATCATAATCTGACAAGGAGGTTGGAGCCCACGAAAGCTAATGCCCAAAGAAATCTGTTAGTCTTTAAGGTGTTACAGGACTCATTTTTGCAGTTCACAGGCTAAACCAAATTGACATCTTTGGTGATGAAATAATTCAAACAATTAAAATTGCCATTTGGTGATGTGTCTGAACAAATTGCCAGAAGACAGCAATTTCCAGAACACTCAAGATACTCATGCTGTGAGTTCTTCAGGATGAGGGAAAGCGACCACTGGTCCATCCTACCTTTGTTACACACCTTGTCATTTTATGGGCCACAAGATGTGCATTCCCAATTCTGTAAAATAGAGTCAAAATATATTCCTAGAGAAGGAATCTCATGTTATATATTCTACCTGAAAGTAGTTTGCCTTGATTATCTATTGCTTTTTAAAAGAGATGACATTGATGGTTCACTGTAGATTAAGATATTTATTAAGGTTTATCATTCTTAATCCTGCACTTTTCCAGGCCCTCACACATGAAAAATTCTACTGCAGTCAAAGGAAGCTGTTCATCTGTTAGGCCCCAAGTACACACTGTAGGATTAGGTCCCTTATTTTTACTCCTTATGCAGAGATCTGCATGTGGCTCAACATCAGGTGATTTTGTTAGGGTTACTGATAAAAGCCAGCCAGCAAGCTTTGGTTCTCCTCCCAAATACACTCTGGTTAATCGGAAGGCGTCCCTTCCCACTGCTATAAAAAGGGACAAGCATCAGTGCTATGATAACAGGTAGGCAGACAGTCAAATTGTGAGTACAGTAATCGTTATCCCTGATTGGTTTATTGCTTGGTATTCAGAAGATTAATCTTGGCCATATGAGTCTTGCACACAAATGAAATCGGCACACTTCAGTATTGCACTGTTATGAGCCTGTAGCGTGCTTTTGGCATTTTAGAGGCAAATGCTAATGTGTTTGTCAGGAGTTGCACCAGCCAAGGAACCTTGGATCCTACCAGCTCAGTATCAGGTGGCTCTATCAAAATTGTATAAGGTGAGCTGGTCAGAAGTCCAGCATTAGAGCAATGGCTCTTAACCATTGTGTCAGGACACACTACTAGATCACCACAGTGGTGGGTGTGTCAGGGAGATGGCTGGATTTGGCCAGGGGGTGGGACAGGTGGGCTGGTGTGCTGAAGGGTCATGATATGCTGGGGTGTTGTGACCTGCAAAATGTTGAGAACCATTGCATTACATGTTTTGCTGGCCTAAGCATCCCCTAAAAACAGCCTTTGAGGTGTTGGGTAGTGCTGGTAAGAAAAGCTTTTGTGAAACTTTCTTCTGTCAGAATGCACTGGTCTACTGAAATCAAAGTGCTTTACAAAATCAGATCAATTTCAAACCAATTTCATTGTGGGAAGAAAGGGAGGACGGCCCAATGATGACCAAAGACAGTCTTGTTTTGATGTTTTCTAAATGAGACGCTCTCATTTTCTGCTTTGAATGGCCCATGTTTCAGTTTATATTAAAATATAACGTTTTAAGAGTCAAAGGCAAGCCCAAAACATTGAGCCAAATTTAAATCAGAATTTTTGCGCAGAATTGCAGAGCATTTCGGTTTTGTTTCTAACTGAAACAAAGCCAAATCTCTCAATCCTTTTTGAAAGGGAAATTCCAGTCACCTCCCGGCTCTTGTGTTAGAGGGAAGCTGACCGATTTACCTAGGCAGTGGTTGGGGAGAGGGAACTACCTGTGAGAGCTTTGCTAGGGCAGGACTGGAGTTGCTCTGGATACCAGCCCTCCCTCTGCGGCTGCTGCACTGTGAGTGTACATAAAGGGGCAGATCACCTGAAAGCTGTACCAGCTGGTGACTGGGCCAACATCTGTCCTGCAGCTCCTGAGGATTGGTTTTGATTGTCCCTTTGCTCTAGTGCATCTATATCAGATGATGCAGGGGTGGAGAGACAGGCAGCCTGGATGAAGAAGCCCACAAAAGGCCTCTGCTTTAAGAAACCACACTAGCTCTGGATGAGGATGCACTACTCAAAGAGAGGCTCCACAGTGGAGGCTAAGCAGTCAAGAACTGATATTTAGAACCACTATTTACATTGTCCATTAGCAGCATGTCTACACCGGCTAGGAGTGAGCCTCCCACACACAGTGGGCTGACAAACTCACTCTTGCTAAAACTAACTATGTGGACATTGCGCTGTGGTAGAGACAGACTCACCACACCACACTTAGACCCAAAGGGTCAGGTGGGCTCGAAAACCTGAGCTGTCACCCAAGCTTGAACATCCCCACAGCTTTGAACAGAAGTTGTGTGCTCTCACCTACGGCTTCAGTACAGGCCATGGAGCACATGTAAAGAGGAAAAAGAGAAACTGAAGGTAGTCCTGCATTTTACCCTTACTACAGGGTTTTAGCTAAATGTCATTTCTACAGATTAGGGCCCTTAGAGGCTGCAAAGTCTGGGCAAAACATGGTTTTGTTATTGAACTTTATTGCCACATCTTTATTAAGGAAGGTGGACCCCAGACATCTGGATTCCATATCGTGTGTGGACTTCGTTTTAGAGCTGCTGTGATAAGCATGGGCCCACAGACCCTTATCTGGGAGATAATGGTTCAGGTGGAGATCAAACTACTAAGTGCATCTGGTTTGGGATTTATCATCTTAAAAACAAACACTGAAACACCAATAAATATGTTTAGTGAAAACAAAGAACTGCCATGGAATTAAGTCTGTGTGCTCAGGCAAGCCTCAAAATGAATTCAGTAAAGACTGCAGTATTTGGTTTATCGGGCAGAAACGCCTGAAACACTAGCATTATTTAGGCTTCTGCCCATAGCTTTGTACACCTCAGTTCAGATCAGCAAAACATAAATCAGCTCTTCTTGAGAAGGATTGTGATTGGTGTTATTTTACTCATATAAAAAAGTCCAGTTTGCTTTAATAGGATTTGTTTAGGAGTGAATTTACTAGATTGATGGTGATTACATGATGTGCAGAAAAAATAAAACAAGTAGCTTGTGACTGATATTCACTGTTATGAACAATGTCAGGTCTCAACTGTAAGGAGATGAGTCCAAATTTGTTAAATGTCTGTTTCCTTAATACCAGTAACAACAGTTTATAAGCCAAATTGACTGAACTTGGATGTATATCAAAATACATCTCCTGAGCCATCAACTTTATGCACCACAGGTATCAACTCAGATCTAGGAGAGAGAGTGATATTGCCAGTGTCCTTCCACAGAATTTTAACCTTTTGTGAAAAGCTTTTAAATATGGACCTACAGTTCCATTCTCAAAAGCAATTTCATAAAAACAGGATTTTCATTCTCCACAGTAACGCTAGACAGAAAAGGACAAATGCATTTGATGAAAAGTGCTGAGGTTTCAGAATTTTTGTTCTATTGTGTAATTAGACATGGATTTTCATAAAAAAGCTACCCCAGAACAATAGAGATAGCTTAAAGACCCCAGCATAGGTGATAGTGATTATGCCTGGCATGCGAAAGCCCTCAGGTGCAGTTTCTATTCTGACTCGTACAGCATAGCTCCTTGACAGCTGGGATGTGAAAGACCCTCTGAGTACTCTAAACCACTAGACTGTTGGTTATTTTTGGCTCCCTCATTCACATATTCTGTCCTTAACCCAAGAGGCCTTCCTGAAGAAACTGACATTTTCCACTAAAAATTTCAATTTTGATGAAGTGGTGTTTTCCACCGGCAAAAACACTTTCCTGGAATTGTTTTGGAAAGCTTTACCCAGTACATCTTATGCAACAATCAGATATGTTGAGTACTGCTTTGAAGAGGATGGCAACTAATTGTTCCTCTCATCCGACCTGCAGTGAACAAGGACTAATTGGTATAATCTTCATCAAAGGAGACTCAAGTTAGGATTAGCGAAAGTTTCTCATATGGGTAAAAAAAATTCTGAAACAGGCTTCCAAGGAAGGCTGTAAAGTTATCACTAAAGGTTTTAAAAAACAAAGCTAGTCAAACACCTGCTTTGAGCTGCAACCAAATATACCTAAACACCAACTTAAGCAAGGATGGTGTAGGCTGTAGAAGGTTTATTTGGTCCTGTCTCAGAGCTGGAAGCTGGACTAGATGACCTCTTTGAGGTAACTTCCAGCCATACATTCCTCTGAGTCTAGTTGCCAGTTTTCCCTCATGCTAAACATGAGCTAGAAGGGGAACAGGAGCAAAACACACAAACAAAAAACCCTATGTTGAAATGCTCAAAGCTATTTTTGATGTGCAGTTTTAGAAAACTTTCATGTTCACTGTAAAGAAAATTCAGGTCTGACTGAAGCATTGTACAAACTCTCTCAAAACTGGAAAAATATTCCCAAGCAAGTTTGAGATTTAAAAATAACCCCCAATTATAGGAGATTTAAAGGAGACTAAAACATGTACCTCTCTTATTGTCTTGTTAATAAGGTAGTCTCCAAGTGGTATGAGGACACCTCCAAGTATAGCCAGCACTGCACCAATGATCGCTCCAGCAAGCAGGCCACAGTTTCTGGTACAGACCATTCTGCTTCTTTTTCCACAGGTAGGTTGGGAGCTTGTTTCTAAACTTGATGTTGTTGTGTAACTGTGTGGTCCCGATGCATCAACAGATCTTACCAACTGAAACTGCTAATAAACAGGAGAGCAAGAAAATCGTTATCAAGAGCTCAAAGTCCAAAGTGCATAAAGGGAGAGAGATAGGAAGATTAGTTTTAGCATGCTAAAGCTAGCCCCTTTTATCAGTGAGGTCTTGAGAGGAAAAAGTTATTTTAGACTTGTTAGCAATTTAACTATTTGTTGCATGAACTTTAACTTTACAGTCCTACTTCTCTGGAATATTAGGAATTTTTCCTTATCCTGCCATCCCCCAGTTCATTCAGTCAAATCCTTCCATCATTATTCAGTCAAATGTCTTACTGAAGATTAATACTGTCCTGAGACTTCAGTGAGAGTTTTGAGTGAATAGGGACTACAGGATTTGAACCACAGGCTTTGCCAGGCTGACTCAAATCATTAAAGTCACCTGCTCTGCAACCCTGCCTCTGTCAGTGACCAGAAAAAGATGAGTTTTTTAAAAAATAATGCAGCTAGCGAACTGTGCATGGTTGAAACCACCACATCTATGCAATTCAGAAAAGCTGTAAATTCATGCCCTGATTAGCTACATCTTGACTGAACCCTTCACTTTTCATGCAGAAAATATCTACAATGCATAAAAGTGATCCTAAAAATACAAAAACACTGAACAGATCAAACTCTGCCCTAAGAAGCATTAATAAAAAAAAAAACACATTAGTGCTAATTGACTATTTACAGCCATCTAAATGAAACTAAGTCAGGGCCAATGGAAAAACTGCATGTGGATCAAAGATGTTCTATGGACACTCTGCTTTTTCCTTATGCAGGATTTCTCTTTTCATTCACACTAGTGAAAGTCTGACAGTGAAGTTATACTAGCATGAAACAGAAATTTGCCAGAATTGCTGAATCAGGAGTTATTTTGTAGGACTTGTAGCAATCATGATTTTTTTTGCAACACTCAAGAAGCTGATGTGCTTGAATGAATGCTTCATTGAAAATAGATTCTTTTAACGCACGGACAACCAGGTCCTCAACTGGTGTAAGTTTATTCCACTGAAGAAATGCAGATTTTCATTTGCCAGAGGTGAGTCCTGGAAGGTGCACAAATAAAAGATTCCTTCAGAGCTGAAAGCAGCTTTAAAGCCTCACAAGCAGCATTTAACTGTTGAAATAGTCTCTTGTGTTTTTACATTTTCAAGCCAACTAATGCATTTGGAAGTCTTTGTACAGTGTCTCAAGTCTCTAGGCATGTGTGGGGCTGACAAACAAGGCAGTGTTTTATAAATCAAGGAGCAGGTACTTCAGTTTTTACTCTGGACATTCTCTGCTGATTAGTCGTTCACTTCAATCTGCCTTCTGTGCCCTACTCTTTTCCTCACTTGCTCTCCTTCCATCTATCCCTCTTATTCCCTGCCCCCCATCTGTGTTTTAATTCCCAGACGCTGAAAGCCTTTAGTACCAAAGAGACATGGCATAAGTCACCATCCCCTTGTTGACTCTGCTTTTATATTATACCCTATAACCCACAATCATTGTCTATTTAGATTGTAAACTGTTCACAGCAGGGACTGTCCGTTACTAGAGACTGTACATTCAGTGCTTCAAACAATGAAGCCCTGTATGGGTTTTGTTACCCCTAGAGGCATTGATACTATTAATAATTAAATCATATGCTATTATTGTGTCTGAAGAATATACCCAGATGCTCATTCAGGGAAGCACATGCATATGTGTTACAGAATTTAAGCCCATGCTTCAGACTCTAGCATGGACTCAGAGTTAAGCAACTGCATATGCGGTACTCTGAACAAGCTCACCAGAATCCTGGAGAGGTTAGCAGGAATACCACCTGCATGATGGGTCCTTATGTACTTTTGTGAAGTGTGTGTTAGTACCATGCCAGATCAAATAGGATTGGATTAGATACCACAAATGCTACACTGATACAGAGTAGAGGCAGGTGATAAATGTAATTGTTACACACCTCCTCTGCACTCAACTAACGCATCCATGCCAGGGTTAAGTAATATTTCAAATGTTTGAGAAAACTCTACCTGCTAGAGAAGTGTTTCCTTCTCTCCCTGATCTTCAACCCTTATAGTACCTTTGTATAACTTCAGACTTCTCCCACAAATGCTCATAAGATGAATACATCTGTTAGTCTTGAAAAGACCCACAGGACTCCTTGTTTATTTTGCTGAACTAGATTAACATGGCTACCCTTTGAAAATGGTAGAAAGTGTAGGATGTCCAGTATTCAGTCTTTGCTCTTTGGCAGGTTTAAATGTATGATTACATTAGCATCCAGTGCTGGAATCAAGAAGGCCCTAAACCTTCAAACCTGGTCCTTGCTTTTAGCAGGTGCTAGCACAGTTTAGGATCTGGCCAAGACTGATAAGTAGGTGAATAAAAATATGGCTTCATAAGGTGTGGTGAGCCTTCTGTTCCCATTACTGCTGTTCAGGAACGGGTCCTAAGGCTGCATTTTGTGCCAGATACAACAAAACCTCAGGAGAAAGGAAGTGGCTTAGCTCTTCAATTTTTGCTAGTATCAGAGCTCACTGTTGTTCTAGGACATTTTTCCCCTCCCCTCAGCTTAGATGTCAGGGTGAAGAGCAAACCTGCTCTTTTCTGAATGCTGTGAGTTGCCTGTGCTACTTCCTGTTCTTAACATTATATGATTAAGTTAATTGTAACACAATTGCTTTCTTTTAGGGTTAAACATACAGTCAGATATCTAGGAACATGGAATACTTGCCATTCACAACATTGGGGACTATAGCGTGGAAAGAAGTAATTGTTAAATGGATTTTAGGGGTCATAGTAAACATGCACACACTCCCAGCACAATAGTATGGGATAAAATGCTAACAATTAGATGTATGAACTAGAGTAGCAACCAGGGTAAGGCAGTTATTTGATCTCTACTTATGGCACTGGCAAGTCTGATATGAGAATAAGGTGTCCATTTCTGGTGCCCTTCTAAAATAGGATGTTGAAAAATTGGTGATGGTGCAAAGAAAAGCCACAAGTGTTACTTGAGGACTGGAAAAATAATGCTCAAGGAGCCTTGTTTGGTTTATCAAAAAGGAGAGTGGGAGTTAACATGTTTACAGTGGAGAAAAACAGGTTACTCATGGGTCTTTAGTCTAATGAGATAAACAAGGAGTGCCACATGGCTACCCTTCTGGAGCTAATTTAACAGAATGGCATAATAAGAACTCATGGCTGAGAACCAAAAGACAAATCTGTAAAACAAATTAGTAACAAGGCACAAAGTGTTAACAGCAAGGGTTATTAAACTGGAACAAGCTACCCAGGAGTTCTGCATTTCTTGGAATGTTTAAATCAAGGTTGGATGCTTTTCTGGAAGAATTATTTTAGTCAAATACAAGCTATTGGGTTCAGTATGGGGCAACAGATAATTTAGAGCCCTGTGGGGGACAGCAATTCTGTTTTGCAAAGGATGTCAAAATTTTGACATTAGGGTTTCATTTAGATTGAGAATAAAACCAAATATTTCCATGTTCTCTGAAGGAAAATGCCAAAATATGCATTATTTTGCTTCATATTTGCCTTTTTATTTTGTATTATGGCATTATATAATGTGTTCCATAACTGTTGAAACAGGACATTTCAACATTTTCTGAGACACTTTTATCCCCATTGATATTTAACTTTCAATAGAACTGCATATTCCAACAGAATATTCCATTAAAGAGTTTATCATCAGTGCTAGTGATGTTCTTTGGCCTGTGTTATACAGGCCACACAAGCTGATCTATTACTTTCTGGCATTATAATCTTTGCCTTTATGAAATATACAAACTACATTTGCCAACTGATTGGTAACAACATTTGTCAATTCCCTACTTTTGTAATGTAGAGCATTCACCACTGTATTAGCAATAAGTGTCTGGACACATCCTGAATTATGCAATTCAGATTTGTTGTGTAATAGTTAATTGCTTTCAGATAGCTACAAGGTCACTGACAGTCAGTTACAGATAGAGGTCACCATGTAGCCCTTATGTTAACCAATTGTAACTACTAAGAAAATACTAAAAAGCAATGGATAAGGACCAGTTCAGAGCATAGCTACTTCATTATTTCACATAATGCAACAAAACAGATTATATATGGTGCCATAAACAAAGTTAATTTTATATTTTATTTCAGTATTAGCAATACTATCCAACAGTATCCTCCTTCTGCAAGGCTGGGCATGAAGATAACATTTTATTCAGGGGTGTCTATAAAGCAGATTTTGAAATACCCATTTTATAATATCTTTTCACTAGTCTGGGCAGCACCAGTGGGGGAATTGTGAAATAGCCTTAAAGTTCATTCATTAGCTTCGTTTAGCTGACTATTTGTATGTGATGAATACCTGTTTAAAGGGACTCCCAAATCAAGTTTAGCTCACAATTTAGGTAGAGTAAAATCAAGCCTTTATAAAGTACTTAAAATGGTATCAGCCTTTTCCTATGATGTTCTTTACAGTCTCTCAGGCAGGTGTTTTTAAACATAAGTACTGCCTTTATATTTTTTGTACACAAAACTCAGGCATTCTGTGCCCCAGAAAGCAAGCCTAACATTAAGGTCAGTGTCCCAGACAGAGGATGAGAAAGTCAAATAGAAATATCTCAATGTAATATTAACTTCCTGTGTTCAAAAGTCATAAATTGTCTCAAACATTTTTAAAAATATTCATTTGAAGTGATTTGACTTGCCTTCCATTTTTTGACCTTGTGGTGTGTGACAGCTAAGTTTTCAAGCTCTCTCCACAACCGAGGGCAACAATTTGCCTGGTAATTAAAAAAGCTGTGCTTCCCACATAGTCACATGACCTAAGGAACTGGAGTCATAACAACCACCAAATGTCACAAGATTCACATACAATGAAGAACAGTAGCAACCCTGATTAGTAACATAAGGAAGAAAACCATTTTAATGCATATGATTAAGTTGACAGCATCCCCTAAATAAGCAGGACTTTCAGAAATTCCTCTGATCTCACCCCCCCCCCCCCAGTTACAAGTCAATAGCTTAGGGAGCTTTTCTCTCACTGAAGCAACAAGTAAATGTGGGAATTCCTCTCATCATTACATGTCCATTTGACAACTTACCTCAGAAGACTTCCTTTTCAGCTAACCACACCAGGATTCAGCATATGACTTGTATCAGTGTTACCAATAGATGAGCAATGTTACTAGAAGATGAGCAGCTAAATGTGAAGCCACATCCCCCAAACATGTGGGAGTGTTTATATATTCCAGATGTCACCTCCTTCAATATTATTTGCTACAAGGAAAAGTGATGTAGCATTTCTGTATAGGATCTATTCTTACAGTCTGACTAAAACCCATGACCTAGAACTGCTGGTAAAATACTCAGCAGCTGCAATTTTTGTCCAGTTCTGATCCAAGTAAGGCAGAGGCCAGCAGGATAAATGGGAACTCACTTTATTTAGCTGCCAATCATCTCTTCCATTTCATGTCCTGTCCCATGTACCAGATTAGAGAGACAGAGCTGAACAACATTTATAATTTCATGTTTCCTTTGTATATTCAGTATTTAAAACATTCCTAGGGTGTCTTTTGCTACACACTCTTTTCATTGCAGGCACTGCATCATCCCAGCCTCAGTCTAATTATAAACCCAGGTTAATCACACTTTCACTGTCACTGGCTGGAATTATATTTAAAACAATCAGCAAGCAGATTATTGCTGCCATGGACAGTTTTGTATCAGAGTTCAACAAGGTGCGTGCTCCATTTCCCACTGCAGCGTGTAGTCTATTTTTAAATGCCTTGCCTTCTACACAAAGAACTACAAGATTTTCTTAAGTCACACTTAAAAAAGTGTGTCAATGTTAGTCTCAAAAAGCCCTACACTACCTTCTACAAAGCCAGGCAACTCCAGGGGCCAAGGTTTGACTCCTGTCCACATAGGCCAGAGGTTGGCAACCTGAAACATGGAGTTTTTAAAAATGGCTTTCATTAACCAAGTGTTTTGAGAGTTGCAATGGGTGTAGCCTCTGGGTGGGGGGAGCTGAGACATGACACTTGCCACAGGGTCCCCTGGCAAGAGGGAAGGGGAAGCCCAGAACAAGGAATGGATACCCTGCAGATCCCCTGGTGGCAGCAGGGCCTGGAGCCAGAAGCAAGTCACTCAGTTTCCCCAGGTGGAGGAGGGTCCAAAGCCAGGAGCAGGTCACCTGAAGGCTGCCCGGCCCCAGGGCAGTGGGACCAAAGCCCAGAGCCACAATGGGACGGCCAGAGAGCCACACAGGTTGTAGATCCCTGCCACAGAATAGGAATTTATTCTCCTCTCCCCCAGACAGATCCTTCAGGTTGTGTGGATCTGTAGAAACTACATAGACTAGACCACCCATGTGGGGGCCCTCCCACTCTTGTACACCATACAAGTGCAATTTGTTAGATAAACTATACAACCTTTGCCTAAAGATGTTCTCTGTGGCAATGTCTACACTAACCACCACACTTCAAGGCATAGGATGTGGTTGCACACCTCAGTGAAAAGCAAACTGTGGCATGTTAACAAAAGGCTCTGATGGCAGAAGGCAGCAGAGAAACACTGGCAACCACAGCCATTCCCTGAGTTGGAGAAAGGATCCATCAGTAGGAATCTAGACTGCTAGATCTAGCAATGCATCAGGGGAAGCACGGTTCAGGCATGTAGAAAGCCATGCAGGGTACATCTTTACCCTACTCGTCTGAGCAGTGCCTTGCTGCCTACTTTCCCAGGATGGGATGATTTACTCTACATACCACCATAAGGCAAGTACAGTACAGATTTACTCCCTGATAGGGTCAAAACCAGTTAAAAAAAAGACATTGGTCTGACCATGGTGTAATGCCTGATTTCCCCCTTCTCTTTTTAAGGGACACAACTTTAGTTGATTCAGAGAGAGAACATTGTTAAAAAAGTGTCAGTTCAAGATCATAATATGTCAAAGCAAGACAAAATTCAGGTGCTTCACATTTTGACCCCTTACCATGTGTTCCAGATGTTTCTGGAAAAGAGGGGCAGGTTTCAAGGTTGAAAGGGGTGCCCAGTTTATGGCCATAATTGTTAAAGAAATTTCTCTCAAGCTGGGTATTAAAGGGGCAGAGTGCTGTAGTGCAGCCTAGGATGATATTCCTCCTCTCTGCTGAGCCAGTCAGGAAGCAGCTAAGAGAATCATTTTTTAAAAATGAAGGCTGAATTTGAAGGCTTGCACTATCATGTTTTAACATGTTTGTCACCTAAGTGCATCCTAAAAGCAAAGACTCAGTGGTACCTGCTAAAAATGAAGGCCCTAGTGGTGAAACATACAAAAAAACAAAAAAAGACAATCCTGGAACCAAATGACTATTTGATCAGTGTACTGGGAAGACAAGGATGTTAAAACCTGCCTGTCTCCATGATGCTAACTTTGTGAGCAAAACAATTATTGTCTCAGGATCAGAGGGAATATTGACCATCTGAATGAATCTACAGAGCAGGACAGCTGTGACTGCAAGGGGAAGCAGACCAGCCTTTACCCTAGCATTTTGGAAATATATCTTGCAGTCCCTTCCTGGACTCAGATGTATCTGAGGCCATGTGGCATGAGAGTTGGGGAAATGAACCCTGTTTGTGAGATACTAGTTTGAATATTTGGTACATCAGACAGAGCCCAAACTTGAAATTGTCCATAGTTGGAAGTTTGGAAATGACTAAGCATGCTTGTGTGTTACTTAATAAAATTTACATAGATCCAGTGCTGTTAGCAAGGGAGATAACACTAGTCAAATAAAAGAAGCAAACCAGCCTCTGGGGCATGCAGCCAGCAGAGAAGGATAAGCTGCTGCCCACCCTGTCCTTGCCTGTCCTTAGCAGTTCAGACACCTGGTGTTTACAACTTTCGCTGCCTGTCAGGCTGCTTGGATATGAAGTAGCAGACTCAGAGTTGCCTCTTTCTATTGTCACTGTGTAAGAGGTTCTTCTCTGTCCTCTGTTTTTAAGCTGGCAGACCCTTCTTTATGTCAACCTAAGTCATCTCCCCCCTTAAATAAAAGGGACTCTGCAGCAGGAACTGTTTTGCACAACAGGGTAACAGAGCCAGCCTGCTTTAAACTTTGCCTTTAAAACTTTTTCCTCTCCAATGCCTCTGCTTGGCTTTAATCTAGCTGCTGTAACAAGCTAGCCCCTCTTCTCTTTAGTCATTTTAACTGGCAGGCTTCACTTTATGTGGTCAGAACATTTTCTCTTTTCCCTCTTATCCCAGGTAGTCCTTTCATGCCTCTTTTCTGCCCTTCTATAATCTAGCAACTATCAACCCAATCCTCACAGCTACACTAATTTTTTTTCCCCCCTCACTTTTCCATTTTCCTCACTTCCCCTAGTGAAACTGTTTTATAGCCTTTGCTTCTCTAGAATCAAGCTAACCCTTCCTTATGCATTTACTCTCTTCACAGCAGAAGCACTCTCTGCTCTCTGGCCTCTATTTGGTTTTAACCTGGCAGCCATTGCTTTATCCCAGTGAACAGCTTTTCCCCCCCTCGCATTTTTTTCCTTTTTCGCTCTCTTCTCCACAGCCAGTCCTCTTTACTAGCCTTTGCTTCTCTATAACCACTAGCAGCTGCATCAAGCTAGCCCTCTCGCAGCTTATTGAATTCCTTTTTGCACAACCCTTGATTCCAGCCAAATCCTCTTTACAGTCCGATCAAATTTGGCCTTCATTTAAGAGGTTGTCTTTTTTTAGCTGCTTCCTGGTTGGCTCAGTGGGGGGGTGGGTCCATCCTAGCAGACACTGCCCCCAGTCTGACTCAGTTCCCTTCAGGCTGCTGACCTTGTAACATCACCTCCAGTCCCCTTTACTCTACTTCCTTTCACTCCCTCAGCCTTTACTCTAGTTCCTTTTACTTCAGACCTTCTTACTCTTTCACACACACTAGTCCTGGGTCTTTCCTCCCCCCAACCCAGCTTTCCTCTGGTTCTCCTCACCCAGTCAAAACTACCGATGGCCCCCCACCAGCCTCTCTATGCCCTTGGTCCAAGCCCAGGCTCATGTGTTCCAGCACAAGCACTACACAAAGCCAAAAAAGTCACGAGCACTCACCTGATCAAACTTGATATCAAATAGCTCTCAAAAGGGCCACTGAAGCTTGATATCAAAGGCTTGCTGACAGCTCAAACTGGAAACCAAACTGTCAAAAAATGAATGGTATGTAGGTCTTTACTACTGAGCTAGGTTCAGGCCAGCAACTTGTTGCATGTATGCCATGAGAGAGAGGGGGAGACAAACGTAGCAAACCATCACTCCCCTTGGAAAATGGGAGGGACAGACAGTCCCACTGCTTTGTTTCAAGTAGAAACAGTAAAAGGATTAAGAAAGGACTAGTTGCATAACTGCAGGGTCTTGGCTATTCTTTATTGCCTACTAAATTTTTTACCAGGGGAGAAGTCACCACAGAACCGTCCAAAGCTCCCAGCTTCCTTCCAAAATCAGTACTGTCTCGAACAAACTTGCATCCCAGCTGAACAATTTGATGGAAAGGAGCCAAATGTTGCCAGTGCATCACTTTACACTAGCAGAGAACTTGTTGTGGGACTTGGGAAAAGGGAACTGTTTTGTTTTCTAGGATGGTGCTAATGAATCATCTCACAATAAATACAACAAATGGTGCAGCAGTTGTTTCTTCAGTGAAGTATTTCAGGGTGCCCAGTGTACTCCATGCACACAATGATCTTTTATAAAGAGTTCCAAAGGGTGCTCAACTGGTCTGGATGCTTTTATGCAGTCTGTTTTTCTGGGGGGGACTGGAGACTATCATGATCTACTAGGGACCCAAATATAGCCTGTCCTATGCTGAGAAGTGTTGAGGCTCCTGCCTTTCTTGTAAATACAGAGAATATCTCAGTATATCTTTAGGCTCAACATGGGCTGGTAACATGAGGCAGCAGCTCAATGCAAACATTGGGGTGCACTGATGCAATCATTTTCCATCAGTGAATGAACCAGTAAAGCTGGCAGCTCTATCACACTAGAGTGAGCTTGGTGCTTAAATGAGAACACAAGCGAGGCAGCATGCGCTAGAGTTTGTCACCAACCTTCACTTTTCAACACAATTCAGTCCAAGATGTGTGTGGGAGCTGCTCCTCTGATTATGGTGCATGAAAAACTGAGGTAGGTACAGTCACACTGGACAAGTGTTTGAGGTAACTCTGGGTAGTGAGTTATGTGCTAAGTATTTTGAGGATTAATTATCTTCGTGTGTGTTGAAAGCCCCTTAAAGAACTAGACCTTAAAACAGATCTCTGGATCCTCAACATCATGGCTCAGTTTTTTTTTTTTTTTTTGAAGGAGCCAAAATCAAAGAACCACTCAAAAAAAAAATCAAGTAGTTTAGGCATGGAAGAAGATCAAAGCGCCTGTTGGTCTGTGGGAGATCCCTCTGACAGATGAAGAAAGAAGGGTGTGTAGGGAAGGGAGCAGCCAACTTTTTTTTTTGGTCACTGAACATTTGATAGATTCAGTCTCTACTTGGATATATGCCACCTTTAATGAAAAAAAAAAAAAAAAACTTTCCTGTCTGCCAAAAATCACAACATAATGGAGCTAACTGAGATCACATCCTCAATTAGATGCCTAGCAAGTTATCTTTATTCCCAAAGAGGCAACCTCACCATCCATGCCAAAAAGAGGCAGCAGTGATTACTCTTTATTGCAGTGAAGAGGACTCATTTTGTGCTTGCAAGTTTCACCATAGTTTGGTATCTGCAATAATTTACAAAAAGATGATCAGTATTTTTGCAACTGAATAATCAAATCTACCATCTTTGGCTAATGTTGATGTCTGTTAGCCAAAATCTCAGAAGGAGAGCATTCTGTCAGCCAACTGCTGCCTGCCCCCCAGATAGGCCTTGTGCACATTCCACAGAAGGAGAGAGAGAGATTCCTCATGTGGAGGCCTTTGGGACTGGCTCTCTTTCTCATGGAAAAGCCTCTGTGCCTTCTGAATTGCTACCCATATGACACCAAGAAAAGTTGGTTACAGGGCTGCAATGGAGCTTCCCCCTTCCATGTTCCTTTCTTAGCTCCATCTTGTACCAAGCAAGACTCCTCTTCATACATACACTGACCAATGAAACAAAGTCTGTTTTGTTTCCACCTGAAGATGTTTTGCTCTTGCAAAGAAAAAACCCATGCAAGGTGAAGGATCCCAAGTCACAACAGAAAGGAGATTAGAATAAATAACCCTTGCCTTGTGAAACACTGTCTTGAGAGCAGATAAAATTCCAAAGGGCATAGGACACGTTGAGCTATATGCAAAAAAAAAAGTTGTAGCTTGAGAGGTTTTAAATTATGCAGGATAGACACAAAGGAGTAGACTGCTCCATGAAGGGATGGAACAGGTAACTTAATAGGTATGCAACTCCAACTTCCATGACTTTTGTGAAAAACATGGGCCAAACCATTAACTGGCATAAGTCTCTTGCCATTTATGAGAATCAGTATAATTCCATAAACTGAGGAACTGGTCCTATTTTAGATTACACAATGTCAATGGTTTATCAAACTATCAGTTATGCCTTGAGTTGTTCCAAAACATAACAGAACAGAGAAACCTACAGACTTTTCTAGCAGTAAAAATAATGAAAGGGTGTTGAGAGTCATTCTGCAAGTAGCTAACAAAACTGCAGATTGTTATTTTACATCATTTAACCTAATATTGGACTGTTAGGATGTTTTCTTGTCCAATTCTCTCTAAGTCACTGCAAATTTGATTTCCCCCACAAAAAGTAGTACTATTTACTAGCAGTCCACAGTTTAAGTTATCATTGTGCTAGCTGGAATGACACTTTTGGTTTTGTCGTCTGTCCTGGCTGAACCTGGAATGTGGGCATCAAAAAACCCAAGCCACTGCAATTTTAAAAGCACATCTCTATCAAATATTAAACTAAAATATCATATATGTAATATACAGCTAGTTATTTGTATTAGTTAGCAGTATACTATAATTACTTAAGTTTTGCACATGCACTTAACATACATTAGGGTTAGGATTACCAATATTATATTTAAAAAATATGGGATTGTCTTCATCCCTTACCCCACCCCTATATTACTATTAGGTATTATAAGCAAGTCATTTACATTTGCCATGAGTATTTCTTGATGCTTTTTGCAGCAGTCAGTAACACCTCATCTTTTTGCACAAAGATGAAGAGATCTTTGCAGGGTAGAATAGTAAGGGGCTCTGCCAAGCAAGGGGAGGGAACAGGACCAGTCCCTCTGCTTGCATTGCTAGAACAGCCACTCACTAGAAGTTACACTCTGCTGGGGACATTCACAGAAACTGTGGATGGGGAGACTACCCCCTGGAAGTACTAACCCCAGGCCAGAATGTGCACAAGGAAGCCAGATGGAGCTGTACTCAAGGGCTGGGTCAGTACTCCCAGGTATCTTTCTATTCCCCTCTTAAGTCCTGACCTTGGCCCCTCAGTGCTGCAGTGAAAGCCATAGGGTCAAGCTCAAGGGTCAGGGTCAGGAAAAATACCATCCACCCCATGAATACTGCCCCCCACCCCTGCTGTTGAAATATGATAAAAAGAGACATCCCTGTTGACTTCAGACAAACAAGGAGTCTGCTGACACTTAAAGACTAACCAATTTATTGCATGAACTTTTGTTGGAGAAAAATTCCCAACTTTGAGTAGTATTTTTGCCAATGAAAGCTCCTGTGATAAGTCAGTTTTAGTCTTTAAAGTGCCACAGGACTCTGCTGAACTAGACTAATTAGTTAACCCTTTGGAATTTATCACCATCCTGAGTTAGTTCAAGACAGGCAATTTTCTATTTAATAATAGTAATAGAGAGTCATCAATTCTGACTTCAGAATGCATGAACACATGATATACAGCAGAACGTATCTAGACATGGATACATCCTGCTTTAGTAATGCTTTAACACAATGGTAATGTCTGAGTAACACTACATACAGTAGGTTTTATTATTTCTTAATCTTTGCCTTAGCTGCTGTGCAATTCATAGAGAGCTAAACAGACAAGAAACACTATGCAAATAACTTTCACTGAAGATGCCATTAAATACATAAAGTGCATTTCCAAGCATCAAGGTCCACTGACAGCTACACTTGAACTGATGCACTGATCAGTGACTGCTCTGAAACTGCATTTAACTCAATGTGCAGACATACCTTTATGGTGGGACAGCTGCAGAAAAGCCTGCTAGGTTAGCTTCTTATTCACAGAGAAATCTGGTTGCTGCAGGAACTCTACAGCAACCCAGGCTGGCCAGTTCTCTAAGAGTCTGTCGATCTTTCATCAGTCAAAGAAAAGCAAGTTGCAGAGACCTTTTAAGTCCCCTGGTGGTGAAGTTGTCTTTAGAGATATTGAAGCACAAGAACCCTTGTGACCAAAGATACGCCACATTTTTGCAAGCCACCAGCCTGGAGACACCCTTTCCACACCAGCCCCTGCACCATGATCTTTCTCCACAGGAGAATAACTGAGCTCAGAGTCTATGTATCAGACAGACTATCCAGTAGAACAGGCTTAGTCAAGAAACAAACATGGATAATGATACTTAACACTTATGTGGTGCTTGGTCTGCAAAGCTCTTTATAAAGAAAAATTATCCCTAGATAATCCTCATACCTCCCTTCCAAATCCCTTGGAGTGTTATCCTTTACTGAAGTTTCAAAGCTGGAATTTTTAGCTATTTATAAAATGCTGACAAGCCAGGATTCTGCTTGCAGAGTGTGAGCTCATTCAGGTTAATGGATGTTCTCAGTGTCTTTGGCATTAGCTAGGAGAAGAAATCATGGGCCAGTATCAGTGCTAGCCATTCTGGATGTTTCTTTGGGTTCAGCTGGCTGACTTGGCTCCTCTATCACAAGCATTGAACTGCTTCAGTGTCCTGCTAGTCTCAGACTGGCCATCCCAGTCTGAGACTCCTGCTTGGGTCCACTGTTTCAGGGCCATAATGGCAAGCAGATTGAGCAGCCCACAAAACCACAAGTCTTTTGGCATTAGGGTAGAACCTGTTCAGAGGTGGTATTGGAGCCTCACACCAAGGATGGAATGGCCAGAAAGAAGTGGCTTCCCAGCTATCCTAGGAAATTTCAATTTCCCCACTACACTTCCTTGGAGCTTCCCCTGGTCCCTCCACCACCAATTTTTAGAGCTAGTCAGAAAGTAGGAGCAGGAAGGAAACAAAAGCCACAGAATGTTCACAGGTTTTGATTTCCTTTTACCTAGATATTTTTACTGATGTTGAACGTTCCAACCACCTCTACTTACTTTGATTCTGTTGCTGTGCCTGGCCTCCCAGCTTCTTCTCTTCCTTACCCAAAGTACTCCCAGTCAATATCTTCCCACCCAGCAGAGTCCTCCAGAATCGCTTCCCTCCTTCAGTCTCCTTAGTGTCTCGTTCCCCACTGTTCCCATTCCTCAACAGAGTCATGCTCCTTATTCTAGCCTCTTCTTCTCTCAAGTCCAACCTCACGTCCCTCCCCCTCATTCTCACTGCTCCATCTTTCTTCTTTCTCCTCCCAGCTCCATAACTCTTCCCTACTTCTCCTGTTCTCTCAAATACTGCTGTCTAACTTCTTCCCACTTCTGACATCCCTCCCTCATGATGGTCATGCTTAACTCCCTAAGAAGGAGGCTGCAACTGCTTCTCTATCTGCTGATTTCCCCCTCCTCACCCCCCCATCCAGTTCATAGCTCAGCTCCCTCCTTACAGTCACCCTCACTAGAAAGAAGTTTGCTCAGACTGGAAGGTCAGGACAGGCAAGGCAGAAAGTCAGCTACTTCCTGACCACTCACCTGCAGAGCTGCCAGGGCAGGGCTGACTCAAGTTGTTTACAGGATTGGGTGGGGGGGAGTTGGTGTGAAGTTGCCCCAGAGGTGGGGATAGCAATGTGGCAAAGAGACACAGGTGTGTTCTGTAGCCTTTGGAATGATCAAGCTACTGCTGTCTCTTCTGCCCTAGGCATAGCTGGGGAAGTAAAGACTTTCACTCCTTTCTGCTTTCAATAGAAGTTTTTACATTTAGTATTTAAAAATAAAAGCATACAGCCAAGAGTGCAGAATTGGAGAACAAGACATTCCCAATGTGGAGGGTGTGTGGACTGCTTGTGGTGCTGAGTGCATCATTCCCTGTAATTAAGCCAATGTATCCAACACACGCCTCTCCTTTCTGTACAAATAGGCACTTAGCCTTTCAAGTTAGTGTTGGAAAGGCTGCAACAGGACACTCCCAAGCCATCTTTGGCAGGGACAACAGGAAGATCAAAGGACAGGCAGCAGCTGTGCTCAAGCCCATTTCCCTACAGCTTCTGGCAACAGCTTCTCAAAATGAAGACTTCAGTCTACATTGCCAGCTGTAGAACAGTTTATTGTAGTTGCCTTTAGCTGCCCCAAAACACAAAATTTGCTGTCCCCCCTCTGCAACATTTCAGCAAGACTATTTGCCTTTTCCCAAAGAAGTCTCAGCTTTGCCCAAGCATCAGATTTGAAACATCTGGAACTGAAGGCTGAGTTCACAGTCCTTCACCTCATACAAAGAAATGTTGCATGCCATTTGGTATGGGCAAATACCAAAATACTTCATTCAGGAAGAACCATCAGTTGCACATCTACAAAGTAGCCAATGACTTTCAAGGGAAGATTACTGCAGAAGGAAGTTAGGAGTTCAGTCATCATGGATCAAGGTACATATGAGTCTACAGGGTAAGGCTGTTACAAAAAAACACCCCACAAAAAAAGCACACAGACATTCTGGGATGTGTCAACAGGAGCCTTGTACAAAAGGCAGGAAAAGTAATTCTACTCCTCTACTGCAACTCAGGCCTAACCACTGTATGGGCCTGGGCACCACATTTCAGGAAAGATGGACAAACTGAATGTCCTGAGGAAAAAAGTGATAAAGGTGTAGAAGATGTGACCGATAAGGAAAAATGGGAGTGTATGTAGGCAGAAGACGACAAAATTAAGGCAGGGACAGAATTTTCAAGTACCTTACAAGTTAGTTACAAGGAGGAGGGTGAAAAATTCATTTCTTTAACCTTGAAAATTAGACAAGCAGCAATAGGTGTAAGTAGCAATAAGGAGTTTAGCCCCCCCCCCATTGTGCAACCTGTTAGAGTAGTTAAGTACTTGAACAAATTGCCAAAGGCAGTTGCAGACTCTCCATCATTCAGAGTTTTAATAACAGGTTAAACAAACACCTGTCAAGGCAAAACTACATAATAACTAGACCATCCCTGAGTGCAAGGAATTAGATTATCTGTTGAGATCCCTTTCAGTCCTTCACTTCTGCGATTACATAGTTGTAATCTAAGTGCATGTGGTTTGTGGGAGAATTCTTGAAAAAAAGAGAAGTGGGCAGACATGAGAGTGCATGTGCTCATCTGGAGCTAGTCTCATTTATTCACCATGGACATCAAAATCTATTCCTGGCTTCCCTTTATTTCACATATCAAGTTATATATAAACCTTAAAGACTCTTTAGAACTAAATGGGCACAAGTTTGCTGGAGACGAATCTGATGCACATCCTTTTGAAATGCTGCCATTCAACTGATGGAAGAATGAATTATTTACATGCTCAAAATGGAGATTGGTAAATCACTCAGAGGAATCACCCACTTGGGTCATGGAATTACTATTAAAGAGCAAGCTGTTTGCCCTGGAATGCTCTTTAAGATAGCACTAAGTAACAAGTCAGATCTGATAGGAGAAGTCTCTCACTACCCTCCTTCTGGTTACACATCAGTAGAACAGCACAAAATTGTTCAATCCTTTTTTTTTTTAAAAGGCAGGGGCAGGGAGAAGAAATCCCGATTCAGTGACACTTCTTGTGAGTATCAGTTTCACCAAGTTGATTGCATAAAAACAAAAAATAGACAAGTGTCAAAATTGCTTCAGCACTTTCAAAACAAAAAGTTGTATTTTGTTGTGTTATTTCCCTAAAAAACCCAGTATTTTAAAGTGGTCAAAATTGAAATGAAACATTTAATTCTGGCTAAAAACAAAGTTTAATTCAGCCCCAAATAAAATTGACTTTTTAAATAAAAAATAAAATTGCTTATGTCTGTCTAAAGCCATTGTTTTGAATTGCCAGGGAACCAGAAAATCCATTATTTGCAGAAGGCTACATATGGCCACCATGCTACAGTATTAACATGTTATAAATGTGTCCACTTAAGGAAACATTTAAATGAATTGCCAAGTAGTACCATCTCATATAATGGTCCATTTTCAATAAGGATTTTCTATTTAAGGTAAACAGATTTGTATGCATGTTACTTGCAGAACATAACTCTTTACTTTGGTAATTTGATTCTTGATCTGGGCACAGGAAAGTAACTCACTCTTGCTCTAATCCAAACAAAGCAAATAAGCACATAGCATGGACAGTCATACATGCAGTGGCTGTTCCACAGTCCTTGGATGTTTCCTAAGGCCAATTAAAAAACCAAGGAGTTGTGTGGCACTTTAACAGATTTATTTTTTTCACATGAGCTTTCGTGGGAGAAGATCCCACTTCCTCAGATGCTTCAAAGATGGGTGAACTTACAGAAAGGAATGAAACTAAATGTGAGGGGGTGTAAAACATAGGATCAGGTCATAAAGTAACAGCAAATCAGAGCAGTTTACAGGCTCAAACCATGGGAAGCCTGAAGTCAAATTACCCTTTGTAATGGGAAAAGAACCCATAGTCTCGATTCAGTCCTGCTTTCACAGAATTTAGTGTGCATATTAATTCAAGTTCAGCTGTTTCTCTTTGGAGTCTTGATGTCCCAGGTACATCTCTAACGACAGTCATTAACAAATCCATCTTTGAAGCATCTGAGGAAGTGGGGTCGTCTCCCACAAAAGCTCATGCGAAAAAAAAAATAAATGTTAGTCTTCAAGTGCCACACAACTCTTTTTTGTTATACTGGACTAGACTAACTCGGCTTTCCCTTTTGAAAATTGACAAGATCCTAAGGCCAAGCCCATAAGCCAGCTATTTGCACCCTTTTCATCTTCAATTGCACAAACACCCTGAGCAAGCATAGCCACCCCCTTTAGAAACTCCCTCTCTCACATGTTGAAATGCATACACCAGCAACTGCGCCCACACAAGCTTTTGGAAATTCAATGATGGGCATGTCCTTATCCTCAATATCATTTCCCTACCTGTAAAATAGAAGTAATATTTACCAGCTTTTCCAGTTGAGGTGAGTCAAATTATGCTTGCATAACACGTGGCAAATGTTAAATGCTAGATAAGTAGATATACCATAGACATCACTAACAGTACCCTTCTGAGAGTGAAAAGCCCCATAGCAGGCTTATGCACTACTTTGATATCCCATGTGAGATGCAAGTTATGCATTGGCCATGTGATAGTCTTCTGCATGGGTGATAATTTCATCCTCCAGTGCACATACCCCTTGCAATATCATCTGCACAACTAGACCTCAGCTGGCTCAAGCACATTGTTATTTGAGAAGGTATTTGGTTGGATTCTACAGCTGTAAAGTTTAAAAGCCATTATATGACCTGCCTCAAACTCCTAAGCCAAGTCAGAGGTTGGAAGAGGGAGAGTGTATCCAGAGTTGATGTCTGTTTTGTAGAGCAAATTAAGTGAACAGAACAGAGCAACTCTGAAGTGCCCCAGAAGAATCTTGCTAAAGGGACAAATCTGGTTTCTCCAACCATTCCAATCAGCACAGAGCTCTGCATCACAAGAAACAATTTGGACTCAATACCAGTCCATGAGGCACTAAAGCATGGTCAGTAAACAGGACACTAATAGCAGTAGAGCACAGTGACAGGTCTGGCACTGTTTCTTGAAAAAACTGGCTCTCAACTGCCATGTTGTTGCACGTGGTTGAGTGTGTTGCTTGGCAGTGATCTGCTGCCAAAAGAACCCCCCTCTCCTATCAAGTCTTGCCCAGGGTCATCTTCTAGTGGCAGGTTTCTTCTGGATGTGGGGAGCTGTGGTGGAAATGCAGGGTCAGTGGCACTGCTGAAATCCTTGAAGCTCCTTGCTGCTGCAAGAGGTGGGTGGGTGGGTAGAATCAATGCTGCTGCCAAAACCCCTGGCAGTGGTGGGGAGCCTCAGTGGTGAGACACAGGGTCAATGTTGGCACCAAAATCCCTTATGGAGGGGAGGAGCCTTGACATTGGAGCTGGTGTGTTGCTCATGGTTAGGGATGCTGCCAACTATATAGCACCACACTGTTGAGAAGCCCTGTGTTAGAATAGATATTTAGGTTGGCTTGTAAAGGCCCATAATTGTTTCTATATCCTATAACTAGAAAGAAATAAGAGTGTACTTAAAGAATTAAAATCACAGGCTGCCTGTCTGTGGGTTCTCTCTCACTGTGACAATTTGAGGCTTTGTACCTTGGCTAAGCAAAATAAAAATCAAGCAGAGGAGGCTGCTATATAGACTGGGAAGTGTCCACTTGCATCTGCACGGTTCCAAACAAGTTAAACTAATTAAGGCAATAGCAGGCTGTTAAGGTGGTGACCCAGTCTAACATCTCCAGATAAAGGAAAGATCCTAGAATGTTTGAAGAAAACTTGTTTGATAGCACTGGGCCTGGTTTTTAAGCATTAACTGTTGTGGTTGTAGAATCTGCTCTTATTGTTTGGTCATTATGGCACCCATTTTTCGGTTTCATTCTTTGCTTCTACAATTAGCTATGCAATAGATAATCAGTTGAGCTGGTGGGATATGACTGGTTAGACAACTGTTAAGAATTGTTAAAGAATTTACACTATAAACTAATTAGTTTCTTAAAAATATTGCATCTAAAACTGGGAGTGAACAGGAAGTAAGGTAGGAAAAGAAGTTATTGGTGTGAAGAATTGGGATTCCTCTTGATTAGCCCAATAAACCCATAGCCTTGCATACTGCTGGCCTCTAGAGTTATGCTTCTGTCAGAGACCCAAGAACTGAGGGAAGGGGCCCTAAATGCCATTTTGTCCCCCCCCAATCTTGGCTTACTACTCTTCAGTAAGGACTTTGTGATGAAGGCCTTCACAATGAGGAAAAAAAAATTCTAACCTGAGAATGGTGTGGTTACTTAAACTGCAAGGACATACATTGGATTTAAGTAGCACATACACCTACTCTGGCCTCTGCTCAACTATAAGCAAGTCATAATATTCAATCCTGACACTAAATGACAGCAGTCAGTTCTAAGTGTTTTTCCCCTCCTTTGCATTCTTTACATACTCTTAGCTGATTCATAGAAAGGAATCATTAAAAACTTCACTGCAAGTTAAATCCCATAATTTGCCATTAAATATTTGTAAAATTTGAGAATTCTTGTTTAAGCAGTTTTGCAGGCATAGTAGGATAAAGTTTTTTTTTAATTGAATATGAATTTGTTCTATCAGGCTTTTTTGCCTCCCTCCCACCTTTGGAGCTGAGAAGTATGGACCTGACTGATTCCTATCAGATGTGTTGTAGGTGGCCCATCTCATGATTAGAGCCATAGACAGAAGGCAGGCATCAGAGTTGGGTTAATCCAGGGTCAGAAACCAGGAATCAGAAATGGGAAGCAAAAGTGAGTTCAGGACCAGGAAACAGTTCAGAAGCACTGAAATAAGAGTCTGTAGCAACAGATGGTTGGAGTTCCACCTGGTTGAGCAGAAGATGCCCCTTGCTTAATTAGTACAGCCAAACCAACCCTGGCAGCCAGATTCCTCTTAAGAAGCACATTCTATGGTGTGTAGGTCATGAGCTCATGACCCACAATGTTTCCACTGGCAGTTTATTAGGTGGCAGAATAAAAAAAAAGTGTTTGTTCCCCAGGAATGCTGTTGACCAGTGATTCTCCATCCATCACCTACATACATTCTAGCCAGTACAATCCTGAAGTCCCTGTAGCATTCACAGGGCCATGCAGGTACTGTACTGTGGAACTACCAGCAGGCCACATAGACATAGAGACCAGCTACAAGTACCTTGGCATCCCACAGTCACATGGGAACCACGATGAGGAGGCAAGGAAGACAGCAACATCCAAGTACCACCAAAGGATAAGACAGGTCCTGAAGAGCCAGCTCAATGGGAAGAACAAGATCCATGCCATCAACAGGTACGTCCTGCCAGTCATCAGATACCCTGCCGGTATAGTGAGCTGGCCAAAGTAGGACAAGGAGGCTGCTGATGTGAAGACCCAGAAGCTCCTCACAATGTACGGAGGTTTCCACCCCAAATCCAACACCGAGACTGTACACCAGCTGGAAAGAAGGCAGGCAGGGTTTGGGGAGTGTCAAAGCCACTGTCCTGGATGAAACCCAGAACATCCAGGAGTACATCGGTAAGATGACACCCAAAGATGAGCTGCTGAGAGAATGCCTGAGGCAGCAGCAGCAGCAGACATGGGAGGAAGATCAAGCAGAAGAAGTGCCATGGCAAGACAAGACCCTGCATGGGATGTACCATTGACAGATAGCTGAGGTGGCTGGCATTGGGAAATCCTACCAGTGGCTGGAAAGGGCTGGACTAAAAGACAGCACTGAGGCACTGATCATAGCAGCACAAGAACAGGCACTGAGCACCAGATCCATTGAAGCAGGGGTCTACCATACTAGACAGGACCCAAGGTGCAGACTGCAGAGAGGCCTCAGGGACAGTCCAACACATAGTGGCAGGATGTAAGATGCAGGCAGGAACAGCATACACTGAACGGCATAACCAAGTAGCTGGCATTGTGTACAGGAACATCTGTACAGTGTATGGGCTAGACCCTCCCAAGACCAGATGGGAGATCCCACAGAAGGTCGTGGAGAATAACAGGGCTAAGATTCTGTGGGACTTCCAGATCCAAACGGACAGGCAGGTACTGGCCAATCAACCAGACATTGTGGTAATAGACAAGGACCAGAAGACAGCGGTGGTGATAGATGTAGCAGTGCCAAGTGACAGCAATATCCGGAAGAAGGAGTATGAAGCTGGAGAAGTACCAGGGCCTGAAAGAGGAACTAGAGAGGATGTGGAAAGTGAAGGCTAAAGTGGTCCCAGTGGTGGTAGGAGCACTTGGGGCTGTGACTCCTAAGCTAGGAGAGTGGCTCCAACAGATCCCAGGAACAACATCAGAGCTCTCTGTCCAGAAGAGTGCAGTGCTAGGAACAGCTAAGATACTGCGCAGAACCGTCAAACTCCCAGGCCTCTGGTAGAGGACCCGAGGTTGAGGAAGACACATACCACCCATAGGGGTGAGAGGGGACTCACACACACAGGATGCAGCTCACATAAGAGGTGCACATGTGACCCAGAAAGCTTAACTCTCACCTTTCACAGTCAGGGTTTGAATGAACTAAATGGTAATAGTTCAGTAAGTCTATCATTCTTGGCCAATACAAATCCAGAATGCAAGCCTTCATTTAAAAAAAGGTTTCTAGCCCTCCTACTTCAACTATTGAAGTGTTAACACAAAAGTCAGCCTAAGCTTGGAACAAACACTTGAAAAACAATCAGGAAGCCTAAGAAGAAGGTTTAAAATACGAGTCCAGGTATTGCTAAATATTTCAATGATGATGATGAAAGCATCTAAGAAAGAAGAGAGTAAACTGCTCATATCACTGCATGACAAGCACAAAGAAAGTGTAGATCTTTACAGGATCTATCTGCTGCAAATGAAGCCTTGTTAGGTGTCTTGCTTAAGTGGTATATGCAGGTCAAGTATGGGAGAAGTTTTGTAAAGCTAGATGGTCAGTGAGAGACTTTTGAAAATCCTATTAGATGCCTATCAGCATCTTCAGCTGCCTAAATACTTATAAAAACCTGGCCCTTAATATACTTCACTACCATAAGGATTACAGCATTAAAATGTGCCCAAGATTCATCATAAGCAATAAAATTCAGAATACTATGACCTGAAGGCAAATGCCTGTTAATCTGTAGGATTAAAGAAGGAATACTTTCATTAGCAAAGGCATGCAATGTTGAGTAATGCTCAAAAAGAAGGATTAGTTACTTTATATTGCCAAACATGTAGGCAATGTCAACATGATTTTTTAAATTTGGACTTACTAGTATGAGCTAAAAAATTTGAAGTTATTCCAAACTAGCCTCATGCTAGTTTGGACTAACAGTGGCTTTTTAGGTTGAACTAGCCATGCCTTAGTTTGAAGCAACTTTTTAGTTTGAACTAGTAAGCACAGCTACTTTGAACAACTGGCTGAGTTTGAACTAAGCCATTAATCTGGGTCTACATTGTGCTAGTTTGAACTAAGCTTTTTAGTCTGGACTAGCCATTTGAAGTTAGTTCAAAACTAAGAAATTTCTGAATTCAAGCTAGGCAAAGCCTACTTTAGACCCAGGCTAGTTGGCTAGTGTAGATATAGCCTTAGTGACTAAATGGTATTGCGAATTAGATTTAGAGACCACCACAAGTTAGAACCATAGACTATACTGTCAGAAGGGACCATTATTTGTGCTCATCTAGTCTGATCTCCTCCAGAACACAGGAAAATGTACATCGTTCCATTACATCTGTACCATGGAAACATTACACTTAAGTATTAAATCATCCAGTAATGATCATATAGTTAGAAGTGTCCAAACTACAGTGAAGCAATGAAGCCAGTTTCTGGCTCCAGCCTGAGCCACTTTTGTGCAGCCTCCAAAATGAGGCACTGCTACAATGGGACAAATACATTGTGCTGCACACAGAGTAGCATTTCCACCCTAAAAGCACAATCTTGTAAAATGCCTGAAGGCATTTTGCAAGCACACACAAATCCCATTGAAAGTCAGCAGAGCTAGTGTTCTCCAAATTAGCTTAAGAGACATCAGATTCTGATCAGACACTTCACATGCTTCTCTGGCCAGGCAATATCCATCCTAGAGCATCTTAGAGGCCAAAGGAGACAAGACATATTAAGGCTTATTACAAAACAAGTTTCTGGTCTCATCTTTACAAGTTACCCTATCACCACTGGGGACTGCAGCTGTGATCTTAGGCATCCTACCATGCGAGCTGAAGGTGGAACTCAGTTAATAAAAAATTTCAATACAAGAGTAAGGGGAAAATTAGGTAGGGAAAAGAGCATACTACCCGATTTCTCTCATAAACAGCACATCCAGAAAAACTCCTAGTTTATGTCATACCAGCATCAGGAAGAGGTGAAACAGGCTCAGGAATTCTAGTTTTTACTCAGTTTTTCCAAGTTTGTCAGACCCATTGTCAATAGATTAGATCCTGCAAAAACAAATGTCCAAAATGCACCTCCCAGCTGTGTTTCACAATCTAAGACACTGCAGCATTACACAGCTATATATGAACAACAAATATAGGGGTTCAGAGTTGACTAGTGATTCTGGGTACTTTTGTTTTTTGTTGCCCAACCTGAGACACCTTAAGAAGGGCCCACTTTCCACAAAAGGGCTGAATACCTTTGGAAATATTCTGCGAGGGTGATTTTACTTGGCACACAAAATGAGATGCTCAGAATTACTTGCAATTTTTAAAAAAGTTTGGCAAACTGACTAGAAGCTAACTAATAAAGTGAAATTGACTAATTTGCATAGTGCAAACTGTGCAAATTCCAAAAAGCAGCCAAAATAGTGAAAAGTTAAGTTGATATGTTAAAGCTGAAATGGTTTAATAACCGAGGTTGTTTGTAGTATAGGTGATATGAAGAAGGCCAAGAGGGCCTGAACTCTGCTGCACCCTCTAGGAGGAAAAAAAAGAAAATTTTGCTACTGTGAAGATTAATTCACTCAACTCAAAATTTTGCTAACTTGTATTTCCCAGTAGTGTTGTATTCTGACATATTATTGGGAGTTTAGTACCTGATCTGATGAAGGATGACAGTTTAACATAAGGGGTCAGCAACCCCAGCATACATACCAACAGTGGCACGTCAGCCCACTCCTGCTGACATGCACTGCTGGAAGTTGCCACTTTGCTGAAAGCCACCCGTGACAGTTCCTCTGCACCATGCTAGAGACCATTCCCAGACATGTCCCAGAAAGAAGCCACCCAGAGTGGCCCCTCTGCTTCATGCCTGGGGATCCCTGCCCCAGCCACCACTGGAAGGAGCCACTCCAGGCACCTTGTTGGGCTCAGACTGGGGTGCGGATTCCCAGGCACACTGCCAAGAGGAGCCACTCCATGCGGCTTCTTTCTGCGGCATGCTTAGGAATCATCTGCCCCAGCCACAGCAGAAAGAAGCTGCCCAGAAAGGCTCCTTTTGGCAGTGGCAGGGTCGGTGGTTCCCAGGCATGTGCAGAAAAGAGCCCCTGTAGGTGGCTAGTTTCAGCATCTACCTAGAACCCCCCCCCCACACACACACCATTATATTTGCATGCAGCTTGTTCAAATACAAGAAAGTCTGAGGGACTCGAACAGCAGTGCTTCTGTTTTGCCCTGGGTTTCCTATATACATGTTCAGAAGCCTGCATAGAGCTAACCTTTGTAGCATCAGACTGGAAACAGCAGAACAGTGAGGGGACAGCACTGAGCACCAGCTACACAGGAGGCACTTACAGCACAAGTAGACTGGGGGGCCCCAGGATGGAGCAAGTGCTGGTGCTTTTGGCTTTTCCAGACTAGAATCAGGAAGCAGAAGAGTGCCCACCTGGCCATCACTGAGTCCTTCTGGGGTCTTGAGTGAGGTTTCAGGTGTGAGGAGATTCCAACACTTGAAAACTCAATGGGAGACAGAGCAAGTACTTGGAAAGATATGTACACAGCTTTCACAACTGGATTAGTTTTGATTAAATAGAGATATGCTTTAAATTGCTTAAATCCTAAGGCATTGAAGTCAGGAATAAAAAAATAAAAATAATCTACTTCCTAATACTACAGTTAAACTGTACTTGATTCAAGGTGAAATTCTCAGCTGTTTTTCAGTACCTTGCTTAAGAAACTCTCCAGCTAAAGTCAGTTCCTAAAACCCAAAAGATTTTCTTCTTCAGTGAAGCAAAGAGATGAACAGGGAATGATCACTTGGGCTGCTTTTCCTTTTTTTTTAAATATTTTTGAAGTGCATTTTCCTGAGTGATTCCTAGATAAAGTTCTTTCCACCTGAGAGAAAGGGATATGGGGCTGGTCCATGCTGCCGCATGGATTTTAGTGGCAAACTAAAATACCACAAATATCTTCCTCCAGTTGTCTGTTTTCAGTAACCTGAATTCAAGGGAAACTCCCTTCCCTTGACTCAGGGCTACTCCTTCTGCAAGGATGGTCTTCCACCATCAGCTTCCTGATCAGAGTGGATCTTCACAGACCCAATCAGTTAATCAGGGGGACCAATCTGATGGCAGTGAATTGAAGAGGTATTATGCTGTTTTTCAGCAGTGTGGGTGAAAGGCAGATTTTCTTTATATTCTCTTTCTTCAGCTTTTGCAGTTTAAGGAATCTGTTTTCCTGCTTATATTCAAATTATGGTAAACATAGCTCCTTTATTTTTTTAAGATAGCCTCAGTTAAGTAGAACATGTCAAGCTACCCTATTTCAGTTTGAACAAGTACCTTTATCATTCAGGTACAGGGGATCTCAACTCTACACACAAAGTTGCTAAATACATTTCACTTTGATAGTATAGTTTTGAATTTCTACCTCATTAGGTATGTTTTGTACAAAGATTGCTACGATACTGTTTACTGTGTGACTACAGGGGTGTAGTCAGTCACAGGCAGCCCCTCTTTTCCCACTGGACTCTTCCTGCTATCATCAGTAGGATACTGTACACACCCTACTCGTGGGCCAGTGGGTTCTCTAGCCCTGAGTAGGACGAGTCTAACACAAAGCCCCAGCCCTCAGGCAGAGCAGGAGCAGTCTCTGGCCTGGGAAGAGAAGGCCACAGCTCAAAACAGCCCCAGCTCTTCAGGTAGGGTAGGGCAAAAGCAGTTTCTTGGCCTGGATAGAGCAAGGTAGGAGTGAAGACCTGGCCCCTAGTCAGGGCAAAGCAGGTGAGGTAGTTGCCTTGGGATACTGGGTACAAAGTAAAGGGGAGGAGGTAGATGCAGGTCCACCCAAAAACCACTTCATCCAAGCCAAAGGCCCTAGCAGTGATGGGGTCTCCTGCTATTGAAGTGGGGGTCCAGCCAAAACACACAACAGCTACAGGATCCAATGAAGCTTGCTGGTGGTCAGCCTTGCCTAGGCTTCTTCCTCCTCTTAGAACTGGGTACACCCAGGGAATGAGTCTTCCTGGCTCCTCAAGATACTTTGCCAAGGCGAGGTTCCAGAAACCTTCATCTTCATTTGACCAGCAGCAGGTCCTAAGGGCCATTGGCAGAGGGCAGCTCCTCCAGGTCAAAAGCGTAAGGTGGCTTCTCCAGGCTACAGGGGCCATTAGCTGTTCCTCGGTCATTAGTGGACAGCAATTCTTCCAGGTCACAAGGGCCAAGTGGCTTCTCTGAGCTGCAGGGCTCAGCTCAGGGTAGTCCTTGGGGCCATAGGCCTTGGGCAACTCAGACAATTCCTCCTCAAGTTGTTGGCTATGCTCTGGTTCCAGGACAGAGGGAGATGGCCTTCCCCCTTGACTACTTCCACCCAACTGACCTGAGCAGCCATCCCTTTATACCTTCCCTTCCTGTCCCACCTCTGCTTCCAGTCAAGTGGGGGGTGGACTTTCTGGTTCCACCTCCCAGAGGGTTGGCCTGCTGTCAGACTCCACATGTTCTGATCCTTAGAGTAGCTGATTGAGGGCCAACCTCTGGTGCAGTTCAGTGTTCACTTCTAAAGGGAACCTCTTATCCCAAGATATTCAGATCACCATTTTAGCATAGTATAGTTCATTCTCCATAGTTACAGAATCCACAGAAATGCTCACACCAGAGCTGAGGAAATATGGCACTGTTCTGTCTTCATTATATATCTGAGGTCAGTAAAAGCCCAGAAGCTATCCTGTTGATTGTCTAGCCATTTCTCTTGCCACATTACGAACATGTAATTTATGGTACCTAGTTCTTTCTTAAAGCTGAACTGTTCTTGCTTGAAGAGTGATTGCATCATTCCCCTACTCCTAAATTCTGGAATATATCCTGGATGCTTCATTTGATGTGATAGTAGGTTTATCCCTCAATAGTTTCCACATTCACAGGTACCTCCCTTATTATGTACTAGGACCAGGATAGACCTGCTTCTGTCTTTAGGAATTCTCTTATTTTGCCATATGGCTTTAAATACTCTGCTCATCCATTTAATGTCTTTTCTGCCCAAGACTTTCACCAGGTCCAACATTGCCCTGTCAGGTTCTGCTGGCCTGCTACTTGTTTCCTGGACTGTTTCCCACCTCCTCCTCTGTCAGGTTCCAGCACCATATTAGGATCACATGTTAACAACTCCACCCTGAAGGGGTTTGTTTTATTTGTGAAAATCTTTAAATTTTTTCCACCTCTCATTCTCTGGGCATCAGAGGCCTTTTCCCAATCATCCCTTATAAACAGCATGACAACACAATCTCATCTTTGTGCCTTCATTTTGAAATGCCACAGTTTTTTCAGCAGCCAGATTTGAGTTTCCAGGCTTGGTGTACAAATCAGAGGACACTCTCACTGCTGGCTTGGCAGCTTACTTTGCTTTGCATTCCCATTCAATGCATTTGCTGTTTTTATCATTGCACACCACTTGGATAGCTGTTTATTTCTCTTGCCTACCAACACTCCTTTGTTTTCCACATCTGCATCTTCAACTAACTTCTTCCAGCATTGTGTACATCACTTTGAGGTGGTTCCATTTGTCTTCAGTTTATGAAGAATTTGTTTCCAGACACTTATCCTGCATTGCTTACATAAACTTTTAGTGTACTCCTTTTTGTAGCTTCCCATACTTGAATCTTGTTTTCCAGCTTGGTTAACTCATTGTCCAACACTGTGCAGAAGGCTTAGCCAAATGCCATTTGTTATAGTCTCATTTCTCTTAATATCACTTAGTCACTGAGATTTCTTCAATGTCATATCAATCTGACTTTCTAGTACTAATGTAGATAACCAAAAGACTTTCTTTTGGAACCACACTGGCTGCCATAGAAGATCATGTTAGAAGGGACCTCAGGAAGTCATCTTTGCACAGACTCCTGTCCAGCTTCTTGTCCACTGTAACCCTCAGGTTTTTTTTGTGCTGAACTGCTGCCTAGCAGCATCTGCTGAATTTATTCAAGGCCACATGGTCAGACGACTTGCTATATGTGTATAGAAGCACTTTCCTTTCTTCACTGACAGTGCCTAAACATTTCACACATCCTTCTTGTGCATAATCACCCAGCATCAACAGGACTTCAGGCACTGGTTGCATCCATTAGTGTCTGCAAATCTTGACTGAAACTCCTTCTCTGCTGAAATGCTTACACTGACATCAAACATGACAACATTCTTTAGCTAGGATTCATACCACGGTCAGTCTCATTTACTCTAGTAAGTGCAGTCTTCCTCAGCTAACTTCTAATTCCTTTGTGCTCATCTTTAATCACCTACATAGAAGAATTTGCAGTCTAAGCTCAACTCCTTCACTGTCTAAAGGAAACATTATGGACAGGTCTCTGTGGGGGAAAAAATCTAACTTTGGCTTTTAAGTTTAGAAAGAGGCACACCAGAGCCTCCCCAATGAAGCACTAATTAACCCTGTTTAGAATACAAGTTATAGCACCATTTTAACTGTGGCTTTAACTTAAACTTTTTAAATAAAAGTGACAGTGACAGAGGAGGGAGAAGAGGAGAAGAAAGCGCTTTATGAAAAAGAAAACTTTAAGGTTAAAAGGTACAGAAAGCAATAGGCCATCTGAAAGGAGGCAGGCTGTCATTGCCAATTTTTTTTGCCAGGCTTTTAACTCCTGCATGTTTGCCCACACATATCAATAATTCAGTTGTTTAGGGTGGAAAATCTCAAGGATTTTCCTGAGGTACTTTAATTTGTTTGAATTTAAATTTTTTAATTGGGGCCATTGTAAATTTGGATTTTTATGGCTGTAACCTGGCCAGTTTATGTGACAAAAATCAATCAATTTCTGGGTTTTTTTTTTTTTTTTTTTTTAAATTCTAGTGGCCACGAGTCAACTTCAGTTTACTAGAATTTTTTTTAGGGGACTTTTTTTGGGATGGACTGACCCTGTCCCATTGTCACCCTAGGCGGACGTCTCTTTTCTGATCTGTCCAACAGATCTGGCCTGTCCAACAGGCCTGACTCGTCCAACGGGTCTAGTTCCTTCCTGACCTGTTCAACAGGTCCGACCCGTCCAACGGGTCCAGTTCTTTTTAAAGCCTGTCTTTTTGGCTTAGCTTAGCCTACTTAACCTGGAAAGGGCAGGAACAATTCTCCAAGAATTTTAGACTGCCTTAGACAGGATGGAGGACTTATCTAGAGTACAAAAATGTGAACTACACAAGAATAACAAACAAAGGAGTCACCTTATTGCCCCAAAGGGGTTGCCGTCCTGCCCCAAGTTTTTATAGGTGAACTCACCCAGTTTGTTGGCCGGCCGGGGTTGGGGCTGGATGGCAGCACTTCCAGGGTGAGCTGGGTAAGTCCTGCCGCGGTCGCCAAATTTGTGGGGGAAAAATCTAACTTTGGCTTTTAAGTTCAGAAAGAGGCACACCAGAGCCTCCCCAATGAAGCAGACCCGTTCTCAGCCGAGACTTCAATGAGCAGAGAACGAGGTGTGGTTTAGGATTTATTATTCAGCTGAATAACAAAAGGACCTGCATCAGAGGACAGCAAAGAAGTGCTAGCCCCTCTGAGCAGGCCCCCCCAACAACTCGAGTGCAAGAGAGAGCCCCGAGGGGCAGCATCACAACACTTTTATTTAGTACAGTATGATAATGCTATGATAATGCTTACATAATTGACAATGTTTTAGAGACTTTTATATGGTTATATTAACATTATTAAATACATATTAATGATTAAAGAATGCATATAATTATTTTTGCTTTTGTTTACTGTTGACATTATTTGCATTATTTTGGGTAGCTGCAGTACTTGCAAACTTATTAATTTTTGTTTAGAGATGCTGACTTTACATTTTTGTGAGGCTGTGGTGCTAAGAAGGGTGAGCAGGAGATAGGAGGCAATACTTTTTTTTTAGTTAGAACAAAGACGGACAGTCTAGCTTACATTTTTTGTTTAGATGGTCAGGAGAAAAAGCATGAGAAAGGGGAGATAACACACTTTAACTATTAACTTTAGGCTGCTTGTTAAAGAAACTTAGATACATGACTTGCTAGAGAAACGACTCTACTACTATAGTAACTTACGGCTTTAACGAGGCCTACACTTTAGCATTTTTTTTTTACTGTTTTACAGAAGAGATTACATATAATTTTTTTTACATCTCTCCTTATCAGCTACTTCTATACATTTACCAATCAAACTGGATATGTACAGTGTTCACACTTTTCTGTGAAGCAATTCATTGCAGTAAATTCAACTGATACTAGTGAATAAAAAAGTATATAGAAAGATTCCCCAGATGAAGAGAAACTTCTAAGCACATTAAACCTAGTCTCAGCTAAGTCTACTGTTGCATGAGAGAAGCAACCTTTAATAGCTATATTTGAATGCTGATTGTGCTTACTTTTGTGCTCAGCACACTTCTCCACATGGATACATTTTACATTTACTTGATTATTCAACTGTCTGGGAAGGATTGTTCTGCATTCTTGGTGATGAAGCTACGTATGTGTTAGTCCTGCAGGTACTGGATGTACACTTGGCAAGGGGGCAGGAATGGTTGGTAGCAAACAAGAGGTTTGTTTTCTGTATTGTCATTTGCCCCTTTAATAAAAAACTACAATGTAGCTAAAGATTCCAGGAGATTGTTTCTTCATGGAGGGGAGGGGAAAATCCAAATTACCATAAAACTAAGTTTTCTAATGCTTTGTTAAATGTTTAAAGAGAAATGCCTCTCAACCAAGGAGCTCTGACATTTGTTGTTACATTCTAGGACCACCTTGAGTGTTGCCATTTCTCCTCTTTCCAAGATCATCTCAAAGCTGGATTGTCCCCAGTTTATAATCTGTAACAGATTAATTCAACAGTATAGCTCTTGTCCTCTCTCTCAGCTAGTAAAGAGACCACTTCCCCCCACTTTATGCTCAGTCATAACATTTAAGGTCTGGGATATTTTTGTTAACAGGCCTTCAGTCTGAACATGTAGACAACACCCTTACTGATATGCTCCTCAGCTCTGGAAGTCATTGTCCTTGATGAAACAAGAAAACAGATAGAGGTTGTTGGTTTGTGTCCTGCAAAGCCACGGCTATGAGTCTCTGAATTAGGAAGAGTGTAAAAGAACAGCCGTTTTTTATTTTGTGTTTTTTTTTTTTAATAAAGTAAGGCCAAAAGTTTCACATTAGGTTACCCAGGTCTGTGCTCCAGTGACTTAACAAGTGAGGTTATTTTCAGAGGTGCTGAATGTCTGAAATTCTAATTGATTACAGTGAATATTTTAGTTAAAAAATGAAACCAGCAGGATCTTATTGTGGGAGATAAGGCAATCCTCAACATTTGTTATATGTAGATTGACATTTCAAAAAGGCAAAGACATTAGATATAAAAGCATGAGAATTGATTTAGAGAGAGGAATTTCCTATTCAATTAAACACAAACACAAAAATCAGTTCTACAGATATTATTTTCAGCCTCATCTACTGGCCAGATGGCAAAGACATGAGGATGAGGGAGCACTGTTCCATTGGTGTGCACTGGTGCTCCTGGAATATGGTTTTTAAAACTGAACCTAAAAGTTTCCATCTTTTTATAGAATTACATTCCCTTCTGAGCTTATGGGTTTTGCTTAGTCATGTTACTTCTGCTTGCCATGATTGCTTTTAATCACTAAAGACTGTAGCAAATGCAAAATGTTTGTCATCCTTCTGCCTTCATCTTCAGGTGTTATTTATTCAAGCTATTCAGCCATTTAGATTACTAAACTGTTATTTTCATTCCCCTCCTTGTTTTGCAATAGTCCCAGTTGGGATTTACTTGAGGCTGGTGCCTGCTCTGTCACTTCATTATCTTTAGACATATACCCATCTCATTCTAACCTTCATCTTTTCCTTACTTTACCTAGTTTATAGATGAAAAGCACAGATGTTCCTTTACAATTAAAAAGATACCTTCTTTTCTTTAACTATTTACCAAAGCTGACTAAATGGAATATTCAACTACATGATTAGGGGAAATTCAAAGACCTTCACAGTCACTGGAGGTCTTCAGGAAGTGTGACATCACAAACTGGATTACATAGATTAGTGTCAGACATCTGTAGCTTGCTTACAGGCCTTAAAAAAAAATTGGTCTAATACCACAGGCTGAGGACCTATATGAATGCTCCCTGACAGTCATACCCTTACTGAGCTATCTAAACATGAATTTAGATGCCTTACCAAGGATGCCTAGTTTAAAGAAGCCCTTTTTTATTATAAAGCTAAACCAAGAAGTCGTGTACAGTCATGAAACCCAAGCTTTCTTTGAAGAAATGTAGCTAGTATCTTTCCCTGGAGTCACTACCTATACAGGATCAGTTCTTTTCTTTCCCTTACCCCTAGCTTTGTGGGTTGGTAGATGAGTGAGTGAAACGAGGCAAAGAAAAGACCCAGAGTTTGAAGGACTCCTCCTTAGTCATCTATCCAAGTTGCTACTTTTTGTAAGCTTCCCTTGTGTTTTAGCTCACTATAGAGTTCTCTGCTAAGCCACACTGGGTGCCTTCCATATTTTCTATTCTTTCTGAACACTGGGATGTTATATTTTTGTACCCTTAGTAGGGTCTCTAAAATACAGCCCAGCTCTTTTGGATGCCTTTACCCTTCAGATTAGCCTCCCAAGAGACCCTGCCCTTCAGTTCCCTGAGGGAGCCGAAATTTGCTTTTCTGAAGTCCAGGGTCTGTGTTTTGCTTCTTCTCTTGATTAAGACACTGAACTCTACCATCTCATGGTCACTGTTGCCCAGGTTGTCATTCTTCTCTGTGAACAGCAGGTCAAGAGAAGCAAGACCCCTAGTTGGTTCCTCCAGCATTTATACAAGGAAGTTGTCTTCGACACCCTCCAAAAAACTTCCTAGGTTGTCTGCACACTGCTGTACCTCAACTAACCTTCTCTTTTCTCTGAAGAATGGTTATTACCAGCTTTAATACCTTCTAAGAGACCAATATGATCTAGTCTAACCTCCTACACAATGCAGGCCACAGAACCTCCCCCACCCACTCTTGTAAAAACCTCTAACCTATTGCTGAGTTAAACTCCTCAAATCATGAGTACCTCTGGGCAAGTTATGTGGGCAGGAGAAAGGAAGTCTTCCAAAAATTCTCTGGATCCAGTGAAAGGAAAAGTGGGATGTATGTAAAATGTAAGCTTTACCTGAATGACAGGGTCACATTAGCAACAATGAGAGTCCTGCAGCACCTTGAAGACTAACAGATCACTTCAGGCATAAGTTTTCATGGGTTCCAACCTACTTCATTAGATGAATAAAGTGGAAACTACAGCTGAGGCAGAAGCATTGCTGGCTCTCCCTGGACACTCAGTAGCAGACTTGAAAGTTGCCATACTTCAACTTCAAAAAACAGACTTCCATGTGAAACTGCAGAGCTGGAGCTGATTTATGAGCTTGACTCAGACTGGGTCTGAATTGCAATTTGGAATGGTTAGCACATTATAAAAAGTAGTTGTCCCTGTTCACACATTCTCACCCTTTAATCAACTGGTTTGATTAGGCCCCATTTGCCCTCTGAGTTGAATTTGTTAACACTTGCCCTCCTCCATCCTGGCATGTGTATATATGATTCTCAACTATAGTTTCTACTTCATGCATCTGAAGTGGGTTGGAACCCATGAAAGTTTTTGCCTGAAGCAATCTGTTAGTCTTTAAGGTGCTACAGGACTCATTTTTGCCACACACAGACTAAGACAGCTACACCTCTGGGAGTTAACTGATTCTATGGGCCATATATCCTATCTGAAAAGAGTACAATAATGGTGATTGCATTCAAAAGTCAGGATTTCACTTTGAATGCCCATTCAGAGCACATATATCCATCTTTTCTTCATTCCTGATTCCTACCTCTGAATCAATTCATCAACAGATGAACCTGTGAAACAAAGGACTGAGACACAACAGATACTAGATATACACCAAAGGAACTGTACACCCCAGCAAACTCCACAAATCTGCTGAGATTCTGCTACATGGACTTTGAAGTCATCTGTATGACTATGACTTGACTGCTTCTCTTCTTGGGTGTTTTTCCTTTGACAATAATGGTTTTGTTTTATTAACCAAAGGATTGGTTGGCAGTGCAGTATTTTGTGCAAGATCCAAACTTATATTGATCAGGCAATCAGGAGAACATTTTGGTAAAGGGAAAATAGTTTAAACAACAACATCTTTAACAGATCTAGATGCTGATTGGGAGCCAGAGACTGAAATGCAGTCTACAGAGCTGTGTATTTTTTGTTGTAGCCTCTTAATAGCTAGTATGGGAAATCAGGAGCAGTCTGTGACTAGTTAAGGAAATCTAATTTCAGTGCTAGCTAACAGTTGTGGGATAATCTGCTCTTTTTGCAGTTTGCTTGGACTCCAGCATTTTCATGTGTTGTGTCACCTGTCCGTGGTAGCCCAACTCCAATGCTCTTACTTCAAATATAAAAAGATTGTGAGCTTAAGATATGGCAGAAAATTATGTCTAGATCAAGGTCAGCAAACAGTTAATCCTCATCATAATACCACCATGCATAAATTAGCAGTAGTATTCATTGTTTCAGCAACAGACCACTCGTGCTTTACAGGTATGGGGAAAGAGTGACCCTTGCTTTGAGGATTAAGAAACAAGAATGAAGAGCATAGTTGAGATGGATGTAATGGTAGTTCACACATTCTGATTTAAATGCATTGTCATCTTAGTTCCTTTCTCTTATTTATGGAAATACTCTATTTAGAAATGTGGTAGGTTCTCTTTCCCCATTCTTTATGTCCATAGTATTGTTAATGGCAAGGGGCAGAACTTGTACTTCTGTTTCTTGGGAGAAGATAGAAAACCACTATGAAGGAAGTGCCTTCCTTAAACAGATATTACATAATGGTGAATGGTTTTTCCACTATACAAGATAATAGTCATGCACTCTTAAATATTCAGAGCTAGTACTCTCCCAACTCTTGTAGTGAAAGTCACAATCATATTACTGAGTCCTGTGTAGTCTGAAATATTTGCTTCTCAGATAGCAATGAGATGTTCTATTTGTACAAAAAGGAAAGGCTTTACTTACAATGGAGATGTACGTACAGCGCAGATCCAGATTAAAAAACCAAAAAAACCCCCAAAAAACTTTCCTCATGAGTGAATCCAGGCTTGCTTAAGCCTGCTGTATAAACAGACCCATTCACAAAGATCAGATCTATATATAAATGACCTACTGTTCAGGAAGCTTGGAGTCAGCTGTTTGGTTCAGGCCTTTCTAATTCAATGACAGATTCTAGTTAGCATATATTTGATTATGTGTATCAAAAGTATATTGATTTATCAGTATTTTGGAGGAGGGAGTTTGTCTCCTAATCTGTGCCTGCCTTTCTGAGGAACCATGGTCTAGTGACTAAGAACTTGATCCTACCTGATTAACATAAGAATGACCATCCTACTTCAGACCATTGACCCATATAGCCCAGTGTCCTGTCTTCCACTGATGATCAATGACATGTTTGAGGGAATGAACAGAATAAGACAGTTATCAGGTGATCCAGTTCTAGCTTGTGTCCTTGACCATCTTGGATAATACCCACTTACTGACTCATCCTTTATGAACTCATTTACTTAATTATGTTTAATTTAATCCATTTACCAACATCAGTAAAAGTTTTTCCATTAACTTAAACAGGAGTAGGAGCAAACTTAAGACAGTTCAAGCATCTGGGAAATCCAGCTATAGTGTTTGAAAGTGGCCACAAACTCACTGCTTGGATTTGCCTAAATAACCTACCTGTGATATGTCTACACAGGAAATGAAGCTGTGATTTTAGCAAGGGTATTTCTCTAGTGTTCTGACATAGCTTTCATGGCTGATTAGGAAGTGGAAGCAAGTCTTCTCCCAAAAATCCCACACCATTTCCACTCTCCCTGTTCCCAGCTGCATAAAAAGAAAGTAGCAGCCTCCTGAAGTTTGATTTCAATGAAAAGACAAAGCTTTCAACAAGAAAATATTTCAATGTGTGTCTTTGGAGACTGGAATTTTTTATTTTTATATTATGCACTTATCCTACCTCTGGGTGCACTGAAATGCAAATTTTTAAAACAGACCAATGATCATCTCAGCCTCTGTAAGATGACAACTTGTTTGTGAGGTCCATCTTCAGATAGTTCTCTCCCCACTTAACAAAAGGCCTGTCTTTAGAGGCATGGGGTTGAGTGTCAGCAGACTTGGCCACATGGTAAAAGTGAGTTCACCAACCACTAAATACATAGATATACTGACCTGTCAGTTTGGATGCCTGACCTGACATAATGAGAAGCTCTACTTGGCAGTCAGACCAAAGCCTCAGTAGGTCAGAAGCAATTCCTCTTAAGGCTTTCTAATACAAGTATTGTAGATCACATGCTCAGTGCTTGGGGGAGCTGATCTGCTTCCCCAAAATCTGGACAAAGGGAAGAGCAAAGATAGTAGTAAGACACAAAAGACAAGTGGTACAAGGAGAAATAAGAAAAAAAACACAGCAAAGAAGAGAAACAGAGCCCAGCGAGAGCACTGGGTTGTCACCAAGAATGGCATTTACCCTTAGGAGGAACAATACAAGGCTTCACACCACTGGAGCCACACATCTTATGTGGGGGGCCTCAATGGAAGAGCATACACACATGGCTGTCTGCACACTCCTTGTGCACTGCAAAGGGTCTACGTAGGCTGGCACAGAAAGCCACAGTAGAGCAGGCCTAAGGAGATGTTGCACGTATCAGTAACTGCTGTTCCAGTCCATGGAACTGAACAAAAAAAAAAAAAAACACGACATGAAGAAGCATAGGCAGCCCCTCACCCTGGGTATGGGTTTCATCACCTGAGACATTCTGCATTCCACCTGCACAGAACCCAAATTCTCAACTTCCCATCTCTCCAGAAAGGCAACTTCAACAGCCCATGAATCTTGGGGACAGAATAGAGATAGAAATAGCAGCTCTAGCTAGCTTCAAAGATAAACTTTTAAATTAAGAGAAAATGAAAAAACAAATGCATATATGAAACTTGATTTTTTAACGACACACAGAGCACCTAAATCACATAGTATGGGGCTGCAGGAACACAAGTTCAAGCATAAAAAGAGGGGGCATAAAAACCATTTATTTGAAAACAAATCAAAAGGGATACATAACTGGATTGTGCCCCACTGATCTTCTAAAGGGTGCAAACTCAAAAAGCAGGGCCATCAGCCAAGCAGCTCATTCCCAGACAGCACCCAGTTGTATCAACCAAATTCATAGCTACCTGTGCAGATAGTGACATTTTGGAAAGTGGGCATACCAGGCTATAATTTAGTCATTGAGGGTGTAGAAAGGCAGAGTTGTAGTAAATAAAGGAGCAGTAGGAGGGGTAGAAGGGAATACTACAGAGTAACCACCAGGAGGGTTTAAAATAAGTAAAGAATATTGTATCAATTAGATTATACCTGTTTGTCCTCCATGTCCTTCAGGGCCAAAGGTGGTGCTTCAGAAACTTCCTGCATTAGTCTACATGCAATAGCTGCCTTCTTGAAGTAGGAATATTAGTGTTACTTGGCCAGCATCAGCCTGCAGACAGCAATTGAAGGCTAACAAAACTCAGAATTTGACTGGCTGTACTGTTACACAAGCAAGCAAATAAACCACAAAGGCAAGTTCTTAGTTATACTACTTGAGTGCAAGGCCCTGACTGAGCTCTAGCTTTTTTTTTACACTAATAACCAGGAGACCTTCCTCTCACTAAGTCTCAAAACACACTAGCCCTGAAAAAAAGCAGCAGGCAGGCCTTCTTAACTGGCTTGCTGGTTCCTGATTGGTCAGTGTCTCCTCCTAGCCTCTCTAGGCCTCTGGAGGAGTCAAATCTTGTTGGTAGCCTGTTCTGGGTGAGTTTTCCTTGAGCGGAGGGGTATTAGGGTACTGCTGCCTCCAGAGGAGACAGAGATGGATAAGAGACCCAATAACACCCTACTTAATTTCTAAATTTTGAGTGAAGTGTTTAAGTTTCAGCTAACATGCCATTGGGCTTACCTGCTGTGGCAGGTTATATGGTTAGAAATATTATCTCACACAGCTGGGCCCCACACCATTCATAGCTTTGAAGACAGCAACCAAGACTGTGAATTGCACCAGGAGCAGGCAGACAGTCAATGCAGAATCCTGAGCTATGGGTGTTATGTATTCATGTCCGACTGCATCCCTTGAAGTGAACTGGTTGGCTTTGTTTGCAGTCACTGGAAATGATTACAAGAGTTCAATCATGCTACAGGCAGCAAGAATGCAGCTTTCATCCAGGCATGAGGCACTTGGAAATGCATGAGGCTTAAACAGACCATCTCTACAGCTTCATCTTGTGACTCTTTGATGGGTTCAGTTACCTCAGGAGACCTGTTGAAAAGGGCCACGAGAGTCCTTGTTTGCTTTTTTCAGGAAACCTGACACACCCACCACCTTCCTAACATTTGCTGCCTCTTGTGTTTGAATGTAGGGTCTCATTATGGGGTATTTTCACAACACACTTCAAAATGTATCACTGGGTGTTGAGCAGAAGTCAAGTATGAGGCAACAAAGTACAGTCAAGGAGAGGTCCCAAATCACCTGAATCCTCCTTCTTCAGGAACAGGCCACTGGTAATTCTGAGAACCTAAGCGCTCTTCAGCTTTGGGACAACCAACACAGTGAAATGGATCTGCACCTAATTTGCCACTGCTTTATCATGTCTTGGTATTAAGGGCCCCTGGGAATTTCCCCATAGGTCTGTCCAATCTTGATTGATCACCTCGAGACAGGATAAACAAGTCCTATTTAAAAATATAACACTGATCAACTGACCAATCTTAAAGCAGAGAGAATAGCAATAAATGTATTAATATAAATTACACACACACACACACACACTGTAGATTTGTTTGTGCATTCAAGCAATACAATTATTAGATGTCATCTCTTTATATTTTAATAAAGTCAGCTCCAGTCACCCTCTCCTATTTATTCTTATTGAGATGCATACATCAGATAAAATGTAGTTTTTACTTTTTAGTGGCACTTCACCTCTATGTTAGGGCTCAACTTTAGCAGAGAATCAAATAATTATTACTTTCATCACTTGCACAACATTCATTTATACTGGACAAGAGTATAAACAAAGCCCTACATTCAACTGAACTTTAGAGAAACCTGGATACAGCTGTAGTCCAATAACTTGTATATGAAGATCTGTTTAGTCAAACACTAGCTACTGCACTTAATGCAAGTTGACTCAACACAGTACCTGGATGTAATTTTGCAGGTGATCAGACAAGAGGCCCATCTTTTATTTTCACTGAGGCCTCTTTAAATGTATATTTCTTAAGTAAATATATATTTAAAGAGCTCACTTTGAAAGAGAGACCATCTTAAGAGTCCCAAGACTGACAGCATTTAGGCCAGATAGCATAATCCAGCTAAGAGACCTTCAAATGAGTATGTCCAATATTTAACCAGTATTTTCAAGGACAATGATGGTAAGAAGGGGTCAGGTGGGCTCAAAATGTTCCTGGTAATTTTCACTGGATGCTTATTATTTGATCACAAGTATTTACATTGCAGTCCTGATCCTGCAAATATTTAAGCATGTGGAGGTTTTATACGACTAGGCCCACTCAAACATTGAGACTGTTTGTGTGGATAGTTATACACCCTCATTCCTTGCACGTTCAGGGACTTTGTAGGTTCAGGGATTGATACCGAAACTTATATATGTAAAAGTTCATCATATAAAGTGCATGAAATTTATTCATTTTGCAGACCGAGATCATCCTAAGATGTAGAACTTGTATAATATTGTCCACAGTACATCATTAATGGAATTTTCCAAGTTACATAACTGATACACTATTTGGAGACTAGATATATAAAGCAGTACCATGGATCATATAATTTATTTGGCAAAGAACAGCAAAATTGACTGAACGGTACTAGAGCTCTGCAAAAACTGGAATTTCCATTGTGCAAAAATATCACATTTCTGATTTTTTTTTTCATTCCAAATCAGAACAAAAAACATTGAAATCTAGGAAAAGATCTAGCCAGCTAGCAATCTTTCTGGACAGCCGGGGGGGCCAGGCAGCTCATCACGCTACCAGTTGAGAGGCAGGAAATCACCTGCCTGCCTGATTTACCTGAAAAATATTCTGTGGAATCAGCACAGGTACTGGCTTGCGTAGAATAGAACCACCTTGTGAACCATTCCAGCATCCTCACTGGTCTGTCTGAGGAAGGAAGCCACTGTCCCTTGTGTTCACTGGGCACTTTCATAACTTTCACCCATTTGGGATGGAGTTCAAAGGCACACAGGGTTTTGCTCCACAATGTCCTTAAAATAAATAGCAAAGTCATTCACTGCCAGGTGCTCCCCAATCTTCTTAAGAGTCTGTCCTGGTCACAGACACAGTGCTTCTTCTTCCTAACTGTGCCTTTCTAGAATGGCATGAGACAAAAAGGTGAAAAATGCAGGTTTCTTCCCCAGAATTCAGCCATGAAGAGGATCTGCCAGTACCCCTTGGTCAGCTCCAGTGTGGCGATGTACTCTGTGTTGCTACACATGCAGGGCCAGATTAAGGGGCCCTGGGACTGCACCTAGGCCCAGGGCCCTGCCCCACTGACTATGGCAGCCAGACTGGGGTGGGGTGGCACTTCAGCATCCTGGCTCCAGGGCTACCTGGCACACCTGCCAGCCATGCAGGGCCAGCTCTAGGTGCTGGAGGGGATCTGGCTGGCTAGCACTGAAACACTGGGGCCCAAGGCTGTGGTGTGCAGCTCTCCCCACCTCATTTCAGTGTATGGCTAGTAGGCAGCTGCAGCTGCTCATCTCCCAGCTGGTCCCACTATGAAGACACAACTCTAGCAGCAGTCTTTCTTCTTCTGCCGGATCTAAATGCACAGCTGGGAGGTGGGTTGCAGCTGCCACCTCCCGCCCGGTGCTTGACCCTAGACAGGAGGAGGACTGCAACCACTTGCCTTCCATTCAGACCCAACATGAAGCCCAGCAACCCCCTGCCTCCGAGTCAGTCTTGCACAAAATGGGAGCCACAACCTCCCCCCAGATTGCAGGGCCTGGGGCAGTTGCCCTGATTCACGTACCATAGGGATGGTTTTGCCTAGCTGAGCTCCCAGGGGTGGGGCAGGATGTGCCGGTGCACGCCAGCAATGCTCCACGAGCAGCATCAGCTGGCACGTGGCATGGCTGCTGGCAGTGGATTTCCACAGCCCAGATCACTTTCGGACTGCCACTCTGGAGCCCCTGGGGGCCTGGTAGACCAGCCTGAGCTGTGTGGGACTGGCTAGTGCTGTGCCAGCGTGAGCAGGACTGGATTTTGGGGGGGCTGTGGGGTCCCCCTTCAGGTCAAGACCTGTGGGTGCAGCCCTTAAAATGCCTGCCTTAATCTGGCCCTATACACAAGTAGTTCAGCATTGTGTGGCACAGGGTATTCATCAGGTGTTGATATGGCATTGACTTTTCCGAAATTTGTTCAAAAAAGGGAGATACCAACAAACTTAGAGACCAGTATTATTAGGCTGCTCTAATCACTCAACAGTTCTTGGATTTCTTCCAGATTTAGCACTGATTGGAGCTCTTGCTTCACAGTTCCACTCAGTTTCTAGGGAAGGAGTCATGAATTTTCTTTCTGTGCCTAAACCCATGTTCAGTCTCGATATCATGAGCAATTAAATGGGTTCCCCCAAAGGGAGAACACTGTGGTGAATACTATGGAGAAGACAATGATTAACTGTTGAGTCTAGGCCCTGTGTTCTGAAGTAAGGTTTCTCTTAATTTTGACAATCCCTGCTTTTGTAGTTTTAGTGTCCTGTGGGCCTAATTTGGGTTCTGGTGGGTAGAGGCCTATAAACTCTATAAGTTTTATTGAGCCTTTCACAGCTTTAAAAGATTCATGTGGTAGATTTGTTGGTTTTCACTTTTTTATTTGTTGGATGTCAGAATTCACCAGGCTTGAGCAACATATCACATCATGAAGACTTTCCAGTAGTCCAGCAAGTTTTTATTTTCCTGAATTGCAATAAAATAAAATAATAACAATAACAATAACAACAACAACAATAATAATAATAATAAAACCAATGTCCCAGTTGAAATGTTCATAAGCAGGTCTTATTATATGCTGTTTCTTGGTTGCCCTGGGCACATAAGAGATTATCCCTGGAAATAAGACTAAAGTGTCTAACTTCTCTTTAAGGACCTACTGTTAAGGAGATACTGTTCCATATAATTGGCTCTGAAGTGACTGTTCCTCCCACATTTCTCAAATGAGATCCAAAATCCCTCACTGTCATCTCCTATATAACAGCTCAAATGGTGAGAAGCTAGTGGAAGGCTGTGGTATCTCTTGTATGGTGAACAGGAAGGGAGCGAAGAGTTGGTCCCAGCGTCAGATATCTGGAGTGATGAACCTCCTTACTAGTTTATTTGCTTCATTCTACCAAGCTACCTGTTTGGGGATAGTGGATGGACATTCAAAGGGTCTTTATCTTCAACAATTAATGTAGTTGCCTCATTGTCTAGGACACAATTTTTTTTCCCTGTTCTGTTATAATGTCACATGGTACCCCAAACCAGGCAAAGATCTTTATATGTTCTGCAGCAATCACTGGTGTACAGCCTCAGGGGGCAGACTATGACCATTCTAATGTGCTCCAAGGGTGTGCTCAACCAGTGGGATAGGGAGTTTTCTCTACTGACTGAAAGCTGTGACATAAAACACTGACATAAGGCTAAAAATTTTGTAATATTTTTATAAATTCTGACCCAAAAAAAAAGATGCTAAAATTTGAGCCAGTGTTTTCTCTCCTCAACCCCACAAAGGGTAGACTCCATCAAATAAGATCTAGGCATGAGAGGCTGTGTTAACCTCCTGCTGATAATATCTAGGCACCAGAAGCTCACTTGATGATGGATTTGTTAACGACTGTCGTTAGAGCTGTACCTGGGTGTAGCAGAGGGGAGCAGTTAATCTGCCGCCAAGAGGCAGCTGAGTGCCCACACTCCCCCTACTGGCCAGAGAAGACCCAGCAGAGCGGCCGGGGCCGGAACCAAAGGGGAGGGCGCTGGGAGCAGGAGGACTATAAAAGAGAGCGGACCAAGCAGCCATGGAGGGAACCTAGAGGGAGGTGGCTGTCACTCTGGGCAGATCTCCCTCCATGGGGGGGGCTGACAGGTGACCAGACTTCCCACCTGTGAAGGGTCAGAGTGAGGAACCTTGGGCAACTGTACCCCTGGAGAAGACTCCTCCCAGGGAGGACCTTGATGAGCTCCTCTCTGCAGAGAGCCTGAACCCTGTGGACCAGCCCAATGCTGGGGAGGACCTGGAGGAGCTCCCTTCTGCTGAGGACAGCGAGCCTGCCCTTCTGGACTCGTGTGACCTGGAGGAGCTGCTGTTGGCTGAGGGGGCTGAGTTTCCAGCCTTGCTGCCTGAAGATAGCGAGGACCTGATGGGTATGCCCTGGGGGTCCTATCTGGAGGATCATGAGGACAGTGTGCCCCAGGTCTTGCCAGGCAAGGGAAGGAAGTAGCCCAGGGACAATTGTAAGTTGGTGCATTTTGGCAGGAGCTCCACTGACACAGTGGCCCTTCGTGTGGCCACTGCTAGGGCCCTGGGCTGGAATGCAGTGGAGTGGGTGGGCCTGTGTTCCCCTTCCCTGCTACCCAGCTGGGGTTGAAGGCCTGAACTTGCAAATGGATTGCTTGCCTTGCCCTGATGAGGGGAGGACCTGATGACACTGGGACATCAAGAATTCAAAGAGACAGCTGAACTCGAATTAATATGCAAGCTAAATTCTGTGAAAGCAGGACTGAATCGAGACTATGGATTCTTTTCCCATTACAAAGGGTAATTTGACTTCAGGCTTCCCATGGTTTGAGCCTGTAAACTGCTCTGATTTGCTGTTACTTTATGACCTAATCCTATGTTTTACACCCCCTTGCATTTAGTTTCATTCCTTTCTGTAAGTTCATGCATCTTTGAAGCATCTGAGGAAGTGGGATCATCTCCCATGACAGCTCATGCAAAAAATAAATCTGTTAGTCTTCAAGTGCCACACAACTCCTTGTTTTTTCAGATTTTCTGTCTGCCAGTCCTTTTCAAGAGGAAGTAGGTGTCACTCTGAACTGGTAAGTGTTAGAATGGTTCAGCTTGACATCATTCCACACTTTCCCCATTTAGAACTAGTAGCTGGGTGTAGGTTCAGCTCAGCTTTGGGTACCACAGAGCTCTGCGTGAGGGTTTGGGCTCACTTAAGACTACATGACACACCACTTCTGTCCCATTCACCTTTATGGGGATAGTCAGCTTCAGAAATTTTGCTTGTTAAGCTTAGGTCTCTAAAATCTAGATTTTTCCCAAAGCTGCCCACCACTTACAAGACCCTTGGGTCACCCCACAAAAAATAGAAGTCATGATTTCTTCTATTGTGACTGGGGCCTTCTCTGGGTTCCCTGTGCCTGAAATCCACCCAGTCTGGGACAACTAATCTTCTCTTCTTAAGATCCAGTGGGTGGTTGGTCTTTTGAACTAGGCTATAGGTTGATGGCTCTGGATCATCTTTTCTTAAGATCCAGTGGGTTGGTGCTCTCTTGAATCAATTTCCTGCACAAAGCAAATGTTAAACCAGGCTGTTGCAGAAGGGACAACTTATGCAAAGGCTGCAAAGCCTGTCTAGGCAGCGCAAGGGAAATAATATATGTTTAAATAGTGATTGTCTTTGTTCATTTTTAGTTTTGCCTACATAAATGTCAGTTGGTGATTAACTGCCTTTTGTAAGATGTAGCCACCTGGGGTTATGGACCCTCAGGTGCAGAAAGTCCATTCTATAATCATCAGTTATGGTTTAATGCTGTTCTCTTCCAAGGAACATTACTTAAGATATAACTGTTAAAAAATGTTGAGTGGGCAAAACATCAGGTGACTGATTGGAAAAGAGTATCAACAGAAAAGGACAGTAGCAGATGGTGAAAGGGTGGGGCTGAAAATGAGGAGATGGTGCACAACACAAAAAGGTAAAATAAGAAGGTGAAAACAACTCCTACAAGGGACAGAGGGGGGTACCCCTCAAGGTGTGTCCCTCTTTCAAGTCACTAATAAAAGGAGCCAACTCCCAAAAATAGAGGAAGATGTTGCCAGCTTGACTGCACCTGGGGTCAGTGCACACCACAGCTTCTTCACTCCTTCAGGCCTCCACACCTAAAGTGACTTTGGACTGGCCACCCTCAGTTAGTTTGAATAAGTATGACTGAAGAGTGTGTGTGTGTGTGCGTGTGTGCGCAAGTGTTTGGTATGTTGCCTCCTGTTGATTTGCTTGCTGTTTTGCCTAATATGTTGTTGTACTAGACTAGTTAACCACTGTGTAGTTTTGTCCAGCTATTACACTATCTTTGCAAATCATCTAGTTGCTGCTTGATTTTTTTTTTAATCTGTGGATCATTGTATGATCCCTTTTAACAATAAAGGTTACATGAAAAATCCCTGAAATGTCACATGAAAAATGCTTAACACTTAACACAGTAAAAAATGCAAGGAGTCTTGTGGCATTTAAAGACTAACAGATTTATTTAAAGCATCTGATGAAGTGGGATTTTTCTCCCACAAAAGCTCATATGATAAATAAATCTGTTAGTCTTCAAGTGCCACAAGACTCCTTGTGGTTTTTTTTTTGTTGTTTTTTTTGCTTTACTAGACTAACATGGCTGCCACTTTGGAACTTAACACACTGTTTCTATACCCCTTGTGACTCCAAATAACATGGAGAATGTGTCGAGGGGTATTAAGACCGGATACCCCATTGATATGATAAACAAGACCTGTGGGCACTTCTCAAGTGGTATTTAGAGAATGCACTTGTAGATTTGGTATAGGCCTATCGTGGGCCAAGGGATCCTAAAGGGACCCTGCTAAAACTGTGGGGAATTGTAACATGGAAGCCACTACAGTTACAGCACTGGTTAGGCTCAGAAGTTAGATCTGCTAGAACCCATTAGAAGGGATGGTGATTTTGTGGCTGCATGAAGTAGGACTGAGAGACACCCACATATATGAAAGGTTTGGGAGCCAACCCTCACTCAGGATGAGTGTGCTCTTTAAAATGGAAGAACTGAAAAGGAAGAATCAAGAGCGGTCCCTAAGAAAGGGGTTAAAATATCCCCTAATAAGCTGCAGTGCTGGGAGCCTCCCTGTGGCAAAACATCCCAGAAACAATGGACCATGTCCAAAGTATGCAGGATGCATTTGAGACTTTTGAAAGATATGTTTCTCAATATTCTCCCTCTAAATTGGTCAAAGCACCAGCTGCCACTTATCTGTCTTTGCTAGCGTGTCAGGGGTGGGGTGCTTGGTGGAAATCAGTGTCTAATGAGTGCTGTAACTTTAAAAAGCACCTTGCGGGAAATAAGGTACAATCAAATAGTACTGCTATGTTAGCTGAGTCTTTAGGGGAACAGGTTAAACAAATGAGGGAGCAAGTGGTCCAACTGCAAGATGAAAGTTCAGAGCTCCTTCAAACCACTAAGGCTGCTCAAAACCAGGGAAAAATTAGAGGGGTTGAGGGAGGTAGTGGCTGATCTCTCACGTAAACAGCATCATGGTCCCACTACTTGCCGTGGTTGTGAGAAAACAGTCCTGGCCTTGCCGAAATGCCTCCAGCTAATATTGATTCATGTGGCCTGAAATAAAAGTGCTGGCTCAGACTGTCAGGCCATTCCCAGGGCCTTATGTTCTACAGTGGACCACCAAGTTCAATTAGGTGTGTGTCACCTACTCCCTGGATCCTAAGGAACAGCAACAGTTGTTAGTCCTTATTTCCCTGGGACAGAATGCTCTGATGCGCAAAGCCAATCACACCGGGTGCGATGAACTTTTTCCCACCCTGAAGTACCTGATAACTTCCTGAGATGCCCAGTCTGTCTGAAGAGATGTTCTGAGTTTAGAACAAAAACCCAATCAAGATCCAATAGATTATAGAGAGCAGGCAGCCATTGTCTGGACACCAGCCAAGCTTATTGATTTAGGGGATTCTATTACAATCTGAGAAGTGAATTGGACTCCGGAATAGTTAAGGGAGTTGGCACAAGGTTTAACTGCCTATTGGAAAGGGCGTACTGGAAAGGGCTCTGTTCTCCAGGTAAGCTCTGTAACCTGGATCAACTAATTCAGACCATTACAGAAGTCAGAAGCCAGTTTTTCTCTTTCCCCTGATCTTAAAAGGATCAATAAAGCAAGTGGTGGCTGTCACCTGTCACATTTTCTACTCACCCAGCTAACAGCCCTTCTGCTCCATCACTGGGCCAGCAGGTGAGCGGGAGATTTGACAAGGGGCCAAGGGATCAAAGCGGCCAAGGGACTAGTCCAGTACTAGGAAGCAGCAGAAGAATCAAGGAAGTCCAGGGGAGTGGGTGGTAAGAGATGAGCTCTGGTTTCAGCTCCAAAAGCTAGGGGAATATGCAACCAAAAAGTATGGTCAACCCACTAGTTAGCTGTTGCAGCCATTATTACACTTGCAAACAAAGGAAGCTGAAAAGATGTGGTAGTGGCCAGCGTGAGTAAGAATATGGCTGCAGCCAGTACTCCAGTGACACCCTCAGCACCGACAGTGTTAATGTGTCATTGTTGCAGGGGGTCTGTGGGGTCAAGAATCTGGCTGAGGAGGTCAGGAGGTCTGAAGCCGAGGGTTGCCCTGTTACCGCATTGGGGCCTGGGCAGTGATACTTGGGGAAAATTCACTGGGACCCTGAAAAATGGCCCCAAATATTTGTAATAGTGAAAGAAAAATAAAACAATGAATTGGGGACAAGATAATGCATCATAAACTAGGCACAAAAAGATATACCTTGGATGTAAAATGGGCCAGTCCCTTCCTAATTGTAAACCAAATCTCCCCAATAGCCTATCAAAATAATATTAAGGGAAGTTCAAGTGGGTTCACCTCTCCCAGCTCTCTCCATGCACGAAATGAGATCTCCATGTCAAAGAAGAATCTGAGGCTTACTGAGCATGACTCTTCCCTGATGTTTGCGTGAGCCTGCATAAGTGGAGTAAACTGGGGGACTGGTGTGAAAAACAGACAAGAGACCTCTTGGGCATTAAGAGCTTTCAGCAAATACACAGGCACACACACCCCCCCCCCCCACGCACCGCTTACTTGCTTTGTTCACTGTTTGAGCTTACAGGAAACTTCCTTCATAAATCATTGCAAAAACAAACAATTACATGTATAAAAATGGTAATTACCCAGTGATTTCCAGACTGTAGGAGGTGTTTTTGTTTGTTTGTTTTAATTTAGTATGTCTAGCAGCTCTGGACTTTCCGTTTCTGAAATGGTGTGGGTCTACTTGCTTGATGTTTCTCTTTTTCTTTGTTGCTGTTCTTTGTGTCTGCAAAGTTTCTGGGACTGCCGTAGGTAAAGTACAGCCTAATGGAGGGGTTTGCAATGTGTGGCTCTGGAGACACATGCGGCTATTTGACTGCCCCCTTGTGTCTCCAGGTCCCCACATGCCACTGGAGAACCCAGGCTATGCCCCTCCCTTACCAGGGTACCCTGCAGCAGGAGTCCTGACTCAGTACCCAGCATCGTCCCCCCCCACGCCCCCCTCCACATATACCAGGAAGTTATACCTATTGCGGCTCACAAATCATTTGGTTGTTAAAGAAATCTTTAAAAATGGTTCTTCTTATCTTTTGTGTTGCTGACACCTGGCCAAATGGGTTATTGTGTGCATTGTAAAATGTAAAATGGAAACCCTTAAAAAATAGACCTGTGCCCTATTTGCAGTTTATACTGTGGAAACAGGCCCCTGAAAGGAAAATGTACCCAAAGGACAGGTCAGCAACTAGTATTCTTCTGCCACCCCTATACCAAAACTGTCTGGCTCAAGATCCAAAGGGTAGCCATGTTAGTCTAGTTCAGTAAAACAAACAAGGAGTCCTGCAGCACTTAAAGACTAAGAAATACATTTATTACATGAGCTTTCGTGGAAGAAAATCCCACTTTGTCACATGCTTTGAAGATGGGGAAACTTACAGAATGAGAGGAAATAAACGCAGGGAAGTGTCCCATTTTGTAAGTCCTTGCATCTATCCCACTTTGTCAGATGCTTTGAAGGTGGAGAGACTTACAGCATGGGAGGAAATAAATGCAGGGAAGTGTCCCATTCTGTAAGTCCCTGCATCTTCAAAGCTTCTGATGAAGTGGGATTTTCTTCCACAAAAGCTCATGCATTAAATATATTTGTTAGTCTTTAAGTGCCACAGGACTCCTTGTTTGTTATCTGGTTCAATGATATCTTTTTAAATATGGGAGATTTTTGGCAGAAAAAAAGAAGTGTTATCAGGATGCAAACTACTTCTTCTCATTACACATATGTACACTCTTCTCCAAAGAATGTGACACATGTCTCAAAGACGTCTTTCAATCATGGAAACAGAAGCATGGGTTAAAAGTGGTAATGCTTGGGCACTCTTTCCCTTGGTGGAACCTTGGTGCCAACCTGTTTGCAAGAGGGGGTGGATCCATATAATCTCCAGTGATGTTAGCCTTTTTGAAGGGTACATTCATTTCCAGTCAGTCCCTGATACAAGCCCTCTTCACTCCCTATATGAGTATATTTTCATGTCCGTTATCATGGACAGGTGGATATGGGCACCAGTTACTGTAGGAAAACTTCTTACCCAAGAAGGGCAATATCTGGAACATCAAGGCTGCCAGATATGGAATCCAACCAATTTAATATGCACCTAAATAAATACATTAGCAGATCCATGTCTAAAGGGTATTCAGTCTTGAATTTACCACTTAGAGACTTGGTACAGCAACACCATTGTGGTCTCAATGAATGGACAAGGTCGTCTATGTGGTTGTCCATGCACACTGCCACGTGTGAGGATAGTTGATACCATTACCAATGGTGCAGCAATGTAAATGCAATACCACTTTACTGCGAGTGGAAGATCAGGTATATCATAAGCCCCATTTAAAGTTCCACACAGCCTTAATCAAGATGAATGAACCATAGTGGGACTTGCACCTTGGTCTCCTACTGGGATATGATTTATCTTGATACAGACCAACTGAAGCAAGATTGCAGAGCTTTGATGGAAGAAAAAATGGCTAAATAACCAACTTTCCATGGCAATTTTTCATAAAGAAGGAGAAATCAAACACATCAGTCAGGATCATTGCTATGATGTAGTCCTTAGTGACTCCACCATACTAAATGGTATTTTAAGCATTGTGTTGCATCCAATTGTGATTTTGCTATGGGCAATTGTGATGGTGTTCGTATTAGTAGCTACAATGTTTTGTTGATTAAAATGGCTTTATGGAAACCTCCTATTCATAATGGACCAAGCAGAAACAACTGCACAGGCCATTTCACCAGTGTCGATACCCCTCTCCACTTGAGTGTAATAAGGCATTGAGAGAAGGCTTGTGCTACACAAAATAAATCTTAAACCAGGCTGTGGCAGAAGGGACAACTTATGCTATGGCTGCAAGGCCTGTCTGAGCAAGGTAAGGGAAATTCCATTTGGCTTGCTTTAAATAATATCTGTGAGTGATCAGCTAAGTTCATTTTTAGTTTTGCCTGCATAAATGCATCAACTGGTGATTAACTGCCTTTTGTTAAGATGTTGTGCCTACCCAGGGCTCATGGCCCCTTGGTTGCAGAAAATCCCTTATATAATTATCAGTTATGACTTATTGCTGAACTTCTCCAAGGACATATCATTATCAGTTATGGCTGAATGCTGTACTCTTCCAAGGACATATTACTTAAGATACAATTGTGAAAAATGTTGAATGGGAAAAACAGTAGGCTAATGTGATCGGAAAAGGGCATAAACAGGAAAGGACAGGAGCAGATGGCCAAAGAGTGGAGTGAAAAGGGAGGAGTAAGAAGGTGAATAACAACTCCTAAAAAGGACAAAGAGGGGGCACACCTCAAGGTGCCTCCCTCTTTCAAATCACCAGTTAAAGGACCCAACTCCAAATGTGTAGGAAGATGTCATCATCTCGACTGCAGCTAAGGTCAGTGCAAACCATAGTTTCCTCACCTCTATACCTAAACTGACTTTGGTCTGGCCACCCTCAGTTTGTTTGAATACATATGATTGTGGACTGTTTGAGTGTGTACAAGTGTTTGGTGTGTTGCCTCCTATGTTGCTTCACTTGCTCTTTTGCCTAATTTGCTCTTCTACTAGACTAGTTAGCTGCTGTGTAGCTAAATTGTCCATCTATTACACTACAATCATCTAGTTGCTGTTTGATTTTATCTATCAATCACTGTATTATCCCTTTGGCTATGTCCACACATACATCATTATTTTGAAATAAGTTATTTCAAAATGAGTTATTTTGAAATAAATTCCTTATTTCAAAATAAGTTAATTTGAATTAAGGGAAAGGCTGCTACCAAAACGGCTGTTAGTTCAAAATGGTTATTTCGAAATAAGGCCTTTTGGACATGTTGTTTCAAAACAGTTGTTTTGAAACAATGGTGTTGTTTTGAAACATGTCCAAACGGCCTTATTTCGAAATAACCATTTTGAAATAACAGCCGTTTTGAAATGAATGGGGTTTAAGCTGTTTCAAAATGATGGTTCTTATTTTGAAATGGCAGAGCCTGTCATTTCGAAATAAGAAAATGTGTGGACGTTCAGTTTTTTATTTCAAAACAACCAGTGTTGTTTCAAAATAAAAGACTTGCGTGGACATACCCTTTTACAATAAAAGTTACATGAAAAGTGCTTAACACTTAAATGAGGCATCCAATGTCTCTATTCTCCTTGGGTACATCTACGCTGGAGGCTTAGGTCAACTTAGCCTGCCTTAAGTTGATCTAAGAAACACCCCGGCCAAATTTAGAGTTTATTAAGTCAAGTTAAGCACTTGCTTAAGTCAACTTAATAACACTTAGGAGTTGTGTGGCACTTTAAGACTAACCGATTTATTTTTAGTCTTAAAGTGCCACACAACTCCTTGTTGTTTTTTTACTGGACTAGACTAACACGGCTATCCGGTTTGAAATTAATAACACTTGCCCTGAAAGTTGATTTAAGAATTAAGTCTACTTTAGAGGGCAGAAAGGGTCAGGGCCTGGAACCGCTGTTCCCTCTAAGGTGTGCGCGTGCACGTGCATGCACAACTTTTTCTGACTCAGCGCAGACCCCTTCTCCTACAGCACATGGGACACGGGCTGGCAGTTGAGGTTGGCACAGCAGCGGGAGCTTCTAGCTGAGCAGAGCTAAATGCAGGCTGGAAGGGGAAGGGGGAACCCAGGAGGCTCTTAAAGGAGCAACAGAGAGGCTTGGCTCAGACTGACCATAAAAAAGCAACGCATGCCTACTCCTCCTCTTTTCTCCTCTGCTGCTGGGGAGCCATGCAAGGCCCACCCCAATCTGGCTCCCACCACTGGGCACTCAGTTTGACCATGGTGCTACGTGGCCCCAGTTGTACACATATGGCTGCACTGGTCCCCACAGCATGGGGCTATGGAAGGGGAGCCCCAGCAGGGAAAGGGAAAGGAGGGGCTGCTGGTGCACGCAGGGAAGCAGCTGTGCAGGGGTGGGGGGAAAAGTTACCAGGCAGGGGAACAGGAAAGGGGGGGCGGGTGGGGAGACCAGCTGCCAACCTGGGGACAGGGGAGGGAGGAGTTGAGGAGAGGGAAGCAGTCTCCACCCAGGGGGAAAGACAGGGAAGGGGGGTGGATCTGGCAGAGGAAAAGATTCAGTGGGGAAAGTGAAGGGGGTGGTTCGGGGAGAGGAGCCTACCCAGGGAAAGGAAAGGGGAGGAGAAAGAAGCCCGGGAAGAGGAGAGGAGCCTGCATGGGGTAAGTGGAGGGCGGTATGGGGAACAGAGTATGCAGGGAGAAGGTAAGAGAGGGAAGGGGAGAGGATGGAGCCCACCTGAGTTGGGGGGGAGGATGAGGAGCAGAGAAAGCAGGGAGAAAGGAGAAGAGCCCATGGAGTGACAGCTGATGTAGCTGCGGAAGAGAAGTGGTCAAGGAGCCGACACAGCACATGACAGGGAGGGACAGTGAAAAGGGAGTAGCCCAGTGAGAAAGGAAAGCTGAACTGTGTGGACTGGCAAACGAGTTGGGGAGTCTGAGTGGCATGGGGCAGGACGAAGGGTTCAGGGAGCAAGCAAGGGCTAGGGGAGGAAGAAAAGTAGTGGGGTTCCCACCCCCAGGGTGGACTGCTTCCTTCCCTGTCCCTGTCCCTTCATCCCACTTCATCAGATGCTTCGAAGATGGGGAACTTACAGAATGGAAAGAAAATAAATGCAAGGGAGTGTAGCATCTGACAAAGTGGGATTTTTCTCCCACAAAAGCTCATGCGAAAAATAAATCTGTTAGTCTTTAGTCTCCTTGGTTTCTTTATAACTTATGGAAAACAGAAACAGGGTGAAGGGAAACAACTATCATTCCCTAAATGTATGTAACATTTATATTCAATATATTTCTATTTGTTTTTGTTTCTTTTTAAAGTGTCATTTTAATTAACATATTTTAGAACATAAGCCTATTTTGTACAGTACGTAAAGTTGGACTCACAAGTTACCATAAGGCAAAAATTTCTGCTCACAAACTAAAATTTTTGCTTATGACATCCCAATCCTTAGAGGGAACATTGCCTGGGACCTGGCCCTGCCCTTGCCCCACCCCTGCCTCAGGTCCCAATCCGGTTCTGGGGGCCCGATCCAGCTTCAGCCACCACTGGCAGGCAGCTAAGAGCCTGATCCAGCCCCAGGACCCCTGCCACCACTGGCATGTGGCTGAGAGTCTGATCCGGTCCTGAGCTGCTGGCCAGATCAGGCTCCCAGCCACCTGCCAGTTGCAGCGGGCTGGCTCCGAGCACCTTGCCACTTACAGCAAGGGAGTCAAGGCCAAATCAGGCTCCCAGCCACTTGCCAGTGGAGGGTGGGGCTGGATCAGGCTCCCAGAGCCGGATTGGCATCCAGGGTGGGGCAGGCGGTGGGATTATTTCTACACTGGAGACAGTGTAGACATACTCTTAAGTTGACTTAACAATGAAAATGTTAAGTTGACTTAGAGTCAACCTTGTTAAGTTGACCTAAAAGAGCTCCCCAGTATAGATGTAGCACTTGAGACCCCACATAAGACTAGTCCACAGACATATGGCTCCAGACTTGTCCAGGCTCAGCTCCTGGGGAGCCCTGAGTCCATGTCAGTGGGAAGCATATTGAACATGTCTGCTTCCATGGTCAGCTTTCTCATTCAGCTGTGCTGGACTCCTGGTCCCAGCAGGCTTGTAGTATATCTGTACAGAGGCCTTGGCCATCAGTTAGTTTTCTCTTGGGGTAGCATCTGGCTGCAATGTTTGAATAAAACCAGCTCTGCCACATGAGCTCCCCTCTTTGTCTCAGGCCCAACCCACCTTCAGCATGAATCTTGGAGCTTCTGGGGAAAAAGGCAAGGCCTTGCTCCCAATGTGTACTGCTCGTCCCAGAAGCATTGCTAGACTGTCTCTTCTGAGTTGTCCAAATGTTGAGAAATGGCCACTTTGACCTTGCCCTAATATTGGGTCACAACCAGGTCTAGGACATGATAGGAGCTTTGCACCACCCTTAGTAGGAGCCATGAGACTACCATGGCTACTGTGTCCAAGATTTCAAGCAATTCCTCAAGAACGCCATCAGGCCCCATCTTGGTAAGCCAGAGTGGTGCAGGAAGCCACTGTTGGACTGAAGCTCACTGGTCCCACTGTGGGAGATGGCAGTAGGACAGCATTTGCTGTACCATCAGCTGTACCGATTGATGCTATTGAGCCGTTAGATCATGGACCATCAGCTGCTGGATTTCGCCATTCATTGGAAGAGTTGTTGCAGCTGCTGCTACTGCTGTTGCATGTGCTGCTTGGCTATCCATTTTAGCAGCTGATTCAAATCTGTTCCATTGGGAGGGTGTTGTTTCTTTGGTTGTTGTTGCAGCTGCTGTCTTTTTTTTTTTCTCTCTTTTTCTTTTTTAGACTTGACCAATTGCCTTTGATGGGGAATGAGGTTGCTACCCACTTTCTAAAGCAGTTCTGCAATGGGTCTTGGAGTTGTACCCCTCGTGGATCTTCCTAGCATTCTGCTGTGGCCTCAGATCTTTTGGGGGAATGAGAGGACATCTTTATGCTCAGTATTTGCTGGTGACCTCTATAATCTTCACCCTGTTGAGGAGGGTTGGGAGGCTGGAAGGGCTTGGTCCTACAATAGACTTGAAGTAAATAGTAAAGTCCACTTACTATTAGATGTTCCTAAGTCCCTCCAAGAGTCTTTCCTGGTCAGGGACACAGATTTTCCCTCACCAGCTGTCCCAGCTGTCTGGCCCCCAGTAAGGTAAATCTCCACTCATGCAATGAGGCAGAATTGCAACTTGCTCCTTTCCCTGTCAACCCTGATCTTCACCAAGTTCTCTCCTTTCCTTCAACCTGGCATTAGATGCGTGTGTACAAGGACAGGACTAACTGGACCCACAGACTCTCTTTCACTTCTTCTCTGCTTGAACATGGTTTCTCTGTTTTATTAGTTTCATTTCTGCTGAATCCACATTTTCCAATGGAAATACTATCTCCTTGGAAATATTTCAGCTGGTTCTAAACACGCTGTTCTGTCAATTATTTCTTCCAGAGCACCATCAGGTCTACTAAGCAGTAGGTATAGAACAGATGGAATACCATTAAAAGGCATTGTGTTGTTTGAACATTATTATTCCCAGAGTATGTGGCTATATGCATGGCTACAGCACATCTCTCAAAGTAGTTCTGCATGCATGGTAATATGCTCCTTGTATCAGTAATTAGCAAAAGCTGTCCAAGGGCCTGGAGATTTCTCCTAGGTTTTACTGTTGCCAATAGAAGAACTTGGCTAGCAACTCCTGTTTGCATCAGAAAGGGCAGAGTTGATTCTGACCTGAAATAACACAGATTTAGTGCTGAGTCAGAGGTGAAGCAACTTCAGAATGACAAGAGTGTCATGTGTACTGAAACGAGATCTTTTTAGGGTGAGACTTTCCAAACTGTACTCTCAGAATGTAACTGTTCTAATTAGCCTTTCTAAAAAGTCCCATGGATACCTCTCATTGCTCAGAGCTGCATCCCTGGCTGAAGAACAGGGACATTTTTTTGCAATTTGTCCCTGAATTCTGTTGACAAATTTCAAAATTCCAAATTTTTCATCCTTCCCCATTCAGAGTCTTCCCAAGGTTTGATGAATATTTACTTTTTTGTGAATGTCTATATGAAGGCACAGACCTATGGGTTGAGTGAAGGAACTGTGCTGTGCCAAAATGCTAGAGATTTGCTGAAATATCACTGCAGGAGAAGCAGAGACATCTGATCATATTCCTCTTTTGAAATAGAATGTGGCATCACATGTGATAATGAGAACACTTACCACAGAGAGTGATTTGCTTATGCCACAGTAGTAAATCATCATCAAGGATCACACCTTCTCACCTAATCATATATGCTGTATTAAAGGTTTACTTTTGGCATAGCCATTTGTTGCTTTTTGCAATTTGCAGACCATAGACCAGTGGTTCCCAAACTTTTCTCAGCTGTGGCACACCTTGATGCCTTTAATTACTTTGATGCACACCACCATATAATCTGTAAATGAACCATGAATATTCATGAGCCAATCCAACACACTGAGAAGTTTTTCAAAAAAATCCATGGCAGACCTGCTCAGGCCTGACAGCACACTGGGTGGGAAACACTGCCACAGAAAACATGAAGAAACAACATGAGCACATTGTGGTCCCAAATAAATATGTTAACTACATAAGTACAAAAATGCCAAGTGTAGCTACATACCTGTTTCTTTCTACATTCCTGTTTTGGAGCAGTTTCTTACAGATCTGTTAAACAGATCACAGTGAGCTGCACTAGAGAGCTTACAAACTATTTAAAGGGGTTTCTATCTTAGTCCTATATACTATGTTGGCACCCTCCTGTTATTCAGAAGTGAAATACTTCATTCCACCTGCTATTAAGTACATAGACATAAACCCTGCTCTTACTTGCACCCGTGTAGATCTGCAGTAACTCCACTCAGTGAAGTAACACCAATATAAAACTAATGTGACAGCTACAATCAGTACCCAGGTCTGTAACTATAATAAAGTGGTCTAAGCACAGCCCCTAAGGTCCCTTCTTTGACTGGTCTTCATTGTTTCAGGGAGTGGGCATAACCTGACTATATCATATAATACTGTGCCATCCCTCTTCACACAGCATTTCAATATAGGGGTAGCAACACTGATAGAGTTAAAGTCAAATATTTTATTAACTATGTGAAAATATAAAATACATACCTACTTATGTTGACAAGTATCTGACAAAGCAGAATTTTTCCCACTAAAACTCATGTGATAAACAAATTTGTTACCTACATCCATTGAACTTTCATCCAAAACACACCATACAATCCATTTTCTACAGCCAAAACATAACATATAACCGCATACGGTCTGATCCTTCAGAGAGAGACATGTACCTTCAGGATCTCTATCAAGCATTTTTAAAACTAGAGTACCCACCTGCTGAAGTGAAGAAACAGATTGACAGAGCCAGGTGAGTACCTCCAAGTCACCTGCTACAGTAGAAGCCCAAGAAAGAAAACAGCAGAACGTCATTGGTCATCATCTATGACCCCCAAGTCAGACCTCTACAACACATCCATAACGACCTACAGCCTGTTCTACAAGATGATCCCTCACTCTCGCAAGTCTTGGGAGACAGGCCTCTTGTCTCTTACAGACAGCCCCCTGACCTTAAGCAGATGCCCAACAACAACTACAGACCTAATAACAGACCCATTAAAGCAGGCATATAGCCCTGCAACAAACCACGCTGCCAACTTTGCCCACATATCTGCACAAAAGACACTATTACAGGACCTAATCAAAGAAGTTACTCTGTCAAAGACTCGTTTACCTGCTCATCCACCAATGTGATTTATGCCATCATGTGCCAGAAATGCCTCTCTGCCTTACATATTGGACAAACAGGACAGTCTCTGCACAAAAGAATAAATAAACAGTCACAAAACTGACATCACAAATCACAGCATTCAACAACCAGTAGCTGACCACTTCAATCTTCCTGATCATTCTGTTGATGGTTTGTTAATACCTGGGCTCAAGCAATTGAATAACACACCAAGGCTTCAAAGAGAAACTGAAGAACTGGAATTAATTTGCCTATTTAACTTTTTGCCTTCAGGATTAAATTGGATTTTTTCCCCTCATTTCAACAGGTGATTTGACCTCATTTTCCTCTATATGCTGTTTCCCAGTGTTAGAATCTTAACTGCTTTGATTTGCTGGTACAGTATGACCTGCTCTTATGACTTATACTCTCCTGCATTTATTTTCCTCCCATTCTGTAACTTCCCCTGTCTTCAAAGCATCTGATGAAGTAGGATTTTTCTCTCATGAAAGCTTGTGTGATAAATAAATTTGTTAATTTTTAAGTGCCACAGGACTCCTTTCTTGTTCTGGGAACTAGACTAACATGGCTACCCCTCTGGAACATAATACCTATCAATGTGTATATTATGCCAAACAGTACCTACATACTGATTAATGCACTGACTCATACACGTAATGTATTCAGAAATCCATTGCCAACTGCTTTAAATTTTCCCCATGACAGCACCCTTGCTTGTAAACTTTTTTCATATATATTTTCACTTCATTTTTAACTAGTTTTAATTTGTTTGCAACAAAATTAATTTCCTTAACTCTCCCTTAGGCTCCATTTTTAGAGAACCCCCCAACCACCTTCTGAGCATTGCAACAGTTCCCGTGAAGTTTAATTTATACTGTGGGTTTATCTCAAACATGTTTAATTAGTTATTTAACCTTCTGGCTGTAGTGCAACTCTTCCTCCAAGTCTATCTGAACTGTGAACATCATTGTAAGCATTGGAAACCCCCAACTTCAGAGTCAGAAAGTCTCCTGCTCTTGTCACCTTTTTTTTGTTTTGTTTTCAAAAGACTAATTGCACACCTCCTCTTAAAAATTCCCTTGCAAAACATGTTATCAATGAAGCAAATAACACTCAGTCAAGAAGCCTAGGGGGTGTGTGTGTGTGTGTGTATTTTTTTCTGATTCTCACCTTTTAATTAGAAAACCTAAGAAAATATGGACAACTTCCAAAGCAAAATGTATGTATGTATGTATTTATTTATTTATTTAAGCCTCAGATGATGTAATCATCACATACTAGGATCCCAGGAGAGGCTTGTGCTGAAGCAAAAAATTTAGAATTAATTATTAATTTTTATTATTATTATGTGCTTTTTCAGTTGTCTGCCTGAGAAATTAGTGGCAGCTACAGTTCAGCACATTAGCTATGATGCAGGAACTTGCCCTTGAAACATATAGAATCTTATTAATGACTTGATCTTGAATACCTGAAACTCCCACTTGTGTCCTAGGATTGGGGAGTGCTTTACTAGATCTGTTCATCTGCTCCAGCACCCTATTACCCCAGAAATCAACATTACGTGCTTCAGAAGAAGATACAAGAAACTCCATAATAGAGAATGACGGAATGACCTGCCCACAGGGGAAGTTTCTTCCTGATTCATCAGTTATTGGATGCTTTGTGCCTTGAAGCATGAGGGCATATAGCCCTTGTATTTTTTTAAAAAAATTATATCTTATATAACAGTGTTGTCAAGGGTAAAATTTGCTGTTGCATAGGGGGCCTGAGCAGGTGCTTAAGTGGTGAATAACACTTGTGCTCATCATTTACACAGAGGTGATCCTCACCCATGGGGAATTCCACGTGCTGAGTTCCCTTCCTCATCAGGCCATAATGAAGGGCACTCTGCAGTGGGGTGGCTAGTGGGCTGTTAATATTGTGAGAGTACGTTTCCTGAATTCTTTGAGCTGTAGCTTTGGAGACCTCTACTGGAATGTGTGCTACACAGCAACAGCCTTTGCATGCACTATTTTCATTGAGAACAAGTTCCACCAGGTAAATTAGCAGGGGAGTGCAGCCCACTTCCAATAGATAAAAGTTGATATTTGATTCCTGGTTTTTCTGCATAGAGTTGTGTTCTGATTCCCAGCAACAGAACCACCATTGGCATAAAATCATTTTATATCCAGAGCACATGATGCTTATTTTCTTTTTTAAGACACAGAAAGTTGGAGTAAAAGACTAGTGGCAATAGGTAAAAGAACCAAAGTTGATATGTGCCTTGTACAACTTCTGCACAAACTCAAGGTGCACTTTTAAGATATCGCACTGAGGATCCGAATCACCCAAGTGATTACTCAGGTCTTACTGATTTTAATGGCAGTTTTGCCATTTGCAGAATGATAAACTAGAGCATATGATATCACAAATGTCTAACAAATCCATTATTATTGAATGATCATTATTTTGAGTCCCTGTAAGAGCTGACATCAGATCCAAAATCTCAGGGAGCTTGGAGGAGCTTGCAGATGTTTCAGGAATCTTAGTTTGACCACCTTCAAGTCATTTGATGAAATGAGATTTTCTCCCATGAAAGCTCATGTGATAAATAAATTTGTTAGTCTTTAAAAGTCCAGCAGGACTCTTTGTTTGTTTTAGTTTGACTGGTGGTCTTTGGTAGGTTTCTAGGATGTTGGTAATTTGGCAGTCTTGAACACGAACCATTGTGATTCATCAGGTCAGTGTTAGTCTGTATACCAGTGGTTCCCAACTTGTTGCCCGGGGACCAAAAGAGACCCACAGAGTCTCTCAAAGTGACCCACAACCAGGGCCAGCACAATGGGGTAAGCTGGATAAGTGTTGCAGACAAATGGTGCCGACATTTAAGGGATGCGAAAATGGGGTCCACGCCATTGCACTCCTCTGTGACAGCACTCATCTGCGCCGGCATCTGCTGTGCTGCAGGGAGGGTGCCATAAGCACTAGCGCTGTTCCTGCCCACATCTCTCCTCTCGCTGAATGCAGAAGACAGCTGCTGCCTGAGGACTCAGATGTTGTCACGGGCCTCCTTGCTATAGCCAAGGGGACAGGGCATCATAGCTCCCCTCTCCCTGGCTCCAGCCTAGAGCACAGCAAAAGTGCTCTGCCTGGGTCTCTTGGTGCTGCGGTTCTGGCTTGAGCCAGAGGGAGGGGAGCACTTCTCTTGGCAGCAGATGGGAACCACTACCCAGGGAGTCAGTTGGAGTGCATAGGCTACAGGATGCATGCAGTTCCCTGCTGCAGTCTTGGGGATGGAAGATCATCAATGATGCAGCCCCTTTACTGAATCTCTTCTGTATGGCTGCAGGGTGGAGAGGGAGTACTGCTGGTGGAGCAGCCAAGGCTTACCAGACTTAAAGAAGGAAAGGGCTCCAACAATCAGTGCCTTAAATTTGGCCTGAATTTAGCAGGTCACCCACCATGACTTAGCTGCCAGGCCATGTGCTTCAGTGTGTAGTGACAGTAACTCATCTACGTTAGTGCTTTGTCTGTGAGCGTGGCATATTGTGAGTAATTTGTAGATGTAAAATTGTGAATGTAAAAATGGTTAAATATGTAGAGATTTGTAGTCCTTAATGGTGCATGCATCAATATGTTTTTAATGAGTTGATAGACTAGTGGCGCCTCAGGGTTTAGAAATAGCATTTGTAGCCCTTGAGCCAAAAAGTTTAGGAGGGGGAGACATGGGTAGGCCATGATTAGGGCGATGGAGTTAAGACAAACACCTCTTTCTCCCATTGTCCCTAGAAGGGAAAATGGAAACCTCTTCAGGACAAGGAAATTCCTTAGGAGGAGCTGTGTCTTCTTTTCCCCTCCATCAAGACTTGTGCCAAGTGACGTTTGGTGAGTTTGGAGAGTCTGACCCACAAAGAGAAAGGGGCAGGAAGGTGCATTGTGGTCTGAGGCCAGGACAGGGAGTCAAGAAGCCTAACTGCTAATACTGACCTTTTAAAGTCCTTTGGCCCTATTCTTCTACTCAGGAGTAACTCCAATGAACCCAGTGGTGTTCAGTTGGTGTGAAATGCGCATACAGACACCACCCTATCTCAGAGACACTGTCATTAATTAATTTTTATAAGCTCTAGGACAGATGAAATGCTAAGAATAAGTTATTACACATGCAAATTATTTGTTTGGTATATACTGTCATCACTTTAACTGTGAGAGTGGCTATTGCCTTTTAAACGTTCTGTACATATCTAGATATTATGCCATTAGTGACTAGGTTTTACTTATTCTTTTTGTAGTAGCACTTATGGACACTAGTCACGGATCAGAGCCTTATGATGCCAAACATTGAAAAGACACGCAGGAAAAATGTTACTGGCCTGGAGAACTCCCTGTTCTAATTATGATGAGATTCACTGTGTTAATGAATTAAACAACTGGGGGAAGGGGTGGGAAGTGGCCATACAATAAACAGAGACCGCTGCTTAGCACGTGCTTTTTATATCACTGCCTTGTCAATGTTCCAATTCTTTGACTACACATACAACACGAAGAAGGAAGTGAATACAGAATGGCCAAACAATTGCCTCATATTAATAATGGCTGGAGGGAAGTCTCTGAGAACAAACATGTCCCTAAGGGAAAAGTATTTATGGAGGAAAGTTCAATTCATCACTAATGTGATTCACAGTTGCCATGGACACTTTTTTTCACAATATAGAGAGACCCAAATAAATTATTGCCTGCAAATCCATTGCTATAACTAGACAAACCAGCCTGAATTGTTTTCACTGAATTCATTGCTGATGTCCTGATGTTGTTACAATTCTCCTCCAAACTGGCCACTCATAGGCTCCAATCTTGAAGTCCAAATAAAGACAATGGATAACCCACATGATTAAAGGTTGCAGGATAAGTCCCCTGCTGGAAAAGAAAATTCTTTGCAATCCCTGTAATTTTCTTTACAGGACCTAATTGCATCATTTCACTGTAATGTTCAGGGGACAGAGAGAAACTGCTGTTTGGATCTTCAGGAGTAGCCAAAATGACTATTTTGAGGAACTGGAGCTTGCTGGACAGGCAAAATATGTATAGTGGCATATCATTCTATGTAGGAACTTGTGTGAGAGAGAGAAGTCACGCTGTTCAAAAGAAAAATTCTAGAATTTCTAAAGGATTTGACCTTTGCTACTGAATTCCTACAAACACGCTTCTAATTTTGAGTGCCCAACTTGACATGTTAACTTTGACTTATAATGACACAATCTATGCATATTTATTCTTTTCTAATGTTTAGTACACAATGTCCTTAAATGGTTACCGTGAGTAGAGCTAGAACAATTTTTCATATACAGTACCCTTCTGTCCCCTTCTCCCTCTTATTATTTTTTTTAATTTTTAAAAACCAAAACATATACTAAGATGAGTAATAATGTACAGGGATTTATACAACAATAATCATATTGCAATGATTTTGCCACATCAAGTTAATCACTTGCAATAACATTAATAAAATCGCTCTTCATTCACTATTCAAAGTCACATGTCTTAGTTTTACAGGTCTGTACTTCAGTGGACTTACCTGGCACCTGGTTACTTTTGGAAATGTGTATTTCCCAGGTTGAATTCTTGTGCTCATGTAAGGACTTTTCATATTCTTAATTAAATGTACTTTGGGAATTGCTAACAATTACATGAGAAGCATTTAACATGCAAAAGAAGAGCCATAGCTTATATCAACGCTGCAATAAAAGTGGAATGCTGATGCTCAAAGTCTAGACATTCAATTCAAGCTCTAGTTGAAGAGCTCAAATGGCAATGTAGAAATTCCAGCTTGGTCTGGAGCCCAAGGTCTGAAAGCTGTCACAGAAGGAGGGCCTCAGAGCCCAGGCTCCAGCCTACATCAGAACATCTACGCACAAATTTTAGCCCTGCAACCTGACGCCTAGAAACACAAGTCAATTAATCTGCACTCTGAGACTTTGTGCTATAGGTTTTTCTTTGAAGTATAGACACACCATGGGTGTTGTGTCTCCTTTCATTACAAGCACATCTGCCCCAGTCTCTATCATGTTTATTGAGGCCAAAATGTGAATGCATTTTGGGCACTCACTCTTATGAAACTCACTGAGCAAATCCAACAGTTGGCCACAATGCACCAATGTCTTGACCATCCCTGATTTGGATGGTGTCAGCCATGGATCCCTTCTGCAGTTCCAAAATAATCTGCTAAATTGTACTTTTGTGCAAAAGATACTCACCTTGTTTGTAGACTTCGCTCCCTCTTTCTCCTTGAGTTGAGATTGCCAGTGTTCTTTCATTGCCCAGAGTAGTGGTTCTCAACCACTGTGTCAAGACATATTACTATGTTGTCACACAGTTCTAAGTGTATCATCGTGCAACAGGGAGATGGCTGGAATTGGCCTGGGGTGGGTGGACTGGTGTGTCCTGTAAAGTTGTGACATGCCACCAAGCACATTGTGACCTGCAAAATGTTGAGAACCACTGCCCCAGAGTGGTCTCTCCAAAAACGGCCACTTTGCCAGCTGAGGCTGGAGTATGTGCTGTTTTCCACACTCATGCAAGGCTGTTCAGAACTTCATAGAATGTAAATTATGCATTTTTATATATGTGTATTAAATATACATTTCTATAGCTCTGAAAATGGCTGTTCTCTGTGCAGTATTATTTAAAAAGTAGAAAAATTTATTAACCTAAGTTATAGGCAGAAAATAAACTGGGTTTAAAACAGCCGTTTGCAAGTTAAACATGCCACATGAGTTTTTATAATGCATAGTATAACTAAACCTTAATTCTTTACTTCCTGGTTATTTACTTAAAGTCAAACAAATCCTGTGTTTCACATCTGGGAAAAATAAAGTTGCAAAAAGGCGGGGTTATGGACATTCTAGGCACCAGCGGAGTTTTTGCAATCCAGCACCACAAACCACTGCCACTGGCATAATGACTCTCACACAAGATAACATATGGTGGTCGGAAATAACCACTTTGCATTTAACTCATATCATTGCTTTTGCAGGGGGAGACAATGGTTTGCTTTTGCTTATGTTTTGGGTTCCATTTTAATGTGAAAGTAATGCTCTCTGGTGAAGAGCTTTTATTTCAGTGTTTCCCATAAGCCTTTAAAATAAACATACAATGAAACAGATAAGGATTTTTTCTATTGATCAAAACATTGATGCAACTCTGAAAGGAAAATGCCTTTTCCCCCAACATATAAGCTATTTCCTTTCCCCTGTTAAATGACTTTTAAAAAAATTCTGCTTAAGATATGCTATCTGCATATTATACAACCTGCTATATATGAAACATGCTCAAATCAAGGCAAAAAGTGTTGTTATCTAGCACCTTCACTAGGAAAGGATGTGTTTTCTGTAGATGCTGTGCACAACCTCACTAGCACAAAGTGACTCCTTAGCCCAGCAGAGCTGGTGTCCAGAAGATCTTGCTTGCCTACAATGATCCTTGACCAATTTAGAGATGTAGCAGATTTTAAGGAATGACTCTCTCAATTGCCAGCATAGAGGATGCACACATGGGGCAGTGTGGCCAGTCCTCTGCTCTCTGATCATTCCTGGCAGCTGTAACAGTTCTTTGAGCTGCTGGCATGGATTAGAGCAGCCTCCAGAGTGCTATAACCTGCCTGAGGGAATAGCCCTGTGCTCACAAGCTCCAGGCTTGAGAAGCACTAAGAGCAGTTTGCAACCCCTTCTGTAAATATGAGTAATGTTCCCTTTTTTCATGGCACCACAGGGTTTGCAAAGTGTTTACAAAACAAACAAAAATATTTGGTCCATGCCCTGAAGAGCTTGCAGCCTTGCTGTTTAATTAGAGATGGACTCAAGGAGAGAAGCAGATGGTCAGGCCATTACATGTGGTGAACACAGTTTGGATGGACAGATAGACATGAAATCAAATAGAATTACAGTGACATAAAACCATCATAAAGGAGCAGACTCCCCTGCATAGTATTTGCAGAACAAGCAGGCATTTGACGCAAAGCTATAGCCCCATGAAATAATGGGTTATACTGAAGAACAGGTGGTTAGGAAATTACACTGTCATGCCTCTTGGTATGAGATAGCTGCTAGCCATCAGGAATTACAATAAAGCTTCCTCCATGGACAAGCTATTCCATAATTGTTTAATGTGGGGCGTCTTGCAACATCATCTTCTTCATCTGAATCTGAGCTTTGTCCAAAACACAATCTGAACTAGATGGACATCAGTTCTGACCTGCTATGGAAATTATTTTCCTAACTATTTCCAAAGCAAACATAATCCTAAAACCTCAGAAAAATAGATTTGGCATCAGTTCAGGTGTGAAAAGTGGCAGTTCTCTTATTGCTGGGGTTTTGTTAGTTTTTAAAGAGGCTTGGGAGGCTGTTCCAATTACAGATGGGAACATGTAGGAAAAGGAACTGTTAGAAGAGAAACTGCATAGCAAAGTGCAGAAGGAGGTAACATGAAATCAAACCACAGATGTGTAGTAAGGCAAAGTGGTGTCAGGCCTCCAATGTGTAGCTAAGGAGCCTGAATTTAATGCTGAGGGAGAAAAATGTGAAACCATTCTATTGCAGCTCCGACTGATAGTGACCCAGATCTGATGCCAACTCATGGTGAACAACTAGCTGAGCTTTGGGAAATCAGTTGGTGGTGCTAGCCCAGGTCACAAAACCACTGCTATGAATGACACCCTTATTAGTAGGATAAATATTAGTTGGGTGTGGAAACAATGTGTTCTCATCCACAAACGTAATTCCTGCAGGTGAGGGAGGAAGCATATTTGTGGCCATTACTGAAGTTAGTTCAGCTCTGTGGCTTTACCTTCCAGTGCTCTCAGTAAGTCAATTATTTGTAACACTATACTCACTGGAAGATTTTTGAAAAGTTTCTCAAGATTCTAAAGATAATTCAACGTTTGCTAGATTCCTCAAAAAAAGTAAAGAGTCCTGTGGCACTTAAAGACTAATAAATTTGTTTATCACATGAGCTTCAATGGGAGAATGGTTTGATTAGATCCTATGATAGTGTCCTTTTAGCAGATATGTGGGCAGAGTTGTCAACGTAGTTTGTTGTAGGGTATGTGCCTGCTTTAATGGTTCTGATGTTAGCCCTGTTGTTGCTGGAGAGTATCTGTTTAAGGTTGGGGGGCTGTCTGTAGGCAAGGAGAAGTCTGTCACCCAAGGCTCAAGACAGTGAGGGATCATCTTGTAGAATAGGCTGTAGATCTTTAATGATGTGCTGAAGAAGTCTGACTTGGGGGTTGTAGGCGATGACTAATGGTGTTCTGTTTTTTTAATTCTTGTGCTTCTCCTGTAGTAGTTGACTTTGGGGTACCCACCTGGCTCTGTTGATCTTTTTCTTGACTTCTGCAGGTGGGTACTGTAGTTTTAAGAGTGCTTACTGGAGATCCTAAAGGTGTCTAGTCTGTCTCTGTCTGAGGGATCAGAGCAAATACAGTTATATCTTAGGTCCTGGCTGTAAACGATGTATCATGTGGTATATTTTGGATGAAAGCTTGAGGAATGTAGGTAACTATACCAATCAGCAGGTTTTTGGTATAGCGTGGTGCTGATGTGGCCATCCCTAATTTGTACTGTAGTATCCACAGAGTGGATCTCCTGTGCAGAGTGTTCCAGGCTAAGTGTGATTGTGGAGTAGAAATGTTGAAATCTCTATGGAAATCTTCAAGGGCATTCCCTACAAGGGGTCCAGATGATGATGATGCCATCAATGTAGCCTAAGTAGAGGAGAGGTGCTTTGGGATGAGACTTGAGCAAACATTGTTCTAAGTCATCTATAAAAATGTTGGCATGTTGTGGGGCCAGGCAGGTACCTATAGCAGGGCCATTGACTTGAAGATATAACTACTCTTCAAATCTGAAATGGTTGGGGGTGAGTATAAAGTCACAAAGTTCAGCCATGAGGTGTGCTGTGGCATCATCTGGGATGTTTTTTCTAATAGTTTGTCATCCACCTTTGTGTGAAATATTGGTGTAAAGAGCTTCTACATTCATAGTGCTCAGGGTGGTGTTCTGTGGAAGGTCACAAATGGACTGGATTTTCCTGAGGAAGTCCATGGTGTCTCAAAGATAGCTAGAAGTGTCGATAGCCTAGGCTCTGAGGATGTAGTTTGTACAGTCAGACAAGCCTGCTGTAAGAGTGCCAATGCTTGAAATGATAGGGCATCTGGGGTTTATTTTATGGATTTTTAATAGTAGATAAAATATCCTTGGTTGGGGTTTTGGTGGTGTCTGTCTTTATTAATTCCTGTGCTGTCTTGGGGAGTTTCTCAAGTAGGTGGTAGCTCCTTTTGGTATGCTTTGGTGGAGTCAGAGAAAAGTGGTTTTAGAACATTGTGTTGGAGAATTGTTTATAAGCCTCCTGATCATAATCTGATTTATTCTTGATGACAACAGCACCTCCTTTGTCAGCCTCCTTAAAAATAATGTTAGAGTTGTTTCTGAGGCTGTAGATGGCATTCCATTCTGCATGGATGAGGTTATGGTATAAGGGATGTTGTTTGTCCATGATTTCAGCCTTTGCACAGTGTCAGAAACAAACAGTGTAGAAGTCAACATTGTTCCAGCCATCGGGAGGAGTCCATGAAGAATATTTCTTCTTGCAGTGTTGGGAGGAAAATATCTGTAGGTCACTGAGTTGATGTTTGGTGTGAGGGAAAGATTACTTCAGTCTTAAATGATGAAAGTATTTCTCCAGGTTACTGCAGAATGTTTTCTTATGGGTGGAAGATGTGTTGCAGAAGGAAAGTCTCTGAGATACTCTAGCAGAGGAATCTGTGCTAAGTGTGTAGCACAAAAGATTAACAATGCTCTTGGTGGGTTGAAGGTGACGTTCTCGTTGTCCTTTGTGGTGCATAGTAGTTGAGACAGTTTGGTCTCTTCTTTCTTCTGTAGGAAAGCAAAGTGTGTGTTATAGAGGGATTGTCTCTTTTGAGTGAAGTCCAACCTTGTGGAAGAATGTCTTGTAGGTTGATTTTTGTATGAGATTCCAATGTTGAAAGTTCATTTTAATTGATATGCAAAATTGACTGTGTGAAAGCAGGAGTAAATCGTGGCAATGGATTCTTTTCCCATTGCAGTAGCTGATTTGACCTCATTCTCATCTATGTGCTGTTTCCCAGTGTTTGAATCTTAACAACTGCTTTGATTTGCTGTTACAACATGACCTGCTCCCATGACTTACACTCCCTGCATTTATTTTCCTCCCATTCTGTAAGTTTCCCCCATCTTCAGAGCATCTAACACAGTGGGATTTTCTCCCAGAAAAGCTCATTTGATAAATAAATTTGTTTGTCTTTAAGTGCCACAGGGACTCCTTGCTTGTATTGCTGAACTACACTAATATAGCTACCCCTTAGGTTCCTTGGTATCACTTCATGTTTCAACCTAGTCATTGTTTTTAATAATTGTACAGAACAAGCCTATTTGAAATTTCCTGAAGGGAGGGGGAGTCACAGCTTTTTTCCCCATTTAATTTTTTTTAATCTGTGCATGAAGCTTCCTGCACATGTAGCTGGCACTCCTTTCCCTTCCCCTAAGGATCTAGGGAGCCGCAGAGCTGCACTGATAACATTCAGGACAGAAGAGTGTTTTTTCTTTTTTTTTTAATTTCCCTTTCCTATATTAGAAAAAGAACATTTGAAGGCAAAGGTACCGTTCAGGAGGAAATACTTAGAACTTAAAGTTCCTTCTTGGAGGTGGGTTGGGGAGGAGAAAGGAAGTACTCCTTCATTTCTCCTGGGGTCCTTTGTAGGAAAACACTTTCCTTTCTAGGGGAAGTACCAGTAAGTGATGTGATGGCTAGCAAGATGCTGCAGCATAAGGGGTATTACTATGATATCATAATAATCTGATTCTCACAATTATCAAAAAAAATCAACAAGGAGTTGTGTGGCACTTGAAGACTAACATTTATTTTTCGCATGAGCTTTCGTGGGAGAAAATCCCACTTCGTCAGATGTTTCGAAAATGCAGCCTTGTGATTGCCCTGCCCCCTGTGTGACTAGCAAGGGGCAAGAGCTGACCTAGGCAGAGAAGGCCTTTAAAAGCCATTGCCTGAGCGATAAGAGGACTGCAAACAGGGGAGTTTGCAAGGGAGTTGGGGGAGGAGTTTGGTGAGGCCAAGATGGTGAAGAGGAGCCGCACTGCTTGTGTCAGCACCACTGCTGTTTCCTTGGCCACTGTTTGTAGCCAGACAGAGTGTCTGACGATGGATATCTCCACCCAGATCCTGGTGTGGATTTGCAAGGACTGTGGCCTTCATTTTCCTGCCACTGATGATCAGGCTAGGGAGATGAGCCTATGTGATAGGTGCCTTCTGGTGGCATCTCTCCGGAAACAGGTAGGAGAGTTACAGGAGGAGGTGTCACGACTCTGGGGTATATATGCCCTGGAAAAGTTCCTTGACAGTGTCCACGATGAGACCTGTAAGGAGGAGGTCCCTATCCCGGTGCCAAAAGCTACTGCCACAGCTCTGGTAATGGGATGGGATGCCTATGACAGAGGGAGGAAAGTGGCAGCTGGTCACCTCTGGCCATAGACAGTGCTCCATGCCTACCCACATCCCACCATCCATTGTGGTGAGGAACCGTTATGCGGTGCTGGACACGATGAAGGAGGTAGAGGAGAGGCCATCCACCCCAAAGGCTGGGGAGATCACAGCCACCTCACCTAAGAGGAAACGTAGGGTTGTGGTGACTGGGGACTCACTCCTGAGAGGAACAGAGGCACCCATCTGTTGCCCTTACAGGGCCTCTAGGGAGGTATGCTGCCTGCCAGGTGCCCGGATCCGAGATGTTACGGAGGGACTGTCAAAAATCATCCGCCCCTCAGACTACTACCGCATGCTTCTTATCCATGTGGGTACCAATGATACTGTGAGAGGTGATCCTCAGCAGATCAAAGGTGACTTCAGGGCTCTGGGAGCGAGGGTGAAGGAGTTTGGAGCACAGGTGGTGTTCTCCTCGATCCTTCCAGTCAAGGCTAGAGGCCTGAGGAGAGACAGATGCATCCTAGAGGTGAATGCCTGGCTGCAAAGATGGTGTGGTCAGGAGGGATTTGGCTTCCTTGACCATGGAGTCCTGTTTCAGGACAGAGGATTGATAGGCAGAGATGGCCTTCACCTGTCCAGGAAGGGGAAGAGCGTATTTGGGCACAGACTGGCTGACCTAGTGAGGAGGGCTTTAAACTAGGTTCGAGGGGGGAGGGGGACCAAAGCCCATAGGTAAGTGGCAATGTGGGAGATCTGGGGAAAGGGATGGAGCTTGGGAGGTGCTGGGACTCTAGTATGAGAAATAAAGGAGAGGTTAGTTGGAACATAAGGGGGGAATCAAATAATTGTCTTAAATGTTCCACTGAAGCCCCAACACATGAGGAGAGTGAGGGAGGAGGACTCCAAGAAAAAATGCAAGGAGGTTCATGTAATAGAATTGAAAACCAAACTGACAAAGTAGGGCAATTGAGTGGGTACCTTAGGTGCCTATACACTAATGCGAGGAGCCTGGGAAATAAACAGGAAGAATTGGAAGTACTAGTGCAGACAAGGAACTATGATATCATAGCAATAATGGAGACATGGTGGGATAGTCTGCACGACTGGAGCTCTGCCATGGATAGGTATAAACTGTTCAGGAAAGACAGGCAGGGAAGAAGAGGGGGAGGAGTAGCACTATATGTAAAAGAGCTCTAGGACTGCTCAGAGCTCCATTATGGAAGTGGAAGCCTGCCAGTAGAAAGTCTGTGGGTTACATTGAGAGGGGAAAGCAACAAGGGGGATGTTGTGGTGGGGGTCTGCTATAGACCACCAGACCAGAAGCAGGAGGTGGATGAGGTGTTCTATGGACAACTAGCGGAAGCTTCTACATCACAGGCCCTGGTGCTGATGGGGGACTTCAATTACCCTGACATCTGCTGGGAGGCCAATACAGCAGTGCATGGGCAATCCAGGAGATTTTTAGAGAGTCTTGGGGACAACTTTCTAGTACAAATGCTGGAGTAACCAACTAGGGGCCTTGCACCTCTTGACCTGCTGCTCACAAACAGGGAAGAATTGATCAGGGACATAGAGGTAAATGGCAAGCTAGGAAGTAGTGACCATGACATGGTTGAGTTCGGGATGCTGATTAAAGGAAGGAAGGAAAGAAGCAAAACAAAAACCCTGGACTTCAAAAGAGCAGATTTTGGGTCCCTCAGGGAATGGATGGGCAGGATCCCTTGGGAAGCTAATCTGAAGGGAAAAGGAGTCCAAGAAAGTTGGTTATATTTTAAAGAAACCCTGCTAAGGGCACAAGAAGTTGCCATTCCAGTTAGAAGAAAGAATAAATATGTGAGGCAGCCAGAATGGCTTAGCAGAGAACTCTGCTCTGAGCTTAAACATAAAAAGGAAGCTAACAGGAAGTGGAAGCTTGGTCAGATGACCAAGGAGGCATATAAAGATATTGCTAGGGACTGCAGGGATAAAATCAGAAAGGCCAAAGGACAAATGGAGTTGCAGCTAGCGAGGGATGTAAAGGATAACAAGAAGGGGTTCTACAAGTATGTTAATAACAAGAAGAAGATCAGGGATGGTGTAGGTCCCTTGCTGAATGGGGCAGGCATCCTCGTGACAGAGGATGAAGAAAAAGCTGAAGTGCTGAATGCTTTTTTTGCTTCAGTTTTCACAGGTAGGGTCAGCTCCCAGCCCACTACCATGGGTATGACAGATTGGAGAGAAGAAGAGAGGCCCTTGGTTACAGAAGGTCAGGTTAGGGACTGCTTAAAGAAGCTGGATGTGCACAAGTCCATGGGGCCAGATGAACTGCATCCAAGGGTGCTGAGGGAATTGGCCGATGAGATAGCAGCACCTCTGGCTGTTATCTTTCAAAACTCATGGAGAACAGGGGAGGTGCCAGAGGATTGGAAAAAAGCAAATGTAGTGCCTATTTTCAAGAAAAGGAAAAAGGAGGATCCAGGGAACTACAGACCAGTCAGCCTCACCTCAATCCCTGGCAAAATTATGGAGCAGATTCTCAAAGAATCCATCCTCAAACACTTAGAAGAAAATAAAGTGATCAGGAACAGTCAGCATGGATTTACCACGGGTAAATCATGCCTGACCAATCTCATTTCCTTCTATGATCAGACGACTCGTTTTCTGGATGCAGGAAGAACCGTTGATGTGATATACCTTGATTTTAGCAAGGCTTTTGATACAGTTTCCCACAGCATTCTCATTGGCAAATTAAGGAGGTATGTGTTGGATAGGTGGACTGTAAGGTGGATAGAAAACTGGCTAGATCAATGGTTTCAGCGTGTAGGAATCAATGGTTCCATGTCTAGCCAGCAGCCAGTCACTAGTGGTGTGCCCCAGGGGTCGGTCCTGGGGCCGGTTCTGTTCAACATTTTCATCAGTGATTTGGATGATGGAATAGACTGTACTCTCAGTAAGTTTGCGGATGACACCAAGCTAGGGGGAACAGTAGACACGTTGGAGGGCAAGGACAGGATTCAGGGAGACCTAGATAAATTGGAACAGTGGGCCAATAAAAATCTTATGAAGTTCAATAAGGACAAGTGTAAAGTCCTGCATGTGGGACGTAAAAACCCCATGCACTGCTACAGGCTGGGAAACATTCAGTTAAGTAGCAGCAGTGTAGAAAAGGACCTGGGGATCATGGTGGATGGGAAGCTGGATATGAGTCAGCAGTGTGCTCTTACTGCCAAAAAGGCCAATGGCATAGTGGGCTGCATCAAAAGAAGTATTACCAGCAGATCAAGGGATGTGATCCTTCCCCTCTATTCTGCACTGGTGAGGCCACATCTGGAATACTGTGTTCAGTTTTGGGCTCCCCACTACAAAAAGGACAGGGACATGCTATAGAGAGTTCAGAGGAGGGCAACCAAAATGATTAAAGGGCTGGAGCACAAGCCCTATGAGGAAAGACTGAAAGCATTAGGCTTATTTAGTCTGCAGAAGAGAAGATGGAGGGGGGATTTGATAGCAACCTTCAACTACTTGAAGGGGTGCTCCAAGGAAGATGGAGCTCGACTATTCTCGGTAGTAAAGGAGGACAGGACGAGAAGCAATGGTCTCAAGTTGCGGTTAGGGAGGTCGAGGCTGGATATTAGAAAAAACTTTTTTACTAGGCGAGCGGTGAAGCATTGGAATGAGCTGCCAAGGGAGGTGGTGGAGTCTCCATCTTTGGAGGTGTTTAAGGCCCGGCTGGACAAAACCATGACTGGGATGGTTTAGTGGGAGTGGTCCTGCCTCTGGCAGGGGGTTGGACTAGATGACCTATGAGGTCCCTTCCAACCCTAGGATTCTATGATTCTGTGATTCTATGGGTGAACTTACAGAATGGAATGAAAATAAATGCAAGGGGGTGTAAAACATAGGATCAGGTCATACAGGAACAGCAAATCATCAAGACTTCAAAGAGAAACAGCTGAACTCAAATTAATATGCAAATAAATTCTGTGAAAGCAGGATTGAATCGAGACTATGGGTTCTTTTCCCATTACAAAAGGTAATTTGACTTCAGGCTTCCCAGGGTTTGAACCTAACAACTGCTCTGATTTGCTGTTACTGTATGACCTGATCTTATGTTTTATACCCCCTTGCATTTATTTTCATTCCATTCTGTAACTTCACCCATCTTTGAAGCATCTGACGAAGTGGGATTTTCTCCCACAAAAGCTCATGTGAAAAATAAATCTGTTAGTCTTTAAGTGCCACATGACTCCTTGTTTTTTTAGCTGGACTAGACTAACACGGCTATCCCTTTGGAAATTCACAATTATAAACCAGTGATGAGCAGTACACCTGCCCTTGTATGCAACATTTGTGTGAATGGAGCCTATTTCTTGCAGCTAGGAATAGTTCAAGGGTGCCTGGGCATCAATAAGAATGTCCTGTTTCAGGGCAGACTCATCATGACTTAATGTGAAAGTCTGTCACAGTAATTGTCAAAGTAATGTAGCTGGAGTGAGCAAACATGGGTTCTACATTGGAGCCTAGATACTTTGCTCTGGTGTGGCTCAAAATGGGCAGGAGGCCTGTAAAGGCAGTGTTACTCACTCTTGCAGCCCACAGGTCTTGGGAATGGACTGCTTCCTAGAGTAAGATCGCCCGTATTTATAGCTGTCTTCCCACTTCTTAAAGGATCTGTAATGGCACCTGGGTTCATCAGGATACAGGGACATTTTAATCATGGCCCTTTTCTCAAGCCATATACAGCTGCTGCACTGAGATCAGGGAAGGAGGGTTGCATATAAATCATTAAGTCAGTTCAGTGTTACTTGAGGATGTTACCTTGTCAGTCAAGGATAATATTCAGCAGGCTAGATCCATGGGACAACTATTTTCCACAAAGCAACTATAGTGGTGGTCAGCATCTGGCTTTAAAAGTCTATGAAGCAGGACAAAAGGAAAAACGTAGAGCACCACCATTGGCAGTGGTTCTATGAAGGGTAGTATTACAGATTTCTTTAGCTATAGAACAGGACCTCAGTGTCAGCTCGTCAGCTCTGCTGCATATTACATTCAACATTTCAACAACTCCTCCAGAGCTAAAAGGGTCTTCTCTTTGTGCAGTGAGTTGTCACCCTGTCCATAACTTGCTAAGACTTGAAATTCTCCCTTTGACTACCAAGACTACATTGCATAGATATTGTGTACTCCTGAGAATCTGGAAATCAAAAGTTTTCCAGTAACTCTTCAGAAACAGTTATGCTTAATAGAGTTGTTTTTTTCCAGGGATATTTTTTATTTGACTTGTCCTTTCCTACAAAGAGGTACTGCTGTCCAAAGACTAAGTGAGCCCATCAGGCTTGTTTGTCCCTTAAGGGCTCTTGAGTACAAATGTTTTCCATCTATTATCCCTAATGGTAGCATGTCATTGGCTGCTTAAAGGCTGGTTAAAAGTCAGCCTGTTGAAACATGCTCACCACCCTGGAAGGAGGAGCTTGCTGCCTCATCGCTGTGGAAGAAGTAGCATTTTAATCTTTTGTTTATTTTCTCCAGTGTTGATGAGGTATCGGAGGGAAAGGTTAAACTGGGGGGTTCTACCCGCCACATGAGAACTTTGTGTTTTCATTCTTGCTTCTTTTCCTGTGCTATAAGGCATTGTGGGAGCTGGCAGGTTATAATACTTGCTCCTATGGGAATTGAAGTAATCCGGAATAGGATGTTGACAGAAAGATGTTCTCATTGTTTTAAGACATTCCCTCACGTTCTCCACTTTGTCCACCCTATACTGACAAACAAACTTTTCAACTTACAAGTCAAGCATTATCTCTTTTCCTTCTCAAAGTCTATCCCCTGTGTTTTCTAAATACAAGCTATATCACAAAAGTAGTAAACAGGGAGAAATGTCAAACAGCCTTATGAGGAACAGAGCAGCATCAGGCCATACTCCTGATATTAAACCTGTAAATGAAGTTCTGTATCTCAGGAGCCACAGGGTTCTCTTGATGTTCATCAAACTGTTATGTTTCAGCTGATGTGTCACTTAACTTTTCTAGTAAAAAACCAACAAGGAGTTGTGTGGCACTTTAAGACTAACAGATTTATTTTTTGCATGAGCATCCGTGGGAGAAGATCCCACTTCCTCAGATGCTTCAAAGCACTTCAAGTGCCACAGAACTCCGTGTTGTTTTTTTTACTGGACTAGGTTAACACAGCTATCCCTTTTGAAATTAACTTTTCTAACATGCTCCTTGACTTTACCTCTCCCAAAACAACCAAAAGACGATTTTGTTGCAACACAAGGGGACTGATTCTCCATTGCCACACATGTTGTGTGGTCACTTATGCAGTGCAAAGAGCTGGTAGCATTTTGTTCTCACATAGCACAGGTCTTAGTGATGGCACAAAGTGAAAGATGGTGGAGAAGAAGCTACTTAATGGGTAACATGCCACTTCTCCCACTTGCTATTTAATAGCTGTAGGTTTAAATAACTCCAGAACTACCACAGTATATATAGAATGGCTAGAGATATCAAAGATACAGTTAATCTTGGTTTGGCTAGAAGGTTAAATAACTAAAAGTCTAATCTTATTCCCAATGAAGCTAGAGGGTGTTTGGCCATCAACTTCCATGTCAGCAGTTTGGGCCCAGAGTTAACTTCTTGTTTAAATGCATGTTAACTACTGGTCCTGCATTATTTGCTCACTTTGTTTTCTATGAGAAACCAGGGAAAATTAATGACTCAACTCATACAAGCACACATTTCATGTGTTTTCCTACTAGATACGATCCCAAACAAAAATCTCTGCTCCAGAGCAACCAGAACCTTAGGGAAGATCTTACCTGGCTCTGCACCCAGATGTTGTGCTTAGCATCTTTCTCTGTCTGGATGGCCAAACCAATATCCAAAACCTGACCACCTTTGGGATGAAAAGATCTGGAAGTGGACTCAGTAGCTCAGAAACAGGTCTACTTTCAGAAATTCACCAGTTGGCTCAATTTAGGTCAAAAATGAACATGCATACAGTCAAAATGTGTGTGACCATGCCATCCTTATCTCAGGCTTCTCTGGACTGAAGCTCAGCTAGCTAGCCCATGTCTAAGCACTAATACTCACTCATTCCTTTGCATCAGCAAGGTTAGATGTGCTGGAAGTGCCTATCAAGTGGGATCCCACAGGCACAGCCATTCCAGAGGGTGGTGGAGGAGGGCAAGAGGGCCAATCACCCCAGATCCCATGGCTCTTCAGACCCCATGCTGCCCTGCTTGCAAGGGGCCCATACTGCTGCCCCCAACTGCTGTGCTTTGGTGGGATGCTGAAGGCAGCAGGGTGGGGTGGGAGTTGGCAGGAACCTGGCCTCTGGGCTGGTCCCCACCAGCTTCAAGGTGGAAAAGCCAGCCCAGGGTGGGACATGCCAGCCCAGAAGCCAGATTCTGATTTCCTGCCCACCCCAGGCCGGCTGTCCTGGGGGTGGGGAGGACTGGCCTAGGAAAGGGAAGGAGAGGAGGACCCAGCCTCTTAGCCAGCCTGGCCCACCCCACTCCCCCCAGTGCCAGGGCAAGGAGGCCCCCACAGGCTGATTGGCCCAGCCCTGCCCCCACCTAGGGATGGTCCTGCCCACAGGGATCACTTCTGGGTCTGGGTTTGCTCAATATCTTATCAGTCAGTTAGATAATAGTATAGAGAGTACATTTTAAAGTTTTTGAACTATAGCGAAGTACATAGGATGAAATTCAATAAAGACAAATGCAACATAATCCCATTAAGAAGGAACAATCATTTGCACACACACAGAATGGGCTATGACTGCTTAGGAAGGAGTACTGCTGAAAGAGACCAGGGGTCGTAGTGGATCACATCTCCTAGGCTTCCAGCTCCTCCCTCAACTTGCCTCATGGATTGAAAGGGAGCAGGAGCCTGAACTCCAACCCAGCAAGTATTCTTGGAGCTTGGGAGTCACGGTTTACATGCTCCTGGCCTCCCATTAGCTCACCAAGAGATCTATAAAGTAGCTGTGAAGCCAAAGCTCCCAGAGTTTCAGGCTCTTAGCTACCTGTCAAGTCCACCAGGACCCTGATATGCAAACAGGTAGAAAATCAATTAGGTTTCAGATAGAATCCCTGTCTGTGTTCTAACACAGCTTTTTCAAATTGGAACCATCTCCACGAAATATTTCACTTGAAATGAATCACTATTTTGCAACAGAAAAAGACATTCAGCTGGAAAACCTCCAACCAGCTGTAGTCTTAACTATGTAAACAAAAGTGAATGTGATTGAAACCAATTGGTATAGTTTAATCTATTTACACTCTGATCCTGCACAACTCTCCCTTCTCTGACTTTTTCCTGCACCCAACTGATAACAGTACTCTTGATGTTCCAGCTTCTTTTAAACTGTTGGTACCTAGCAGATGACCCTGTTTTCCATTTCCTATTCCCATGACCAAACTCTGCTTCTGCTTCCTCATCATAATTTCAGCTGCTGACTCCAGTTTGGTCTTTACAATGGCTTCTGAGTCTGGCTTTACACCCTTGACAGGGATTGGGCTCCAATTTACTAGGAGGTATGGCTTCTGGCTCTGGTCTGTGATCCCTAAATATGACACAAGTCTGCTCTGGGCTCCAACCACCTGATCAGACTGTCCATGCTACAAACCTTGATGGATTGTGACTAGCTTCTCTTCTGGTGTGAGAGATCCCTCACAACAGATACCATCCCTTATCAATGTAAGATGGCTGAAAATTTTCAGCTGAAAAAAAGTTGTGCTGAAAAAATTGAAGTTTTTAACTTTCTCAAGCAAAATTTCTTTTCAGTTACATTTTCCAATGAAACAAACAAGGAGTCCTTTGGCACTTAAAGACTAACAAATCTATTATCACATGAGCTTTCATGGGAGAAAATCCATCCTTGTCAGAATTCCCCATCTTCAACCATCTCACAGAGAGGGATTTTCGTTGTTTGTTTTGCTGAAGTAGACTAGCATGATGAAATATTCCAGTAAGAAACTTTGGGATATAATGAAACAAAAATTTCTGTTGAGTTTCAAATAATAATTTGATTTTTTGTTTTGTTTTTAAAGAACTAAAAAATATTTTAAATTTTGGCTTTTGTTCCTCCCCTTCCTATTTCTGCCTTCTTCCCCCCCACTCCTTCTTGTTGCCTATGAATGTAACAGAAAGAATGTCATCTAGGTGTTTTGTTTCTCTTTTTCATACATTTTAACTTTTCAAAAGTTCTCTAACTTTCAGAATTTTACCAAACATCATAAGGAAAAATTAGACATTGTTACTCTGCCACTCTAGTGTTTCCAGAATTGGAGAACAAATGATAAATTTCAGAACAGAAAAGGTGGGCATAGCAATGAAGTATGTTACTTGGTAGCTCTGTGTTCTTGGAAAATCAGGGCATAGTATCCAGCCACTGAGACTCACCTCCCCATCACCTTCAGCCTCTGCTTGAACCAGAAACCAGAAACAATGAAAGGCAGTGGGAGACATACCTAAACCCCTTTGAACAAGGGTGCTAGAATTAGGGCAACTCCTCTAGTCTCATTCACATGGAAGATGTGAACCATTAGCACACTGAATGGACAGCAGAAACTTCATTTGCTTCAAGGATGGAACCAGAATTAGCATACTGAGTGGAGAACCAAGCTCCGAGGCAGGAGTTGCACTGCACTCTGGGACTGGCAAAGCAGAGAAGCATTGCATGATGGGGGATCCCTGCTCCTGAGACAAAGGAACTCATGTCTGCACACAACAAGCTCAGTACTTATCAGACCAATTTTAGTAATAGATCTTCAACTGATACTCAACATACTGAATCTGCCTGATTGCACTGTAAGCTCCCTCTGAGGAATGCCACCCATCACCAGAAATTATCAGCTTCTATTGTCCACCTAAGCAAAACACCTCTGGTATACTCCCTTAAGTCATTATTTACCCCAAAACAACCCCCGTGTTCTGCCTTCAACCATTGTTTCTTCCCTACAAAAATCCCTGGCCAAGTTCCACATGAGAGTTAGTTAGTTCTGAATCTGTTTAGATGCCTGAACTGTTGCCTGGACCTACAAGCTGCATCAGGTCCACTGGGACTTCACCTTCTCCTTGCTGATCATGGTGGAGGTTCTGCCTGTCTCCAGCACTCCAGACCCTAAGCTGAACAGCCTGGTTCCTGGCTACCTTTGAGCTGCACTGTGTGGTGAGACAATCCCCCCCCCCCCCGCTTCTCTCTTTTTTTCCCCCCTCTAGTCCAACTATAACTCTCTAAACCTGGTCTTTTGTAGTCCACTTGGGCTAGCTTTCCCCAATACTATAACTGAAACTGGGCAATATTGTAACTGATCGTTTTCCTCTTTTTGTATGGTTATTAATATTGTAACTGTTTGGGCCTTTTTCTTTCCTTTTATAATTACTCATAAGTTTTATGTACCTGGCAATAAAGTAACTTTCCTAATCAAGCTGGTTGCCAGACTTCCTCTGTGTTCTTGGCTTCCCTATATTGCTCTGCAGCAACACTCCTTTCACCTAGCCAAAGATCCCTGTGATGTCCAATTCCTTGTAAGGTTTGCTCATTAAGGGGTTACCAGCGTGCTGAACTTGTAGCATTCAAGGGTGACAACTGAAAGTGCTGCTTTGACCCAGCCTGATTGAGTTCAGGGGCCTATAAAGGTGGCAGCTGAAAGTGCTGTTTTAACCCAGCCTGCTCAGATGCATGCTCAAGTTTAGTCTGGTGGGGTACAGGGGCACATAAGGGTGGCAGCAGAGAAGTGCTGTGTAACCCAGCCTGCTGAGTTCAGGGACATATAAGGGGTCAGCTGAGAGTGCTGTTAGACCCGGTCTGCTCAGACGCACTTAGAAACCCAGTCTTGGGAAATTTAAGTCCTGCAAAGATGGCTCCATTGGGAGGGATTGGCCGAAGGAAGGAGTAGCTCCACATAGAAACACCAGTGACACAAGCAGTACACTAATAAAAATGCAACCTTCCCCCCTCCCCCAGAGGAAGTAACCCTAAGAAATGAGCATACCCCAAACTGATGGGCAAAGTTTGTAACAAGTATGTGTGGGAAGGGAAACAAGCCTGGACACTATTCATTTTATTGTACTCCATGGTGCTTACCACCCCCAACAAAATGCAGAAGGAAAGAGAGAAATCAAATTTCAAAACAAGTTCCATTTTGAACACTGTGAAATAAAAATAAATCAACATTTTGAAACTTCTTAATAATTTTTTTTTCTATTTCTTGACCAGCTCTAATCAACTGACCAATAAGACCATGAGGAGGATTAGTAAGGAGACACAAACTGCATTACCTTAAGTATACTGATGCTGCCTAGTTAGAATCATAGAAGTGTAGTCCTGGAAGAGACCTCAGCACAGGGCTGGTTCAAGGGGCTGTGGTGCCAGAGTCAGCTTTTGTTTTTGCACACCTCCCGCAGGGGCAGAAACTGGCCTCTCTTCTGGGGTCGCTCGCCCTGCCCTCAAGATGGGAAGCCAGGGCCCAGGGGCAGAGCAGGACAGCCCAGAGGCTGGGCTCTGCTCTCTTGCCCCTTCCATGGGCCAGCTGTTCCACCCTAGAGGTGGGGAGGGCCAGCCCAGAGGCACGGTGAAAAAGCGAACTAGGCCCCATGGCCCAGCCTGCTTCGTCCCCAAGGGTGGAGTGGCTGGCTCGGGGAGGGGTGGAAGTGCAGGGTCCAGCCTCTGGGCTGGCCCACCCCACCCTCAGTGTGGTGCCTTGGTGTTCCTAAGCCTGTGGTGCCCTGAGCCAGGGCCTTGGTGGCTCATGGCAAGAGCCGGCCTTGCCTCAACAGACCATCTAGTCAAGCCCCCAGAATTCAAGGCAGAACTAAATATTAGTAAGACCAAGAGTATCAAACTCATTTGCTACGGTGGTCCAGATTTGACTTAAATGTACTTCAAGTGGGTCATACGTTCCATAAATCAAAATACTAAGGCCTACTTTCTTGTGGCATCTTGAAGCCCTGGCTTTGCTGGACTGTGCTCCATGATACCATGAGACCACTCTCTCTCTCTCTTTCTCCCTCTGTCAGGGAGAAAGTATAGTCTCATGGAGCACTGTTGTGGGCCAGATGGAAGGTGGTGTAATAAATGATTTAATACTAGAAAAAGTCACAGTTGCCAGGTTGGGTCATAAAGCTGTAGCATCCTTCAGCAGGTTAACAGAAAACTCTCAGCACGTTCATGAGTCAAACAACTTTGGAGATGCTCCATTTCCTCATGTGCATTGTTCCTGGGATGATCATGTAGGTCACAATCCAATGCCCACTGACATCATTTATAACATTTCTGCTGATACCAATGGGCAGTAGACCAGGTCCAAAAAACTTGCCAATCCTAAACTTAGTGGTCAAAATAATGAGCAGACTCCAGTCAAGAAATTGTCATTCTTTACTTTAAAATAAGAAGAAAGCAAGCAAGAAAGAAATCCTTACCTGGCTTTCTTTGATTAGGAAGAAAAGAATGTTGAGGAATTTGGAAATTCAAAACTGGGTTCACTACAAAAGTTTTCAGACTCTTATAATTTGCCAAATCAGAACCCTGGGTCTGAAAATCTTCTTATTTTGGGATGTTCAGAATCCAAATATACATCCAAATTTTCAAAGTTATCCCATTACTACTACTACTAAATAAACAAACAAATAAATAAATAAATAAAGTAAAAGGTTTCTTCTCTATGAATGGCAAAATAATACCATTATCACAAACTGTTTTGAATACTAGCACCATCTACTGTGCACTCCTAGCAAAAGTCCAATAATATAAATTGATTTACTTAGACTTTTAATGAACAACTGTAGTCCATAAAATAAAAGTCCAGACTTCCTGTTTCCCCATGACTTTGATATCAAATGTAATTTGTTTGCAGATCATGTCAGAATGGAACCCACTGCATTCTCAAAGAGCTGTCCTTGTTAATAGGAATAAAAAGTGGCAAAGAACAGTTTTTAACTAAATATTTGGATATGATTTAGGAGACAGGCAAAGTATGGGTCCAATGCATAAGAAGATGAGGGGTTTTTTTATATTTATTATATACCAAATAATACCTCATTAATAAAAGTATGTTTGTTTAGATCTTACTGACTATAATTACACATTAATTACAGTTCCTCCAAGCTAGCAATTTATCTGAAGTAAATTCCTGTACGTAGTCATACTAGCAGTTAGAACTAGTGGGAAACTTCTGTTTTAAATGCTGTGGAAATTATAGATCTGATTGTTTTTAAGTGTTTTTCTCCTGTGCCAAGTGAATGCAGAAAGGGTGTACCACTCACATTCTAATTTACTTACATTCACTTTGCACTGGTATGAAAGATGGTGTGAATCAATGAAGAATCATTATTAGCTCTGGTTTGCCTTTGCACTATTCTAGTTTTATACTGGTGCAACTCCCTTGATGTCAACGGAGTTATGCCAGTATAAAACTGGAGTAACACAGTGGTGAATTAGGCCCATAATTTTGAGACAGCTGTTCTTCCCTCTAGGCTTGCGACCATATCGATTAATTTGTAAATCACTTTAGTGTCCACAATCTTACATAGAGTTCTGTTGCTTTAAAATACAATGCTCTGAAATTAATTGGAGCTTAAATTCTGATAAACAGGTACCTGGCACAAATATTGGAAAGATGTGGCTCTGTGATTTCATCTCTTAAAAAAAGACTGGAAAGATTTGATTGCACACAGAGATTTTCTTACCTGTTATTTTAAAGAATAAACATAGCAGCAATGTTGACTTAACAGATCAAAGGGGTTTTTTGCTGTGTAAATACATATGCAAAACTCAGTTGTTGACATTTGGCAACTACGGGTCAGAAATGTCTATAGAAAGACATTTAATGACAGGGAGTCATTAAATATGCAGTTTTTTGTTAAAGCTACTCCACTGAGTAATTAAGCTGTACTGCAGGGGTCAAACCTGCAGCCTTCTGTGCTGGACTGTGTTTTTTCTTGATGGGTGGGGATACCAGAGAAAATGATCTATGCCTCAGTTAGGAAATATTCCACTATTCTGTTCCAATGGGAATGGAGCCAATCGATACAATGCTCATTCTCACTTTATTCTTGTCTTTGTACACTTGCTTCACATAGCACTGCCCTCCTTCGTTTTATTTTTGACACTGCTGGTGCCAGAAACTTCTCCCCCGTGGCTCCTGACCCCAAAACTTTGTCTCTCTGCATGCATTGGCTATGTCTACACAACAGTAGATAGTCAAATTAATTAATTTAAACTAAATAATTTGACTTCAAGTCAAAGTTATTAATTCAAATTAGAAAGTCTTCACTAGACTCCTAATTTGAATTAAAGAAGGATTTATTAATTTGAGTTAGAGAGTCTACATTAGACTCTAACTTGAACTGGGAGAGCTGTAGCTGCAAAGGAAGCCCCAGCTCCTGGGCTAGGGGAGCCACAGCTCCTAAGGACAAGGGGAGCCCTGGAGGTTCCCCTGTTTGGGGAGTACCAGTGAAGATAGCCACCAGTGCTCCCTAAACAGGGGAGCCCCCGTCTGGTGGGCCACCTTCCCTTCTGCCAGCAGGATTCCCCATGGGGCACCTTCCCTGACACAGGATCCCCTGCAGGGCATCTTCTCTGCCACGAACAGGATCCCTCACAGGGCTCCTTTGCAGCTGTTGGCCGGATCCCCCCTAGCCTGCTGGCTGGTGGGTAAGGCTCCCAGCTGGCCGGGGACTCTCCTGTCTGGGGAGCCCCAGCGGCTGCTTCTCCAGGGCTTCCCTGTCCAGGGAGCTCCAGTGTCCCTTTCCTTGAGGCTTCCCTATCCCAGGAGCCCAAGCAGTCACTTCTCTGGGGCTCCTGGGAGAGGGGAGCCCTGGTGGTTCCCTTCTTGACGGGACTCCCGTGGCTTCCAGGCAGATGGGAGCCAGGGCTCCCTTCTTGCCGGGAACACAGCTTCCCATGCACGACTCCCTTGTCCCCAGCAAGGAAGCCTATTTAATTTGAAGTAACGCTACTCCACAGCTAACACTGGGTTACCGCAAATTAATATCTTTGAATTAAGAATTAATTTGAAGTAAAAGGAGGTTTTATTAAGTTGAATTAGTGTTTCCTTATTTCAAATTAGGGACTTAATTAAATGCCTCCAGAGCCAGGAAGTAAGTTAATTCAAATTAGGGCTCCTTAAGTCGAATTAAGGTGTAATTGTAGACATAGCCAATGTCATTTCACATGTTGTCTGAAAACATCTCTAATGTCATCTGCTTCCATCTTGTCACTTATATTTTCCTCTGCTATTCTTTACAGAATAAATCCTGAAATATTTTGTTTATTTGCGGTATCATAGTAGCTAGCAGCTCTATTCATGGATTGGGATGACACTGTACAGCAAGGTGCTGTTCAATCACAAAACAAAAGATGGTCCCTACTCCAAAGAACTTTCAGTCTACAAGAGACAATGGATGGATCAAGACAGACAGACGGAGGAAGACAGGGAGACAAAATTGTTCAGCATGATCTGTAGTGATCTCTGCACTGGCAGTCTACACTTTTTTTAAACATCACCACAAAGGTTACTTTCAAGGAAGGTTTTGAAGGAGGATAATGAGTTTGTTGATGACATTTGCAGGGAGCTCCTACCAAGCAGGAGAGGCAGCATGGGAGACAGCATGAAGATGTTTGTTTATAAATTTAACATGTTGCTGATGAAGGCTTTCATTACATGCTGATCAGAGCCTGAGGTGAGAGTCAACCTTTCTTTCCATGTTGAGTGAGATGATAGATAGGGTGGGGATTGGTCACAAAAGGCCTTGAAAATTAAGACAAGTAATTTATGTCTGATACAAGAGAGAAAGGAGAGCCAATGAAGAGATACAGAGAGAGGAATGACATAGGCAAACAATTATATAACTCTCATCCCTCTGGAATCTGAGCACCTACTTACTTACACTATCCAGCAAAACTTTTATTGAGTGGAACGCTGGCATCATTAAAGTCAATGGCAAAACAACCATTGAGTCAGGATTTCATTCACTGAGTTTTAAGGAAGTTTAAAATAAGAACTGGACAACATTTGAATTAAAGTCTCAGCTGCCTCCAAGATGCATTGCATGCACCTGGCCAGAAATGATTGAAAAGGAGTTTGTTTCCATCCATCCAGTCTTTAGGGACTCTATCAGCCTTCACCCATCTCTAGATTATAGCAACTAGTGACATGAACCTAGTGACTTCTCCATGCCAGGAGAAATTTCCACCTAGTTGGATCCTTTGGCTTTGTTGGTCCTGTGCACTGGTTAATTGGCACAAAGGGACCTAGCAGAGGAGAGAATTTGACATTTTGTTTTTAGAAAAGTGTGTTGTTCCACAAAAAAATGCGAATGATATTTATAACTAAACATCAACTCTACTGTGTTCCTTAACAGTTCATCAGGTGATAGAATAGGCAAAGACACTATAGCTTTTGCCAAAAGATAGCCACACAACAGTGTATTTGGGGAGTCACACAGCATTACAAAGTCTGAATAGCAATCAGTGTATATTATCATAATAGTGTGAAACATGAGACTATTTAGACATCTCAGTATGTTCATAATTAATTTATTCTTAATGATGTGACATCATCAATTACTAGCTCTAACTGAGACTTCTTTTGTGGTTAACAAGAAGACACTGAGTTACAAAAAGGACTTACAAATAAGTGCACCCAAATGTTTGCAAGGAATGCAATATACCTTTATGTTTAAGGCCGTATTCCAGCCACTGACTCCTGGGGTGAGAAACTAACTTTTCCTATAGCCAAGTAATTCTGTAATTATGCACTTCAGGTTTCTTCTACTTTCCTCTGAAGTGCCTGATACCGTCCATTTTCAGAGACTGGATACTAGACTACATAAACTGCTGCTCTTATCTAGTGTGGAAATTCCTATGTTCCTATACCATAATTCTCCATTGCTGTAATAGCTGAGTAGGATTTTAATTTGTTGATATCATAACAGAGTAATTCCATGCCCTATGTAAATCCTTGTTTGTGTCATCTCTAGATCATGTGATGGATCAAAACCAAATGCTTAGTCTGAAGGCAATCTAAAGACAGGAGGCTCAATGGGAATTTTAGACTTCATTGTAACATTGCTGTTGCATTTCCTCTTTCAACAAAAGTAGCTCTTCTAATTAGAAATAAATCAGCTAAGACAATAAACTGATTCCTTAAGACCACACCATGGGTAGCGGAGCCAGTTCAGAGAGTAAGGAGTCCGCCAGAAGATCAAAGGAACTGGAAAAGAAACTCCAGGAAGATGCAGAGCGGGATGCCAGGACAGTCAAATTGCTCTTGTTGGGTAAATAAAATAAATAATATATTGTTCCTTCTATTAAATAATTGTTTTCACATCAAAACTAAATTTCAATACAGTGATTTCCCAGCTTTTTACAATTTTACTTCAAAATAAACAGTGATGTAAAGTGATAAACATAAAAATGGTTTTTGTGATCTTACAGTGATGGTTGGCACCTGTTTTATGTCATGAAATGAAAGATAGGACAAGCAATTAAGAGGAAAAGAACAGGCTGAAAATGAATATGATCTTGTTATATTTAATAATTTTTAGATCATTTAAATTCCTGGAATAAAAAGCATTTGAGGAACAGAAATCACTGTTAGAATACTTAAAGTATTTGCTGTTCTCTTTTGTAATCTATTAATACCGAAAGTAAGACGTAATGGTACAATAAACACAGCCTAAATGCATTAGCAAATGGACTAAAGGAGTCAACCATTTCAGCAAAAAACCCACAAATGCAACTGGCTCATGAAAATGTGTTAATTGTTTTAAGTTTGCAAAACCATTGCCACTTGCTGTATACAGTACAAACAGATGGTTTAGTTAAAATTTTTATATGTAAAAATGCTTCTGTGAAAACTTTGTGGTAGCAGATAATGTGAAATTAATACAGATGGATTTTCCTATGTACCATTTTTCCTCATACAAATGTAAACTAGAGAATGCTTGCTAATGGGAAGTATGAGTAATGACTCAATATTAGCCCTCTCCATGAGTGAGTTTGACATTTATCAGACCTCCATCAGTATGCTATGCACTCCTACAGATTGTCTTACTTCTTCATAACATCTAATAGCATGACATGTGGCATAACAATACAAATATGTTTGAACAGATGAATAGGACTCACTATAACTGTATTTATGACATGCTTACAAAAGCTTGTATACTGTATTTTATCCATATCAGATGCTCAGCTAATGTAAAACAGCACAACTTTAATGATTTCAGTTTTATAGCAGTCCTCAGCTGACACCAGATGAAGTTTTAACCCTCATTATTTAAATAAATTCTGGGAAAACATAACATCATAGATCTGTGCAGCAATAATGAGATGGACCAGTTTGGTAAACGTTAGGAGATTAGAAACACTTCTTTGCTGCATCATAAGAAGGATCTGATGTAATATTTTAAATGAGGAATATTGTAAATATGTTGAGATATTATATTAACAAATACTATAATATATATATTAATGATAGTTTTCCCTGGAAAATTACCAAAGCAGTAAGGCTAAAGGGATCTATCTTTGCTATCTGCTGAGGAAGTGTTACATAAGAACAAGTTGTTAATTATAATCATTAGCAAAAAAGCAGAAGTGTGCGTTACCATATAGAACCATGAGAAAGAATGTTCCTTATGTAGCCTGAATACAGGTTACCACATTTTTCAACAATATAGTGAATATGCAGATCTTGTGGCACAGTGAGATAAATTAGCATCCTCTAGTCAAAACCTGGGGAAAAAGGAATTTTAAAAGAATAACATTGAAATTCCCAATGCTGACAAACCTTTTAGTCAAAAATAATTGACCAGTTCTAGAAAAAAAAAATCTTATTGTAGCCAGAAACAATATCTAGCTAACTAGATACTAGTAGGATATACTGGAATTGCTATAGCAGATCAGACCCATGTTCTATGTAGCCCAATAGCCTGACTCTGATGTTGTCCAGTTGCTGCAAAGTAAGTTGTGGAAAAATCCAAAGATGGCAATTATGGGACAACCTGCCACCAGAAATTTTTTTCCCAACCCCCCATTATTTAAAGGTTGCATTGTACCACAGGTCCTTAACCTTTTAGAAGCCTCACACCTCCTACAGCGATATATAGTAACCCCGCATCCCCACCAAATAAACCTGTCATGATGATGCCACCTTTGAAGTATATTGGGTGGGTGATCTATGTTTAAATTACTCCTGCACCCCTGGCTAGGAACCCCTGCATTGTACTGTGAGGCTAGAGATATTTTATCCCTTCCACAACTCTTATTTTTCATAGTTTATTGTTATAACTCTGAATAGCTTCTCCAGATATAAGTTCAATACTTCATTGAACCACATTAAGCTTTTTGCCTCAATAAAATCCTGTAGCAATGAGTTCCACAGTCAAACTACACATTATATTTAAAGAAGCCCTTTTATTGGTTTTAAATTTCAATATCACTCACTGTCTTCTTGTTCTTGTGTCAAGAGACAGGGCAAATAGCCTGATCTGCATCCTCAGAATTATTCACTATTTTATATATTTCAACCATGCCTCCTTTCATTCACCTTCTCCTTCTGGTAAAGATCTCAGTCTTTTCAATGAGAAATATTTGGCAGCTTTCTCCCTGTGGTGTTTCTGATATAGATAATGAGGAGGCAACCATCTACTAAAAAGCAAGTGAAAGAGAAAAAGATTTTCTGGGTTTAGCAGATAACACTTAAATTGTCCCTGAAATCATCACTAGGGCTAGTGCAAAGGTGACCTATCACAGAGGGAACCACAGAGCCTCTCTGAACTACAGGGGAGCAAAGCTGCTGCAACTGCAATTATTCTATTGCAGCATGTATTCTTTTCCATGGCTAACCACCAGTGTGGACCAGACCAGGTCTGGGCCAGGTTCAGAGTATTTTGATCTGGTTGAAAGCTGAAATTTTCCCAAAGTTTAGGTTGCTAAGGGTTCTTGGTCCATTCCCATCTTGGCCTTGTTTCAACTTTCACTTACACCAGCAAAAATCAAGAGAAACTGAGCTTCGGTCTAGGGAGTTACCTCAGCGAAAATCCATTTGGAGATCAGGGCTCCAAACACAAATGCCTGCATGGTTGGGGAAACATATAGAGCCTGGTTTTCATGGGGGACTTCAGTTACCCAGACATCTGCAGGGAGGCTAATACAGAAGTGCACAGACAATCCAGGAAGTTTTTGGAGAGCGTTGAGGACAACTTTCTGATACAAATGTTGGAGGAACCAACTAGTGGCCTTACACCTCTTGACCTGCTGCTCATAAACAGAAAATAGTTGATCAAGGAAGTAGAAGTGAATGATAATGTGGGTAGCAGTGACCATGTGATGGTAGAGTTCAGGATCTTGATCAAAGAAGAAAGAAAGAAGCAGAGCAGAGACCCAGGATTTCAAAAGAGCAGATTTTGGCTCCCTTAGGGAACTGATGGGCAAGATCCCTTAGTAGGCTAATCTGAAATGGAAAGGTGTCCAAGAGAGCTAGCTGTATTTTAAAGAAACCCTACTAAGGGTACAGAAAGATACCATTCCAATGTGCAGAAGGGACAGCAAATATGCAAGGTGCCCAGTGTGGCTTTGCAAACAACTCTATGTTGAGCTGAAACACAAAAGGGAAGCTTACAAAAAGTGGAAACTTGGACGGATGACTAGGGAGGCATATAAAGATATTGCTTGGGACTGCAGGGATAAAATCCGAAAGGCCAAAGGACAATTGGAGTTGCAGCTAGCAAGGGATGTGAAGGATAAAAGGAAGGGGGTTCTACAAGTATGTCAACAAGAAGAAAAGGATCAGGGATGGTGAAGGTCCCTTACTGAATGGGGCAGGTATCCTCATGGTGGATGAAGTGGAAAAGGCTGAAGTACTCAATGCTCTTTTTACCTAAGTCTTCACAGGCAGGGTCAGCTCACTGGGCAACACAGAAGGGAGAGGAGAGAGAACTTCGGTGATGGAAGGTCTTGTTAGGGACTGCTTAGAGAAATTGGATGTGCATGAGTCCATGGGGCCGAATGAACTGCATCCGAGGGTTCTGAGGTAGTTGGCTGATGTGATTGCAGAGCGGCTGCCATTATTTTTGGAAATTTGTGGCAAACACGGGAGGTCCTGGATGATTGGAAAAAAGCAAATATAATACCTATTTTCAAGTAACAGAAAAAGAGGACCTGGGGAGCACCATACCAATAAGCCCACCTCAAACCCTGGAAAAATCATGGAGCAGGCCCTTAAAGAATCCATTCTAAATCATTTGGAGAAAACAGGGTGATCAGGAACAGTCAGCAAGGACTCACAAAGGGTAAATCATGCCTGATCAACCCATTCTATGATGAGATGAGTGGATATTTGGATCTGGAAATAGCCATCAATGTGATATATCTCAACTTTAGCAAAGCTTTTGGTACAGTTGCCCACAGCATTCATGTTAGTAAGTTAAGAATCAATAGCTGAATGACTAGTTGGCAGCCAGTAACTAATGGAATGCCCCAAAGGTCAGTCCTGGGGCCAGTTCTGGTCAACATCTTCATTAATGATCTGGATGATGGGATAGATTGCACACTCAGTAAATTTGTGGATGACACCAGGCTGGGGGGAATGGTAAACACAATGGAGGGCAGGGATGGGATTCAGGGAGCCCTAGACAAATTGGAGCATTGGGTTAAATGAAGTGTCCTTGTTGAACCTCATGAGAAGTGCAAAGCCCTGCACTTAAGACTGAAAAATCCCATGTACTGCAGGAGGCTGGGGACCAATTGGCAAGCAGCTCTGTAGAACAGGACATGGGGGTTATGGTGGATGGGAAGTTGGATATGAGTCAACAACGTGTTCTTGCTCCAAAAAGGCCAATGGCATATTGGGCTGCATCAGTAGGAGTGTCGCCAGCAAATCGATGGATGTGATTATTCCTCTGTATTTGGCGCGGTGAGGCCACATCTGGAATACTGTGTCCAGTGTTGGGCTCCGCACTACAAAAGGATGTTGACAAAATAGAAAGGCTATGTCTACATTAGCAAGCTTAGTTCAGACTTGCTTAGTTTAAGTTTGAACTAGATGTTAAGTTCAAAGTAACTGTTCAAACTACCCAAGTAGTTTGAACTGAGCAAAACTTAGTTTGAACTAAAAGTTTTTTTAGTTTGAACTAGGCAAAGCATATTGTAGACAGGGACCAAATTAGTCTAGATTAAGCCTCCTTAATCCGGACTAATTTGCTAATGTAAACATAGTCAGAGTCCAGCAGAGGGCAACGAAAACAATTGGGGGTTGGGGCATATGACTTACGAGGAGAGTCTGAAGGAAATAGGCTTACTTAGTCTGCAGATGAGAAGACTGAGGGATTTGATAGCAACCTTCAGCTACTTGAAGGGGTGCTCCAGGGAGGAGGGAGCTAGGCTGCTCTTAGTAGTAACAGAGGACAGAACTAGAAGCAATGCTTTCAAGTTGCAGCTGAGGCGGTCAGGGTAGGATAGTAGGAAAAACTTTCTAACTAAGACAGTAGTGAAGCATTGGAATGGGTTACCTTAACAGGTGGTGGCATTTGGATACATTTAAGGCCCGGTTAGAAAAAACCCTGGCTGGGATGATGATAGTTGGAATGGTTCTGCTTTTAGAAGGGGTTATACTAGATAACCTCAGGAGGCTCCTTCCAGCCCTATGATTCTATAATGTCCATCCTCCGAGCATGGGACAGATATTTTTTGTGCAGAAGATGTTACCTACTGAACAATTTCCAAGAATTCAATTTCACAATGATTATTCTAAGCTGCACATAAAAAGATTATTATGTAGGCAGATTTGTACCCATTCATACCAGATATTGACACAGTATTATGACCAGATGTCACCATTGTTTCTATAGCGAGAGGGTGGTAGCAGTGGCACGGTGATGGCAGGAGCAGTGGAGGGCCAAGCCCCCGTCCACTGGCCTGCAGGGGAGCACTGGGCAGGCAGGCTGTAAGGAATGAAGGACCTGGGAAAGTACAAATGTGAATTTTAGGATTAGTCTACATAGCACCACAGTCTGGACTACCAGGCTATGTCTACACTAGCAAATTAGTCTGGATTAAGGAGGCTTAATCCAGACTAATTTGCTCCCTGCCTATAGTAGGCTTTGCCTAGTTTGAACTTAAAATATTTTTAACAGATTTTGTTTAAAAAGAATTTAGTTTGACCAGTTAGTTTGAATGTAAGCTTAGTTTGAATTTATTTCAAACTGTAGTTTGAACTAGCGTGATGTATGTAAATAAATTCAAACTAAGCAGTTAGTTCAAACTAACCATGTTTTTAGTTTGAACTAACTTTTAGTTCCAAATAGCCACGCTTTTTAGTTTGAACTAAAGATGTATGGTTAGTTTGAACTAACCAGGCATTGCTTAGTTCAGTCTAAGTGGTGTGTTCACTCAGCAGTCTTATTTTGAAACAACAGAGGTTGTTTCGAAATAAGAAAGGCCATGTTCCCACGACGCACCGTTGTTTCGAAAAAACTTAAACCCCCTGTGGGGATGAAACAACGTTGTTTTGAAACGATTGTTTTGAAACAATGCCGTCTGAACATGTTTTGAAACAACGGTGACTCATTTAGAAATAACTGTTGTCTGAACCTGCTATTTTGATTCCTGCTTTTTTCCTTAATTCAAATTAAGAAACTGTTAATTTGAATTAACTTATTTCTAAATGAGGCGTTATTTTGATACAACTTGTATCGAAAGAACTTGTATCGAAATAACCCCCTGTGTGTGAACATAGCCAGTAAGTCTGAACTAAGCTTTTAGATGTAGACATAGCCCCAGGGCATGGAGGTGGGGCAAGCTATGAATTGTGAAGTTCTCTAATGTTTTAATCTCAACCCGCTTATAGATCTTTCAGGCTCTAACTAAAAGATACCTAGTTTCATGTGGATATAGACCCAAACAGAACCATGTGAATGAATTTGGTACACTTTAATTCTCATCAGTGGAGTTTACAAGTGTCAGTTAGAATGCATTATATCAGAGCACTCTACAAGACACCCCCCTTTTGTGGTCTTTGGTGGCATAGAGACAAATCTTTTAGTTCATCTGTCAATTAGACATTGTGTATGTCTTTATAAATACATTAGCTGGTTGTGGTCCTTCCCTAGGTTTAACCATAGACAGTTAACACACTTTTAAATACTATTGTCATTGTCTACACTAGGACTAAATGGCATATGACTATGTTTTAACTAAAACATGTTATTTAATACTATTGTGTAACACAACTCATTTAACACAGTGTAGATGAAACCCATCTTATTCCTTAAGCCCATCCCAATCTTTACTGCTCCTTTCACCTCCAGCTTCCCACACATGGTTTCAGGATTTCTTTCATGTTTCCCTCCATCTTCATCTATTGCCCCACTACACTGGAATCAATTAAAGGCCTAGTACAGTCAATAATGGGTGATGGGCACGTAGTGCCTCCTCTCCTCTGTGCTAAAATGTAATAAAAGTTGTAGCCCACTGCTTAATTCTATGCATGGGTCTGTCCTTATTTCACCACTGGTCTGCATCAATCACCAGTTGCATTTTTAACTCCTAGCCCATTCATAATCTGCTAAAAATTGCTCCTTCCTACTGTCATTCATTCTAATCAACATTATTCTTTAAAATGACTAAAGGTCAGATTCATTCCTGGTGAAACTAGCTCTGTTAATGTTTGTGGCCTTAATACAGCATTTCCTAATGCCATGTCTTTAAGGCTATGTCTACACTGCCAAATTAGTCTGGACTAAGGAGGCTTATTTGGCTCATGGTCACTCTAGGCTTTGCCTAGTCTGAACTAAGAAATTGCTTAGTTCAGACTAGGAAAAACATTGTCCCAACTAGTAAGACCCGGAGGTTAGTTCAGAGTTCCGTGCTTAGGGCAAGACCTGAACTAAAGGTTAGTTTGGACTGAAGAAGTTTGAACTAGCCAGTTAATAAAAGTAATAAAATACTTTTTTGACTCAAGGTAAAGTTGTAGGGGCCCAGCCCAGAGATATGCCCAGAACCCTGCACCACTCTCTAGCATCACTGGAAGTTGCAGTTGTCCTGAATCTCTTGGGAACAAACCTCTATTTTCAAAGGTGGCCATTGATATTGGGAGTGGCTTCATTCTGGGATAACTGGAGAAATTAAAAATTGGAGCACTCAACCTCAGAGGCCACTTTTGAAAGTATTGGCACTGATGCTTTACAGACTTTGAGGAGATAACATTTAAGGTACATGGCAAGGGCCTTTCCTGTAAAACTTAGCAGTATATATAGATAGTTTCAAAAGTTAACTGAACTTTTCAAAGTTTCAAAAAAGGTTTGAGTTTGGTTTGTTCCACAGAAAAAAAATTCAGTCAGTCCTTTTTTTATTCAATGTAGTTTGCCCAGTCCTAGACAAAGTAATAAAGAGCCTTCTGGGGAAAAGTTCTTTGTGGTGTTCCTGAATGTAGTTACACAGCAGTTGCCCTAAAAACATCATTTACCTACAGTAAGACTGTGATATAAATAGTTATGTAACTGTTAATTTGTATTTTAAATTTATATTTCCAAGGTCCTGGAGTCTGCTGGGGTAGCTGCTGTTCTACAAGGATAACTGAAGTAGCATGTTACAAAAGAGATGCATACTGTTCTTGCTCTCTCTCTGTCTCTGATGCTCACACATGGGGACTTGACTTTTGTGTTCTTGTTTCATTATTTTTTTCTCTTTCACAAAATTAATAGTCATTGCAACTGAAAGTGACTAAGCTGCCTGCATGGAAAAAATTAATGGACTTTACCTCAGTTTTCACTTCTTACACCAAGTAGGAGATACAACAGAATCTCAGCATTACAAACACCTCAGAAATGGAAATAAGTTCAAGAGGGGTAGCTTCGTTATTCTGTATACAGCAAAAACAAGAATCCTGTGACACCTTAGGCTGTGTTTACATCTACTTATTTAGTTTGGACTTGCAAATCTGAACTAAATATGCCCAAGTTTAGTCCAAACTAACCTCGGGCTAGTTCAGACTAACTGTGGCTTTTTAGTTTACACTAGCCGCATGGCTTAGTTCAAACTAAAAAGTTACTTTGAACTAGTCAGTGCAATTAGTACGAACTAACCGCTTAGTTCAACCTTGTAAAGTTCAAACTAGCACAACTACATCATGACTACATCTACTTACTGTGTGAACTAACTAGTTTGAACTAAGCAATTGCTTAGCTCAAACTTGGCAAAGCCTAGTGTAGATCTGGTCCAAATCAGTCCAGACTAAGCTTGCTTAGCCTGAATTAATTGGCAAGCGTAGACATAGCCATAAAGACGAACAAATTTCCTTGAGCATCAGCTTTCATGGGCTGTAACCCACTTGGCTGCAGCCCACAAAAGCTTATGCCTGAGGAAATTTGTTTGTTTTTAAGGTTCCACGGGACCCTTGTGTTTCTGAAAATGGAGATTGTTCGTAACTCTGAAATGTTCATAACACTGAACAAAATGCTATGGTTGTTCTTTCAAAAGTTTACAACTGAACTCTGACTAAATACAGCTTTGAAATGTGACTATGCAAAAGAGAAACACTCCTTTTTCTTTATATTTTTAGTAGCTTATGTTTAACACAATAGTTCACTAGTCTGTATTTGGTTTTTGTCTTTGTATCTGTTGCCGCCTCATTGTGATCCCAAATGAGGTGTGCAATTGACTGATCAGATTGTAACGAGTGTAAATAACTCTGAAATTTTACTGTAACTGCGAGCTAATTGGAAGGAGGCTGTGTTGCCTACTGGTTAGAGCACTGGATGGGCACTGATGAACCCTGGAATCCATTCCCAACTCTGCCACTGGCCTGCTGGGTAAATGCCTTCCCCTCTCACTTTCCCCATCTGTACAATGGGACTAAAGATACTGCTCCCTTTTGTACACCTCTGAGATCTATGGTTGAAAAGCACTAAGTAATATTTAATAAATGAGCTCTATTATATTAACTTTGTGATAGCTCCTATTGTACATAACTCTGGCAGTGAGTATTGTCCAGGGTTACAAACCTTTCTTCTTTTTCTAACTCCATCCCAGAGATAATCCTTCCCTTCTATGTATCATTTATGATTAGACCTAATCTTCCATTGAAATCCCTGTGCAGCCATTTAAGAGCTATTGTAATTCTGGGTCTTCAACTCAGTTGCTGCTGTTCCCTGTGAAGTCTAGCTGGGATGCAACAAGTCATGACTTTCTGACCCCATCCCCTTAAATGCTCTGGCCTGAGGATCTGGCTGAAAAAAAGAGGAAAGAAAATTCAAGTTTTTGATAAATTCCTACTATCCCACTCCCTTGGGAACAAGAGCGTAGCTAAGAATGACCCTATACTCAAAGCCTAAAAGTTCGATGTAGCCTATGATTCAGGTAGTACTAAGGGATTAATTAAGAACATAGGCAGAGCAGCAGAGATGCACCCATTGAATATAAATCATAGCTCCTACTGTAGTTTACCTTTTTCTTTCAGATATTGAACAGAAATTCGTTTACGTACTATTGTCACTAACACTGTTCAATCCCTGTGGCTGGAGCAGGTATTTTGCATAAATGTAATAAAATCAGACCTGAAGAAGAACTCTGTATAGATTGAAAGCTTGTCTTCCTCACCAATGGAAACTGGTTCAATAAAAGATATTACCTCACCCACCTTGTCTCTCCTATATCTTGCCAACACAGCTGTAAGAACACTGCATAAGACCTCGCTGCCATGTAGTGAAAATGGGGTAAGCATTGCACAATTGGCAGGGCTGTTCTGTGGTTTCCTCAGTTCCTTAAACGGATATTGAGATGATACTGCCAGATCACCTGTACCAAATTTGCAAGTTCCAGATGCAAAGCAAAGTTGTAATTATTCACAGATTTAGCATAATCATGGTGTTTTTCACCTATGCTTTGTGCCACTCGCATCATGGTTTTCAGAAAAAATGCTTTGCCTATGTTTTTCCAGCTGTTGTGACTCATTTGCTGTCATTTAAATGTTGTTAATTTAAAAAAAAATCCATTTAGAAAATGCTTGTCATCAATGCATTCCATTCAGCCAATGGACATGCAGTCGGAATCGTGACAGCCTGATTCTGCACTGCCTTTGCACTGAGTGTAGTCATTTACACCTCTTCCAAATGAGGGTAGTCAGAAAGATTTTGTACTGGTGCTGTAACTGACAAAGAGTCAGATAATCGAAAATCATATTCCTTGGGTTTAGCACCCAAATTATGTCCCCCCTACATACCTAAGACTGAGATTGGGATGTAAGTTACTCCCCTGACCTTCTGTCACTGCTATTCACCAATCTGTTACTAAAAGGAAAGTAACTGCAGCTACCATGGCTTTGCAATGGGGGGATATCACTGTGATTGTCAGCTATTTTGAACCTGAATAGGAGGGTCAAGCTCAAGTAAATAAGACCCCCCTGGTACCAAATTTTGGTCTCGGTTTGCAACTGACTTTATGCAGGCAGACCCTTACACCCAGGCAGAACCTCAGTGAAAACAATGTGGCTCTCTGCAAATATAAAACTGTAATCATAACTTGCTAAATTGAGCAAGTTTAGTGTGGGTCCTGCTTTCCACACACACCCTCACCCCCTTCTAAATGAAAGTCTAAGATTATGCTGCATAGGTTTGCAACCACGACGCCTCTGAGTAATTCAGTCAGCTAAATGCAAACTTTCCACACTCCTTTCCCCACCATACAATCTGATGTAGGATCAAATGAGTTGAGCTCTCATATGCTTCAGGTGCCCAGTGGATGCTGATGGAACATGTCTGTCTGATTTTCTTTTCTCTCTTTTTCCAGAATCTGTATTCTCTTAATTACATCAGGGATCTTTTTAAAAAAAATCTTTTACAAATGGCATTTTCATTAGCATTCAGTGCAAAATACATCTTGATTTAAAAAACAGAGAGGATTCTGGGAGATAAAAATAGTGCCTCTGAAGACAGTATATGTCTCTCTGCCTCCCAGTCTTTGTTCATGAAAATTATGGACTTTGCAAAGTATTTTTAATGCTTATTAGAATCATTCATGTATTAGTAAAATTTTTGAATATTTCTTTTCTACAGGTGCGGGAGAATCAGGAAAGAGCACTATTGTGAAGCAAATGAAGTGAGTATCAGTTTCAGTTATACAATTTAAATACTTGTGTATCTCTCATGAATCTTAGCTATCAGTAATTTTATTTTCAAATAAAATGCAAAACCAAAAAAGATCAACCTCAATCCCAACATACAAAGTGATGGGTGATAGATAGCTGATTTTCTAATCAAATATGTTTGGAAAAATCTTTCCTTGATCCAACTACTACTGAAGTCAAGGAGAATCTTCCACAGTAATCCCATCAAGCCAGGATTATTAGATCAGTGAGTATAGCTGAACTCACAGATCTATGTTTCTCAAAATGTTGATCACAGCTGGTCTGCACAGAATTACTCTAAATCCCTGTCCATGGCCTAGTGAATAGGAAGACTGTGTCTGCCTCCTGTGCAGAGTGAGAGGCACAAAGAAACCAACAAACACTTTGTATTAAGGCTACGGACAGTTGGAGGGAATGATGTTGTGCATCCAAGGGTACAAACCATTCCAAAGGACAAGTGAAGATGATGGGATGATGGTCCTACCCGATTTGCAGGTGTTCACGGTCCCTGCTGGACATGCTGAGAAGAGCACGTGGGATCATCCAAAGAGCAATCTCCCTTCACAGACTCTCAGTGGGGAGGTAGACAAAAAGCTATTTTGACTGTCCCTTCACCTAAGATAAACCTGGTCAGTAACTTTTCACTCAGCAAGGGTCTGGCCCACTACCATTAAAGTCAATAACTGTATTTCCATTTATTTTAAAGGCAATTGCATTAGGAAGTAAATGTGCTTCATCATACGTTAAATTATTATAATTCATAGCTAGACTGTTCACATTTCTTTACATGTATCTAAGCAGGCCAGTTTTCTAAGAAGTAACTCAAGTGTGTTAAAGTAGTGGCACCCTAACTCATACTCAAACATGCAGCCCATATCCTCCTTTACATTTCCAATGTCATAAAATCCTAACTGTTTAATCTAGGCTTATGTTTCCAAGAGAATTTGTGACTTATTGCCTGAAATTGATTTTTATAATCATCTGACAAATACAAAGGGAGATTACAAAATTACAGAAACACAACCATTGTAATTGTTTGAGCCTGTTTCCACATCATTAGCAGTAATCAGCCTGTTCCTATATAAGCATTGTTAAGCAGAGTATTTTCATCAGAGAGTAGACATTATCTCTTATTTCAGTGTTTCTCATTATTTTACATCCTTACTGACACATTTAAAGAGTAATTTGGACAATAGGACTAGGGATGGGCATAAATGCCATGATGAAAATTTTTTATTTTTTCCCCAGTTGATTTTGTTGGAATGGATAGTTTTATTATCATCTTAGCCTTCACCAAATGCTTTGCCAACTTTTCTGTTTCTTATAAGACCGTGTGTTTTTTTAATTTTCTTCACTGTTAGTCTGATTGAGTATTCTGTATTCTGCAAAGTGCAGAGTACTTCCATATTCTGCAAAGTGCTTTAAATATCCTTAAGTTCTGAAGTATAAATACTGAAGCAGTGATGAAATGTTTTCCTTAATTTAAGCTTGTTCTGCTGAACTGAGAACTGTGAAAAATCTGACCGCTAACATACTTGATGACATTAGAGGTAAACTTGAAATGCTCTAGCTGACTTGTAAAGCCCTCTACCTATTAGATTTAGACCTGGCTGGAAAATAAGGGTTTTTTCCATGGAAAATCCTGACACAAGTATCAAAATTTTCCATATAAGCAAAAGACATCATCCTCCTAACCCCCCAAAATTGTTTTATTGAAAACTTTTTTGCCAGATAACAGTTTTGATAGAATATTTTCAACCAGCCTTAAAGAGTGGATCCTAATACTACTAATATGATTTTTCTAATGAATAGATCACAATAATATACTTTCTATTATTCACCATGATGGAGATATCTGTGAACCTGATCCAAACCCCACTGAAATTAGAATTATTCCATTGACTTCTGTAGGCTTCGAATAACATCCTCTGACACTTAGAGGAGACTTCCAAGATTTTAACAGAGGAAAAACAGAACATCTCATAGTATTTAATAACTGATAACTTTGTTTATCGATATTTAGCTATCTGTTTCTATGTGATGAAAATGCACCTTTCCCCCACAAATTTCAGGAAGCTTAATTCTGCCCTTGTATGTGCACAGAATACTGTCCTTCCTCACATGGTAACCCAATCTACCATGATCTCAGCATCCTTAGTTGTTGTTGTTGTTTTTTTAAAGGATGCTCACATTTTCAGTTAAGATTAAGGAAGATAATTCTTCAGATGTTAAAACTGTTCCTATCCTTTCAAGGTGATATCACCAGTTTTAAACTTTCTCTTAAGAAGTCTGTGGATTGAGGGTACATTTGAAAATATTTCCTTGCTTGTTAAAGTCAGACATAAGACAACAGGAGATTACTCTTGACTGACTATTCCTGGAGGTGGGTAGCCTGGCTGCTGCCCAATCATGTCAATACAAATATAAAAGCCTGAGAAGAACAATAAACATTTTTCTTTTTGTAATTACAGTACTAGTGCTATTCTGAGGTCCTCTATTTTCTCCCTCTCTTTGTTGTTCAAAGGTTTTTAACCATAATGCCATTTAAAATGGCTGTTTGAGGTTTATAAGTGCATGTGCCCATTTTCCTGTCTGTTTCCTTCAGATGTTCACATACACACCCATTCCCAAAAACCAGACACTTACACATGTTCATTGAATCCCACAACTTCCACTGCACGCATTGCTATGGGGCATGTGAAGTGAAAACAGCCACCACTAGGCTCTGAATGCTGTGTGACTTGGAGTTTCTTTATATTTCATGCTACTGTACATACACTGAAGTATGTTATTTTATAGGTGGAGGGATACATAAAGACCTCTTCACAAGTTCTAAAACATCTTGAAAACATACACAGAAAGTACGAAGGGATGGTACAAGAGGAAATTTTCTTGACAGTGATTTGGATGCCCTTCTCATGACTTGTTTTGCCCCTCATCAGCATGATGGACATTCCAAACTCAGCCCATAGATGCCCTCTGTGTTACATACAATTGAAATGTTCTAGAGGTGTTCCTTATTCCAAGGCAAAAGTCCATTGAAGTCACTGGGAGTCTCTGAAAGCTTCCACAGTCTTCAATGGACTTTGAATTAGAATCAATATATATTAATTTTGAGCATGTCACTCCACCTATTACACAATTCCAAAAAGGCAGGTAAGTTTGAAGCTATTTTAGAACTGTTTTACAGCAAAGCTTTTTGACCCCTTGTTATGTGCAAAGTTGTATCTTTGGCCTTTTCTTGTGTGCCTATGGTCAGAGATATGAACGGATTCATGGGCATTCCATACTAGTCCACACCCGTTCTCAGTTATTGTAGGCTTGTCCCTGTCAAGAAAAGACTCCCTGTACATGTCTGTTGAATCAAGATTACATTGTCACAGCCCTTATTCAGCTGGGCAGGAAGTTCTACTTAGCCTGCCCAGATTCCACTTTGTCTATGGAGGAACAGTAGGAGCTGCTCAGTTTCTTCACCTTTGAGTAAGGGGGCAGGAAGGATGCAGGGAGCTGAAGTGATCTAAGCCCTGTACCTTTTATTTGTAGCCAAACTGCTGGCTCCATCTGCAGGATAAACTGTCTTGCCAACATAGCACTGTCTACTATGTCACTGGTGGTGGGGAGAGGAAGGCAAAGGATTTCTCACACTTCAGATTGAGTCCTGTGGCACTTAGGCTGTGTTCACACACAGGGGGTTATTTTGATATAAGTCATTTTGAAACAACTTATAGTGAAATAACACCTTATTTCGGAATAACATGCTGAATTAACAAAAAGTTACTTTGAAATAAGGAAAAAGGCGGGAAACGAAATAGCAAATTCACAGTGTGAACATGCTATTTCGCTTGGGGAGGGGGCTGCAGGCACCAGCGGGGTTCAGCGCAGCCCAGCACTGATCCCCTGGCCAGGGTGCTGAGGGTTCCCTGGCCAGGGTGCTGAGGGGGCAGCCCTTCAAATGTTGTTTCGGAGCACCTTGTTCCAAAACAACATGTTCACACGCATTGTTTTGCCCCCAAATGGGGTTTAACTTGTTTTGAAACAACACTGTTGTTTCAAAACAACGGGTTCCCGTTGTTTTGAAACAACTGTGCATCGTGTGAACATGGTTTTTTTTTGTTTTGAAACAACCTCGTTGTTTTGAAACAAAAATGCTGGGTGAACACAGCCTTAAAGACTAACAAATTTATTAATTGCATGAGCTTTCATGGTAGCAGGAGGAGCAGGGGGGCAGCAGTGAGGAAAGGGCAGAGCAGGGGGCAGCAGGGGGGCAGGAGCAGGAAACTGAGAAGTGAGCAGGGGGGCAGCAGTGAGGAAAGGGCAGAGCTGGGGGGGCAGCAGGAGGAGCAGGGGGGCAGCAGTGAGGAAGGGGCAGAGCAGGGGGTAGCAGCAGGTAGCAGTGAGGGAAGGGTGGAGCAGGGGGTGGCAGTGAGGAGGGGGCAGTAGGAGGAGCAGAGGGCAGCAGTGAGAAAGGGGCAGAGCAGGGGGCAGCAGCAGGTAGCGGTGAGGGAAGGGTGGAGTAGGGGGTGGCAGTAGGAGGAGCAGGGGGGTAGCAGTGAGGGAAGGGCAGAGCAGGGGGTGGTAGTAGGAGGAGCAGGGGGTAGCAGTGAGGGAAGGGCAGAGCAGGGGGGCAGCAGCAGGAA